>NSJW01000342.1:0-1200000 GCA_019955255.1 Castanospermum australe
AACAACTATGCTATATTATTTGTGGTGTTTTATGCATGACGGTCTCTGTCGAGAATTTTCAATTCATTTTCTTGCTGAAATCTTGAAACAAATGTATCGTTGACCCTGGTTAAAAATTAGCTTAATTAGGAAGACAGGAACTAAATTGCGGGATAGCTTGTGTTGAAGTTGAAGAGGTAATCTTGGAGTCGCAGTTCAATTAACACTAATTCTTTTTGGAAATTGTTGTTTGATCATAAAATTGAATCTTAATCACATTGTTTTGCCTAACTTTCTGTTCTCTCATTCCCTATAGTAATAATAACCTTGGATCTAAAACGTGCCAGAAATAAATATTATGTCAGATGTTACTGGAGAGATTACTCGTCTTTAATTATGACATAATGCATAATAATTATGAAATCACCAGCCTTGTTTTATTACTCAACCATGATGATCGATTAGTCTTTACTTATTTATAACATAATCAGAACACCAATTTTTAACTTACGATTTGGTATTCCAGAATTCAGTTTTTATGTCATTCAATTACTCATACATATATCAACATGACATCGATCCCATAGTAGATTAAATTTTGTCGACACAATTTGAATTAAGGTATACTCTCTCTCCATCTCGCATGATAATATCTTTTTTATAAATAAAATTAAATATAAATAAATTTATATAGAACTTAGTTTTATTTTATTATTAAGTAAAAAAAATTATACTATCATCTAATTATATATTATTAAAATAATTTAACTATAATAATAATTATCTAATAAGTCAAACTCTCTTTATTATTAAAATAAGTAATGCTACACAGTTAAAAAAATAGTTAAATTTTTTTACATAATTCAACTATAATAAAAGAAAATTATTGGATAAAATTAAGTGGTAAAAACTATTTACTAATTTAATGATAAAAAAATATGTCAAATCATTCTATCAAAAATTTTGATAAAAAAATTATGATTATATAATATTTTTTTATTAAAATAATTTGACTATAATAATAATTATATGATAAGTCAAACTCTCTTTGATGGTGTAGATATGGTTGAATAATAATGTAAATAATAGATTAAATTTAACTTTTAATTTAAAATTATAAAAATTAATTTTACTATTTTAGACAAACAACACTATAAATTAATTTTAAGAAATAGAGTTTAATTTTTTTAAATATCATTACAATTATAATTTAAAAGTAAATATACTTTATAATAATGAAACAAATTTAAAATTATAAAATCAATTATTGAGACCTCAATTCTTTGAATAATTTTTTTTAGAATCTAATCCAAACAAAAATAATCTAATAAAAATTCTTTTTCAATCAATTATTAGCATTACAGAAAAAATAGTACAATAAAGCATAATTTGGGAAATCATGATGCGACGTCCGTGCTTATAATTAATCGTGAAATCGGAGAGACTGCACAGCTTTTGGTGTGGTGATGAACGTTACAGTTGGAGCCATCGCAGCAAAAAAACCTTAGAAGACTATGAAGAAAAGGGGAATAAGATGATGACTTGTCCTTGGATCGAGTACCTCTGGCCTTATTCTTCTTCTGCTTCATTGGCCCTGTCTCTTCCTTCTGCTCTTTCTCTTCCCCCTGCTTCTTAAAGGGACAGTTCATCACCAAGTATTTATTTCTGTACGAGGCATAATTTTGATGACGATGACCCATAGTATTAGTAGCAGAAGGAAAAGAATAAACCCTCACTTCACTCTCTTCCTTCATCATGCTTGGCTTTCTTAACGTAAAGCTTTGGCAGATTCTTCTTCAACTGAACTGGGTGTTGTAAATTGTAGCCTTGTATTTGGTGTGTGTGTATATATATATATATATATATATATATATATATATATATATATATTATATAGGTCATTGCAGCTTATAGAGTCCGATAAGGATTTGAAGTCCTTGTTTTAAAAGGATAGAGGTGTTGCAAATTAATAATGCCTTTTATCCATTATCTTTTTATTAAAGAAAAAGGATAAGGATCGAGAAAAGTGATAAAAAAACCTTTCAGTGATCAAAAACCTCTTGTTTGTCCATTAATTAATATCTGATCCTGGGTTTTTTTTTTAATAATACTAACTTTCTATTAGCAGCTGTATCAGTTAGGTGCATTCTTGAAAAGAAGGTTAAAAAATTTAATAATAAAGTTTCTATGAAAAATTTCTCTCTAAAGTTTCACTATTAAATTTTTTATTTCTAGCAAATTATTTTATACCTAATTGAAAAACATATTTTCGAACCATGTATTTTTATGCATGTCTAATTTCGTTGAGAATTTTCAATCCTTTGTTTTGATTTTTCTTTTTCACTTGGCTGAAGTCTTAGAAACAAATTTATAGTAGACCATCGTTTGAATATTAGCTTGGAAATATGTAAACCGAATGGTGACAATGATTGCCTTTGATTTCTACTTACAGTCATTACAAAACACACAAGCAAAGAATAGTCCGTGTTAAAGTTGAGGATTCAAACGTTATCGATCAAATTAAATATATATTGTCAATAAAATATAAAAATTACCGTCAACTAAAAGAAAAAGAACACGACATAAAAAAGACGGAATATTTTTTTCATCAATTTAACAGTATTTATTTGGGAAATATGATAGTGCACAAAAGATTTTGAGTCATGAAGTTAATACCCCCAAAAAAAAAAAAAATGAGTCATGAAGTTGAATTGTTAACCTTTAAAAACGTGTCACATGGATTACTGCCTTCTTTATGACATAATTTTTAATTATCACCAACCTTAATTCATTTTACGCATACATCATGATTAGTCTATATGTATGATATATGTGAAAACAATGATTAATTATGAGAAATTAGAGATAACAAGTATTGACATTGAGTTATGCATGTGTGATTAGAATTAAAAATTATTTAAAAATTATATGATTACTTAAAAAATTACATGACTTTATATTCTAAACACATGCATGCTCAATTGATTAAGATATGCCCATCACATTTTCATAATAAATCATTCATCCCACTTTTAACGTTCCCCGATTCAATTTTGCAGGCGTGTATTCATCTGACCTTTCCACAATCTCATGACTATAAGCAAGAATAAGCTCTTTCTTGCAAATAGCTATATCTTATAATTTTGCAAAAGAGAGAGGGTAAGTTAAAACAATAATTGATGCTAAAAAATCAATTATCATATATCATTTATCAAAAAGATCATCTGCAATTTCAATTTCAACTTCTTCATCATTTGTTTTACCAAATATACCATCATAACTTTCAAAAATCTTTCAGAGAACTCCCTATAGCCTATACATACTATCAACATGTCATGATCCTATTTGGAGGCTCAAGTTCCACGTTAACTTCAACACCTTACGAGAAGTTCAAATACAAGAATAGTTGATTATTAATTAAAAAAATTGTCAAATATTAATTATTAATTTAATTTAAAAAATTAGTCTGATTTATTAAAAGTAAAACACCCAAAACATGTAAGAGTTGCTCCGAATATGTGTATCTAATTGCAGACAAGAAGAAACAAAGAGCAAGGTCTATGGAAACACTCTAATACACAGAGGGGTCCAATTGATTTCGTATGCCTCAGGTTGAGGCCCCCATTTTTCTCCTGGCTGTACTGATGGACGTCCAACTTGCGGACAGCAACACCAAAAAAAAAAAAGAAAAGAGAAGAAAATGTAAGAAAAAAAATGCTTACACATATATAAAATATTAGTAGCATACTAAGAGTTGAATTATTTTTAAAATTAAATATAATGCTATTTAAAATATTATTTAATATTTTATAAAGAAATAAGTATATGTATGTAAAATACATGTTAAGTTATATAAAAATTTAATATAATATATATAAATTACAAATAAAATTTTAATATTACAAAATATTTTTTATATCTATAAAGTCTGAAATAAAGCATTAATTGAGGATAAACAAAACGTTGGCTCTTGGCAGATAATGATGAAAAAATATAATGAAATATAATAATATATAATGAGAGAGCTTTCGCTCTCATGTTGGATCAGACGACAAATGTCATTTTGGCGTGTCCGGTTTCTAGTGGAAAAGCTTAAAATAGCGGTGCTGGTAAAGCCTTAGGTAAGTGGTTGGTGGTGCACCTCTCGAAATGGATTTTCGCAGGCCCCAACATGTATATTATATGCGGTAGTTTTTTCAGTTCTTTATCGTTCGTTTAATTTCCCCATGGTAGTATATAAATATTTCTTCAAAATTCCGAAACAAATAATTAATTTATGAACATAATGTGAGGAGACCAATGAATCAACATCAACGTATATACTTCATTTTTATGAGATCTTTGAGATTTTGATCTTTACATTTAACAGATCACGAAGAAGACCACGTAGTATAATTCAATGATAGTCTTTTTGGTATTCCACGAGAGAACGTATATGATTTGCTTGTCACTCAAATAAAGACAATGGCAAAAGTCTAAAAGATATTTTCTCCCGATCACATGCATCTAATGGTATATACAAAATTCTTTGTATTTAATCTACACCCATATATATATTCGTTCTTGGAAAGGTTCAATGGTCCTAACGTCATAGGTGGCAAATGGGTTTACAGAAGCCATGGTTGGGGTCATGAATTATTTGGAATATGGTGTCGCGTGCCAAATGGTCATTTAAGACTAAATTGCTTTCCTTGGATAAATGATGTGTCACTTCACTTGCTTGCACCCACAAAAGAAAGGCAACACTGGAACAGCTTTGCGCTTAGCCTCAAAATGGATCTGGGTCTTCACTCTTGTCCACAATTCCATCCAGATTTGGAATAAAAAAAAAATTTATTAGATGCAAGTGATTATGATGTCTCGAAGATACTGACGTGATGTTCATGCCAAAAATGAAAAATGCTATTTGCTTAACTAGTGGAATTATTTAATTATATATAAATGTAAACAAATGCTAATGTAATTTATGGATAAATAAAAAAAGTAATTTATTAATACAAGCAAGGAGGATAGTATATTTTTTAATGTGTATGATGAATTATTTATTTAACATTACTTATAAAGTAATGCAAATGTAATATGCACAAAGTAATGAAGTTAGTACCTAACACAAAATGGGGGGAAAAAAACAACGGCTCTGCCACCTCATGATTCATGGGTTGCATTTGCATAAATTATTATTAGAAAGGGGAAAAAACGAAAGAAAATAAGAGTTTGATGATTTGATGTGCATCTCTCCCTCCCATTCGGCGAAGACTACAAGTCAATTTCATTAATAATTTAATATATACAGGAAGGTGCATGCATGATTTATGAAAATAAATTAAAACGTCCAATTTTTTTATTTTTAGATACTGCACTGGCATAGCTGTTTAACTGGGAAAAAAAAAAAGAGTCAAGCTCAATTATAGATTTAGGTTCCAAAAGAATGTAACAGAGTGTATATTTCTTTTGACCTTCTCAAATTAATCAATGATGATTTTATCCATTATTTTCTGGCCAATACAAATTAATAAGTTTCGATAAGCAAATCTAGCAGATTTGGTCTAAGGATGCCCCAAATAAGTAAAAGACCCAACTAAATAAGCCGAAGAAGGGAAACTAAAGCACGATTAGGAAATTCACAAGTTTTGTCAATTTATTCATGGTATAATAAATTAATAACGAGATTATCCGTCGTCATGCTGATTAACAAAAGAAAAAATAAAATATTTCTAGCGCAGGGTTCTATTACGTGGCAAAATAGCATTGCAGGGCCAAACCAAAATAGAGCGGGAGAGAGTACTGTCCTCGGATAAGTCTATATGTGTTTCAACAACATTACATTTAATTTATTAAAATTATAATATTTGATTAGTATAATTATTCACTAACAAATTGTGAGGTATTAATATACTTTTTAATTTATTTTTTTATTTTAATAATTTAAATAATTTATTACATACTAATTTCATATTTTAATTTATTTTATATAAATATATTTAAATTTTAAAAATAATTATTAATGCTTTGAAATTGTTTAAAATAGTTTTAGGTGATTTTTTTTAAATCAGTTCAAGATAATTTTAAATAATAATATTTTTAAAATAATAAAAATTAAAGATCAAATTTCTCAATTCTTATTATATAATAGTATAGATAAATATAGATATAGTTGGATTAAATATAAAAACTAAATAATAAAATTTAAAATATATTTTACCCCTCTAGTATAATATTCCCATACTACATTAAAATTTTTTCTGTCACATGATGAGTTCATTCGGCGTGTCCACCACTAACTATAGCGTAATGGAAGATCAAAACTCTTTCACCTTCTGTTCCTCTCTCAACCAGAAAGGTTTAAACTTTATGGGGTTATTGTCATTTAGTGGAGTGTGGCGGAAAATTGATGACCCACATGCTAAAAGAGACAGTGGCATTGCATTGAAATTCAGCTCCCTCTGATTCTCCTTCTCCCTATCTTCAACCCCGACCCGTCTTTTTGGTGTTTATAAGGAAGGCAAGTAAAGTAGCTTACTTGTTACTAGAAGATTCTACTGTTGGCATTTTTATCCCTTCTGGTCCGGATTTGCGTAGGATCCAAGTACTCCTTTTTTTCATTCTTTGGATTTCAAAAGCTATTCTGGGATCACAGGTATAGATACTTAGATAGAGAGAGAAACGGGTATATCCATTACTGTACTCTGATTCCTCCGTGGTTGGTTTGACTATGCATTAATGGGAATCAGGAATTGTACTTGAACTCGGATTCAATTGTCTCTGCATATTCTTAATCTCTTCCTGGTGAGTTCTTAATTCAATCTTCTGACACTAGTTCTTTTTCTTTCTTCCTTTCGCTATCGGCTCTAATAAATTATCAAGCAGGGGCTTTGTGCTTGCGGTGTTTTTAATCAATACATCTGGTGGGTTTGGTGGAGAGGGTGTTTCTTTTCTCTATGTGTGGAATTTGAATTTCTTTTGAAGCAATTTAATTGGGGTCGATTAGTTATTAAGCAACACTCAGAGTTACTTCTTTTTTTTTACAAAAATTCAAAAAAAAAAAAAAAAGCCATAAGGTAACTACAAACTAGTATGTATGACAGGAAATTCAAAGTTCTTCTTGTTTGCTTGCTTTGAGATTTGGTTGATACTAGTACGTGAACAAGGCTGTAATATTATTTATGGTTGAGATTAATTTGCAACAGATTAGATATCGAAATCTGCTTTTCATCTTTTGCGTTTTTAAATCGTCTTCAGAACACAATCACGGATTTTCCTCTAAAATTATATATATAGCAAGTTTTCTGACAAGCGGTACTTGGTGTTGCCAATTTCTGTCAGTGCTAATACCTCAAATAGCACTGGATGTTTTCAGTCTTAGCATCATAGCATGTTTTTCCAGTAACATTTATTTGTGTATTATCTTGTAAATTGGAATTGTTGATTATTTCTGGCAAAAAAAAAAACTTTTAAAGAGATGATCATGCGACATATGAAGATTGGACTCAAGACCTTGCATGTAGTTTTTCAACATGCTTAATTAATCTGTTGAATTTCCTTCTATATAAATTGCGGTACATATTTTCTTACCTACTTGTGGGACATTTTTTCAGGAAAAGGTTTGCCAACCTGCAGGCGAGTAATATTTCATGATATGGGTTGGTTCACCTGGTTGCGTAAGGGCTCCAACTGTAAAATTTCAAGAGGACAGTATCATGGGAAATATGGAGATGACAGAATTTGGGACAATCATCCTAGTTTAGTGGTAATCAAAGTTTTGCATTTCTTGAAACCATTTTGTCACATCTTATCATGTCATTAAGCTAGCCTTTTATCGGACTTTAACTAGATAGTAGCATGAACCTAACATGGTACTAGTTTCTTTGAGATTTAAGGAAATCGTCTGAAGTTGTAATAGTGGCAAACTGAGTGCAGGATGATTTGACAGATATTGAGAAAGAAGACATTGATTGTGCAATTGCACTCTCTCTGTCAGTGGAGGATCAGAAAGGTAAAAAAGTTATTGGTAAGATTTATGCTTTTGCACATTGGTAGTTAAAATTCAGTTGCTGGTTTGTGTGACTCGAATTTAATACAATTAGTGATTTCAGCATATGATGTACCTAAACTACATATTATAACCAAGCTGCACATTGATTTATTACAAGTTCTTGTATGCATCCTGTCTTATTGCTTTTCTTTTTATGCCTATCTTAGTGTCTTTTCATTATTGTTTAATCAAATTATGCTTTATTGATCAAAGACAATGATGTCATTGACTCATTGGTCAAGTCTTTTATTTACATTCTCATTGGAGTGATGAAAAGAATGAGATTTGAAATTACTGCTATTAGCTTCTTGATTTCTTTAAAATATAATTTTAATACGTACCCAGGAATTATGGAGATTTGTTGATCTGGTGTTTCACTTAAGTTGCAACTCAAAGTGCGTAAGATATTTTTCCTATTGGTTAAAGTCCATTGAAGATATTTTGAAGTTCCATTTGGTATATATGTCTTTGAAAATGGATGCTGTTAGTAAAATATTTTTCCCCCCACCAAAGATAAAACAAGGTCTCATGATTTTTGTTTTGTAATATCCCAGAGGATGACTCTCAATCTGAAGAAGACGAGGAAGATGAACATCTTGGTAAAGTTCAACCAGAGGAAGATGACCATCTTGCTAAAATTCAACAGGATGAAGATGACCCTCTTGCTAAAGTTCGACTTGAGGAAGATGAGCAACTTGCTAAAATTCAACTTGAGGAAGATGAACAACTTGCCAGGGCAATTCAAGAGAGTTTGAATATTGGTTCTCCTCCTCGACATGACACTGATTCTTTATTTCAACCTTTTCCACCCCTCTTTCCACATGTATACAGGTAATTGTGGGTATGGTGACATCTTTATCTGTAGCCAGTGAGTCCAAATATTGTATGTGGAATTTAATAAAGTTAACCACTTATGCCAAATAAAGGGGACAATTTGTCCCAATGAGTAAAAGTGATTTAATGGAATACTTTGGAAAGAAAAAAAATTTAATCTTTCCAAATAAAATATGTCTCCAAACTTCAATTTTTAGTATTGCTGAATTATGCTGAGTTAACCTCAGAAATGTACATATGTAGACTAAAGATTTTTGAGTTTTTTTTCTTATTTTCCTTACCCTTTTTTACCCCATGTCTCTCATGGATGACATTTTTAATCTCTCATAATCTAAAATTTGGAATAGTGAGCGGAAAATGATACTTTTTCTTTTCTATGAATAATCAACAAACTGAAGCATGACAAAAAAATCCTGACATCATGATAGTGGAATGTTATATCTTACGTCAAATCTAAATAGAAATACAAGGCAAAGTTTGAATGAGTGTGACATAATAGTCTTATTAACTTTTGCATTGTATTGTAAATTGATGTTATATATTTCATCAGAATGAAAGTGTGCAACAAAGAAAAACTTGAGTGCTAAGCTATCCGACTACTGATTTGGACTCGACATCTGGTAATGCTATTTTAAGAGATTTTAGTCTGAAGCATCAAACTGGGATAAATACTGGAATAGGATTTTATGCATAATGCCTTGGAGTCTGTTAGTTTTCCTTCTTTTTCTGAAGTGCCTTTGGGTTGGATGAAATTAATGCAAGAATAGTCATTAAAATGAATATTCGATAATGGGCTTAATTTAGTGTCATATTATGGTAAATGGTGAGAACTTGCAAATTAAATATCTTGGGGTTTTTCTTTTTTTATGATCACCTAGGAAAATTGAAATATTCACCTATGTGGCAACAACATGGATCCAGATAGGAGACATATATTAAATTTTTGTTTGATAATTTCATGAATCTTTCTTACTTATTAAAATCAGAGATTAAACCCGGATCTTGGAAAATCTGCTTGCAGAATCTGTGCTGGCTGCAACACTGAGATTGGCCAAGGAAGATTTTTAAGCTGCATGGGAGCTGTCTGGCATCCAGAATGTTTCTGCTGCCATGCTTGCAATCTGCCAATCACTGATTATGAGGTTAGAGTCTTGTTTTGTTTGCTCCTTGCTTCACGAAACTGGATTTCATTAAAAGAAGTTGAAACTTTCTTCTGGAATTCATAAAAGAAGGTCTCTAAGATATTTTCATTCTTTTTTTTTTTTTGTGGTCAATGTGATTGTACATAATGCTTGAATCTTCATTCATTCATTTACAGTTTTCCATGTCTGGCAATCATCCTTACCATAAATCCTGCTACAGAGAGCAGCATCACCCAAGATGTGATGTTTGCAAAAACTTTGTAAGTATCTTAGCAGTTGTTTTTCACTAGTTTTCTATTAGTCAATTATGTTTTACTTATTTTTTTTATCAAAGGTTTCCTCTAAATTTCAACGCGCTTTAGAAATTGCACTACAATGTATATATGCATGGAAGACCTTTGATATTGAGCTATTCTCAGAAACATACTTAAAAAAGTCAGAATTTAGAACAGTACTCGAGAATGTTCTGTTGAACTTAGTAGTTGCTTAGTCTTTATAACAAATCATGGGTCAGCTACCTAACTGAAGTAACATCATGTGAGCCCTTCATGGACCAGATATAAGTTTGATTTTATTTTTCGGGCCAAACAGATATAAGTAAGATTACTTCTTAAATTTTAATAATTGGCCTGGAATCCTTCATGAGCCAGATATATAGGTATGCTTTACTTCTGAAATTTTAATAATTGGCCTAGTACTTTGCACGAAATCGTGGATCAGCTACTTGAAGTTAAAATCATTGTGTGCGTATTGTTCAAACCTATTTGAGATCTAGGATTTTCTAATTATGCATGTTTAACTTTCTATCAAAATACGTTGTCAAGAAATTGGGTAAAAATATCCCTGTTAACAGAAATTTGACATGATTTTTCATGTAACAGCCTCAATAATAGTTTTTTTACAGTCATACTTGGGCTATGGCATCATTTTCAATAACCTAATATAGTTTGGAGAGAGACTTTAAAATGAGATCTTCAGATTTCATGTGATGTTCACCTCTCCTCTGTTTCTTTTTTTTTTTTTTAAATTATATTGAAGTTTGCCTTATTTTCTTCTTTTAATTTGCAAGTAATATATATTGTACGGTAACCTTGTATTGTTGATTCTTTCCTTGCAGATCCCAACTAATTCAGCTGGCCTCATTGAGTATAGAGCTCATCCTTTCTGGCTTCAAAAATACTGTCCATCACATGAGCGTGATGGCACTCCTCGTTGTTGTAGCTGTGAAAGAATGGAGGTCAGTGATATCAGCTCCCAAAACCATTCATAATGTTATTACCAACAAGGAGATACTGATGGATCCCATCCCATCCCTTACCCCCGCCACCCCCCGGTTTTTTTCTTTTCCTTTTCATTATTTAATATGAAACTTTCCAATCAATGCCAGCCGAGGGACACAAAATATCTTTTGCTTGATGATGGTCGAAAACTATGTCTAGAGTGTCTAGACTCAGCAATTATGGATACTCATGAATGCCAACCTCTCTATCTTGAAATACAAGAATTCTATGAAGGTTTAAATATGAAAGTGGAGCAACAAGTTCCCATGCTTTTGGTTGAGAGACAAGCACTGAATGAGGCCATGGAGGGAGAAAAGAAAGTAAATGTTAATGTGTTGAGCTTTCATTCATGGAATATGCCTTTTATTTCTCTTCTTTTTTCTTGTCTTTCTATTGTTCTGACTTTGGATTTTTCTTTTGTTTTTCACTATTGAATGTAGGGTCATCACCACTTACCTGAAACTAGAGGACTCTGCTTGTCAGAAGAGCAAACTGTCACCACTGTAGGGATTTCTTACTTGCATATTTGAGTCTTCATAGACTATTTTAATTCTGATATAAAATATTTGTTTATCGAATAATGATTTTTATTTTTTTCATGTAATGCAGATTTTAAGGAGACCAAGAATAGGGGCAGGCCATCGGATCATAGACGTGATAACTGAGCCTTATAGGTTGATCCGTCGTTGTGAAGTGACAGCCATTCTTGTTTTGTATGGCCTTCCTAGGTATCCTTCTGATACGATCTATTTTCATAATCCAAAGTGCTTGCATATGATACTCACTGTAATTTTATATTTATAGGTTGTTGACAGGATCAATCCTAGCTCACGAGATGATGCATGCATGGCTCAGGCTTAAAGGTTTTTAGCTATCCTGTGATCAAACACATGTAGAAAATTTATATTTTTATTTCATGGTGTTAAGTTGGACAAATTTGTGGGGTTTTGACAGGTTATCCCAGTCTGAGTCCAGATGTGGAAGAAGGAATCTGCCAAGTCTTGGCTCATATGTGGTTAGATTCAGAGATCTATTCTGGATCTGGGAATGATGGTGCGTCATCATCTTCATCTTCATCCTCATCATCACCTTCCTCCTCTTCCTCGTCATCAAAGAAGGGTAAACGTTCTGACTTTGAGAAGAAACTAGGTGAGTTTTTTAAACACCAGATTGAGTCGGATACCTCGTCAGCTTATGGAGATGGATTCAGATTGGGTAACCAGGCCGTGCTCAAGTATGGGCTCAGAAGGACCCTTAACCATATCCAAATGACCGGAAGTTTTCCATATTGAAAATTTTGAAAAAATGATATAATTTTCTTACCTATACATCGACCAATACCAAAGCTTTGTCATATAAATTATGTAGGATCCAAAGATTCCAAAGTTGTAGTTTATAGAGTAAATTACTCCGACTTCCTTTTTATTTATATGTTTTTTCACAAATCTCTTTATTTTTAAAACTTACACATACTTTATAAGCACTTATACAGATTTCTCTTTTCATTGAATTTTTCATTGAATTTATGTGTAATGTGTTTTAAAATATAAGGGAGTTCTATATAAATATTTAAAGAAATAAGAGAGATCTGTGTAAGTACTTGAAGATATGTGTAAATTTTAAAAATAAAAAAGAATTTGTAAAAACACAAGTAAATAAAAGGAAGGTTAGAATAATTTAATCTAGTTTGTTACACTGCCTCAGACAAAATAAGGAACGAAAATGCTCCTGTTAGGGTGCAGTTGCTGTGATGTCCTGTTAAATGTTGGCACCGCTTGTTCTATATGTATCACAAAATAGCATTCTGAAGTAGAGAAAAACAGCTGAAGCAACGAGAGTATAGAATTAATTTTGTATATCTTGTCTTTCGAGCTCATTCATTTACTCAGCAGCGGTTCTCTACTTGGCGGTTGTAATTGAGAAAGCTCGTATCTTTCAGTATTTTTGTGATGGTGGTTCAACTGTGTAATGCAAGTAGAGTGTAAAACACGTTTGCCATACACGAGTTGCCATAAAGCAGAATCCTTTTTATTGTAATTCGTTTCCTTCTTTTTGCATACTCAAACGAAAGAAAAGGGCTCTAATCAGGGGACAGAGAACGCCGCTTGCATTAGCCCGGATGGTAAGAGGCAAAAGTTATGACTGGAAGAAATCATCCTTTCTTTGAACCTTCTGATTTCCCCCTTGTCATAATTCAGATAAGATTTGTTCCTACAATATGTTTAATATATAAAATTTAATAAAAATATATTGAGCTGTAGTTAGGGATTTATTATTTACAGTCTTCTGGTGTCTTCTTTCCAATATATAAATCTCAATAAAAGATATGTGATTGATAGTGAATTAATTGCAATTTTATTACTCTTTTTTTTTTTATTAAATAAATCTATCTATTTTATCTAACTAAAAGGACTGCCTCTAATTAATACATGATAGTTCCTTCCTGCAATTAAGAAAAAAATTTCCGCCTAAAATTCCTTTTCTGCAACATTTTTTGTTCTTCTTTTTTTGGGTAAAGAACATTTTTTGTTCTTTGTTTTCAACATTTTTGGGTTGGGTCACTTATGCTTGTTGCAATGTATATGTAATTAGAGTTTGTTCCAAAACCCAAACCCTATACGTAATTACGAACTGTTCCAAATCATCTAACATTCAACAATAAAAAATTATTTATATTGCTTTTTAGTTTATGTTTATTTTATGTAAATTTAAACTATAAATAAATTATATAATATAACACTGATTATTTTATGTATTAAATTATAAAATATGTTTATACATGAATATTTTATATTTCAAAAAAGTAAGATGATTAGTGTAACAACTCGAGATATTAAAATTGTTCTTTCTTACATAATATTTTTTAACAAAGTTTAAACTTCTAATATTGCAAGTTTATTTTGTCTTACTAGTCATTTTATTACTCAAAAAATGCAATGTTCTTAAACATTCCCTTAATAAAAGTTTTATTTATCTTTAATAAAATACTAAATTAAAATTATATTGTCTGCATTTAAAAAATAAAAAATATATTAGTTATAAATAAACTAGCATAACACCCTTACAATGCACGAAAAAACTTTAAAAGAAAAAATAAAGCTAAAAAATAATGATATATTATTTAAAAATTATAATATAATATTTAATTAAAAATAAAAAATTATTAATAATAATTTTAAAAGAGATGTTTAATAAATCATTATCTTTTTTAATTTTATATAATTTAATAATATATATTTGTTGCTTATTCTAACATATGTTAGTATTTTTAATATTTTTTTATTCAAAAAAGTTTAATAATAATTATTAATTAATTCAGACTGATAAAAAAATTAAAATTTTAAATTTAATTCATAAAAAATTAAAAAGTGAGAGAAAAATATTATTAAATAAAAAAAATAAAATAATAAAAAAAAGAAAAGAAGACAAATTTTAAAAAGATTTTGTTGAAATTATAGTGTTTTAGCTAGGGAGAAAGAAGAAAGGAGAATAGAGAATAATGTGATAAATATATTAGATGTGTTGATATATTACAAAGACAAAGCATTAACCTCTATTTATATTCTAGTAACCCTAATCAAATAAGGAAATAAATCAGGAAATATAATAAAATTATGATATGACTCCTAAATTGCTTCACAATTAGAGCACTAATTGATTCCACAATATATTCTAAAGATCTTCTAAAGATATTCTAAATATATTCTAACAGATTTGATTCATGAATTTTTTTATTTTAAAATTTAAAATCATGACATATCAACTATTACAATAAATGTATTATAATATTTAAAATCTAAATTTCATATAAGCATTATTTATTAGAGTCAAATGTCAAAATAAAAATGTCAAATGGTACATGACAAAATCAAACTACTTACTTTCTTTTATATATAGAATATATAAAAAAATAAAAATTTTGTAAAATTTACAGGTGACATGTACTGATATAAATAAAAAAAAGTAAATTAAGTGCGTGTCAACACGAGTATGATGATAGATCATATATCGTCAAACACAATATTTGTAAATTTTAAATATTCTACAACAGCTAAACACATAAATAAATAAATAAATATAAACAGTTGCATCATTAATAGTCTGCGCAGTAAAAAAGAACCAAAGTATAACTCATTTGGATGTGGTCCCATTCCCTTATCCTGCTTTTCTATTAATACTAGGCCCTAAATCTTTTGTTTTTTTGTTTTTGGTTTTTTTATAGTAAACCCATATTAACATCTTAGATATAGCTATTAAGTTCTGTGGGGTTTATCGAGTTGACCAGGCAGTGGCCAAAATGATAAATGTAAAATAAAAATAAAAATAAGTAAATTCAAGAATTTAGTTAATTGAACTCATAGTTGGTTAAAATAAAAATGATATTAATATCGACCCACGAGGTGTTATTCTAGTAAAAATGAATTATACTTTCAAGTCTAAAGATTACAATTTGATTATGAGAATATTTCTAATTCACACAAAACATGATATCAATACCGACAAAAATAAAAGTTGTGTTGTAGACAAGACTTTTATAATAAGAATTATTTGTTTATTTAGGGTTTCGGATCCACAAGAAGTAATTTTAAAATCTTGGAGGAGGTATTTGATTGGGAGGGCCTCTTGAAAAATCCAATTGTAACAGTATTAAGGGTTTAGTCTTATCATAATGTGGGGATACTCCGTCAAAAATTAAAATAAAAATTAATTTTAAAATAAAACATTAAATTTTTGTAAAAAACACGTATAACCAGTCCAATTTATAAGTAATTCTTTTTGTAAGAGTGCTTCTCAATGAAAAGATCAATTGTTACGCTTTAAGTCCATGAGATGTTAATTCTAAAAGATTAGTCCATTTAAGTACTACATTGAGTTGTAAGACATAACATAGAGTCTAAAAGTTTTTTAAAATAGATTTTAAAAAAATATTATTATAATTATATTCTATAATAATCAAATAAATTCAAAAATCTTAAATCAATTCTTTCAATAAGTTGTTTCTTTTAAATTTGATCCAAACAAACATATTCTAATATCAATTCTTTTTCAATCAATTAATTAACATTACAGAAGACAAAACTTAAAAAAAAACTATAAAGAAGTAAACTTTGGAAAAACGTGATATCTCATCTACACGTATAACCATGAAATCAGATGGGCCACTGGACTTTTCGCTGAGATGATGAGCGTTATGGTTGGAGTCACCCCAGCAAAGAAACCTCAACACATGGTCAAAGAAAGAGGAATAAGATGATGACTTGTCCTTTGGTCGAGTACCTTTGCCCTTGTTCTTCTGCATCAACTTCTTCATGTTAGTGAGCCACTTGTTTATTTTCTGCTTCATGCTCTCTTTCTCTTCCTTCTGCTTCTTGTAGATTACCAGGTATTTGTTTTTGTACCAGGCATAATAGATCACCGAGGATTTGTTGCTGTACGAATCATAATTCTGATAGTGATGACCTATAGTATTAGTAGTAGAAGAAAAATAATAAACCCTGTTTCCGTACGAGTCATACTTCTGATGGTGATGACCCATGGCATTAGTAGTAGAGGAAAAAGAGTAAACCCTCTCACCACTCTCTTCCTTCATCATGCCTAGATTTCATAACGTAAAGCTTGACAGATTTTTCTTCAAAACTGGATTGGTATTGTAACTTTTAGACTCGTATTTGTGTATATATAGGTCATTAGAGCTTAGAGTTTGTTAAGGATTTGAAGTCCTTTTTTGCGAGGAGGAGAGCGATGCAAGTTAACAATCAGACTTTCATTCATTCTTTTATTTATAAAACAAAAAAAAAAGTTAGATGTGGATCAAGATAAGTGAAAAACCTTATAGCAATTGGGTTTGCTTTCTCAATTTCATCTCATCTTGGAAATCACTTCTTGAACATATCATAAATATCTCTAATGCTGTTTTTATTTTTAAAATTTTCTATTATGCTGTACAAGCTAGATTAATATAGTTTATTTATAAAAAAAATTAGGATGAAAAATTTTATTCATTCTTTTATTTATCCAAAAAAAAAAAAAGAAGTTGGATGTGGACCGAAAAAAGTTAAAAACCTTCTAGCGATTGGGTTTGCTTTCTCAATCTCATTTCATCTGAAAACTAGTTCTTGGACATAGCATAAATATCTCTCATGCTGTTTTTATTTTTAAAATTTTCTATTATGCTGTACTAGCTAGATTAATTTAGTTTATTTATAAAAAAATTAGGATGAAAAATTTCATTCATTCTTTTATTTATCCAAAAAAAAAAAATAGTTGAATGTGGATCATGAAAAAGTGAAAAACCTTTTAACGATGAGTGAAAAACTAATCTCTCGGTACGGTCAGGCATTAAAGCAAGGATCTCTCTCAATAATATTTGTTTTATGCAGAGTGGAATCTAGACCTCCATCACTAAGATCATTTTTAAGAGAATTTGAGTCATTTTTACTCAAACCAATACTTGCTAGTTTATTGAACATATCATTAATATTTCTAATGCTATTTTTATTTTAAAAATTTTCTATTATGCTGTACTAGCTAGATTAATTTAGTTTATTTATAAAAAAATTAGGATGAAAAATTAAAATGAAATTTATATAAAAATATGTTTTTTTTAAAAAAAATGCGGGTTTCTATTTTATAACAAATCATTCTATGACTAATTGAAAAAAAAAATTTTAAACTACTTTGCTATAATATTTATCTTCTATATTATTATAAAAAGTATTTCTTTTTTTGTATTTAATTTTCACTTTTTTTAAAAAATTATTAATAATTAATTGAATACAAATAAAAAAATAAAATTATAAATACAAATATTTTATAATAACTATATTTTAAAATTATAATTAGTTTTAAATATAGAGAGTTACATGTAAATATATTTTATTTTTTATAAAATTATTTTTATTTAACTAATTTTTTATTAAAATTATAATTAATTAATTTATAAAATAATTATACAAATAAAAATTTAAAAATACAGATTAAAAAGCACAACAATGCTTATCAAGACACTAATTTATAATAATATAAATTAATTTTAAACCGATATATAAAAATAATTTTATAGGTAAATATATTATTAGAAAATTATAAACTTTTTTTAAATTAAAAAAGTGCTTACAAATGTAAACCGGAACTTGGAGTGTTTGGAGTGTGGCACGGTGGGGGAGGGATACGCGATCCAGTGATCCTTTCCTTGCTTACAAAATTGATCTCTATTTGCTGTAAGGAGGCGCACACACAAATCCAAATAGGCATAGCAGATGGATAGATAGTTCATAACTTGTAGGTGAGAGATCCTCCATCCTTTCTCTGTCTCTCTTTCTCTCTCAATTACGTTCGTTACTTTGTTTCAATTATAGTTCTGGGAGTTTCATTGATTGCATTCGATTTTACTTGATTTCTTGAACTACGGTGCTGAAATCTGCGTTTCTCAAGTGAAGCTTTCTCAGTACTAGGGTTTCAGAAAAATGGACCAAGCCGAATTATCCACAGAGCAGGTCAGCGATCCGTACACTTCCATTTGCTCGTTGTTTGTCCCTCTCTTCGTCTGTCTATTGCCATTGTTCGATCTGATTACGAATTCCGATGCGCTTGACTCCGAGTGGATTTCGTTTCGATATTGAATTTGTTAGTTCTTGTGGACTGTAACGTCGTCGATTGTCGAGTGGGGGTATTCTAGTGCTGTTTTCATTGACATTCTGTTCATGTTTTCAAAGGTTCTGACCAGGGACATCCCATGGGAGACCTACATGACGACTAAGCTGATCTCAGGCACAAGCCTTCAGCTCTTGCGGCGTTATGATCATCGATCAGAAAGTCACAGAGCACAGTTGCTGGACGATGTAATATTTTCCTCTAAAAAAAAAATAATGCTCTCTGAGTTTTTGGTAGCAAATTTATTTTCTTGTTAATCCCTCAAATAAATACACTTGAGGTAGGATCATATTTATGATTCCGGAGGTTACTGTCTAGTGGTATTGAAAATTCAACTCCGTTGTGGCAGGATGGTCCAGCTTATGTTCGTGTATTTGTTCATGTTTTGCGTGATATTTTCAAAGAAGATACTGTAGAATATGTTTTGGCATTAATAGATGAAATGCTTACAGGTACTTTAAAGAAATTTGATGTTTTATTTCTTTGTGCTTCATCACTGGCATAACCTTTAACTTATCCAGTTATCCCTCTCGCAGCAAACCCAAAAAGAGCAAGACTGTTTCATGATAGGAGCCTTGCAGATGAAGATACCTATGAGCCTTTCTTAAGTTAAGTATTTACTCATATATTTTTCTGTTCTGCATCTTATTTATTTTATTTGCTTTGAAAATTATGGAAGTTCACTTCTCGTGCTGTACTTATTTCTATATTACATTGCTTGACCTTTGGTCAAATTCTTATTAGAGTAAATTTTGGCATTTGGTTTAAGCAAAATGTATCTGTAACCATATGGCAATTGCTTCAACAATTTTTTTTTAGAATTTTCTGTTGCAAGTAGTTTGCATCTTGCTCCAACTATTGATGATCATACTCTGCTTTCCACAATATTCAAATTTTCAGTATTTCTACTCCTCCTATAAACTGAAACTGAAAGTAATCTTGAAACTTTTCCATGGTTGGGAGCAATTAATATCAGCTGAAAACCGCAGCAGTGCACATATATTTGTGGATATAGAATATTTTCTGGTAGGAAGACTGTGCTTCATGAGGATCCTTATAGTTTATAGTAACAGACCTCTTCACTTGGAAGAGAGCTGGTCATTTTCTGTCACCATAATTACATGTTTCTTTTCTATTTATTTATACATCTTGAGGAGAAAGAGATATATATACCTAATTACCTATCATTTAGCTGATGTCATATGATTGTTATGTATTTTCTCTGTACTTCATAATTCTGAAATATATAAGACAAAAGATAACAATATTGTCCATCTTTCAGATTGCTTTGGAAAGGAAATTGGTTCATACAGGAGAAAAGTTGTAAGATCCTTGCTTTAATAGTTAGGTAATATGAACATTACGCATTCCTGCATCTTCATTCAAAATATTCAGACTTCAATCAAATAGGAGGTTGTGTTGTATAAATTACCTTCTCGATTATTGCATTTCCTCACCCTTTTGTGATTATAGTGCCAGGCCAAAAAATCAGAATGGCATTGTTGCAAATGGAGAAGCATCAAACTCAAAGAAACCATTTACCACCTTTGATGATGTTTTGATAGGATTGGTAAAATGGCTTTGTGAACAGGTATGTAATACTGAAACCTCAAGTTTCCCCCTTCTTCTTTTTGGTCCAGATACAAATCATCCATTGATAATCTTGGTGTAGTGGATAATATAATTCATTTTAGATATTTGAAAGTTTTTGCAAGAGAAATTTGTTTGCTTCTGAGAGATAAAGCTAACATTTTGAGGTTGCTATAGTAAATTGAGGGAGTCTTTGATCTGAATATCCAGAATAATTATACATTATACAAGATCCTGCAAGCCTTTGTCTGTTTAATTGATGTTATGAACTATAGCAATAGAATATTTTATAGGAATTGATAAGCTCAGTCCATCATCATGTGGCTATTGCATATGCAATGTTTCATTGTGAAGAGAAAAGGTAGGTGATCGATGACAAAAATAAATCAGGCAAAGTTGCCTCATGATAGCCTTAACAAGTGATTGGATGAAATGGACTGTGGGCTAATGTTCTCGCCCTTGTTGAATAGATGTGGCTAAGAAAAATGTATGATCCATTGTGTATTCTTTATCACTACAAACCGAGCCTGTATTCTTTAGCATAACAAATGCATTAATCCAATCCCATACATATCTGAGAACCCTAAGAAAACATGCTCCACAGAAGCACAGTTTTTTTCTCACTAGATCAAACATAAGAGAGTAATCCACAAACATGTCAAGGGTGCACCTAATCACATCAATTTATGGAGGAAGCTGGTGGAATTGCTTGACATGTATGAGAATTTTTTTAAGATCATTCAAATACAGGCGTGTGACGCAATATATGTTGAACTTTAACAGCTAGGTTATAATTTGGACCATAGAATTGCATGAATCAGATGGTACAAAATATACACTCAGATCTGTAGGCAGTTTGTCAGATCTTGTTTAACCAAACTTACATGAATTAAAAACACTTATGTTAAATTCTGAAAGAAGATGGTGAAGAGATCAGTTCTATATGCATTCTCACCTTCATCTAATTATTTATTATCTGTAGCTGAAGAAACCTTCTCATCCTAGTCGGGGTGTCCCAACTGCTATCAATTGCCTAGCAACTCTACTTAAGGAACCTGTGGTTAGGTCTTCCTTTGTTCAAGCGGAAGGGTTCAAGTTGCTTGTACCTTTGATTTCTCCAGCATCCACCCAACAGTCTATTCAGGTAAGTTTTCTGGACTCTATCTTTGAGAAGCTGAATAAATGGATTTACCCTCAGCTGGTCCATATGAATTCTTCCAATAGGTGGCTGCTTGGCTGGGGAAGTGTGATGCATCTGGTTATAATTGTAATGCAAGCTGGAAACCCATTAGCCTGTATTGCATCACCTAATAGATGGCTAAACATGTTTTGTGCATCTAACTAAGTACTAAATGATAAAATTTTGGCTTTAAGTGATCTGGGTATTCCAGATTTTTTGGCTTTGGGATTAATTTATCAATTAAAAATTACTGATAAAATTAGGCAAGTGTTAGAATTGATGGAACTTGTGTAGGGAATAAAAGGAAATTAATTGATAATTCTCTTTGTAACAGCTTCTTTATGAAACATGTCTATGTGTATGGCTCTTATCCTATTATGAGCCTGCAATTGAATACCTGGCTACTTCAAGAACCCTTCCACGACTTATTGATGCTGTTAAGAGTTCTACAAAAGAGAAGGTATTGCTGACTTCTTGAGTTTATGTTCATCTCATTTTTCCTTATAAAAAAATGTTGTTCGCATTTCTTTGTTCCTGGAAATATCATAATTTGTTACAGGGTTATATGATAATTGTTAGCTGAATTTATATAAGCTTTCTGTTATATTTCCTGATATCTAAATCTATGCTACAGTTTTTCTTCGATGCCATGTTAGCAACTATTATGTATATAACTTTCTCTAGAACTTGATTCTGATATTATCAGACTTGTTTTGCCAATTTTTGTTAGGTTGTTAGAGTTGTTGTCTTGACCTTTAAGAACTTGCTGTCAAAAGGGACGTTGGGTGCCCAGATGGTTGACCTTCAGCTACCACAAGTTGTTCAGAGTCTGAAAGCACAAGCATGGGGTGATGAGGTGAGAATTTAAAGAACCCACATTAAACTTTTCCTGCTGAAAATTTACTTCACGTGCAAATGGAGTAAAAATGTAGGAGGTGTCATGCAGATATCAGTCACTGGAAATCATTCTTGATATACATCTTGCCATTAAGAGTTTGTTTGGGTAATTATTCTAGAATTTCCTTTGAGTAGAATGTATTTTGGAAAAATTAATTTTGAAAGAATTACTATTAGAAGAATGGGTTGTGTTTGAGAATGTTCACCTCAAAGTAATTTTGTAAGAATGAGCTGTTTGGCTAGGATTACGTAAAATTACTTTTATGTGTGAAGTAACTGAAAAAAAAAAATGCCTTGTGTTTTGTGCAAATATATATAATTTTTACGAGGACAAGTTGGTAAATTAGACCCAGAATGTATTTCGAGAGTCAGAATGCATTCTGGGGTGCTAGCCAAATTGGTGTGTTTGCATTCAGAACTTACATTTAGTTTTTTTTTTTTTGTTTATTTACTATCATCGTGATTTTAGATATAGTTGGGACCACTGCAATAATATTTATCATTTATCAGGTTGTAGTTATATAGTACATCTGGTAATGCTTTGTTAGATACACTTGCCGCAAATTTCTCCTTAATGCATCCAAATTAGAAGGCACATACTATTTAATGTCTTGCATTCAATAGGAAAATGAAAATCTGGATGAAAGTTATTTCAGAAGTCACTGGATCGTGCTTAAATATTTACTGATAGGCAAAGAATGACTTGTGCCTTATCAATGTGGTAGATGAAATTGGATTGTGTATTTGTGATGCTTTGTTACCTTAGCATTGATGATTGGCTTGAATATCTGCCATGACACTAAGCTGATCTCCCTTTCTTGTTTCAATATGCATGTTCCTGCACAAGCATGCACGACCAAGAACATTCATAAAGCATTAATTTACTAATTACATACACATTGCAGGAGGTTCACAAAATGCTCATATTCCGTTGTTTACAAAGTACACTTTTCATTTGCTCTTACTTTAGCTCAAATTGACATTATTTATGGTTGCACATTATGTATCTCTACTTTGTTCTTGTCCCAGTTATTTGAGATTCCCCATGTTTCTTGAAGTTTTTAATGAATTACAAACTCAAAATAGGGGGATGTTTTTCACCTCTTTTACTTTTAAAAGAACATATTTCCTGGTGCTACCCCTTCACTCTTCTATTGATTAGGAAAGTTTGTCACAGGACTTGTTGGAGGCATTGAATTACCTGGAAGAAGGGCTTAAGGATAATATTAAGAAACAAAGTTCTTTTGATAAGTATAAGCAAGAAGTTCTCCTTGGCCATCTGGATTGGTCTCCCATGCACAAAGATCCCATATTTTGGCGAGAAAATATTACTAACTTCGAAGAGAATGACTTCCAGGTATCTCTGCATTATCTCTTCCTTTTATGCTTCTATTCTTATTCAAGCATGCACGCTAATTCTGGACTGAAAAAATAAAAATGTTTTCAATTACTTATGGCTATAATATTTTAGTACTTTATTATTTCATGGAGTATAATAATTGGTGTCTCTGGGGCTCATAATGGGTTTCACCTTGATGGAAATGGTTAGTACTGAAATACTGAATGATAACTGGTTGGCTAGCATGCTTGTGTGTTCTGATACTTTGCCATGTTACATGTAACCACTTGATGTTGTATTCAATGTTATACCTTGAATTTTTTTGAAAGGTTGGTTTCCATGTCTAAGCAGTACATAGTAGTTGATTATGCAGTGTCATTAAGTGGAGGGTCCTAGTAATAGTGTCAGAGTGGAAGGTGGCTTTTGGAGCAGAGATCTTTTAATATGATTACCCTGATCTGATTATTGGACTGAAAGTTGGTTTAGTCTGACACTTTTGGTCAACATATAATAAATCATCAAGATGCAATGTTATGATAATACATAGTAAGTGGACAACCTTCTATTTTATAGTCTCTTGTGATTGTAGGATCTTCACTCTCTCACTGTCTTCCCCGGTTCCCCCCATTGCAGCATTGCTGAAGAGATCAAATCTGTTTGATTGCCTTCTTTTGTTTAAATTTCTTAACAATTATTATTATGGGTCAAAATATTATGTGGTCCAAAATGAAAAATTTCTTGTAACATGCTTTTGAAGAATATCTATGGACATGTAAAATAAAATGCATGAATTGGTTGATTTGGTTCTTTTCCTGTTGGCTTGTTATTCCCATTACAAGTTAACTAATCTTTTACCAGGAAAAAAAAACAGATAATGGTATAATCTTTTTACTCCCATAACACTTGAACAATATACCCATTGCTCATGGATCCCATGTGATGAGATTTTTTTACAGCAAAACATGGATGTTTTTGTCCTCAACAGTGATATGGAGAGCATTTTTATTGCAATTGCCTTTCAGCAATTTAAAAAAAAAAAGAAAACGATGATATAGTTAGGGTAAAGTCTTATTTTGTATTATACTTTCAGAAACTTTCATATATTATTTATTAATTCTATCTTGGTCTATTGCAGATTCTAAGGGTCCTAATAACAATTTTGGATACCTCCAGTGATCCAAGGACTCTGGCTGTTGCTTGCTTTGACATTTCACAGTTCATCCAGCACCATCCTGCTGGGCGTATCATTGTGACGGACCTTAAGGCCAAGGAACGAGTAATGAAACTAATGAATCACGAGAGTGCTGAGGTTACTAAAAATGCGCTGCTTTGCATCCAACGGCTTTTCTTAGGTGCAAAGTATGCAAGCTTCTTGCAGGCTTAGTTCTGTTCTGTGGGATGGCATAGTGTATCCATTTAATTTAATTCCATCAGCTCTACGGCTATCTCACAATTGGGATCGATCGACTATCTTCTGTACAAGGTTTATGCATTGTTTTTTCAAGTAATTTGACTTGTCTGAGGCCGTTAAGATTTCAGTTTCGGAGCAGTTGAAATTTGGCACGAGAAATAATTATCCTTGATATTCAGCTCTTGAATAAATCAAGTTTTGTAACTTTATACTAGAAGTTGTGAGTGTAGTTATTCTGTATTTATTGGTAATTAAAATTTCTTGTTAATATAGATATGTAATTTCTCGGAAAATATGAGCTAGTTAATATTCAGCTATGGAATAAGTCAAGTTTTGTAACTCTATACTCGAAGTTGAGTGTAGTATTTGTTGTTAATCAAAATTTCGTGTTTATATAGATGTGTAATTTCTCGGAAAAAATGAGCTAGTTAAATTAATCGGTCAGTAAGAGCTGATCAGTTCTGCTATTTTTTTTTTTTTTCTGGTGGGGGGTGCGGGTCGTTAATACATAGGAAAATTTATTTTGGAAGAATAATTATTCAGGGCATGAGAAATTTACTGACCTATTAAGTAAAATATAAAGTATAAATTTAGATTAAAGTAAATGGAATCACCTTGGTCAGATTTTGTTAGAATTTCCTCCAACTTTTCTTCCCTGTAGTAGTTTGGTATCCAGGATTCATCTGGGAAACGACATAATGCATCTCACTTGATAATCCGAACTGTCAGGTCAGCTCTTTTATATTCGCCATTTTACTTCTTTAGTGATTCGAATTTGATTATATATATCCAAAAGATATTAAGCTTGGGATTACCTAAATTTCATGTATTTTTAGTCAATATTATATGATTGAAATACTATTGAGTTTTGCTTTGTGGGTGCATTGTTATAATTTTCGGAGTTTTGCCATGGCCCGACCCAGCCTGCATGTGATGGCTCTGGGCCGGTGACACGGGTTCGGGTTGCTTCAACTTATTTTCCGTCATATAATGAGTGAATGTAACATCAAATTTTCAAACCGGAACATCGCAACACGCAACACACGCAACCTGTTTGATTTGAATCAATGGGATGAGATGAGAGGCTTGAGCTCATCTCATTCTCATGCCACGGTTACTGTTCAGTTGTATCGAGTTTTCTGTCTTTCCGTCACCTCTTCACTCCGTACTAGGCGTGCTTCTTGTCCCATGCATGCGCACAACAGGTGTTTGATTCTTTGCTCAGCCGATGAGTAATGACAAATGTAGCGGCTCCTTTTATAAATATGTATATATAAGCATCATCAACGTTCCCAACAGGAGGCGAACAGAGGTTTTGGGCTGGTGCTGCTGAATGCCGATGCATTTCAGGCCGTTCTTTTGCAAGGTGAATCTGATCAACAGATTCACCCAGCAAGCTCGGTCCTATGCCCGTGACCCCTTTCCCACCAAAGTGTCTCATTACCTCTACCGTGCCAAACTCATTGACTCCATTCGGCTCACTCTGCGGTCCAATCGCCCCAACTCCCTTCCCCCTCTTTTAAACGATCGTCTCCTCGACTCTTTCGTGGTCACTCAGGCCCTGCGTTCTGCTCCCTCTGCAGATTCTGCCCTCTTCCTTGTAGAAGCCCTCGAGAAAAGCCTGCGTTTTTGCCATACCCAGAACACCCTCCATGCCCTGGCCACTGTGCTTGCCAAGTCAGGCCGAAGCGCAGAGCTCAAATCCCTCATTGATGCTATCAGTGCCAAAAGATTCGGCACTGTTCGCATCAGCTTTATGAATCTCATGCAGTGGCATGCTGCCGCTGGGGACCTTGAGTCAGTTCTTGGGGTGTGGGATGAGTACAGACTTTCCAATAAGAATAATGTCTGCACTGAATCTTATAACATTGTTATGGCCCTTTATGCACAAATGGGTAAGGACTCTGAGGTTGTACGAATTTTTTATAGGATGATTGACGAAGGGTCACTTCCAAATTGCAGAAGCTATACTATAATAATCGAGCACCTTGTAAATTCCGGAAAATTATTCGAAGCCATGGAGGTCTTCAACGTGTTACCTTCAATGAGGATCAAACGCACTTTGAAACTCTACTCCGTTCTGATTGAAAGCTTCATTGCCAGTAAACGGTTTGACGAAGTCAAAACTTTACTTAATGAAATGCAAGTTGATGGAATATTGCCTAGTCGAGCCATGATTTTGTCACTGCACCGGATGCAGGAGGAAGGATTTCTTAAGGAGACTGACGAATTCTTGAGAGAAACTTTGCCAGATGATAGAATCAAGAACATAGGATATTCTATTGAAAGCAGTGACGATGATGAGGATGAGGATGAGGATGTGGATGAGAATGCAAGTCATGTTTGTCAATGTGATCATTTAAACGGGATTCAGTTAAAACCGTGGCTGGACCCACGGGCTTTGGCTAGTGCCTTACAGAATTGGAGTCCTGATGAGGTATCAGCACTAGAGGGTGCAAACTTTGTGTGGACAACCAGGTTGGTCTGCAGGATGCTTAGAAATTTCAAATCACCAGAAACTGCCTGGAATTTCTTCTGCTGGGTTGCTTGTCAACCTGGATTTACTCATGACATATATACAGTACAAAGAATCATGACCCTTCTAGCACGGCATGGACGTACAGACTTGGTTGATAGACTCATCTGCAAGATCAGAATTGAGGGAATGAGGCTACCATTCAGTACCATCAGGCTAATAATTGACTTCTATGGAATTTCAAAAGATGCTGATGCTGCTCTGAAGGTTTTCAATGATGATCGAACGCTTTGTGGGCCCATATCAAAATTTAATCTGATGCTTTTGTATTCTTCTCTTCTACGAGCATTAACTAAGTGTGGAAGGAATTCGGATGCCCTGGATATACTTGATGAGATGATTTTAAATGATATTTACCCAGATCTGCAGACATTTTCGGGTCTAATGCACCATTTTGCACATCTTGGAGACATAAAAACAGTGCAGAAACTCTTTGCAATGGTTAGGCAGAGTGGAGTAGAGCCAGATGCTTATCTGTTTAAGGTACTAATCCAAGGTTATTGCAAGTCAAAAAGAGCTGCACTAGCATGGAGGCTATACGAAGACATGAAGAATACAGGTCTGGTGCCTGATTCTGCCACCAAAGAGTTGCTAGTAAAGAGCCTCTGGAAAGAAGGGAGACGGAGAGAGGCTGCAGCTGTGGAAGAGAGCTATGAGGAAATGAACGCGGTCTTTCCACTTGCATTGCGTGGTCATGTATGGTCTGTCAGCTCTGCAGATCTCGCAAGAGTTTATAATATTTATTCAAATTGTTTTACGTCAAACGGTGGCTAGGGTTATAGATAGCTCTAAACGATAGATGTGGATCTCTTCATGCATGAATTCTCAGCACACATTAAAAAAATCTATATCCAAATTCCTAAAATTGGGGTTGAGGGCGTTAGTTACTATGTCTTGCATCTATCATTAAAGTTACAATAATTATTTGAAGCTTTGAACATTTGTTTTTGGGCAGGACTTGAGTTGATACTCAGAAATGAGCCCTTGTTCTTATGGCTACTATAGGATTCATTGTGTTTACTTTGTCAAGTGCTAGAATGAATTTTGCATAATCACGAAATTAATGAATATCTAGTCGATATGTGGAGAGCTATATTCAGAGTCGGCTGCTGTCTCTACAGTTTGGAGGACATCTACTGATTATCATCTTTTCTTGTTATTGGTTATCCTGTTGTCGACTTAATATATATATATATATATATATATATATGAAGTATGAAAGCTGCCCTCAATTTTTTTTTTTTTTAAAAAAAAGGTGAGAGAACGGGGTAGGAGAAGGAGGACACTTCATTCTATTTTTACTTAGGAGAAGCCAGTATGGCAATGCAGTAGACTTTGCCATACGAATTTCCGAACAGCTATATCTAAGAAATAGGGAACATATAATGAAAATCTGAAAGATATTTCATCAAGAAGTAATCAATAAAGAAGATACAGCTTTACGACCGCGGACCGTGTCCTCTGAGCCACCCTGTTTCTTTCATTTGTTCCCCCACCCCCACTAGCTTGGCAGAAGAAGGCTATATTACAATCATATACAGGCAGTTGCTTTGATTAAATGGAGGTGAATTTGTTGAGTTCTTTTCTTATATTGAATCGTATGCGACTAGATGTTTCAACATTCTGAGCTGTTCGTTTGCCTGAATAAATTACAGTAGCAAATAGATATATGTCTTGGCCCTCGTTAAAAGTCAAACCAATCTACCCGCATCCCAAGAAATCTCCTGTTTTGATGTCAAAGTACAGCAAGAATTATAAGCAATATAAGCCAAACCCTTTTGCCCCTTAAAAATCCTGTGGAGACATCGGGTTAATTGGTCCTTAGGCGGGGGCTAGCTAGCTGACTTTGTGTACGATTGTGGTAGGAACGCTAACTGGCCTTCCCAAAGTTATATTTGGCATTAGAATAATCCTGCAAATCGAAGATTTTTAGCAAAAAGGTTAAAACTTAAACCAGTATAGAATATTCGTTGCAATTCTATTCTCCTCATGAATTGCACACTATTTTGGCTATTAATATGGATATTGACGTGTTCACAGTAAAAGAACTTGACAGCAGAAAATAAGAATGATGAGTAATACACGTAACATAGCTATTTAACCCCAAAAGAAATAATATATGATTTTTTATTCCATTATAATATTAAATTGTATATATGCTTGATTTAAGATTAAAGAAAGAGGTAGATAAATTATTTACCATAAAAAAAACAGTACAAAAATGAGAGTATCATTCTTTCACTATTATGCAACAATCAGAAAATATATTTTCTAATCTTAGTGCTGAGTTAGTTGACTAAGTATGTGTTTGAATTAGTTATAAAAAAAATTATTTTAATAATTAATTATATGTATAATTTATTTTTTTTAAAATTGATTATGATAAAATTAGTTTTATATTTAAATATATTAACCAAAAAGTGATTTTAAGATAATAGTTTGCATTGTATAAAAAAATTTATTTTTATATAATAAATTACTAAAAAAGGTATGAAATGATTTGTTTAAATTAAATGTGATAAAATTGTGTCTAATTACCAAATAATTAAAATGATTATAATCAAAATGCTTAAAATTTAACTTAAAAAATAATCTAGTTTTTAATGTATCCAGGATTATTAAAGGTTATAATTCATTTCAGATAATTTAGCCAAACATGTTATAAAAAAATAAAAACAACCTTTATCATAAAAAAAAAAAGCTGTTTTTCAACAAAAGTAATCTTTCTCAAACATACTCTAAAGTGTAGAAGTAAATTAACAACGAGAATGGAGATAGGAAAGATAATAACAATTATTATTTTGAGACATAAATGATAAATATACATGAAGTTACAAAAATCAATTATTATTGAGGTTTTTTTTTTTTTTTTGTCAATTGTTCTTCAATTCAAAGGAACCAAAGTCCACAAAGGACAGATACACCCAGCGATAAATCAATTAGTAACGATGGAGTGGTAAGAATGGGCTATCCAGTCTAATCCTACCATCATTGCCAAAGTTTCAGCGGGCTGGGTCCGCTAACCGATTTTTCAGTGGGCTGATAGCTAAGTAGTCCGACACAGTTCTCTATGTGCTAAACCACAGCCTACCAAAAATAAAAATATATAAAAAGTACTCAAATTATTTTAATCATTTAATAATTAAAACTATAAAAACATTAACTACAATTTTAAAATTGAATATATTTAAAAATTCATAAAATGAAAACACATTTTTTTTTAATTTTGCTCGATCCAAGAGCTAGCTAAGCTAATACATTTAACTATACACACAAATCTAACAGTGCATTGTAAGAGATATTTTCTTTTTGCCTAGCAGTTGTAAAACTAACATTTTGGTTCAAAATTTGGGTGACAATATGGCCCCTAATCATGAATGTGAATCTGCCCCCTTAGTCTGAAGGCCAAAAGATACCCATAGGCACGTAGAAATGGATACATGGCAACAAAGGCAGAACTGATTCAATAGGTGGGGAAGTCATGGCCCTTCATATTTTCTAAATTTCAGAATTTTGAGATGTGGGGTTGGCCTTCCAAAATTCCAAATCGATTAATTGTCTTTTAATAATCTTTTATTGTATCTTATGATTTGCATTTTACATTTGTTTACGGTAGTTGATTTTAATTAAAAAATTATATAACTTGAAAATGATGTGAAAGAATTATTTTCCGTTCATATTAACCCCGCAATCTCTTAAATCGCAGTTTCCTGCATAGCTACATGGTAACTAGACTTTGCAAATTAGATGTCTATGGTAAATTAAGAAAAACGTATAAAGATTGATCTTTTTATGCGATTTCACACACAGAATCTGACATAGGAGTTGATTAAACCTTTTGTAGTTTTATCAGTACTCTAATATTTAAAGCATGAATGTGAAACTCCAACCAATTTGGTCAATTGACCTGCTCTTGCATATTAAAATTTCAGAGAATATAAAAAAACATTAATATAGTTGCAGTGTCACATAAAAATGGCAGGAATGGTATATGCAGGCAAGCTTACGGGGTGTCAATTTCAGCTGGAGTTCTGGTGCTATGCTAAGAAGGAACGATAGATTGGCTTCAAAAGAATTTTATAAAAGACTCTCTTAATAAACATTGGAAATGCTGAACATAAAATTTGGCAATTTGCATCCTGCAAATGCATTGTATTATATTCAATCCAAGCATATCTTTTTAGAGTCAGCATGTATTTTCTGTATTTAATCTATCTGATGAAAATTTTACTTTCTTTGATTGACATTTAAGTAGTTGACTTCAAAATATGTCATTTACACTTCTGAGATTATAAGGACAATTCTCGTGGCCTTGCTTCAATTGGATTTATTGTTTTTTTTTTATTAACAATTGGATTTATTGTTTGCTTGATAGATCAGTATCACCTTTAGAATTTTCAGACTTAATATCCCAAGTTGAAGAGTTTATAACGAGTACAGCCCATGTGTTTAGTATTATTTTTAGAAATAATAAAAGAATTAAAGTCGCAAATTTATTAACATATTAAACTTTTGGTGTTGTGACAAACAGGTGATGTTACACTCATGTTATTTTCTAATCGATCTCCAAGCATCCTCTTCCTTTCTTGGTTTTGTTTTGTTATAAAGAACAGAATCAATACAGAAAATGGATTTCAGGAAGAGATGTTAAGGAAATTCTATTGTTCTTCCGCTACAGATGATCCCTTGAAGACAGATATCAAATAAATTCTTATTCATCCATCTTTCTATTCAACTAACTACATACATTGATCCAAAATACCATGCTAAACAAACGCACTATATCACACCGAAAAAGAAAAAAGCCAACGTATATATAGCGAAGATACCAACAGAATAGCATTGATTGATTGAAGTATCCTGTTTCAGCTGCTGCAACATCAAGAGCTCCTGCTAAAGCTCTTGAATCCTGCGACGTTCACTGACATTTCCCAGCTCAATGAAGAGTTCAAGGTTCTGGACAGAGATGGCACAATCTCGTGCATCCCAGGGCGACTCGCTGGATCTTTCTTTATGCAATTATCTATCATTCCAAGTTCAAACATTGCAAGTTCCAATGGATAATTTCCTTGCAGGGAGGGATCTATGAACTCCCTCAACATCTCCAGGCCACTTTCCTCCCCAAGAATGGCACTTAAAACATCTGACAAATTCGTATTGTCTTCTGTATGAATAGCTGCAACCTCTTTCCCAGTGACGATTTCCAGCATCAGAACCCCAAATGCGTAGACATCAAGCTTCGTAGATACTAGACCATGTTCCAAATACTCGGGAGCCATGTAACCTTTTGTCCCAACAATATGCCTCGTCATAGGAAATTGGTCATCCTCTCCTTCCACAGACCTCGCAAGGGTGAAGTTTGCAACCTTTGCCCTGAAATCACTATCCAGAAGAATGTTACCACTCTTTAGATCCTTGTGGATATGGGGAGGAGAAGTGAAACTATGGAGATAGTCAAGTCCTGCGGCCACATCCAGTGCAATCTGTATTCTCTGAGTCCAACTCAGAAACTTCCCATCCACGTTGTTGAAGTAGATCCAGTCACTCAAGGGTCCATTAGCAGCATACTCATAAACAAGATACCAATAACCCTCGTTGAAGCTAACCCCAGAAAGGCGTATGACATTAGAATGGTTGACTTTGTTCAGCAGTTCTATCTCTTTTGACACATCTCTATCTATCTTTTTAATTGCAGCCAAATCGCCTTTGATAACACCACGATAAACAGATCCTTTAATCCAGGTGCTAGGACTAAAATTATCTGTTGCGCGCTGCAGTTCCTCAAAACCGTACACTTTGAACGACTGAGCTATGCCGGATATGATCTCTGACAATTTATCTTCCATTTTCTTCCCTTGTTTTATCTCAGTTGCCTCAAAATTCCCAGACACAATCACAGCATCATTTTTCTTTTTACTTTTGCGATACGTGCGGAAAATGATGGCACAGAGAACTAATATTAAGGCAATAGCTCCAACAACTCCAACAACTACATACACCCATGTTTTGTTTGAGCTTTTATTTGCGGAAGACGAGGGAGGAGAGGGTGGCGAAGGTGGTGGAGGTGGCGAAACGATTTGAGAATTCGAGGGTTTATCTTCAAGGGGCACTAGAAGCGTGGTGAAGGGATAGATGGTGGCTTTTGGGAGAGAAAGGTTATTTGCTTCAAGAGTCGTCTTAGCGCTGACATTAAATATTTTACTAATGAACGAAACAGAATCACCCCAGTCTACCAGGTAACTTAAGAGGTACTTGACACCTTTCTCAGTTTGATTCTTTGTGGGACAAGCGCATCTAAGAGGAACTCTGAGTATCTTACCGGCGGGTATTTCTCGACCGATGTCGTTTTGATCCTCCAAAGCTTGACAGGTTGAGAGGCCTTCAAAAGTGTTGTTAGCAATCAAGAAGGGGGTGTCTGAGTTCTGAAACACGTAGGATGTGTTTGCCTGGTAATACACACCTGCACAAAAGCAGTTGACCGGAACAATCACCAACTGATTTGTTGCAAAGGTGGCATTCTTGGAAACTGAATTGATTTCAGAAAGCTGGGATGGGTCAGAACCCAGCAGAGCAGATATTGTGGAAACAGAGCTGTAAATGGGTTGAGATCGGAAGGTAAGGTAAGCTTGGCAACTATGATTTGCGCCATTACAAGTGTAACCACGGATAGATTTTGAATTACCCTTTCGAGGGCAAGCTGTTGTGGCCAAACCAATATAAGGCTGCTGCCCCAGAATCACAGAGAAGCTGCAGATCAGTACGGCAAAAGTGAGGGCAGCGATGAAGGGAGAGAGAGGCATTGCGTGATTGCCGAGGAAGGATACAATCATACAATGGAGGTGATGGCCACAAAAGGATTTCTCAATAAATGCAACACTTTATAGAGAGTGAGTTAGTGGGTGTGGGTGTCTGTTTTTTCCTTTATTTATTTATTTATTTAATTCATTGGTCAGAATTCCAGATGGAAAACAATTTCTGAGAAGGAACCAGTCTATTTGCTTCCTGCAGTTGAATTAGTGGTTAAATTATTCTGGTACAACAGGTTGGCTTGCACATTGTTGTTCTGTTGACCAAATATCATTATCAGATGGTATACTACAAACCAAAAGTCAGAAAATAGATATCGATGCTTGTGTGCTACTAGCTTACTTTGCCGTCTTCCTTATCAGTTGTAAGGATCAAATTTTAATAAAATAAGAAAACCTATTCTTTTTGCTTATTTATGAACCGTGCATGTTACGAAAGTATTACATTGGCCAAAAACACGAGAGACGCTGCGAATTACGTGCTGATTAGTAAAGAGTTCAATAGCAATTACTGCAAAACTTGAATGAGTATCTATAATTATGAAGACACACATGATGGAGGGGTGATATTTTTACATCGTTAATTCACGCATTCTTTACTCTTCTTTTTAACAATTAGAACTCATCATGAAGAGCTAAAAAATCTTTTAGCTAGGTAATACCAATTTTCAACCATCATAGCAACTTCGTAAGAATTATTAACTTTTCAAATCAAAACATAGCAACGCCAGAAGTCATATGATTTCATTTTAATGAATTGAAATAACTAATGGAATGAAATTGAAAAAGAAAAAAAAAAGATTAACAACAAAGCAATATTCCAACTTACAATATAGGAACATCACTGTCGTTTGTCTTTCTAGTTTCTAGTTCCTTTTTTTTTTTTTTTGGTTTGGTTCTCAAGTTACTTATTTGATTACTTCGCTACTCACCTCACCCCCAACAAAACAAAAAAAATCAGTAGCGGTCCAATTCAATTGACTTTGGACATTGTTAAGGTAACAAACGTTATATTTTCTTATAAATCGTAGAATCAACTTATATTGCAAATTCACGAGTTACTGTTTTATTTTATTTTATTTTATTTTTCTTACTTTTAAATAATTTTTTCTGATGATTAAGAGTAAAATATGATTAAATTTAATTATCTCATCGTTTTTAATTGATTTTTATTAGAGTGATGTCAGTATCACAACTTTAATTTATAAAAAGAAAGACGCAATTTGGTTCCGTACTTTTCATCCATAAAACAATCAAATTCATAATTACTCTATAAAATAAAAATAATACAAGAGAACCAAGTTAATTATGGATAATTTAAAAAATTTTACAGTATTATGTAATTATGAATTATTAAATTATTAAAAATCTGAACTAAAATAATAATTACTTAATCAATCAAATATTAAATAACATTAATGAAATAATAATATAAAAAAATTATACTATAAAATTATAACTTAAAAATTAATTACTCTAAGTTTTGTTATCATTTTTGCGAGGACAATAATATTTTGTACCAAAACAACATATCATATCAAACTTTATTTTATCTTATCTTTTTTTTTTTTTCCACATTGACTGAATCATGCATGGAATTCGCATACATGTAAAGTTTTTTTTTTTTTAGTTATACTTTTCACTAAAGTGATATAAAAAATTGAAGTGATATCACTGATATCACATAAAAAAAAAAAAGTTTTTTGGTCTCGGTAGACTATCGACTAATGTACTAATCAACAATCAATCCTTCAAAAAGAACGAAGTGGACGTCTTAAGGCCTCTCTTTCTCTCTCTCTAGATTAGGCAAATAAAGAAAACGATTTCTTAAACCGGGAACTATCACCACAGGCAATAACTTAATCGCTGTAATTATCACAGGCAAGAGTGCCCGGGCCAGGCTGCAATTGCAGCTTGAAAATTGTAAATCGCAAGAATAGACAACTAGGCTTGAGAAGTGAAAAACCATTGGTATGCTTTTCTGTTTGAACTTATAACTTTCCAGCCACCAGTTTGGCGTTCTACTTCTATTTTCCTCGAGGTAATGCCTAGTTAATTAATGGATTCTTAATCCACACAATATCCTCGAGGAACGGCAACAAGATATGCAATTGGTCAGCTTAATGGCAAAGTCATTAGGCTTATATTCTACTGCAAAAATACCACTAAACAAAGTCCCCAAATACACTCCATGGGCTCAATATCAAAGACACGAGACTGATTGATATTACCCACTTTACTTTTATCTTTAAAAATATTTGTTATTTAAAAATATTAAAAAAATATCAATTAATTTTTAATTTTTATTTTTATTTTTTAATAAAAAAGAAAATAAATAAAATTAAAAAAAATAAAATATTAATAAAATAAAAAATAATATTTTAATTATATTAAATTATATTTATTTATAATTAAAATTATTTAATAATTTTTTTAATTATTATATAAAAATTTTAATCGATAAATAAAAATAAAAAAACTATTACATGTTTATAAAATATGATTAAATATATAATTTAAAAAATATTTTTATTATTAATTTTAAATTATTGATATAAAATTTATATAAATTTTTTTAAAATTAATAATAAATATACTGGATTGTGCGTAGGAGTATGCAAAAATTTCTATAAACGGACGGAGTAAAAAGAACGAAGCAATCATGTCATTGACGCAACAGACATGTCGACCGCGAAAAAGTGAAGAATAGGCCAACATAATAAAGCCATGCCACCCGTTGGTCAAGGAGACACAGCAACAATCTTTGACATTGGGATATAATGCCAATAAGACCTCGTGACGCTTTCCTTCGTAACAAAGAATGCATTAGTGGCGCTTACCACCCTTGTTAATACAGTGCTAAAATCACATCGAATTCCTCATCGGCAACTTCCTAGAATCTTCGGTACTCCTGCTCCTGGACTTGCGGATTGCAGGAGACAATATTGAGCCATACTATGTGCAGTGTAACGAAAATAGAGTAACACGAACGGAAATAACAGTAATTGACCCAATTCTCACTGATAAAGCATTTGGTAAGCTGCAAATGGAAGAAATACTCATGGAGACACCATCCATGTTAAAATTAGCATTTGCCTAAAATAAATGACGAATATTAGAGACTAGAGAGTCAGAGTGCGTTTGCCACTCACCTAGATATGCGTCCAGCAAACACACCCAGTCCGCATAGGAATTCTCTAAAAAAAATTACTTTTCATACAAAGACCATAGGCAAGGCACTGGAAACTACAACCACAGTTTCCAAATCCTCCAAATTTGCGAACCTCCCTACCATGCTGTCACGCACTCCGTCAGCAATCCAATCAGGAGTGACGAAAAATAGGAGAAAACGAGAAACTGAACAAATAAGTAATACTTATTCATTATGCATTTCAATTAACAGATTTAACAGACTCAAGAAGTAAACTGCTCCACTGTGAAATGGTCAACAATAAAATCAAACCCTCGAGGAAAAAGGGGATTTGCCGCAACTGATACGCAAGCAACCCAACAACCAAATTGTCCCGTGTCTTTTTTTTTTTTTTTCTCGGTGAACAATTATAGTTAAAAGTTCAAAAACTTAGCCCCTAATATAGTTAACCAAAATCTTCGTTGAAATTAAAAGGATTGAAATGCACTACGCCGACCGTACATCCAACAAAAAAATTGTGATGTGATATAAAACACTAACATAATTGTTAATAAAGGAGCTGCGGCCTAACCAGAGCACAGTCCCAAAGAAACCAGAATATCCCCAAGCGAAAAAGCTATAGGTGAATGGCCCAAGCCTAGGCCTAAAACAGAAGGACGCTTACTTCCTTCCTATTACGAGAGCCTGCATCGAGAGAAGCATGATTGAGGCGCTGGCTATTTCTACTACTCCTATTTATACTAATAAGATAGTCAAATACAAGTGTACAAATCCAGCTACAATCGCATATGCAGTGCTTGCAACTGCCCCACGAAATCCCATTTCCAGGGGAATCCATCTCTGCCTCACCTTCTGTTTACATTCTGCATGCAAAACCCATTTTCCTTTACTGTTGTGGTGATGTGATATGCCAAATTCAGATTCTGAAGGATCTTCTCCCGCAGCGGGTGGAACTCGACACCTCGTCGTACACATAATCAACCATTATCATTGCACCTGATTCCTCGATCAACGGTCGGATAGGCGCCACCTCAAAACCCAGTACTGTAGAGTATACCACCATTGCTTCTGTAGTCCGTACTCGTGTGTCGTTACAATATCTGGAACCGGTTGAACACCGTTTCAGCCCTTCAGGGAAAACACGTTTTTTTTTTATTTGATAGTTTTATTTTTAATTTCTTAATTTATATTTTTAAAATATAAATTAACAAAATTCATAATATATTTATTACACCATTTCTTTTATTGTACACATTACACAATAAAAAATATATATTATAGGTTTTGTTAATGTATATTTTTAAATAATGTGTATAATAAAATAAGTGGAGTAATAAATACATTATGGGATTTGTTAAGGTGCATCCAAAGATTATAGATTAAGAAATAAAAATATAAACTATTAGATAAATTTTTTTTTTAACTTACAACATCAATTAAAATATTATAAATCTTCATATTTTGATTAAATTTTTATGAATTATTTTTAAAATACATAAAAGTGTGTGTGAAGTTCTAACTCTAAGATTTAGTAAGAACTAGGAAGATAAAAAAGGAAAACGGTTTTTTTTTTAAGTTTAAGAAGTGGATAGATTATTTTAAGTATATGATTTTCAGTAAATTACTTAAACCTCTCACCATTAACTTATTTTGGTGGCTTAAATGTGCATTACAACTTGTTAATATTTGATTTTGATACAACAGTGACACAGAAGTTTAAAACAATTATCTCTTATAGATTATACAAATTCCTCATCACTAGCCTATTTCCAATGAATTACAACTTGTTAATATTTAACCTTGCATGACATGTTTGCTGATAAAGTAAATGTCATTATATTATAAATCTATTAGTGTAATTGTCATTTTTATTGAACAATAATTTAAAAAATTATTAATTTAAATATTTTGAATTTAAAAATAATTAATTATTTTGTTGATCAGTAGCATATAAAGTAATAAATTCATGACTCTTTATAAAAGTAATTAATTTCTTAAGTAGTTAGTTCTTCTTAAATTGAAATATCATTATTAATACCTTATATTTATTTTATTTATTTATTTTTTTTTGTCTACATTTATCTATATTTACCTATCCTTTTTTTTTTTCTTGTTCGCCTGTTAAGTAGGCCTTGTACCAAACTAAAATACCCAAGCAAACAGTGTGTTTTTGTCAACTACAACAAGAAATGTTTTGAAAGCCTCACACAGAATGACTGGATACGGCCTAACCCAACAAGGCTAATCCCAGCCCAAAGAGAATGAGCCACTGTAGGAGAGACAAACTCTGAGTGGGCCAGGACAAAAAGGGACAACTCTCAACGGAGATTTTGTCAACTTGTTCATAATTAACAAAGTAATTCATAGATGACCAAAAAAAAAAAAACACAAAGTAATTCATAAAATTAAAATGATCAGAGGTTGAACTATTTAATTTAGTTATATATTTTTTCTCCATATTTAACTTGGTTGCTACACTTTTTTTTAGTTTTTTTTTTCTGATATATAACTAATTTGGTAATCTACTTAAATCCTTAGGCCCAAAAAAAGAGGTCATTTTGATCGGAATTTTTGGAAAAAGATACGACAGTTTGTGCTCTAACCTAACTAAGTATACCGTATGATTCTTATGAATGCCAAATGAACAAAATGAACAAAAATTAACCACAGAAACATGACGATGTCTGCCAACATTTTTTTAATGTAATATATGTATGTATTAAAATAATACTAACATTTTGTTCTCAATTTATTAGGCGCTATAAACCAAATTTAGAATCTAATGGAAATTCAATACATTTGGGCTTGGGAACTGGGTACAAGTTCTCTTTTAAGTCCCATACTGGCGATGAAAAAAAATAAAAATGTCCCATACTGGTGACGCCAATTTCGCTTCAAGATTCCTCCTCTATTCTTTAATTCAACATCTAGAGGTTTTACTGCATCGTAATGCGCCTGATGAGCTTGTCAATGATCTCACAGATTTGACGTCAACAACTTTAAAACTCTGTTCCTTGCTATAATTCGGCTTTGGCACACGTCCACCCTTCGTTTCTGTGAAGGAGGCTCCGTTTTCAAAAGCGTCCCCCACTGAATGAAATTCCCATGTGCCCCCATTTCCGTTGCTGCCTTTTCTCCATGTCACCTGCACACATTATACAATTAGCATAACTTTAATTACTGAAACCATTTCTTATACACAAATTAAATACCTCAACTTTCGTGATATTTTATTAATGGAGTGAATGCATCTTCATTAATCATTAACTAGTTGCAATTAATGGAATTGCTAAAATTAATTGATTACCTCTTTACTCCCCAATGTTGGTGCTATGAAGAGGTTGGCTTCGCTTTTGAGGCTAGGCTCCATGCTTCCACCGATGGCATATTGCACCCATCCCTGGTAAAGATTGTTGGCAACATGTGCATACCCATGGCGGATCCTGCAATATTTTTAATTAATAAGACATGTTTAATACATTTATATATGTATTTTTAAACTTCTTAATTAAGAAATTAGTGATTAATTGAGCAATTAATTACCTCGGCATGCGCTGGTTGCAACCAGGTCCAAAATGGTTGTACACGACGGTAACCTTCATGTTCTGGTCTCTCACATACCCGTCATCATGCCCAAGAAGCATAACCTTGTCTTGGTCTCTGAACCAGTTGTTGGAGACAGTCACATCAGTGGAACCCCGTGTGATATCAAGAAGACCATCTTGGCAATCATAAAGCGTATTATGATCAATCCAAATCTTTGAAGCCGTAACCAATCTGATTGCATCCCCATCTACTTGACCCAAAGTAATTACCTTTCCATCAGGACCCATCACTGTCCCAGGAGCTTGAGGTCTGCAGTGTTGAATCCGAATGCCATGGATGATTACGTTGGTGGCCTAGAAACAGACAAGCACTTGTGAGTTAAGAAGTGGTAGACCCGTAGATGGGAGAAGATAACAAAAATTTGTAATGTTTGTTGTGCAAGTTTGATTAATTAACTGGAGCTGTTGATCTGATTATTACCTTAAAGATCATCAAGCATGCATTATCAGCAATGTGAACGTCGACGCCTCGACCATCAATGGTGGTGAAACTGCTAATGAGAACGGGTCTCGCGAGCCTAATGTGCATGTCTCTTTGGAATGTGATCCAGACTTTCCCTTGAATCACAGAAGCTCCATACCTCAAGGTGCCAGGTTTGGGGTTTATTGGGTCATCACTAGGATCAGTAACTTTATAGTGGACGAGGTCCTTACCGATGTTGTTTATCATCTTCCCTGCATAGCCCACGGAGCAGGTGGCAAGCTGTGGCCGATGTCTCCGCCATTCAGGATTCCATCTCCAGCACTGATCAATCACATTCATTTTCAAGCCAATTATCTTGGTTTGCTTGGCAGAACTAAGGTTTGGAGTGAAGAGGGTGGCAATCACAATAGCCAAAACAAAGCGCCAAACGATGGAAGAATTGATACAATGAGAAGCCATGGTTTTGGATACTTGTCCTTGAGTGAATTCGAATTACGGAGAAAGGAGAGATAGGAAGGAAAAGGTTTGCTAGTTTAGATTGCAGAAGTAGTAGTGCAAGGAAGTGATTATATACTATATAGGTTAGAGTGGTTAGGGATTGTTTGGAGTTTGTTGAAGTTGTTGTGTTAAGCTGTGGCCAAGGGAGTGTCCCGTGCAAGAGAGAAGCTATGAATAGAAACAGGGAGGTTTAGCTAGTTTTGAATCTTAATGTCAAGTTGTGACAACCTAAAAATTAGCTAAATTTGCTCGGGGAACGTTTGGTGTTAGCTAAATTTTCATAGATAAAATTCATATACAAAATTGTATTCATCCATGAAAATTTAATCCTCATATTTACCCCATGCCAAACATATACTCAATAGTTAGAGAAGGAAATTTGTTTTATATGAATCAAATGATTACTTAGAAGGACTAGTTTGATATGAAGATAAAAATAGAGATAAATTTTTATGGGATAAATTTTTTTTACAAATTATATAGAAAACTCATCTCATAACCCTCGTACCAAACATACACTAAGTTTTAAATCTATCTAATTGTTATATTTGTAAAGATGAGATGCATTAATTGTTATGTAAATAGAAAAATGTAATACTACATAGTTAAAAAATTTTTGATAAAATTTACTTAAATTTATGTGTGATTTTTGAATAAAATAAAATATTAATTGAAGAGTCAATAAACACGTCAATTCTATCCATATTTGTATTTAATAATGATAACCAATTTTTGATAGACAGTTGGCATCTACATAGTAATTTGGGTATATAAATCAAAATTCATTGTTCTACTAAAGGAGAATATTCAGTTGATGGTAATGCTTGTTAATTATTATATTTATCTCCCATTTTTAACCCTATACAAAAGCACGAGAGTTTTGGAGAAGTAATGGTGTTATCCCACTCATAATTCATTTAAGTTTGAGGCTTGAACAATTGGACCGTCTCTTTTTTCTTTTTTTTTTTCATTTTTATTTTTCGTTATATGGCTTACTACCCTTTTTATTTCTCTTCCTTATCCTCATTGTACCACCCTCACTAAAATTTTTATTTAACCTTCTTTCTTTTGAAAAAAGAAAACGGCCAAAGACTATTAATTCAATTTAAACTGTAAAACAAAAGTCACATTTTTGTCTTGCTTTTTAATTTACGCTCTTAACATTAAACTAAAATTATATTGTTTGTTGCATCGTTGTTGTGGCAACGCCCTCAGGGCGGCACGACACGAAACTGTTGAAAACTCCTTTAAAAACTAAAAATTAAAAAAAAGATGAAATGAAAATGTTATGTAATGTAATGGATGTAAGAGATAGAGTCTTCACTAATTAACTTTTTTCATTAAAAATGAAATAGTATGATAGGATAGCTAAAAAAATGGTTTACTTTTTAAAATTCAAATTAAGAAGGGGTTATGGGTAGTGAAATATTAGCACTTTGCACCGTTCATTCTAAGAACAAATACTTATTCAATCTAATTTTATTTGTAAATGAATTAAGTTGTCCTTTATTATTAAAAAAATAATTTTATTTTTATTTTACATATCTCATTTTATCAGCATAATATCAAAAATGATAAATAAGTATAATAGGAAATGATTAACTAATTAACTATTTTTATATAACAAATTCTAAACGTGTGACGTGTTATGTGAAAGTAACAGACTAAAAATATTTATTGTCAAGAAAACATTTTTGAACAAAGTTGATGATTTTATAATGAATTTTGCGAAAAAAAAAATTTTATAATAAATATAAATTTTGTAACTTACTACTATCACATAGTCAAGATTATGTGAATTTATTCACATTTATTTGAAAATAATATTTTATTTGTTTAAATATGAAAATTAGACCTAACTAATGCTTCTAACAAAATCTAATACTAAAGTCTTAGAAGTATTTAAAAGAGTTTATTTGATCGTTATCCTGATTCTTTTTTAATTTTTTTATCATTAGCAAATTTTTTAAATATTTTGATTATTAAGTGAAAAGATGAGAGTTAATATAAAATGGTGTACATGAACATGATTAGAAAAAATTATTTATTAAAATTCATTTAAGGTCCCGTCAATACTTATGGCCAAGACTGAAGGAATGTCCATTCTCCTACAATAATTAAAATGTTAGTAATACCATAACTAATTTTAATTATTCTTTTGTCGAATCTTAATCCATTATCAAATGATAATTAAATAAAAATATAAAATAATAATTTAAAATTTTTATTAGATATTTCTAAAATTTCATCAATACTTATGATTAAAATTAAAGATATATCTGTACCTCTATAATAATTAAAATATCATTAATATTGTAACTAATTTTATTTTATACTTCATCAGAAATCTTAATTCATTTATTAGATTAAATGACCTTGAATGCATTACAAAATAAAGACAGCAACAAGCAAATAATGAAATGAAAATACCATTATATAAATGTATAGAAATTAAAGAACAGTGAAAATAAACGATGAATTTAAAGAACAAAAGTTGTCTAATTAAATGAAAAATACCAACCCACCCACGAAGAAAAAAAAAAACGAGTCAACCGCTAAGATTCTTGAAAACTTGAAAGGCTTCACGTGAAGCCTCTGCAACATATAAATTATAATACTAATATTATATTATAAAAGAAATAAAAAAATAAAAATGAGGCATGAATCATGATGCTCGTTAGTACAGAAACGGCTGGCAAGAGAAGCTTCAGAAGGCTTCTCGGATGAAGCCTTAAAACTGGACAAAAATAACTTTAAAAAATACAGTAACGTAACATAAATTGAAGGAAAGAGGTTTTGACTTGTAAGAGATCCGTTTCTATATTACAGAGCATTTTCCTTTCTCTTTCTAGGTGGAGCGACTCGGGGAGTCAAAGGTTTCAGATTCTGCTCATAGGTGGCATGCCTCGAAGGCCGGCAGCGCCGCCCTCCTACTATTCTTCTAACAACTATCAAAAGGAGAAGGAGGAGATAAAAATAGAGATATTTATACCTAATAATATGATATTTGTTTGGGAGTTTGGGTTGGGGAGAGCAAGAAAAGGAAGAGTTCGAAGTTTACTTGCTCAACTGTCATTTTTCCTATTTCTGCTCACTGTTCCTCTCTATATTTCGAAACAAATAGCTGTTTTGAAAATGAAAATTTTCTTCTCCTCCCTCTGTGATTTTCTTTCTCTGGTCTCTCCAGCCCCCCTTGCATCTGCAGTGGGTGTTCTTACGGTGGGAGGTGCGTGCTGTGATGCAGGTTGTGGTATACCAAAATGTACAAGAAGCAGTGTTGGTGGGTGCAGGTAGAGTGTTGGTGCAGGTGGAATGTTGGGGGGAGCATTCAGCGTTGCTCCCGCTGTTGCACAGTGAGGGCGGCCGAAAAGAAAGCAAATGGGACAGTGTTGGTGCAGGAGACCGTGAGAGAGGAAGAGGCAGAGCCTTTGGTCTTTTTAGTTTTTTTTTTATTTTGCTTTTTTGTTGTTTTTCTTTTAGATATTTTAATTTTTTGTTTATGGGCATGTGGTTTGGGCTTTGGTGATGGTCTTAGACCCAAATCTGATATGGTACCAAATCTATAAAATTTTTGAACAAATTTAAGTGTCAACAATTGTCATCTAATTTTGTTAGCTTGAATTATGCTATCGCATAATATTAATTATTGCATATTTAGTAGAAATTATTTTTAAAAAAATTATTTTTAAAAAATTTATTAATAAAAATTTAATTTTAATTATAAAAATTTTTAATTATAATATAAATTAATTCATATACATACTCCGACTAAGTTACATTTATTTGAAGTTGAAATATCCTTAACAACTTAATCTATTGAGATCGAACTAGTCATCGAGTAAAATGAGTATATGAAGTCAGCATTATGTATGTATGAACACTAATCTATGTATGTTTTTTTTCATACATAAATCAAAATAAATGAATTTATATGTCTAGGTTTCTGACTTTCTAGAATTAATGATTCTTGAACAAATGTTGTCAAACGTAAACTTTTAGGCACAGAGGCTATTCCCTGTAATGATATATTTCTTTTATTATTATACCAGCTTTTGTAGCTCTCAGCCTGCAAATATTGAGATCTGGTAAAGTAAGGAAATTAACGGGACACTTATTTTTTTAAACTTTTTCGGTGCAGACTAAAGACGGTATTGCTGGCTGCTACCATAGAACGTAGTACAGATGGAGTCGTGATTTTCTTCAAAAGCACGCCAATTTCATTTAATATTTAAAAGTTTCATGGAGAAGTTCTGTCAATGGAGCTTTACAGTTCACGGTAATATGAATATAAAATCCTTGTTTGGGAGATTTTGAAAAAATGAAATAAAATGAGTACTAACTATACGAAATGAAAAAGTAAATAATGAAATAAAAATATACATATCATTTTATTATTTAATTGTTTAACAAAAAAAAAAGAAGAAGAAGAAGAGTCCTCTCATTCTTATTTGCAAGTTATAATGTAAGTTATGAAATGAAAAAAATTTATAAATTTTATTTTTCAATTTTATCTTAATATAAAAGGAATAATCAATTGTAAAAGAAGTAAAATATTATTTTACTAAATTTTAATGATATTTTTTTCATCTAGACCATGTCATTCCCTACTTAATTAATCTTCAATTTAAAAAAATAATTAATTTGAGATTTTAAATGATAAGAAAAAGGTCTTGAAGTTCCTCTATTACTATTTTATTCTTTTTTTAAATAATTTTTAAACACATATTTTATAATATTTGTTATGTTATTCCATATCTTATTATCTTATTGTCCATCCAAATATTACTTTAATATATAAAAAATAGAACCCCCGAGACTCAGAAAAAATTTTAGTCTGCGGTATTCAAAAATAGAAAAAATGTTCAATAAAATTAAAATAAATAGTTTGTGAATTAATAGTACATTTTATCATGTCATAATAGTCTAAAAAATAATATGGTCTATAAAATTATCTGATTATTATTAATATAATGTAAAAAAATTCTTGCACTTCCAGTAGTAAAAATCTCTTCCTATTCTAATGTTATTGCATTTGGATTAATTAGCTTTTTATGTGACTTTTATGACATGACAAAATATACTATGCCGGAGATACAATTTGCAAGACAACGGCATTAGAAGCAAATGGAGCAATAGTTTGAAAGAGGTAACAATAGCAATTTTCACTTTAAACAAAAAATGGATTCGACTCGAATTTGATAAGAGAAAATATTTACTTATTATCGAGTAGATGAACACCGAAATAGTTATAGCAATTTTCACATTTTTCTATCAAAAATTTTGGATTTGACTTGAATTGATAGAGAAGAGAAAATTAATATTTATTTATTATTGAGTTAGTGAATATCAAAATAAAGTTCTGATGACAATTTCTTACTAAAAATCCACGTGACATGATGGTATGACAAAACAGAGGAAAAAAAAATATAGGACCATACGCTTCAATTTCATTGGATATTGAGGGGAGTGTTAGCGCTCCAAAGTCCATAGATCACGTCTTGAATAATAATGTTTCTCTACTTAAAGAAGCTAAAAAAAAAAAAATCCATCCAGCATTTGGCAAAACCTTTGTTTCCTTATCCGATTTATAGCATATTTGAACTGACTGGACAAGAAGTGAAGAACGAATGAGCTCCCAAAGCCAATTGGAGTTTTTTTTTTTATATATTTAAAAAAAAAGTAGAAATAAATTCTTATTCATTTAAATCAAGAGTGCAATGATTAAAACTATCTTCTTAAATAAATAAATAGTCAATCTAAAATTCAAATTTTATTCGTATTTTTAAAATTATGGTACACTAAGCATGGAACTAACTACTTACACAGATGAATTGGGGATTTCCACTACTTTTCTTATTCTGCACAAGTAATAATGCCTCTACTTGTGTTTTTTTAGAGAACAATAAATAATGAGGATTTGTTGATCCAAGACTACTAAATGCATAAAAGATTTGTCATAAAAGTAAATATTGAAAAAATAATTTAGTTTAAAACTTTTTTTAATATAAAATAAACTAATTTAAAATATTACACTAAATTTTTTTTCTTATAAACTGATTCTGATTAGACCAGATTACGATGTAGCTGCCTAATAAACTAAATAAAAGAATAAAATCATTAATTTATCGGACAACTAAAAGCTAGGGAACTAAAACCGACATGGCAGGCAAGGTCCTTTCTTCACTTTTCCTACTTGCTCTGATCACTTTGATTCACCTTTATGGGTAGAAGTACAACGGATGGCAAGATGGGAAAATCGTTTCAAACTTACAAAACATTAATGTGAGCTTAATGAATTGTAGTTCTAAGAAATTGAATGGTAGTTTTTTAATTTGTAAGCTTCTTAGATTTAATTCATTTAATCCCAAATGATAATTGCTGGGATTAAAAAAAAAATTCATTTGTATAAGCAAATCCAAGGAAAAACAAAAACATATGTCATAAAGACACTTTTTGAAAGTATATATTCATAAAAAGAAAATACAATATATATATATATATATATATATATATATATATATATATAATAATCTACATTTATTTAACCAAAACTCAAAAAACCAGGCTTTATTTGCAAATATAATAAAAACTTACTACATGTACCTGAAAAGAAAAAAAAAAAAAAAACTCACTCCACTTGCCTCTATCCATATTTACGCATAAGCTCGAGTCTTGAAGCAGCGATCCAACCAAGCGCTTTGGCATCATGTTAAATTTTGTTGTCAATTTTTCCATTCCTGATCTGGTTTGGCTTTAATTTAAACCGCATACATCATGCGCCTTATTAAAGAGTTAGGCCATCATTTGGTGAAACTCATTGAAATCAAGCACCCCGTTGTGATCTATGTCAAAGGCGTCAATCATGGCCACGCACTCGTCGTAGGATTTGTCATCTCCGAGACGGTGCAACATCCTCTGCAACCCTTTCGGGGTAATACAGCCAGACCCTTTCTCCCACACAAACATCTCAAAAGCCTTCTTGAGATCGTCATCGTGATTCCCATCCCCACCTTCCTTCTTCATCAGCTTCGTGAAATCCTGGAAGTCCAACAAATTGTCCCCATCGGAATCGAGGTCACGGATCACCCCTTGAGCCTCCTCGTGTGACAGATATTCTCCAATGGATCCAAAATATGATCGGAGCTCGTAGGCCGAGATTTTCCCATCTCCGTCTCCGTCGAAGTGACGGAAAACCTCCCTGAGCTCATCCTCTCTGCTGCTATTCTTCGGGGTGGTACTCGGCGACATGGGAGATCCAGGAGAGCTTGACGTTGAGTTGGAAGATCTTGATCTTCGGCGATGGAGACTAAGCCGGAGACTTTTGTTTGCGAACCACTTGGATGGTTTGAGAATTCTCTCGGTTGCCATAGCTATGAAGATATGGATCGAATTTGGAAAAGCAGAACCCTGCCTCTCTGATCTAACACAGAATATTTAGTGTTAGACTAACAGTAGACTCTGGATAGATAGATATATATATATGAGAGGGAAGTGAAAGGGATTTAGACATGTATACTTAGGAAGGAAACTGGAGCTTTTGAGGGGTTGCGACGAAATTGCTCAGAAGCAGATGTTAACAAAGATTACGTAACTTTGGTGGTGGGAAGGAAAGTGCATGGTAGCTTCCTAGGGGGACCCTCTCAAGAAACGGATGGAACAAACGCACAGTTTTTTTTTTTTTTTTCGATGTACAAATGTCATGCTGAACAACTATATTATTATTTATACACCTAATTTTTTCATTTTTTTATACCTGTTTTTTATGATAAAAAATAAAAAAATGATAAAAAATTAATTTTTTTTCTTTATTAACATTCAAGTAATGTATGAAGAAAGATGTATAATTAAAATATAAAAATAATATTTTTACTTACTAAAACATTAAAATCTTATACCTTCAATTAAACTTACCGTGCTAACCGCGCAATTTTTATGTTCACAAACATTAATCTCATACGAGTGGTTTTACACAAATTTAAATTAAAAGTAATTTATCAATAAGTGTTGTGTATAATAATAAGTAAATTCTACTTTTAAAAAGATTTTCAAAATTCAAACTCTAAAAGAGCTATTTGGGGATAATTTTAGCTCTATAACTGTTAAATATTCTACTTATTAATTATCAATTAGATGCATTTAAATTTTTTTAGATTCTCTTGAACTTATATTGTATGCATGGTAACAAAAAAATTTTCACGCCACTTTATGTATTGTGGAGGGGAGTAAAAAGAAGTTACAAGAAATGAGTGAATATAAAAAAAATATTTACATAGATTATAAATGATTATAAATTCAAATTTTTATGTTGTTATCATAAAAAAAATTAACGTATAACAAGTTTTTTCCTTTTCTATGAAGAAAGCAAGAACGGCCTTGTACTCGAGGTTGCATTACTTCTGACTAAACTTTAACAGAGGGTATTTGACAAATGGTAATGCTAGCTATTTGCACATAAAAATTATTACAACAATTTTGTACATTATTTTATTTACAAAAATAATTTCTTATAAATGCGGTATAGATTGTACCTAAAAACCTTTAACCAAAAAAAAAATAGATTGTACCTAAAAATGAATAATTTCTTATACAATAATTAAAATGTTGTAAAAAATTACATTAAAATTTTTATAATTCAAATGCTATTATTACATGTTTGGTATTATGAAAAGAAATGAAATAAAATGGGAATAATAATGAGAGTGAAAATGAAAATATAATGAGTATTCTAAAAATAAAATGAATATATTTTTATATAATAAATATTTCTTCTCTAATTTTTTTATTAAATAAAAAAATAAAAATATCTTATTCTCATATTTATTTTATTCTTTTCTTTTTTATCCTACCAAATACGTCTTTACTGTTTTACAATGACCTTACGTTTCATAAATGCTTTAAAGGTGCTTAATACATATTTACTCACCAATAATGTTATATGCACATATAAATTTGATGTAATGATATTTATTTTAATTTTTGCACAAAAATATCTATTTTCCTCCATTGAAATTCACATGTTTATGGGTCTTATATGAAAATCAATTCGTATTAAAAAAATAGTACAAAATCTTAATATATAAATATTGTTACCGTACACGTCCTTTTGCTAATTGTTACCCAATATCTTAATTGCTTTAAAAAGCCTCTTGTTCGTCTAGCTAACATATATATTAAACATAATTACTTGAGGGAATTGCATTCTTAATCTTCAAGACACATTTCCATGGCAGTCCAACATGCGTATAGAATAGATTGATATAAAGAGATTAGATTTGCGAAGTAATTTAAATAAAATTAATTTATTAAAAATACTCATAATTAAAAAAATAAAGAATAGGGCTTTGGTTCCATCCACATTCATATTATATATATTTATTTTAGGTGCAAGTACGATGCCATTAATACAACTTGCGAGAATTAAGCATAAAGAAAGGAATCTACCAAACGCGGAGTCTATCTGCAGCCATCCACTTGTTTAACCTCTGAACGTTATATTTATTTAACACCATAAAGGAAATGCAGCTTTATTTGTAGCTAGAAATTAAATATTTTTGGCAATAATAATACACCACGAAAAAGTCAAATCCCTTAATAATTTATATTTTATAACGAAATATTCTCATTTATATTAACAAATCTAAAATGCATCTAAGAGATTTATTGATTGAAACTCATGAATGTTTGCGGTCACATATATTTTTATCTTTATTTAACTTAATATTAAAAAATAAAGAATATATTCATTTGATGTAACTTAACATTTAACTCAATGATTCGACACTGAAAAAATATTCAATTGAGTTACTCTAATCAAACGTGTTTTTTTAACGTATAAAACTGATAAAAAAAGATAAAATTAATATTCAATCGCTAAACATTTGTCAATTAATTGTTCAATTAAGAAATTTATTAGATCAACAATTAATGTTTTATAGTTATAGTTATGACTTTTTATCATAAATACAATAAATTTTGTATATTTTTTTTAAATAAGAATCTTATATAATAAATATAAATTACAAAAGAGATTAAAATAGTTTATTCTGTATTTTATATATATTTTTAGGAGGGAAAATTCTAACAACCACAACCACGAATATCATAACATTACCAGAAACGACAATTGCAGGCTTCGTTTTTGACTTTTAAGTTTATACTATATATCAGCTAGTCTTTACACAATACAATATTCCTGACGTTTTTAATTTCCACTATTTGTCGATTTTTGTGTGCTGAAAATGTGGCCTTTTCCATGCGATAATGGTTACAAATTACCATGAAATCTAGAAGCCAGACTTAGATGGCATGGCCTTTAATTTGTGGAACGTTTGGATCCATTTTGCACTATCCTTGGGAGATAAATATCGCGAACATTAATATGTTATTGCTAATTTTAAGTTCATTTCTTCACTCAGACAATTAATCAATGTTTTTTTTTAAACAAAAAGCATATTACATTGTAGTTCATGCATATTTATAATATATTATATAATTTCAAAAAGTAGTACAGCAAATCATAAGATTAGTAATATTAAGTCTCCGCGCAATATAATTTAATTTTAACTCAACTCAAATTTATTAAAAGAAAACCTTTATTGACACGACCCTTTTCAAAGGCAACATAGTATGACATGTGTTTTTATAACTACTTTTAAAATAAGTTAGTATTTATTTTTTAAATAAATTAAAAGCATTTTACATAATATATCAACCTGCAAATCTTAGCAAGTTATAAAAAAATTAAGAATTTTAATTTTTTTTTAAGTGTTAATTGTAGTTGTTAGATTAACTATAGTAAATTATTGAGGATGAAAAGTCAAACTAATTTTTTAATGTTTTTATGAAAATCTTAATAACTTATTAAAAAAAAATCTAACTATATTATTTCAAACCCTCACACAATATTAGATAACAGATTGTTATCTAGGCTGAGAAAAAGTTATTTTAGACAGGTCAAATTTTAAATAAAATTTATTGTGATGACTTTCTAATGTACTGTAAAATAAATGTCTTTAATGATATAGGAAGGCCTACATGTATAGAGAATTTGGCTTTAAGCATAAAATCACATTAAATGACAGGGCACGCCATGTGTGATCGCAATTGAAAAATTTTCTGAAATTATAATAATTAGAAGTTAATACTTATTATACTTAACACTTTTATTATTTATGAATTACATTTACTTTTACTTCCTTTACTTTATCATTTACAAGAAAAAATGATAAAAGAACTATACAAGAGGTAGGTGTAAATTATCAAACAAAGAAGCATGTCAAATATAAAAATAATACATAAAATAAAAAACGTGAATGTAATTTATTATAATATTTAAAAGAAAAAATATGATTTGAATTTGATATGTAAAATTTGACTTTGCTATATGAAAGAAATTTTGACATTTAACTCCAATAAATAATAATTGTGTGATAAATAATACTAATGTGAATCTTAAACTTAAATGTCATTATTGTTTTAGGTAATTGATAGGTCATCTTTTTAAATTTTCAAAGAGAAGGAATCCATAAGTCACACCTTTATTCTAAAGTTATTTCTTCTTCACTTTTATTTTTTTTTTCATTTAATAATATTTTTCTCATTTTTAAATATTCTAAATTTGTTTTTTCAGTTTTTTATACTAATTATTCCCATAATTTTTTTATTTTTTCTGTGCATCATATGGGTAATTTTATTTGTTTCTCAGATGTAATAAGCACTAATTTTAAGGGGATTTATGCAATTATCCCTAATAATTAATTATCACCTAAATTTATAGTGCAAATAAAAAAATTTCAATTAGTCTTTAACTAAATATGCCCACAGAATTTGTGAGTGGACCGGCTAAAACGAAGTATGTGTAAACACTGTATCTATCAGAGTTTACAGCGGAGCGAATATATATTTGGTGGCAATCGATGTTTCATTTGCTGAAAATACGTTTCTTTTTTTTATTGAATTAAAATTCTCCTTGTTTTTCTTGTCTTGGTAGTTGTTATAAAATCATGGAAGTGGCCACAAAGACATTGTTTAAGAATTAAGACCAACCACGCGTTTGTGTTTGGGTCAGGACCAACCAACCTTCAATCTAAATGCATACAAAGTGCGAACTTCAATAGTTTTCGGCCCATGGGTTTGTCTCCTGAATTACTCAGAATCGATTCAAAGCTGCGAAACTTCCGTAATATGAAACGTAATATGAAAAATAAAAATTACTTTTCTTTATTAATTTAAGATATTTTTTTAACTCTCAATTTTAAAATAAAAAATTTGAAATTTTGAAAAAAAAAAGTCATAAAATTTTTTTAAAGAAGAATTTGAAGTGTTTTTTTCTTCATCCTCCTCCCCCAGATTCAAACACAGCACAAGAAAGGGTAAAGGCGAAGCAGACATGAGCACATCAATTTGCACAAGCGGGCGCATTTTGATCACCAAGTTGCGACGCACCGTCGCCGTTTTCCGTCCGTTACATGTATGCTTTTCGGATAGGAACGCAGAGCTCCACGTGTACCTTTCTCTTCTCTTATCGGTATTTCCATGTGTGACGATCCTATACGTCCGTTTGCCCCACGTCCATTAAAATTGCGAAAAGGGTCAACCACGTTTCCGTATAGACAATCACGCTAGCCACCCCAAAAATATCACATTTACAAAGCTGACCCTTTTTTTAAATAAATAGGGTTCAATTAAAAAAAACAAAAAAAAAGAAGATTAATTCCCAATTAAGTACCACCATCGGAGTGCCCACACGAAAGACGTCACAACATGAGCAGTTATAGTTTTTTTTTTTATTCTGATCGTTAACATAGTAATTTATTATTTAAGTTATTTAATATTAATAAATTTTAATTTTTTAAAAATTAATTTAAATATCAAAATAATCAATTATCAATAGAATTAAAATATTTTAAAGATTAATATAAAATTAATAAAATATTTTAAATACTAATTTAATAATTTAGTCCTTTTTTTCTTTTTAAGGTGATGATTAACAGCTATAGTTTTGAATGAGCAAGTTTGTTTGACAAGAATAGAAACATAATTAAGGTTGGGAGTACAAAATAGAATGTTGTGGCATATATATAGTTTACATTTAGCTTAAGCATCTCGAGCAAAACTTAGATACAGAGAAAACCAAAAGAGAAAATGGACAAAAGTACCTGCAAACATGCACAGAAAGGCACACATGGCCCAGCAGAGCAGGCACAGAGGCGTTCCTTTGGAGCACGAATCTTGAACCGTGACCTTTTTGAGGCCAGGTTCAACCTCTCTCTCCATATGGAACGCCGCGGAGAGAGTTTGTTACGCTAGTTCTATTTCTCGAATGTCTTTTCGGACTACACATTGAACTTGGTCAATGTAATGGGAATGATTCATGGTATACCACATTCATTGCCAAACTTTCAATCACATGATTGACAAACAGCATATTAGATGTTGAATTAATTAATGGTCAATGATGAAATTAATGACCGACAACATATTAAGCCTTCTTTAAATTGAAAGTGACCTTACAGTGCTGTCTATCATTTGTAATAAATAATAAAATTTTAATTTTTTCCCACAAAAAAAAAAACGTGTAACTACATCTTGAAAAAGACTGAAGCATTGATCGAACTATCAACCTCTCGGCATAACAGGAGTTAATTAGGATTTAGGAACAGACTCTATACAAATCAATAAAAATTCCAAAAATAGTTTGCTGGAACCGGTGTTATAATATAGCTGTAGAATGAAGGAACTTAATCCCTTATGTCTGTTTTGGTTTTGAACTTGTTTTAAGGGTTAATGTTTCGGATAATTATATTTTTTTTACGGTCTTGTATTTTATGTAGAGTGAGGTTATTATTTTTAATAATTTTTTTTAATCTTTACTAAGAAAATCTATGTAAGTTTACAGAAAGTGTATAAGGATGCTACGTACGGCACTATACAGTATTATCATTATTGTACACTAGCAGTGTTTCTCAATTTATATTTTTAAGTTTTTATTTTTTTAATTATAAGTAATAACTGTAGATTATAAGTGAAAAAAAATTAATTTTTAATGTAATTATAATTTTTAAAGATAATAATGTAATAATATTTTTATATTTTTATTTGTGTGTGATTAGTTAATTATTAATAATATTTTAAAAAATTTAAATGTGAAAATTAAAATAAATAATTCCTTTTATATATATAGTATAAATTAACCGTTTAGTATAGTAAATTAATAATGTGTATATAAATAGAAAATGCGTCTAAAAGTAAAGATTTGACATGAGAAAAGATCCAAAATGACTGAGATCCGGGAGTTCAAACTCCGCGCAATACTCTCACTTCGGGTCTGATGTCTTCCGTACAACGAGTAATTCAATAAAGTCTATACTTAGAACGAGTGATTAATTCTCTATTATGTCATCGCTCCTATGAGAAAGGGAGAGACGGAGTACTTGAACAATTTTTTTTTTTTACAATTTTTTACGTTAATCGAAATTGTCTTTTTTATTATTTTAAGGACATATGTTTTACATCAATTTGGTATAATTAAGAATTTAACAACAATTATTTGCTAATTAAGTATTAATTTACATAAAATAATTAAGATAAAAAAATATATTCTTAATTACTATACCAACAAAACTAATGTCCTAAGTTTGAGAATATAATTAAGAATTTAACAAAAATTATTTGCTAATTAAGTATTAATTTACATAAAATAATTAAGATAAACAAATATATTCTTAATTACTATACCAACAAAACTAATGTCCTAAGTTTGAGAAACTTCTTTCAAGTCAATGATAGATTCTTCTTGTGGCAATGTTGGCGTACAGTTGAATAACTAATTGCTAAGCTTGCGAAAGTCGGTTTTAGTCAATGAAGTAAACCAAGTGTGCGTTTATCTAGAAGAAATGTTTTTCTTTACGATGATCTTACTTTTAACTATTTCATTGCACCGTCAAGAGTAGTATTTTCCCAGTATGGAATTAGTAAGGTCTTGTATGGATGTATCGGACATACGTAAACCCTTTTCGTTGCCTAAATTCATCATCTTCACTCACGATTCGTATGCGATATCTCCTCCAACATTTGAGTCCTATCATGAATATAATATAATATATTCAAACTTCAAAGTTGTATTTGAAATCATTAACATAGTGTTTGGATAATAGGTAATAACGGGAAACGAAAAAGAAATAAGATGAAAGAGAACTTGTTCTCTTGTTTAGAAGTTTGAAAATAAATAGAAAACAAATTTAAAAATATCTATCTCTTATATGAAAAAAAAAATTATCTCTTTTTTTTTCTTTCAAAAGATTTAATTTTTGTTCCTTCAAAACTGGGATAGAATGGGAGAACTCATTATTTTTGTAATTAAAAAATAAGTATTTTATATCTTTACCCTTTATTTTATTTATCACAATTTTCATATCTTTTCATCTTTTTTAATAAGAGCTTTTTTTTTTCACAACGGTAATACCTTTTTACATTTATTATCTTCCGTAGAGTCTCTTTTTCTTGCAAGTATATATTTCATAATTTACCCTTTTAAAAAATCTCAAATAGTAAAAGAAAATATTAAGTATTTTGTTTATTTCTTAATAAATTACAAGGGTCATTTGAGAAAAAAATTAAAATAGTTCAATTTTATTCTTTTATAATTTAATTTTTAAATAAAAATAATAAAATTTCGTTCGGTTTATTTGTTAATCTTTTAAACAAAACTTTATTTCATTTTTTCCATTTCCTTTTCAGTTCATCCTCACATGTTTTGTTCCATTTTGTTAGTGAAAAAAAATTCAAATACAGTGTAAAAATAAAATTTATTTAATTTAATTTGAATTGATTTAATTTAATTTGATTTATAAATTAGTTCTTATATTTAAAATTTTTTATAAAATAATTTTATTTAACTTAAAAATAAAATTTATATTTGAAATACTTTAAAGATAATTTAAATTTATTTTATTTTAATAATTTACTTTATTATCCTTATTTAGAGTAGATAAATAAATAAATTAATAAAAATAAAATTATTAATTAAATTAAAATCGAATTAAATCAATTTAAATCTAACTAAATTTAAATAAATTTATAAATACACATAATTTAAATTTAATAAATTTATAAATCAAAATATTTTTAATTTTTAAAATTTTTTAAATATAAAATTTTATTTACAAATTAAATTAATTTCCAAAACTTTATCATTCTATACACATTCCAAACAAAAAGTCTTGTGAAATCGCATTTTAGTATATACCGTGAATGCTGAGAATACTTTCTATCGTGGGCCACACCATTTAAGTACCTATCTCATCCACAGCTATTTTCAGTGCAGTCCTTTTCCCTCGAAGCTGATAAACAAAATAATGAGGGTAAAATAATATTATAATGTCAACACTTTCTCGACATCTTCCGTCCTTTTTCATCTCGTACGATCCCATAAAAATAACATTTTGAAGGGAGAAAGGGAACTGAGAAAAATTGATCTCTTAGGTTGATAAAATGCCAACGTGGTCTTGGACATTTCTTCATATTCTCATGTGTTGCATTTCTATGTTCCGTTGAAAAGTTTGTTTTTTATAACAAAAGATATTGTCGGTTCATTTTTCACTGTGTTTAAAATTAAATTTATTTTTTAATGATTTTAAAAATACATTCTCATAAAATTGAATATTAATCTAAAATCAAGAAACCTGAGCAGGCAAGAAAACCAACATACCTCCTTAAGGCCTTAACCATTATCTGAATCCCTTGTTTGTCTCGTGGAAAGTCTGAACCGTCAATTAGTTTGGTAAGGTATGTGGGCGGCGCGCACGTACATCGTATATAAATTATTTTGTCTCCTATTATAATTGTGCAAGAAAATTATTTATTGCATATTATTTTATTTACATCATTACTTATATTTTTTTTGAAAAAAATAAAAAAAAGTGTAAGAATGTGTATTTTTTTTATTTTATTATTTAAAAATATTATAAAAAAAATATAATAAAAATGGTGTATTGATTATGCAATTTGCTTAAGCTCACGTGGACATGAGTTCAACTGAGAGCATCACATGAGAATATGCCACACGAGCTAGCATTATTCAATTATAGTTCTTACGAAATTAAATTTCAATTCAACCACAAAAAGGATAACATAGTCCAATAGATATTTCGGTTGTGTTTGCATTCATTAAAAATAAAATTCATTTGATTTGATTTAAATTTATTTAATTTAATTTAATTTAAAAATTAATTTTTTGACAAATCAAATTTTATATTTAAAACATATGAAAATAATTAAAATTTATTTTATTTTAATAATTTATTTTATTAGCCTTACTTAAATTAAATAAGTGAATGAATTAATAAAGACAAAATTATTAATTAAAATAAAATCAAATTAAATTCGCTTAAATCTAATCAAATTAAAGTGAATACCTAAATACATATAATTTAAATATAATAAACTTCTAAATCAAATCAATTATAATTTTATCAGTTTATAATTATAAAATTTTATTTTTAAATCAAATCAATTTCAAAATCTTATCTTATCTCTATTCCAAACACAATCTAATTCTAATTGCTTGCGTCTTCTTTTGTAATTTCGTATGGCTCCCTTCCTTTAAAACCAGCTTAAACCTCAGAGAGCAAAACACTTGACTACAGTCAGGCGAGAGAGAGAAAGGGAAAGAGAATGCCGCCCTCTTACTGCGTTAAGGAGAGGAAAGCCTGTGTGGGTTGGGTTGAAAGTTACTTCAAAGACTGCCTCTGCAATCTGAAAGATGACATCTCGTTTGGCTTTGGGTTCATCAGTCTAATATGTTGGGGAGTGGCAGAAATTCCTCAGATAATCACCAACTTTCACACCAAGTCCAGCCATGGAGTCTCCCTCCCCTTTCTACTCACTTGGGTCGCCGGGTTCGTCAACTTTTGCCATTTAATTTAACGACAGTGTGCATAAACACTCGCAAAATCACAGTTCCTTCATTTTCTACTCTTTTCAGCGAAATCTTTTGGGTCACGTTCACTAATTAGTTTAATTGTTGATTTGTTAAATTATCTGCTTGATGCAGCGATATATTCAACCTCGTGGGCTGCGTTCTGGAGCCAGCCACGGTAAGTGAGCCTGAACCATGTACATTAAAATATTTGTTTGGTTGCGCGGTGGTCCTGACTTCCGAGAGAGTCCTAGGACACGCGATCGGGTGGCCATCGTCTCTCTGTTATCAAAATGTTCTGCATCATCGTCCACTACGTTTTCTTTTCTTTACTTTAATTTTTCTTTCATGCTTTATATATATATTTATACATATGTGATTGTGGACTTACTTTCTTCTCGTTTTGGTATTTTATTTTTCTTCTTGTCTTTGGATGGCTGGATTTGCAGTTGCCGACCCAGTACTACACAGCTCTGGTAATTAAATTGCAAACATCAATTTCCCTTAATTTGCCTTATGTATAGTTCTCTTGATAGTGTTTTTTGGTACCCTGGACTTAGAATTTAGTTCATAATTAAATTTATAATTTAAGTGTGAGTGAAAGTCTCTTATAAGATAAGAATAGATTTCAGATTAAATAAGTTTGAAAACCTATAAACCTAATTTGATTTTGAATCAACATGTGGTATCAAGTTCATAAGTATATTTTTTAATTATTGTTATCATTGCAATTAGTTTTACTTTTTCTTTTCCTTCTTTTAACCTACAAAAATTGCAACACTGAACTTGATCTTACTGGCATTCGTTGTTGTGATTAACAGCTTTACACAACCACTACGATCGTATTAGTATTGCAAAGCTTCTATTATGACTACTTCTATAGATGGTGCAAGGGTCGTCAGAAGATCAACAACCCAGAGGTGCATTTCCAATTTCTTATACTCCGTTCTGCTAATCGAAATTGAAATTTACGCTTAAGAAAGGGAAGAAGTTTTTTTTTTCACGTTTTAATGTTACTATTTTATTATTATGTTATAGGCTAATGAAGAAGAGAAAAAGCCATTGAGACCGAAACCAAGCCACGAGTCTGGGATTCCAATACCAAATGGCACACCCAAAGCAACACCTCGACGAGAGTACTACTATACGTACGCATATAGATTCTTCCCATGCGTTATGCTCAACGATTAATTCGTAACACTATTATTTTGCAATTTTTATGAATGATTGAGAAAATGAGCATTTGTATCGTGGAATGAATTGAACAGATCAGCGAGATCATTGGCTGGGAGTGGCACTCCACCGTTTCGAACGTACATGAGAGCTGCTAAAAGTGGCCCTTCTGCCGTGGAATTGAACGACGACTCGTCTTCTGAGGATGAGGCACATCCAGTGCCCTCTCCAATTACTGCAACCCAGCCTATGTCCATCCCTCGTTCTGCCGCTGTGAGTCTTTCACTTGCTTACTTCTTTGCCTAATTCAACTGCAACAACTTTCAACATTCGGATTGAATATATATAATTCTTCCTAGGCGAAACTTATTTTATTTTACTTGTCGTAAATTGACCACAGGAATTAAATAATTAGTTGCAAACAACACATATACCAAGTGAATTAAACAATTATCAAGTATTGAATTCGAATCACTGCACGTATCCACTTGACTAGACCAAACCCCAAAAATTATTTTATTCCCTTACATCTGTCTTAGCATGATTATGGTCTAAAACCGCACGCTAATTAATTATGATGCGTTGGTCATCATCAACTTGCCCCTCCCAACCCACCGGTCTTTTTCCCTAGTAAAGATAACATCTAATACAAATTTATTATTCCTCTAAAATTGTGTTATCACTTCCCTACCCTGATGCTATCTTTTTTATACATTGTACACCATTTCAGGGAAGCTTCGGAACTTTTCTAGCAACAACGATTAGCCTGCCCCTGCAGGGTAATGCTTTGAAACAGGGATACGTAGGATTTAATGGAAGAAAACTCTTGCAGGTGACTAGCCAGTGGTACCGATACCCTAATATAGTTTATTTAGTGTTTGGTTGCTTTGCGTTATTGCATTTGCTTGTTGCTACGCTGACACAGGAGCACGAGGTTCATAGTACTTTGGGTCAATGGTTGGGATGGCTCATGGCTGCTATCTATATGGGTGGCCGGATCCCTCAAATATGGTTGAACGTGAGTGTCACTTTTATTTTGGTTTCGACTATTGTTGTTCTATTTTTATGTGCTTTACTATTACTGATAAAGTTGTTGTGTACTTAATTATTGGTCAGATTAAAAGAGGGAGTGTGCAGGTAATATTAAATCTTAATCAAATCTTTGCCTTCCGATTATGAATCACAAGTGCACAGATTAAATTTGTATTTCCACTGATTTATATGTGCTTTCTCTTTTTATGATATCAGGGATTAAATCCTCTCATGTTCGTCTTTGCACTGATCGCAAATGTCACTTACGTGGGAAGGTTAGAATCTACCTCCCTATATATATATATATATATATATATATATGACAAAATTAATTAATCTAACTCCTGTTGTGGATGCAGTATTCTTGTACGAACTAGCGAATGGGAAAGCATCAAAGCTAATATGCCATGGTTATTGGATGCCGCAGTTTGCGTGGCATTGGACCTATTTGTATCCTATCTGTGCAGTTGCTTATATACCATTATTGTGGTTGGGGTGCTCTCTCTTTCGTCTTAAATATACGCTATTGAAGAACAGGATTACAGCTAAACCTTAACAATATATGACAGATAATATTGCAGTACATCTACTATACGTACTTTCGGAGGAAAGCAACTAGTGATGATGCTGATTATGCAGACTACGAAGAAGCGAGCAAAGTTGCTGCCTCTTGATTTGTGCAGCTGTAACCGATCGATATGTGTTAATTTGCAGAATGGCACCATCCCAAAATTGAACCACTATTAGGCTTCTATAGTTCTATTTCACTATTGACGTTAGTGTGTGGGTCCTACTGGTGATTGCGGACTAATTAGGAAAGCGTCTCTTCGTACTAGACAGTGGCATAGTTATATGATAATTATGTTATTTAGGTATATCAAAATTTTTCTTTATCTTTTAATTAGTTATTTATCTTTGGGAAACTATTATTTTATTAGAATTTAGTATTTGATTAGGATTTGATTACAATTAAAATTATAAATATTTTTTAAATGTCTTTGTTATTATGAAATTTTAAAAAATTATTAATCTCTTCTTTCTAGTATAGAGTTATTTATTTTTAAGATTTAATTGAGTATTAACTTTGTGATTATACTAACCCGCTGTCTCAGTATATATGACTCCCAGCTAGCTATCAAAGTTGTCAATTATGAATTATAAACCGTTCACGATTCTTAAAACCGTATATGTTTCCCAAGCTGTACAAAATTAGAAAGTGAAAACCAACAACTTTGCGTCGCTATCAATGCCAACAAAGATGGTATTGATGTATGTACATGGAATTTTTCCAAGAGGTGCCGCTGCCTGCAATGAGGCTTCACTGGCTTGATGTAATCGTCATATCCAGACAGTTTTCTTGCCTTTAGTGTGCTGCTACCTTCGTTTTTCCTCTTTTTCTTGTCCAATGAAATAAGAGTAGTTTTCTTGCGGCTATCTTTAATCTGTTAATCTATAAAATAATTGCATGTTGAAAAATTATCATATCATGTCGTTTGCACAATAATGTGAACCCCACCAATTTATCTATTGATTTACCATAAAGCATGGTCAATTAATGTTTATCAATAAAAATAAAAAATTATAAAAAAAAATTGAGGTGAGCGCAATTGGCTTTTCTCTTTTTGGTATCAAGGGGCCAGCTCAACAACCCAGCTATGCACGCAGCACTAAGATGCAGTTAAGCTAACCTCTTTTTGCATATCATCAATAAAAAAAAATCTGCACAGAACTAGTCAATTATTGGTGTTTCTATAGTTATCTATTTATATTTTTTCAACTATTCATAATTTTTATTTAAAATGTATTTGATTAAGTAATCTTATTTTCAAGCCAACTTTTTTTTTTTCTAATTGACACTCCTCATTCCATGTTCATTTTTAATTAAGCACTTTTTAGGAAAAACTTCTCAAAGATTGCATGTGACAGAGACAGTAGAAATAGCAGCATGAATTGATACCAACTCAAACTTTCTTTTTTTTGGTCTTCGTACCAACTCAAACAAAAGACAAAAGACAATAATGCACAATTGGATGTAGAAACTGAAACACATCATGTCCATAAAGTATAAATCCAAATTAATATCAAGATGGATCACTAGCCCGTTTCTAACTTTGCGGGAAAATGGGGGCCCGTAAAGCTCATTGGGCTGCTCAAAGAACATCTTGGTATGGCCCAGGAATAAGGTTTGGAGGCCTTGCCCAGGCCAGAATCACAGTTAAACTCTGGCGTTTGGTCATTCTGACGCAGCTCCAAATTTGGCAATAAAGGTAATCACAAAGACAAAGAAGGCACCGTTGCCTTCAATATAAAATGATTTATATCAACATAATCTGTGTTTCGAATTTGGATTCCATAATTGAAAGTTTGAAACGTGCCACTAGCTTCGTTGCAGTTTGGTAATGTATGTGTATCAGTGTATTTTCATCTACCTATCCTCATCTTTGATTGGATCTTCAGCTTCCAAGTTGAAGTCGCTTAGCAATCAAATAATCCAGCTGGGAAAGAAACAAACAAAAGCAAAAAAGATGGTAACACCTGTCGCTGTTGCTTTTTGCTGGAAAATATTGAGGACAGACATTAGCCCCGCGCCCAACAAATAGTCACAGTGAAATAGAAAAACCATATTAAGAAATGATTTGATAGTTAAAAAAATATTAAATCAATATGTTAATTTTTACAAATTAGATTAATCAAGGTATTCATTCAAAAATTATTTGTATCAATTAATCGCATCAATTTTAAAAATTGTGAAAGAATTTTTTTTTTTAATCTATTGGAGACTATACAACAGATATAGTCCATCTATTTTTCAAAAATCTCATCCCAGGCATTTGAATTTTGAAATTCCAAAATAAAGTATCCAATATTCATCAAGCAACAACAAAGAATATTCTCTAAGAGTAAGAGCCAAGAGGCACAAAATAAATTTCAAACAACAATAAACCTCCCATCCCTACCCAAAAAAAAAAATAAATCCTTCTGTTTGTTTTCAGTTTTTGGTTTTGTTTTTGCAAAGAATAAGATGTTTTTAGTAATCCACATTCGGTGCCGAGAAATTCAATTATTTTTGTTCTAACTTTTGCATGCCGCATTAAGTTCCTGCCCGGTATTGAAGGAGTTTGTTCATCTCCTTCGATACACCAGCTTAATCTTTCTCTCTCTCTGAGTTGTATTGTCCCTCGGGTTCCAATGTATTATGTATAGTATACTAACCCAACCCCTTCACCTCCATGTGCTTCTTGCTCCATCTTTTTCTCTATCTCTTTTTTGGGCCATGCATGCTATTCCTCTATCCAATACTCATTCAAAACGTAACATTTGACCATGTAATTAATATTAACCACTAATAATTTTAAATTATATTTGATTTACTGAACCACAGTAATCCTTTGTATCCCACGTTCTATGACCCTGTTTATATTGCACACAAACTTTGATTGATAAGTTGACTAAGACTAAGGAATGCCTAATTGTTTTACACTCCATGCCAATTTTTAATTAATGTCTCAACTTTCAAGTGTCCGAACATTTAGTGAGCAAGAAATTATTGTATATTTTTAAAGTATCAATAAATACTTCAAAAATTATATTTATTATTAATTTTAAAAAATTTTATATTAATAAATTAAAATTAATAATAAAAATATTTTATAAAATATATATTTATTATATTTTATGAACATATAATAATTTTTTCTTGTGACCTGGCGCGCTACTTATGGCAACGCTATTTATTGTGTTGACTTGATCAAGTGAGTCCTCTTTTAAAACAACCCACTGATACATGTACAGATCATCGAATAATAATATAATAACAATGTAAATTAAAATAATCCAATATGTCATCATTTGTCATCTTCATGTCATGTCTCCTCACGTGAAATTTTTTCTAGTTCAAGTTATAAGGATAACAGCCTGAATTTTCTGCTAGTTTCCTTCTCTGTGTGCGTGCGTGCACAATGAATGCATATATTGCTACAATGCTACCGCGAGTGAAATTTCAACTATAGTTTTGACAGCGTTAATATCCTACGCCACAGAGCTTCAAGAGTCAAGACAATTAATAAGTGAATCTCCTACGCATCACGGTGGCAGGGTGACGGAATGTACACACACCTGCAGGCAGCACCACACAATGCCTGACTTTGCAGATACGAGTACTGGAGGTTGGACGTTGGGAGTCTTTATAACGATGACTTAAAATTTACGTACATTCTACCGACATATATTAATTCAAGTAAAAATAATTTAAATTTTTTAAATATTATGTTAAAAATTTAATTTTTAATAAATATGAATAAAATATGAATTATTGATAAAAAATTTTTTGCAAGAGATACAATTAAAAATTAAAAAATTACTCTTTTTACTCCAAAGTTAAAATATGAAAGAATATTCTGGATGAAAAAAAAAAGTTTACGTACATTCTGACGTTGATTCCGTCGGATATCTGCCTCCATACGAGTACTTCCGTTTCTCATTTATATTTCAGAACAGCAGCAAAGCTTGACTTGTGCTTCCATATTTTCACATTTATTCGCCCATGTACGATTTGGCAAGGGGTATTGGACATTCAAGAATTAAACTAGGACGCATAACGACCACGTTCACTGTATAATCATGGGGAAGATTGAAGTTTGGTAGAAATAAGTTTACAGGATTAATTGCACCTCATTTTTATACCTTTCAATGCTTAATTTTAGTTTTGTTATAGTACTTTCATAAGTTTCAAAATTATGTTATAGTAACTTGATTTTTGAATTGCGATAAAAATAATAACAACTTACTACATGTCATAAAAAAAAAAGAACAACTTACTAACAAAGAAACTATGAGGAATTAATTATTTTATGAGACGTAAAAGTAGTGAAAAGTGAAGGTTTCTATACTCTTGTAGAAGGGCAATTCCTTCCTTTGGTATTTATTATTTACTTTCTTACAAATTAAATATAAAAAGAAGAAAAATACTACTAAGCCATAATTATTATTACTTTATTTGTTAAATTTTCATGCTAATTTTTTTTTTAGGATCGAAACTTGTCTTATAATTTATTGAACACTTATAAAAATATTTACAAATAATCTATTAATAAAAATATTCAAAAATTAAATTTAAATTATGATAAAATATGAGTGAAAAGTCAAGAGTTGGGAGTTGGCTTTTACTAATTTTTTTGACTGTATAGTATTGATCCTCTAAAGACAAAATTATCATTTCAAATATATATTAATAAAAAATGCTCATTTGCACAGAATTTCTATTTTCAGAAAATTGTTTCAAATATTTTTTAAACATATTGTCAATTGTTTAAAATTAGCATTGCAAGTGCCTATATTATTATATAAAATTAGCATTTTTTATATGAAATTAATTTTAACTCAAGTGACAAATAACTAAATTTGTTTGAAGATTATCAGATCCAGGACAACATCTTAAACGGAACGCTAATTCTCGGACCGCAACAATGTTGTTTGTAGCTTCCCCCAGTGTCTTGGCCAAGGGTGTTTTGACTCTTTTTTTCACTCATTGGATCTTAAATGAAACGAATGCCAGCTAACAGGATGTAAACACACCCATGATCAGATGAATGGATGCAGTAAGAGGTGCAAGCATCATGCATAATAAGCAGCAATAATTGGAGGGAAAAAAAGCACATGCTACAAGGACAAGAAAATCAGATGGATCCAAAAGCCAAAAGCTAGAGGAACCAGATTAGGGAAAAGCGTATGGGTGTGGTTTTTATTTGTCCATGCTTTAATCTTAGTGCGTTTACAAATTAAATATTTTATGAATTTCTATATTAACTAAACAGTCGGCGTCTGTCCACGACGACTGATGACTTGTTGCCAGTAATTGACTCTCGTTCAAATTAGTAAGCAAAGATGTTGATTTCAACTCTATATTTTTGGAGGATTACCAAAAAGGAAGGTATAACAGCCGTCATAAATCTGGTCAAAACCTCCTATTAATGTTTGGCTTTGGCCAGACAATTGAGCCACGTAAAGAGAAATTGAGTGATTCACTTGGACAAGAAAAATATGCTACTACCACTAAATTATTATCCCTTTCAGACCCTATAGCAAATCCATGGCCACCGACACAGCACACCCTCTCTTTTTCTCTTACAGGTAACCGATATTCGAGTGGATTGATTAGTTTCATAGTTGTCCTTTCCGATTTACTCCACCACATAAGGATAAGTAGTATAATATAATTTCTGGATTATGCTATCTCGTATATACTTCCCCAAAAACAGCAACCTCGCACTCTATGAAAATCTATAGACGAACAGAAATGAAAAAATAAACAAATAAAAATAGGAGGGAAAAAAAGAGACTGACAAACCATAGAAATGATTGAAGGATATATAAAAACTTTTGCAAATTGATTCATTGTTTCGTAGTTGTAGCTGTTAGCTGTAACAGTCACTCACTACATCCACCAAAATTAAGGGGAAAAAAGAAGTACTCCGCACGACAAATGTACCTGTCTGTACAATGCAGGATTAAACGAACCAAAACTTGCTCTCAATCTCATCCTCCACCACCTTTCAAGTCGGGAGTGACTGCAGCGCCACCACCCAAAGGACAAGCCATATAAACCAGACAGTGCTACCGCCAATAAAAGGAAAACGAGGAGTAAAAATATATGAGAAATAGAAGAGGATACTTGATTTTATTTATGTAAATAAAAAATAAAATTGAGAGTTATGACGTCGGCTACGCCTCGAGAGCGAAAGGTGTCTCCAGCAGATCATAGGGAGCCCATAACGCATCCAAAGGGCAAGGGCGATTGGCGTCGAGCCTGGCCCATGGCTTGCCCTTCCCACTCCAGTGCAGCAGGCTTACCGGGCCCGGATGCAAATCCCTGCAAAGCCCCGCGAAGTTGTCGCCGCCGAGCCCGTGCTGGTTCCACCTGTGGTCCACCGGGCCTATGTCACCGGCAAAAACCAGCAGGAACGGCGGCAACGACCCCAGCTCGTAGATCCGCATTCTCTTTTGGAGCTCCATCCACTCCTGGATCTTCGTCGTGTAATCCCCGGCCCGCCAGCGATCCAGGTCGATGACCATCACGCCGGTGTTGAAGTAGCAGGGCCTGCGGCCCGCGAAGGTGAGCGACAGGGACGGGTTCGACCAGAACGTGGGCGTGAAGTAGGCGCTGAAGTTGGCGTTGCAGTATTCTGGAGCGGCGAGAACCGAGTCGGAGCCCAGCTGAGTGGCGGCGAGCTTGGCAATGTCGTCGACGAGGACCAGGTCGGAGTCGAGGTAGACGACTTTCCGCACGCACGGAGGGAGGAGATCGGCCAGGTAGTTGCGCGCGTAGTTGAGAGGGCAGTCCAATGCGGAGCGGATGGAGGTGGAGATGAGGCCGGAGACGGTGGCGTCGTCGAAAGGGTAGATTTGGAATTTGAGGTAAGGGAAGGAGTTGGAGAGGGCGCTGTTGAGGACGGGCGCAGCGGAAGCTTTGGAGGCGGCGGAGACAAAATGGAAGATGATGTTCTCGGGACAGGAGGAGTGTTGGAGAACGGAGAGGATGGCGGCCATGGAGCCGCGCAGGTAGGTGACGTCGAGGGTCATGGCCACGTGCACTGTATCTTCGGAGCACGTGTCGGTGGCTTGGCGACGAATGGTGGGGCAGTTGGGGGAGTTGTAGAATTTTGGGGCTTCTTTGAAGCGTTGAGCAGTGGCGGCACTGGTGCTGCAGGAGGCATGAGGGGCGAAGAAAAGGACGAGACAGAACAGAAAAGCACGACGGATGAAGGAAGGCGCAGTGGCCATGGATGGCATGGCCTCTATTCAGCTGGTTTGGGGAAAGAAAGGGGTTAGATGGATGTGGAAATTAAATACGAGAAGGATCCAAGGTTTGATCCAAAACCATTTCTTTCAGGTTGTGGAAACTAGAAAGAGATCGGGGGAGGAATCGGAGGACGGGGGTGCGAGAGGACCCTCATACGGTTTCTGCGTCGCTTTCAACCCACGTTGGTTCAAAAAAATAGCTGCCTCAATGCCAAGTCTATGATCTTCAATATTTTGTTCATATAGCGCGTTGTCTTAACAATATATTTATATTTATTTACCAAAAAAATAACAATACATTTATTTTTTTATTTATTTAAAATGAAAGCAGATTTACCCACTCTCTCTCGTTGGATGATCATGACTCAATTCCGATATTTATTCGCCAAATAATTCTATGTCAGGCATAATTTCCCTCTTTGGATAGCTAGTCAACCATGTGGCCCTGGCAGTCACACAATGCAAGTAAAGAAAAACAATAAAAAAATATGCACTTTATAAAGCAAGTAAGATACGCTAATATTTGGTCCGATAGGGTTACCAGGTAAAAATACTGGCCATATCAAGACTAAAGAGGCGTCGCTAAGCCGTATATGGTTAATGACCTTATTTGTATTCTAACCATACTTCCAAATCGGGTTTCAAAAAATTTATAGAATATACTTTGCCTTCTAAAGTCTAATTATAATTCTTCTAATTATTAAAAAATATTATATATATTTTAAACTTGTTTCTATTTTATCAATTATTATTTTTTATTAAATATTAGAAGAATTATTGAGAATATTATTTAGAAGGATATAATATTATTTAATTTGAAAAATATAATTTCTTTTTTATTTCCCTTTTTTATGTTTTGGTACCGAGTAAAGTAAAAAATACGAAAATATATCCACAATATAAGAAGAAACCAGTTCATTACCTTGTTTCTTTGTTCCTAAAAGGTCAAAAACAAGAATTACACATTTACATTTTCGTTAATATATATTATGAGGACAACAATGACAATCAAAGGTTCTCAACCCAAAAAAACAAAAACAAAAAAAAATCAAAATATAAAAATTGGACCGATTTGTACTTCCATGATCATATGATTTATTATGTTATAAATAACGAATATTGTTTCCCCCATTTAGCCATTTCGTCTCTTTCATTCCTTTTTATTTTTTTGTAGTTGAGCCATCCACGTCTCCCGAAAGCCCCAGCGCAGCGGTTTATGAATAACTTGCATCCCAAACCATCAATTTTTGGCAAAGTTTTGGCAGGGAAAATCACTTTGCGACTTTCCTATATATAAAACGACGAAAATCACTGTGATTATCAAATCAATGGATTCAATTTGCAATTTTGCATCACGATTATTTGGGGTCACTCATTAATGAAATGGACCAAGATCTCGGAGTTACCCTCTGTCTGCATATTTTGAAAAAATTGTACAAGAGTCTAAAGACTCGTAGCGTTACTCAATTAAATATATGCTAGAATTGGAGTTAAAGAAAAGAATCCCTTTGATTGGGGAATGGGGATGCACAATGGAATCAGTTAGTGCGATGGCGTGCTCCGTGCCCAATTTGTGTCGCGTGATGGGGCACTCGGTAATTCATTTACCCGAATTTTGTGAGTACAAACTTGCTCACATTAACTTCTACATACACTCTGCATTACTCAACGCGCACTCTATCATCTATTTCGGCAATTTCATCTAGTTTTTTTAAATATTAATTATGATTAGTATTTATATGATCATTGTCATATAACATAAACAAATTAATTTAAAAATTATAATTTAAGTGATACTAAATTCTCTTTCAACACTAACTAATTTTGAAGGAAAATTTCACTTAAACTACTTTATCAAACACTTTGTATATTATGATAATTGACCTAATTAATATGACAAGTATTACGGGATAAAAATAGGTAAGAGAATACAATAATGTATGTGAAAATATATGAAAGTTTATTTTTTGGTGTGAATTAAAAATATCTTTATAAAATTTAATTTATTTAAATATTTTAATAAATTCAATTTATTAAGTTAAAAATAATAATAATATAATTTTTTAAAAATATAATTTTTAAAAATTAAATCATAATTTTTATTATTGAGATTTCTATTATATCAAAAGCCTCGTGAGTAATGAGAGTCCATATTTAATTGGCCAGTACCGTACCAAAAAAAATACTTAATTGGCCGGTTGCAAAATAGGTGAAAAGAGTTGCCACGTTGCGTGAAGCAGGGACCCAAAATGGTGCCACCTAAACATGTAACGTACTGTATCATCAGAAATAAAGAAGAGCAGAAAAAGGTGTTATTTAATTTCAAAGGGAAAGGGACGTCCAAGCTGAAGACGTGGTAAGGAAGTGAGTGACTCCAAATGGACATGTTTTCCTTTCCTTAATACTGACCTTCACTGACCCTTTCATTCGTCTCCTCACATCACTAGTACTTGACTTGACGTAATTTTCATTAAATTTCGTCGAGTTCTTTATTTTTTTTTTCAAAAAGTTCATTAATATTTTTAAAAAATAGATAAATAAAAAAGATTCAGTAAGAAGGTCGTGTTTCCATTGAAGATGACGCCAGAGGGAAATCGTTTAAATTTAACACTCTTCTCGAATTAACTAACAAATGCTAGTTTCTACCGAAAAAGAAAAAAAGAAGCTTAACTAGTAAATACTAAATAGTATTATGTAAGCAATTCTTTTTTTTTTATGCAAATCTAAACAACTTTTATATATGTAAATACTCGAATCTTGTTTTGAATTACTAAATTTATAAATATTTACACATTTTACTTGATATTGTTACACAAATTCACATATAATTCAACAGTTAACACACCATTTTTATTTATCTAAAATTTGTACAGTTACCATTTTTTTCTAACCAATGCATCAAAACTTTGGTTGCTCTCTATTTACAATGTAGAAAGGGTCAGCACAACTTATATCTAAACTAATAGCTTGGTTTAATTTATTCAATTTGATTTGATTTTTTTTTTGGAACACCCTAAAAAAAATAACAGTTTTCGATAAAATATAATTCCGAAAGTGAAAATTTAAAGAAATTGGTAACAATTGCTTTCTTGAAAGATGTTGCTAGGAAATCTTCCGGTGGCACAATCAATAAACATGGTCTTGATCACGTTGTTTGATTAATTTATGGTGGGGAATGAGCAGATAGAATCACACTCAAGTTGTATGAAAATATCTTTCTAAAGTTTCACCGAATATTTATTTAGTGTAGAATACAGAATCATTATCCTAGTATTTATTTGCACCAGCCTGTTCCAATGTCCATGGGTTGAGTTTACTTACAAATAATAACTCATTTAATGGGGCTATAGAATTATTTATATACTCGTTTCTTCATGTGGTCAGATAAAAAAATATTATTCTGGAGAAAAAGAAAGCATAGAGCATATACTTAAATTTTAAATTTGAGTAAATTAAAGATTGCTGAATTTATGGGTTTGGTAGAGGACAAAGCCATATCCAAATTTCTGTTGTCAAATATACCTAGGTAAATTTTTTTATTAAAGAACTTAAATTAATGGATGTATCTTCCTCCTAATATGGCTCAAGCAAATATGGGTCAGTATAAAAGATATGCCACTAATATTACTCAAGCAAATATGACTGCAAATCTTTCGTAATCAAAATAGCATTAGTGGTTGAATTATTCCAAAATTACTTTCATTGCTATAATACTCTACCTAAACGCTCACGATCAATAAGAATAAAAGCCGAGGCTATAAATCTTAGTGAAGGCAGTAAAATTTATCTCTCAGAAAGAAACAAAAGAAAGTTCTCCACGTATAAATCAAGATCCCAACCCACCATGAACTTTAATTCTTCTCAATTAATGTAGAGATTATAGATTAAAGACCTGGGATTAAATTTATGGATCAGATACAATTATTGACTAGTACGAAAAGTTGCATTTAATAGCTCTCTACATTAGGACACAAATCCCAACCAAATGTGTCATTCAATGACATGTGAGGGTCACTTGCCGTTTCACCAATTTGTTTGCTTCTAATAACCACCACCGATAACACATCTCTATTATCAGGGTTTTTCGTGTTTGGTGGATGCAACTTTATACACCAATGGCAGCATGTGCTACACATGGCGAAGCCTTCCCCAATTAGTAGGTTGGCTTCGGACTTAGGTTTATATTTGCTTTATAACTGGTTTTGCAAATTATTATTCTTTATCTGTAAGAGAAAATTGTAAACCGAAGAAAGCCAACCTTATGTGGACCCTTAGCCACTCTTTAATTCGAAAGCTCTTGGCCACAACCACAACCATGAAATATCTTCATCTTGTGCTGTCGCCTACTTTCAAACAAACAGCAAAAGTTCGTGTCGTAAATTTCGTACTCATTCTTTATTATTATTATTATTTTTTAGGTGTTTCTCATTTTTTTGTTTACCAGAATGTATTATGCCATTAATAAACATTATATACTATATATATAAAATATGCATGTGCTTACCCACTAGTCTCTATAATTTAGAAAAATTAAAATTGTGACCGACACAAATGGCTGGCTGGGCGGTGATGGGTTGGGTCTGGCCGCCAAACACGGCCGGAAAGTCAGCTCTGCTGAAAGTCCCAACCTTTTTCTGGTTAGCTTTTCAAAAGCCAAAATATAAATAAATTAAAAGTACTCTCCATTTGTTGTGCTGCACCCAAGCGCGTATACTGGATCTGGCACTGGGAGCAAAAAATGCATATTCTCGAGAAAAAAACATCTTTGACAGCCAAGGATTTTGGAAACCCGTGTATTTTCTTTTCTCCAATTATTTCTCTGAAATCATCGTTACATATAGTAGTAATTTCCGGTACGGTGAGCCGCAATATCGGACTTCGTACCATGTGCTTGTGTCGTGTTCTAATGCGTGGCACTCCCTTATAAGTTTTCAGTTTTGTCCTTTTACGAAGCACTTCTGTGCATTTTTTCTTTTTAACTAATGCAAGCACTTCAGTAAGCAGTTTTGCACACCTCAACAAAGCATTACTTGCCCTCCTTTTCTATCTCTGTAAGGCGTCGAATTTCTCCAGCAAGGAAGAGTTAGTGGGATGATTTGCTTGCTATCCTTCAAGTTTCTAATTTGACTTTCTGTAGAAATTAAACAAAGATTAGGGGGGAGAACAATATAAACAAGCCAGGCCTAATCATTTTTTTTTTCTTCATTTGAATTCACACGGCAAAGACAGGAAGCATAGAAGGAGTTCCCTGGCATTTACACTTAATTTGACTCTCTGAAGCTCTCGGGAAGACCAGTACGATTTGTTTGGTATTTGTACCAACTTCCTAATAAATAATGATTGACTTATTGTGCGTCAACCTTTAAGTTGATGCCTACCTACCAGAACATTGGATTTTTCCTTGTTTCGTTTCTCATATGAATTTGCATTGCCATTAGATAATTTAAACTTTGAATCAGGTCAATAACTTCCTCCATTTTCTGAATTGAATGTCTATAGATTTATAAAATCCACTTCTCCGTCTCGAAGTCTCTTTCGTACTCTAGAGATTGAGAAATTCATCTCACATCCCTTTGACAAATCATGTGTTATTTTATTGAGAAATGGCGATGAAATGGTGCTATTCGTTAACCCCCCCGATCTTGCATCACTTCAGTATACTTTTTTCTAAAGATTCATTATATCTTATGCCGAAGTAAATTTTAAACTAAGTAAATATGTGATTTTTTTTTTTTTATAACCGGGTCTCAATATCTATGAATGGGCAGTCTTAAAATTGAGACATCACCATCATTTAGTCATCCTTTTTCTAAATGTACAGAAAACAAATATTATCTCCCCACCCATTGTGTCAAAAAAAAATTATAATGCATATTTTCGTAGGTTAAATGTCTTGCACTTGGTCCATAAGTAGATTGGACTTGAATTTTTTTTAAGGATCGACTTTAATGAATAGAGATTTAATTATGTGAAATCCCTATTTTGACATTTAACTGTATTTTATGATATTAGTCTCTTTATATGTAAGTGTGAGGATACTTCTGTCAAAAGAAGGTTAGATATCTTACAAGATATCTCCACAAGATTTGGCTATTTTTTATTTATATTTTTGTTAAAAGAAAAAAATAAATTTTAAAAAAGTATTTGATTGTGTTCTATTAAAAATGTTATTTAATTTTTTTAAATAAGAAAAATTTAAAAATAATAAATAATCACTTTCAAAAATAGAAAACTCTGTAATTACAATAAAAAACTATATCAACCAAACCTGTAATTTAAGAATTAAAAATTTGAAAATTAAAATTATTTTTAAAATATAAAAATAAAATATCAAATCAAGAAACATTTCCTGAAACCAAACATACATGTACATTTTTATTTAAATTTTTTGTCTTCAACAGCTACCAATCTGCTGGAGAAATCAGCAGTTCTATACTACCTTTCATTGTTTACACAATTTTAAGCCACTACGACAATTGGTTTGTGCTCAGCCATTTTTGAATTGAAACGTAACTGAAAAATTTAAACAAGACTAGAGAACAGTACCCCGATGCCCTTCATACCATAAGAAAGCACCAGCCAGAAGAAGACAGTAAAATGATAATGATATTATTATATTCACCTGCCCCCTTAAACTCTGGGCTTGAAGTTTGAACTGCGCAACCTTTCCCTGAATTTTGCAATGCTTACGTGTCGAGGGCACCTACAAGTTGCGGAAAACTTAACGTCCAAAACCCAAAGGTTATGGACGTTCCTCGTCGTCGACTTGTCTCAACGACTCATTGGGCAATAATTTGATGAACCTCGTCTTATATATATTGCAAACACAAATATAGGAACTGATATCAGACATTTGGTGGCTTCTTCAAAAGCAGAAGTATTATCAATTATTTATAGCAGAAAACTTGCGAAGAAGATTTTGTTGTCATTGCTCAAAATCAGAATAGATTATCTCCCTCTTTCAGCTGTAACAAAGGAGATAAGAAGAAAAGAAAGGAATTAAATCCAACTATAAGGCTTCTATTTACTTGATCTCCGATACAATTAATACAACGGTAAAATTAAAGAGCAAAGACATCAAACTGGATGATTTCTGTGTCTCCAATGCAATCCAAATTAGAGCTAGCAAAAATATGTAAGTTTCCGACATCCTTGAGCTTTTACTTTACTAAAACTGCACCCTCTATTTGCTGTGAAGAAGGAAGGCAGGGGAATAATTGCTACTTTGCTGGTATCATTCAGCACCAACTCTCCAGTAATGAGAGATAATTGTCATACCAAAACTTGTGCTGCTAATGAACTCGCCACAGCACAGTGAAGCTACATACCATTCTACCAACACTTAGAAAAACAACTATTTTAAACTTGACATAGAAGCTGGTGAACAAAGAATCCCGTGGTTCAAAACCCTCACATACTCCGTGAGCCTCACAAGCGAGAATTTTAAGATCAAATAGGGGAAAGAACATTGAAAGAATTTATTACAAGACGGCAAAAGAAACAGGCAAATGGCTCCTATGCATGAGTAGAATAGCACACTTAGTGCTCTAGCAGAAAAGAATGCACGAGAAAAAAATTTCATGATGTGATTTGTTAGAACCCTGGGGTTACATCAAGACCATTAGATAAACTGGACAAAGAATGCTAATCATTTACCGCTGCATTACTGGCTTCAACATAATGAACACCAAACACCATGGTGCCAAGGGGAACACCATAAAAGAAGGAGCAGCAGACACACACATGGGAAGCGAAATTAGCAAGAAACAATCAAGTTCACTGCAGATGCTTATAATACAGTTGATAAAGAGCCAAATAGGCAGTATTCTCAAGGATAAAATTCCCTCTTGAAGTCAGCTAACATATTTACAAACACAATAACTCCTTTCGATAAAAAGCAATATACGCCTAATGGCAAAATGATTTTACCACACAAAAATGACTGTAAGAAGGATAAGTACACCAATCAACAAAAGCAGATTCTTCAACACATTGTCCTCCTGCCGCTGCACTTGACCAGTTGACTGGGAAAAACCTCGTGTGTTCCCTCCATGAAATGTATTAAATCCGAAGGGATAACCAGACGTCGTCCCATAGACAGTGGCATCTTGAAACCCATGGAATTGAATGTTAAGCAGAGATGGGATAAAACCACCAAAAGCAGTGGAAAGCGTGAGGTTCCCAATCCGTGCTGTTGCCATGGGTATGAATCCCCCCATCAATCCAAACCCATAATTCCCAAATGGATTGGCCGCCGGAGGAGGTGGAGCCGTTTCAGGCCTCTGCCCGGTAGGACGGCGAGGAATCTCCATTCCAGGATAAGATTTAGTCCTGGGATCAGTCTGTGTTTTGCCCCTCCCATAAAGTGGAACCAATTTCTCCTCCTGCACGAGAGCCTTACAAACCGGACACTCTTGAGAATGTGAGTGATGATGGAGCCATCTGTAGAGGCATGGCCAACAGAATAGATGGCCACACAAAGTTATCACTGGGTCTTGTGCTAAATCGAAGCAGATGTTGCATTCAAAATCACCAATATCGTTTGAACTATTCCCCGAGCAAGATGAGCTTGGAGGAGACGCTCTCGAAGATTCCCCAAAGCCACTCGCCATGTCTATCTCCTTACAGCTTCAGATACACAAGAACAAAATTTCCAGTAGATCACTAGAAAGGAAAAACGAAAAATCAACTACGACGCGAAAATCTACAACGGCACTGAAAATTAAGGCATCGTAGGCAATATGCAGACAACCGACAATTCTTCAAGACAATCAAATCACACCACCGACAATGTCACATGAAGATGAAATCCGCGAATTATAAGAAGAACAACAATTAAAGAAACAAAGGGACAAATATAGCGATTGAAAGTGGTAATTTGCGGCAGAGGAAAACCAAAAACAAAAAACAGAGAGAGATCTGAGACCATCAGCGTCACCATACAAAATTAAACAGCAAAACTGAACATGAATTGATAAAAATTAGTAATATAGCAATTTCAGAGCGCTTAATCAAGAAAATTGGGAACAGAAACTTACAATCTGGTTAAGGGAAAGACAATCGGTGGCGACGACAGAAAAGTTTTGATTCGAAGCGTAAATCCTCTCGAAAGCCCTAAATTTGGCTGTCACCGAAAACCTTGTGGAAGATTCCAGGGATTCTTTTTTTTTTTTTAATAATTCGTGTATTCCCCGTTTATTCTGACAATCACGGCCACGTGATATCATACTGGGTTTCAGTGGCACAATAAGGTCCAAAACAACGGACCGACACTGCTTTGAATCCAAACCGTCATTTACTGCAAGGCATGTATGGGCCTGAAGCGTCTTGTGGATCGTACCAGGCCCAAATTGTAATTAGCATTTGTATTACCCTTTCAAAAAAAAGAATTAAACATACATAAAGAATGTAATAAACCAAAAAAAAAAAAAAATCGTGATGCTATTGAGCGTAAGCTATCAAACAAGAATTAGTAACTCTTAAGTTAGATAATCAACGTATATAAGATATATATAATTGTACAAGTTGCATAATTTCTAATTCAAAAAGAACTCTTACAGCTAACTAACAAGAGAAATTTTTTAAATTTGTTTCAGCCAATAAATAAAAAGAAGGAAAATGATAGTGTCATTTGACTCATTACAGATGAGAACTCCTTTACCACTAATCAGCCAAAAAAAAAAAAAATCAACGGATAAATTTATTTTTTTGGAATCTTAGGTTAGAAACTTCAGACTTCAGAATACGAAAAATTTAAAAATACCAGGCCCTCACCAATCTATTTATAATATATAATTTTTGAAATAAAATATGTAGTGATGACATCTCAGCGTTTTAATTCTATAATAAGTTATCACATCAGTTATCAAAATTTTCAGAATTTCGTAAGTTTAGGATCTCTTATTCTATTAGCATCTTTCATAATTGTCAGCTTATAACGGAGTGTCCTTTCAATTTCAGCCATTTCATTCTTTTAATTTTTTTAATTTTTTCTTAACAACAACAATTACTTTTCACTTATTAGATGAGCCATTTTGGTAAAAGAATAGACACTTCCAATGTAATTCAAAAGAAAATAGATTGCCTATGTATATAGCACAGCTTGCCTCTCTGCATTTTTATATAGCCACGAGACTTGACTTTCTCTCCCCAAAATGCTGTCTAGAAACGAGCGGATTAATTTGTGTGTTGATTTATCTTTTTTGGTTTTTTTGGTTTGCATACTTTGTGTATCAAGAAGGATTTGCAGTATTCCATATCTCAACGGGATCATTCCGTTATCTTTTATGAGTTTATATTTGGAAATTGATTATGTAACCATAGGTTTAGATTTGAATTCACAATGAGTTCTCGATGAATCTGATATACAGTATATGCTTTTGTTGGTGATTCAAACAGCGAAAAGAATGAGTTTAAACTTAGTCTGGATGCGGCATGTTGTCGCCAATGTTATTAGTCCAAGTTGCCTACACCCAACTTACCAATTGATAATGGTGGCAGAGGCACTAGCACATGCTCGGCTTATAACATTGATGAGTGGGTGAACAAAATAGATCTTTATCTCTAACCTAAAAAAAAAAAGATCTCTATCATCTGTTTTTATTTTAGGCTCTACTGGCAACGATAATGAGATTAGTATCCTTTAACAATTACTAAATTAAACTCTTATTGTAACTCATTCTCATTGTGAAAAGTGTGGAAGTGTCAAAGATGAGACTGAAGATTTGAAACTTCCATTCTAAATTAGAGAATAGTACCAATCTTGTGATAACAACATGTGGGGTGGAGGGTGAGTTGGAGGAGGGCATGACTTTTGTTCTTCCATATTTGAGTCTTTTAGATAAGCATAATAGAGTAAGGGTACCGTATGAGTTAAAAGTTTGATTATGGGCATCATTTTCAGCATTTTGAATATTTGAACAATTGCTCTGTGCACTTTTTTTTTTAATAATTTTCTCTTGTTGTTATCTCATCTAGGAAAAGACACATATAAACATGATTATTATCTAATTTATTTACAATACTTTTAGCATAATTATATTTATTAAAAGTTTAATTGATCTAATATTGCTGACTAATAAGTAAGAATATCTTCTTTAACTAAATAAAGTTTGAAACAATTTTGTCTATCCTTCTGTGTAACACGTGGGTGTACATTTAGTTACTGAAAATATTTTAAAAGATATGCGCTACTATAAAAAGATTGCTGAGCCAAAAGATGTATTGTCATAGACTCTTATATTTCTTGCATCAATTGTGCTACTTATACACTATTAATTATATTTTATTTTCATATTTATAAGCATAACAATATTTACATTTAACTGGATTTAACCTTGTTTTGGGAAGGATCCGATCCAACTAAATTTTAACCAGATCCACATAATTCGTGTTCTATTCAATCCAGAATTCCAGATTATCAACAACAAATGTAAATAATAATAATAAAATAAAATAAAATAAATATTGTCAATTTTTGCTGTCAGGTCCGCGGGCGTTAAAAAACAAAGTTCTATTGAAAGGTAACTATCAACTTGCAATATCCTCCTTATAATACGAAATGACCCCGACCAGAATCATACCGGTGGCATCTGCACTGCGTGCTATAAATTCAAAGGTAAAAACACTCATGCTAATCTCTTAAATATATACTACTTTTTTTATTTATTATATAATTTTTTTAATTTAACAATATTTATAATTTAAAAATATTTTAAAATATTAATTAATTTTTTTAAACTTTACTTATATCTTTTAATAAAAAAAATTAATAGAATAAAGTAAAATTAAAAAAATATTAATGAAATAAAAATAATAATTTAATCACTTTAAAATTATATTTTTTATAATTAAAATTATTTAATAATTTTTTTAATCTTTATGTAAAAGTCTTAAATAACAAAAAAAAAATAAAAAAATAAAATGATATTAATTTGATGAATAATGACAGTTAGATGACGTCCATATATGGTCCATTGGGAATTATGGACATGAATGCATGTCAGCCATATCACTTTTACATTAAGATGGCGTAACAATGATGGAGAGAAATTATTTTCATAGGTTTACCTTGCACAACTTGTATGTCATAAATAACAGAATGAAGAGACTGTGCAAATAAAATAATTTGTTAAGGAGACACTGGGTAGGTTTATTTGGCTTTAAGTAAAGGACGTGATAGATAATAGATTTAAGTTTTCATCCAAGGCATGGGTGAGGTGGCTACTGAAGTGGCTCGGCGTTTCGCAGTGGGCTCGTCCTAAGTCCGGTAATTGAGTAATATTACTTATATAGCCAAGACGTGTGACACGTTGGCTTGCCCCTTCCATGGAGCAGTGAAAGCAGCCCTCTCCACTCCAGACAGCTATTAATGGATTTTTTAACTTGTCTTGTCAGCACATATGTTAAAAAATTACAAATAAAAAATATAAACATCTAATGTATTAAAAATTTAAAATATATTTAATATTATTTAAAATAATAAATTCTATTTTTATTTTTCCATGTGTGTAGGTACATGTTAATAAAATCTTTTAACTATTAATGTATGAAAAATCTAATTACGATAAGAGAATGGATTTAATTTTAATTTAAAGAATAAATTTTTTTATATTATTATTTAATTATATATTAATACATTATTAAAAAAATTAATACAACAATAATTATTTAAAAATTTAAAATTTTTAAAATAATTTAACAGTTGGATTAAAATTAAACTGCAAGAAAAAGCACGTTTGGACGGATAATGCATTGCGAAGAACTATGAACGACGACTTGACTCTGATCTCATCACTCCTCAGCACATGCTATATGCATAATTTTCTTACTATCAAAAAGTGTCCATTACTGCTACTGTTGTAGTTGCGGAGGAATTTTTTTTTTTCTTTTAGATCATGTATTTTATGGTTTCAATTTTCTTTTAAGCCTCTCGCATTAATAGTTTTTGAGAAGAAGTTAGTCTCAATTGTGAATAAAGTAACATTTTTGCTGTAAATACTTAATGGCCATGTCCATCCAAGCAAAAATTGGTACAGTTAGGTAAATAAATTTTGAAAGTAACAGGATCATGTGTACTTTAATCAATCATGAACTTTTGAGGGGGATAATATATTATTATACATTACCTACATAGTGTTTAATAGTTTCAAAAATCGAAAAACAAGAATTGTCTCTAGAAGGTGCAAGTCTTTCTTATCTTCCTAGTCGTCCTAAAATAAAGACTGGCATTATTAATGAATATCGTCCCTCGTTTTTTTTTCCTAGGTGCTCATCGTCCCTCGTTAGAATTGTAAAACAAAGGTCAAAGAAAAAACGTGTGGGCTCAAGTACCCGATTTAATAAAACCATCTCACATACAATGTTTCCAATTCTTTCTTTAATTAAAGTTACATCGTAAAATTTAACCAAAAAATCTACTTAAAGAAAAGAATTTTTTTCGCATTTACTTAATGAAAAAAAATTGACACTTTTTCTTACCCCATTGGTTTAGCAGTAGTAAGCAAACTCTAGTTATGGTGGGACAAACTTTATCTAATTAATAAGTGTTGATACGACACAATATACACATATAATACAACACAAATATAAAAATAGAGTAAACTCTAAAAATTATAGGACTGCAAACAATTGGGATAGATATAAAATTATTATAAAATTAATATAAATACACAAATATTAAAGATAGCTAACTGTTAGATAGAAATATAAATTCTAATACAAGTATTTGTATTTAAAATATAAACATTTTAACATAATCATTCCTAACATAAATAAATCTTATAAACAAAGTAAAAAAAGTTTGTATTAATTATTATAGACACAATAAATATTATAATATACCCAATTATTACAATACCATACTTATCTTAGCGATATAGCAACAATTTTGAAGTATGTGTTTCCTTAATAACGTGGAATGTTTAATTTTAGAGAATACTCTGTAAGGAAAAGCAATTTCTCTCTCCCGAGTCCCGGGCATAATTCTATCTCCCTAGTAAGAAAAAAAAATCCGCTTTTATTTGTGCTTTAATAAAGACAAGAATGAATGGCTTCTTTTGTTACAAACCGGCGTCTGCAATCCCTACAGATATGTGAGTCCCGAAGGCCCCATTTGGTTTGGTGACTAGCAGCAAAGCAAGCAATCGTTAATTGAACGGCCAAGCATTGCGAGTCACCTTTTTATTAGTTTCCACTTTCCTCGTGCCTTTGTGCATTTTTTCTTCCCTTGTTTATATGGTTCTTCGTGCATGCCGACATAATTTTCACTTCGTTTGAATACTTGAATGCTAAGTTGCTAAAATATATACGTCCTATATATATCAACCCAACATTATCATAGTCATATCATCATTGAGAGGTCATATCGTAAAAATCACAAACATCAAATTATAACTTAAAAAAAATATATACATATATCACTGAAAATTAGTGGATAACGATTTTTAATAGAGAAATCAGTATTAACATGAAAAGCCTTTTCGTAAAAAGATTCAAGACGAATGAACAAAAGAAAATTACCGCATGATTTCTTTTTTTTTTTTTGAGATAAAACAATAATAGAAGGAGATAAAACAGATTTGGAATTCAAAACATACAATAATGGAATGCAAAAGACAGAAGAAATTTCATGTCCAATTCGTAACTCATTTCTTGGAAATTTCGTGGTGTTATTAATTAATTTTCCTTTTTATTTTAATTTGTTAAAATTTAGCTGTGGATCAAACCTCGTAGAAATGGTTTTCATCGGAGATAGCCTTCCTCTTGAACATGATGTGGGCTCTAAACCTTAACCATTTCGTAGAAATAGGTTTCTTAGGAGATAGCATTAAGCATTCTTTTCTTCTTTTTTTTTTTGGTGTAGGAATAGCATTCCCTTTTTTTTTTTAATAATTGTTTTCAGGATGATGCAACATTCAACAAAATTTCCTTGCTCACATGCTTCACGTTGTATGACGAGTTTTTGTTAATTTCCAAATTTAGGCCCTTGTACGAAGCATGTATGCTTGTAATAATAAATTCATATAATTAGCGGTGTTGATGATGTTATTTGAGGGCCAATTATTGAACTAAATAATGGTTCACGATTTGTTTTATAAAGTAGATCAAATTAATTTGTTAGGCCTTAAATCAAGTCAAACTACAGTTCATAATTTAAGATTGGTATTTTAAGTTTAAATAATAGTTATAATAATATAGTAGCATTTAATTTAATCTAAAAAACATGCATTATTAATAATAAAAAATAAAATTGATAATGAAAATTAGTATAATAATTTAATAATACAAAATAACACTTTAAAAAAATTTAATATTTTATATGTTATATACATAAATGAATATATAGTAATATGTGTTTGATTATTAGTAATTAAATTATTTCATTCACGAATAATTTTATATTTTACTAACACATTCTTTTATTAATCTTTCAAATTAAATGAAATAAGTACTCTATTTATTTACTTTTATCTATCATTTGAGATAAGTGTATAATAATTAAAAAAGTTATTAAATAATTTTAATTATATAAAAAATGTAGAGTAGTTTAATATGATTAAATTATATTTTCTTTAATTTTATTAATATTTTTTTTAATTTTACTTAGTCTACTAATTATCTTTTCATTAAAAGATAAAAGTAAAATTAAAAAAGTTAATTAATATTTTATTAATATTTTCAAATTATAGATATTCTATAACAAAAAATATTTTCTAACACAATAAATAAAAGTGAATGAAAATAATATTAATTATTTTTTATATTTTTAAAATATTAAATATTTTATTTTTTGTTATCAATACTTTATTTTATTTTTTAATTTACTTTTATCTGTTGTTATAAGTATTTACATAAGAAATTAAGAAAGTTATTATTTTTTATTATTATAAAAAAATATAATTTAATATATTTAAAGTATCCTTTCTTTCACTTTATTAATATTTTTTTTATTCTCTTTTATCATTTAAAGATTTTACACAAAAAATTTAAAAAGTTATTAGATAATTTTAATTATAAAAAATATAATTTAATATAATTAAATTATTTTTTATTTTATTAATATTTTTTTTATTTAATTTTACTTATCTACTAATTCTTTATTCATTAAAAAAGTTATAAAGTTAAAAATATTAATTAATATTTTTTATAATATTTATTTTAAAAATTTTTAACATGATATATAAAAATAAATGAATAAAGTAATTTTATTTATTCTAATTAAAAAATAAAGATAAATTAAAAAATTAATTAATATTTTTTTAATATTATTAATAACAAATATTTTAAGATATATTTTTTTATATGATAAATAAAAATAAACAAAAAAAATATTAAGTAATGAGAGAATTATTATCAAAAAATTTTAAAAATATATAGCATTAGTCTTCGTCGACGCTGCCATGGCTGCAACTGCAAATTAAAGAATTAAAAGATAGTATTAAAATCGCCCGTGGAAATCGATAACCGGAGTCGTCGACATTTTTGGTCAATGAGATTTCGCCACGTATCAATCATGCCAACGCTCGTTGGCCACAAATTTAAATGCCCTGCGCTGGTGTCTCTTTCTGCCCCTCCTCTCTCTCTCTCTCTCTCTCTTTGCGATCGCCGACCAGAATAAATGTAAATGCCAAAAAAGGAAAACTGAAAGAGGGAAGGAAGGTGAAGAGGAGCTGAGTCCACGACGTCGTCTCCGCCATTTCCACCTCACCGTCCGTCGCCGCCATGAATAAGACGTCGACGGTGATCCAGAACCCTTAGCTTCTACCTTTCGGAGCACCCTGCAATCGTTGGGTTCCGGTGGAGCCCCGCTCGATGCTGGGGTTCATCCTGGTTGTTCCTCTTCTCCTCCATAGCCGCTTACCTCGTCGTATCCCTCTTCCTCCACCTCCTATTGGCTCTGCTCCTTCGCCGTGGCCGACCCGTCCCGCTCGGACCGTTACCCGCGCTTCATAGCTTGTCCATGTCCCTCATCTCCGTCACCATATTCACCGGCATATTGCTCTCCGCCGCCGCCGAGATCCGGGAGACCCGCTGGTTCTGGCGGCGCTCCAAGACCCCTCTTCAGTGGCTCCTCTGTTTTCCTCTGGGTACCCGTTCCTCTGGTCGAGTCTTTTTCTGGTCCTACGCGTTCTACTTGTCCCGTTACCTCCACATGTTGAGGGCCATCTTCAGCATCCTAGGACGTCGTAAGCTGGCCTTCTTTCAGCTCTTCAACCACTCCATCTCCACCTTCATGTCCTTCCTGTGGCTGGAGTTCTCGCAATCGTTCCAAGTGCTCGCGATTCTCTTCTCCACTTTGGCATACTCCATCATGTACGGGTACAGGTTCTGGACTGCCATCGGGCTGCGCAGCGCGTGCTTTCCTTTTGTGCTGAATTGCCAGGCTGCGTTGCTGGGTTGTAACTTCGTCTGCCATGTTGGGGTGCTCTTGCTGCACTTCTTCAAAGGTGGGTGCAACGGGATTGGCGCTTGGGTCTTCAATTCCGTGCTGAACGCTGCTATTCTGTTGCTCTTTCTCAACTTCTATGTAAGAATGTATCTGGGCAATAGGAGAAAGGTCAGGGGTGTTGGTGATCAGGTTGAGCAAAGGAATGATTCCTGCTCTGTCTTAAGTTCAGGAATGGAAGCAGATACGCGCAAATTGAAGTTCAATTAAATTTGGGGTCCAGAACCATGCTGGTGCTGGCCATCTTCACTTTTGTAAAAAAGAAAAAAAATGCAGGTATATAAGGCAAAATTACTAGGAAGTTAGAACTTTTAATTTTTTGTTTTGGGTACTGATTAATGATTTGTTATATAATCATTAATTCTCTTTTACCAACCAAAGCTTTCTTAATCCTAATTTGCTCATTCCACGCTACTTAATTAAGAATACATTCCGATCATGTTAGATAGGAGGTGGTGTTTTTAGTTGGTTGCTGGTAGGAAATATGACTTGACTTCAATAATCACCGTGTATGGCAAATGGCAAGTATCCCTATAGGCTCTGGCTACCCTAACGAGAAATTCTTGTGCAGTACCTAACTCACTATGGGTGGGGCTTCTATTCATTTGGAAAAGTTGGACTGTTAGTATCCCCAGGTGGGTAAACCTTACAGTTCACGTCATGTCCTTTTGACATCTAATCTGTATTTAACAAGCGCTTCCTAATTCCAACAATAATGTCTTTAATTTATCTTAAATGTATTATCAATGAATAATTAATTTTGTGAGATGAGTGGTACATTAACTATGAACATTTCTCATGAATTTTTAATTGGTTTAAAGATTTTACGGTAAAAGTTGAGATAATTAAGAATAAATAATAAAAAATTCAAATTGATCATTGTATGATCCAGCAGATCTTCAAAACATAATATGGTGTGTCTAGTTCAGGATTTTTTTTTACCTAAATACATAATTATTGTAGCTAGTGTTTTTTTTTTTCACTGGAAGCTAATGATTATCTTAATATTGCATTGTTGCATATATGACCACATATTTTTGACATTCACCACCTTCAGTCAAAATGATTTGTTCACTTTTTTAGCAATGATATGGATCTCAACTTATAAGATTATTGTGTTGACGCAATTCATGTACGTGAGAGTATTTAAAAAAAAATGATCCAAAAGAATATATCTCAATGATAATTTTGAAAATTACACAATTTAAATAAAACCCATCGTACTTTATAATTAATTGGAAATAAAAAAAAGACCATATATTTAGCCAGTAAAGCTTCCCTCACTTTTAAGTAAGATTAAGAAGGTTACGAATGTCCATTTATACCTCTTTTGGTTTGGCTTTTTCTGGCCACCAAAGCGCGTTTGAAGCAGCGTTTAAGGAAAGAAAAAATTTTCTTCTTTCACACAAAGGCTCTTTCACGTTAGCCAAAAGCCAAACTAAACTAGATTGCAGCAGCAGCCAGGCTGGTAAAGAAGCATGCCATGATTGCACGTCGTATGAGTATCATATAAGCCTTGCAAGTTGGTTTCTTCTGTCTACATTGTTATTCTCAGGACCATATGTATTGACATTAACCAAACTCTCAAATTAAGAGATATATCATGATTCATAACAGGAATATGAGCACGAACATATAGGCCTTTGACAATGATAACCCATCCAAGTAGCTGCAGAATCAGAGAAGGAATATGATGGAATGTCAAATAAGGCGGAGAGTACAAACACGGAGTCCACAGACAGTACAAAAGACCAGTTGCTGACAAGGTTGTCCTCTGCTAATGCACTAGTCAGTTAAGACAAGGTCAATCGTTCACATGGCAACTGGGGCGATTACTTGTCATTGGATTATTACGGGGTGAAAGGAGACATTTTGGGCCTAGGTATTCAAATATAATTATTTATGACAAAAGCCTTGTTTTTTTCGCTTTGATTGGGATTGATATTAGAATTGAAAAGGATTGGAATTTTCATTGGCGATCCATGATCAATCGTACACTGTCCCTAGAAGCCCAAAATAAGGTTCACATTTCGGTCGGCAGATGAGTTGCACTGGTTGGAGGAGAAGCGTCAGAATTAAACGAGGTTACAATGTATACAGCGATATATGTTTGCTGGCTCAGACTATGCATTTGCTACTTACTTTACGAAGATTCTTAACACTTAAGTCATGACTTGAGTACAGTAATATAGGTATCCATATGTTTTGAAAGTTATCAATATTTTTCAAAGTTAATAATATTGAAAGTTATCAACATATTAAGAAAATGATGATAAACTATCAACTATTACAGTTAGATATAAAAGAATATCATTATCCAACTTACTGTTGGGAACTTGAATCATTTATAGGTCCTAAAATATAATACTATATAACCATATATATTGGAAAATTATAATTGCACATATAATGAGATATATGCACAATTAGAATCATTAAAAAGTTACAGTGAAATTGAAAGATTATTTAATACCTTGCATAAAAATAAATAAATGCAAGTATGTATAAGCTAATAAGCATTGTCAGCCATAAACGTGAGTACATGGTTTCCTTGTTTTGTTTTTTGTTTTTTTGGTAAATAGGACATGGTTTGCTTTAGCTATATACCCATGGAGGAATCAAAGAACTATGGCCAGGAGTGGACATACATACGGCATATGAGTTATTATTGGACCGTATTAGTGACTAACCTAGGCCCATTAAGCAGTTTGACCCATTAGATCTAGGCTGAAGGTAAGGCGGGTCAACTTTGGATCCACTGATGACTCAACTGACCCATACCCATAACCTTTAAATAAGATATCTTCTCTTGAAAATAATTTTATTACGATATAGGAACAGACCATGTCATTTAAGGATTGTTTAACTCGATAATAGGTGAGGTAATAAGAGGCTAATGAGTGTTGCACACATCATGCAATGATCGTACAAGGATATCATTGCCCCTTTTCTAGTCTTCTATAAATAGAAAAACTGAGACTAAGAAAGATAATGTTAACATCTCTAGCCTTCCGTATTTTGTATTCCTATCACATTTTGCTTATTAGAGTATTGGAGCGTTTTTGTACGTACCTTTGCCACGATGAATGATCAACTTTGAAGCCCTTTGATGAAGTTTAGAAGCTTGGAAAACCTCTACTGTGAATGAGACAGGAATAATTATTATGTACGATGATGATCTGTCGTATATTTTCATAATTTAAGTAAATTATTTCTTTTTTATATTATTACAGCCGATAGTTAGAAGTTGTACTACTTTGTCTAAAAATGAAATATTGTAAATAAAATTTTATTAATTATTAAAAATGGCATATATTTTTATGTGTACATACGATTAATTATGATTATTTCAGTTCAATAAATAAACAACCGTCTATGTATACATATAAAAATTTAATAAAAAAATATTATAGTGTATTTATATATTAAAATTATATAATATAATGTAGAAATAGACTTTCAAATATGAGGGCTAACCCAGTTTTTAAATTTTCTTTTTTTTATTAAAATTTCTGTGATTATTTTAAAATGTATTGTCCTATGCCACGTGAAAAAAAATATAATAACAAAAAGTTTTTCATTGGGTCGAAAATAATAGTAAAAAGAGAAATAATATAAAACAATGAGATTAGGCATTAAATTCGTCAATAAATTTGTACTACGGAAAATAATATTTAAGGGTCATTTTCTGGAACCTGTAAGACGCTGACATCTAGCATGGCTGGCAAGTTGATCCCTTGTTACATTTTGCATTCAAAAAGACAGCCAGACGAGCTGTGTACGTAGCCCCCCAAACAGCGAACCCACTAGAAGAAGCTTGGCCCGGCTGGTCTCATTAATGCGATAAGACCCATTTTTCTCATTTTTTATTTTAACTTATCCATATTATCAAGGCTGTACAGTAGTGCTCTTCAACAATAGTCATTTTTAATGCCAATTGCATAGAATCAACCCAAGGTGTCAGAGAATTATCAAGAATCTATTATAATATATAAATCATTTAATGATAAAGTTTTACAATAACAATAACAAAGTTTTAAAAAATTCGAAGATAATTTATTCTTGATATATTCAGTTCGTAAATGATTTTTTTAAAATTATAATCAAACGAATTTTAGCACTTGTGTTAATTATAATAGAATATTGGATACTTAAATTTTTTTCTTATTACTGATATATTAATTTTTTAAAACAATTATTAATTTACAGTTATATTTTATGAATTTTAAGTATATATTATGAAAACTAACAAATAATAAAATATTAACAATTATTGGTGTATATACTAATATTTTTAAAAAAAAAATGAATACTGTAGCAATTCTCATTCCATTCATATATTTTTTTTGGTATATTCATTTCATTCATATACTTTATCTATATTACTATGTGCTTTTATGTTATTATTAATAATTTTTGTAGTAAAATTTTTTTATGCACGTTTCATTTTTTTTTTATCTTTAAGATATTTGAGACGCTCCCGCAAAAAATGAATCTATGGCTAATATTAACTGATGACAATTTTTGGTTGTTTATTACATCTAGATTCATCGTGCCCATTATAATTTTTATACTTAGATGATATTTTAAATTGATCAAATATTGCAGTCCAAAAAATCAAATATTCATATTTGAATTTTATTTTTTTTATTTTGGTCAATTTTTTTTGGTAATATAATTTTGGTCAATTTTAATTTCAATAAAATGTTCCTGTTTGGATAAATATAAGTAATAATTGGTTTGAAACGGCCCAGTTTACATTTGTTCTGTCGGTCACGGGGTTATAAGATAAATAAAAGCGTAGTGGACAACTTATGTTGATTTTTCTTTAATTAGTACATTTCTATAAAATTGTTATGAGATTAATCTTTTGATTTGGAATGATAACTAGATAAGATCTTTTCCAAAATAACAAGTCAAAAATAGCGTAGTGAAATTTTTTAAGATAAATTAAGTTGATTTTTTTAAAATTTGATAAAATTGTAGTGATATATTTTTTAATAAAATTTACACATTTCTAAAATAAATTTTTATTAGATAAATAATTTTTTATATTTTTATATTTTTATATAAATACACCAATTTCTTATAGTATTCTGCACAGCTTTGTAGAAATAAAAGATACATATGGAAACTAAATGTAATTTTTAAAATTAATAAATATATCAATATAATTTTAGGATGCAAGCCGGGTGGTTTGGGCTTTGACCATGGCATCAGATTGTTAATATTGTTTGGAACTTCTGTTACTATGGTACGGGAAACCTAAACTAATTGTTTAACGAATATTTGGGGATTAAAACGGCAGTATGGCACTGAAATGGCTTCAAGATCTAACTCCCCCAACTATTTTTAGCCGTTCTGTCTTCAATCTAATATTCTCTTATGATACGTTTACAATTAATAATTTTATAATGTAATTTTATTTATAAAAAAAAATTTATTTAAAAAATTATAAAATATAAATTGATAAAATTAATTAAATTATTTTTCAAATTCTATTAAAAATAATAAAATTTGAATGAATTTAAATAAAATTTATTTAGATTTATTTTTATCTTTAATTATTTATTTAAAAATAAAAATATATTAAAAAATAAAAATTTAAATTTTTTAAATAAAATTAATTCAATTCTTATTTATTTATTTTAAATATAAAATTTAATTTTTAAATCAATCTAAATCTTAATTTATATAATAAATTTTAAATACAAAAATTAATTTTTAATTTAATTTAATTTAATATAACTTAAATTAATTTAATTTTAATTTTTATAATTTCAAACAAACCTTTTAAATTTGGTGGATTGGCTTCAGGGTGACATGAAAATTTGATTGTTTCTGGCTTCTGAGCAAGTCATATGAGGTTAGCTAGCTTTACTTAAAACACCCGTCTAGTATTTCTGGGGATTAGAGAACAAAAGTTCATTTCTGAAAAGGGTAATTTAATGCTGTGTTACATAGTAAGAGAAAAAAACCGAAAGAAACTCTGCACCCGTTGTACATAAAGCCGCACCTAATTCTAAGTCACCGTAAGCGTACATTCTTACTGATTTTTTTTTCCTAGGCCTTCTGGTGATAACTGATATCCGAAGAGGGATAAAGGCGGAGGAATTTTTCACACCCCCCAATTTGCTTTTTGTTATATTATGGAGTGAGTGAATATGGATATAGCTGAGGACCCTCCCTCCATATCAATTATGGTGGGGAGAATTGTCGAATGAGCGAGCAATGGACGAATCAAACTGGGAAGCAGGGGCCGGGGATGAGCGAGGAGAGCACGCAGCCCTGAGCTCATTATACCTTTCAATGTCAAAATTGCGAATCTCCATGAGGCGCTTCTGCTTGGAGCTGAAACGGGTTTCGTAGAAACCTTCGAAGGAAGGTTCTTTTGAGGTCCTGAGGAAGAACGCGTAGCCGGCCATGAAGTACATAGAGGTCAAATAGAAGCATATGGGCTCCATCACATCCCAGGTAAGCTCCCAAAATGTGAGCCTCATGAACGCCACTGTTTGCACCACCAGGAAACCCAGCCCGCCCCAGAGCTCACGGCGAACCAAGGTGTCAGCTCTGTTGTCAATGGCTGCCTTCTCTTTCTCCATTTCTTCAAGTTCTTTTCTTACTGAGTCGTGTACCTTGGCTCCTGGTCCGGGGAGTAGAGCTTGGATGGCTTTTGCTACCTGTATCACAAATTTTAGAGAGAATTTGGGTAAAACTTGGCTTAATCTACATTTGGTTTTTCCTCTAGGAATGACACAGACTTACGGTAAAAGTAAAACTTTTTGCAATTCTACCCAAAATGAACAGAGGAGAATAAAATTACTAAAACCCAAGATCCACCACCCACCCACTTCCACCACAAAATAAACCCTTTTTTCGTCCTCCAAAAAACTGAAATAAGAACATTAGAACCCTCCAACTTTCCCTTAATAATATAATTGTGTACCATCTTAATCCTAATCTAAAATTCATATCAGGTTAGTAAGAGCAAACACATCTCCCAGAAGTCCCACCAATCTCTCAAAAAGTACAGTTTTTTTTTTTTTTAAATTTCCCATTAGTGAGGCCCCAGAAGGGAATACGTCATGGTTAAACTTTTTTTTTTGGGGGGGATCTTCGGTCACGGTTAAATTGAAATGCATGATTGTGATGGAAGAAAGCTGATGGGCTTTTTGCAGTCCTTTAAAGCTCTAATATACCATCTCAAACGTGGAATCCTTTACACGTTTTCGGTAGAAACAAGAAAGTTTCAATTTCCTGTCGAAAAAACAAAAGAAATAATCATTAAAGATTATCAGTTTTCGGTAGTCTCCAAATAAATGGGTGAAAATAGAAAATCTGGTAATAAATGAGAAGTATGTGATGACGATGGAAACCTATCTTTGATCTCGACCATGACCCCTCTGTATCATCCCAGAAATTAAAACACAACCCCCAATACAACAACAAAAAGGGAAACAGATAAAAAAACAAATTCAAGTATCGTAGGATTGGATTGGAGGAAATGAAACAGAAAACAGAGAACTAGGAATTAACCTGTTCGGGCCTGAGAAACACGACGTCTCCGAATACAATTACAGCTGCAGAATCGTCGAGCATCTTGGCAATCCGCGTCGCCTGATCTTGATCCGAACAGTGTTCAGCGCAGATCCTAATGAACTCCGACAACGGTAAGCAGCTCTTTCGGATTTCCCTTAGCCTCAATTTCACCAACTCCAGCTGCGCAGCCCTGAGCAACTTCCTGGCATCCTCAATCGACACTCCCTCCCTCGCGTCTGTCTTCTCCGGCGGCGGACTCAACCCGTCCAATTGAATACGACTTCTGGCAATGTCCATGGCCCTCAGCTTGTCGAGGAGGTTTCCGCCGAGCGGAGGCGAACGGAGCTCCGCTTGGAAGACGGGTCGCTTGTGAAGGAATCTGCGGAAGACGCCATTATCTCCGGGATCTGGAGCAATGTGGGGATCGCTGGCAGCGGCAGGTATCCGAGCTTGAACAGAGGAAGAGGAAATGCGGCAATTGGTGAGGGTTTGCGATGAGATTTTGGTAATGTTGAGCAGGCGTTGGGCAAGGGTCTTCTTGAACGCCATGGCAGTGGTAGAGAGAGAAAACTCTAGAGAGAGAGACAGAGACAAAGAGATTGCTTGGAGTTGGAGAAAAGAATGGGTCGGAGGACCTCGATATATAGGGGCCCCGTATCAATGGAGCACAACCTTTTTGACTACGTTTATGAAAAAGACGCGATAATTTGAGCCTTGTCGTGCGCGAAATGACAAGAACTCGCGAATGAGTCTAGATACCGAAGATACGATGATGAAGCGCGAAAAATTGAAAATGAAAAAAAAGGGGGTTCACGAGAAGGAAGATCTTGAGAGAAGAAGAATGGCCGCACACGTGGTTGGATGAAGATTGAAGAGTAGGTGGATAGCGACCGTGAGATGACACGAACAAATAGAAGATGCTGACTGGGTTGAAACCTGGACGGGGTAGACCCTCCAAGCAGGAAAAGGTTTATCTTATTTTTGGCGTGGTTACCTGAATTGGAATTCAGAAAATAGTAGAAATTCATGAGCTTAAAATGGGCAAGCTCTTGCGTCTTACTACGTAAAGGTGTGGACGCAGGACACGAGAGCGATAAAGTGGGAGGGGCAGCTCCAAGTTTACAACAACACAACAACAATCAAGTGGCTCCGTCCACGCGAACGTGTCGCCACATATGCCTTGCCCAGACTGGGTTTGCTGCCACTCACGAAATTGATTTTTACGCAGTCTTTAAAATAATGCCAGTTATAAGTTGTGTTGCACGCCATATTTTAGATTATTTCAAAATTTATTTGAAAATAATTTTAACTTTTTTATTAAAAACAATTCTATCTGAACTATGTATTTAGTATACTTATTTTAAAATTATAAAAAACTAATATCATTTAAATTATATTAATATTTAATATATTTTATTTAAATCATTTGAATTGAGTTAATATTTTTTAATCTAATTACAAAATTAATATTTAATGTATTTTATTTAAATTATTTAAATGAAATAGTGTTTAATATATTTTATTTAATAATATTTATTATATTTAAATTAGTTTTATTATATTTATAGATAGATAGATTCTAAGAATGTAATTAAAATATATTATAAAAATTATATTAAATTGATTTTATGATAAATTTTAAATTATTAAATATATTACCTTAATAATATATTAAAAAATTTTAACCAAAAAAGCTTGAAAAACTTTAGTTGCGACTTGCGGGACAAGTTCGCTAACTATGTATCAAAGAATGAATTTGCCTTGCATTCCTCCAAGTTTTTTCCGCGTCCTCAACCAACTACTTTTTTTACAAAAAAAAAAAAAAACTGACTAGTTTAGGTTTTCAGATTTTTATCCTGCTAACACTAACACACCTACAATCGCTCAGCCAACAAAAAATAAACAAATAAATAAAACAGAAACACCATAAGCTGTTATTTATTAAGTTGCGTAGGTGCTTTTACAAATTTACAGCGTAGGCCCAACTCCATGTAAAGATGTGTGCTCACCTCGATTTAATACCTTTCCTCACCTTGGGGCTTGTACTCTTTCTGATTCTAAGCAACGTCACCATCCAGGTTCAGAACGCATTTAATTGGACCGCAGCAAGGTCCAGACAGCATCATAATTACGTATCTATTTTTGCGTTTGTACTTGAAAATTGAAACAATACAGGACCCAAAAAAATAAAAATAAACAATCCTCTGTTTTTCCCTTCAATTGAAGCATATTATCTTCTAAACTTCCCAACCACTGTTTAACAAATTATTTCCAACCATCCAGGTGCTGTTCAAGTTAAAACATTAAGAGTGAGTAAAAAAAATTATTTAAAAATAATCTTAAATTTTAAATTAAATAATTTATGATAAAAAGAGGACTTGAAAATATAGATGTAATTTTAGTATAATTGTTTTTAAAAATAGAATTAAAAAGAGAATCTATATAAATTGCTGATTTATAATAAATAAAAAAAATAGATGAGCCATATGGCAAAAATAGCAATCGTACTCGCTGATAAAATGATGTACTGAAGAAGAATTCGAGGTTGCTGACCCAAAAAAAAAATGAAGAAGAAGAAGAAGAATTCGAGGTTCAACATAAACAATTACGCGTGGATGATTGAGAACTAAGCAGATGGAGGCCATGGAGCCCTTGATAGTGACTTCACTCTTAACAGAGACCTAGCCAATGTTCTTGACTGTAACTTTTCTAGTCGCGCGCTAAAACGAATAACACGATTTTATGGTTGGTATTTGGTTTTGTTTTGCTTAATTTTCTTTTTTCTTTTTTTTTTATTTCTAGAATTAGTTTGACGTCTCTTTAAAAATGAATTGCGGCCATCCCTAAAACTAGTATGACTTTTTTGAGCCTGTTTTTTTTTAAAAAATATTTTAACACATTTTTAAGTATATATAGATTTAATTTAAAATAAAAAGTTAAAAAAAATTAATTTATTTTTTTAAAATTAATGATCTTTAATATCTAAAAAAATAATTTTTAATATAATTTTATAACAAAAATATCTTTTACTTTTATTAAAAAAAATTTTACTAAAATAAGATATATAAAAAAAAAATTTAAAAACTTATCCAAACAAAGCCCTTAGTCCAAGTGTTCTGCTCCTTTTAGGGGCTTCTTCGTGGAATAGTGAGAGTCTACAGATATAGCTCATGAAAGATTTATTCCAGAAAAAACACGCTCTACTTTGAATATTGGTTGCCTGCCAGAAAAAGAAAATTACCTACCAGTTCCTGGCCAAATAAATAGAAATCTAGAATCCTGGAGCCCTGCCAAATGACAAATAACAACGCCAAGTCTGCTTATGTATAGACTGCAGCATCAGGTTCAAATACTGTGCAACTATTGTCATCAGGGGATGCCTCAATAAGATCCTATCAAATTCAGTGCATTCATCTACCAAAGAAAAGCATATCTCACATGCAAGCAAGTAGCAATCACATTTTTCACATCCTTCCAACCAAAAAGAAGAATTCACAACCAATAAGCGCAGCTAAACACATTCATCTTACCTAATGTATAGTGTAACTTAAGAATGCAGATGTAAGAGAGTCAAAAATAGTTTTTTCTTTCCTTTTGGTATTGCGTCCCAATTTGTCGGGAAAATTTTTCATTCTCCTTTAACCTCATACTCGACCTTCTTCAATTGATATTTATCAGCATATATTCCAAGCAAAAATTTATAAAATATCCTATCCACAAAGCTGCTCTGTCGATTTTCCCAACTTAGAAGTTAGGGTACACTTATACTTTCACCATCAATCGTCCTAGACTTTGTTCCAGCTCTGATTGAGCTTCTCATGATTTCATGATTATACCCACAGATAATGTTCAATTGCATCTGGCAAAAGAGTAATAAAAAACAACTAAGCAGCAAAATTATTTGCAATTATGTATATTTGAAAGATCTAAATAGAGTAGGTGTTTGAGCTTCTCATGATTTCATGATTATTACCCACAGATGATGTTCAATTGCATCTGGCAAAAGAGTAACAAAAAACAACTAAGCAGCAAAATTAGTTGCAATTATGTATAATCGAAAGATCTAAATAGAGTAAGGGTATAAATGTTATACACAAGCTTTATCTTCATCTATTTCTTCACAAAGCACCACATGTTATAAGCTGGGTGTTTAATCAGTACCTTGTAATTGGAGCAAAAGAAGATGCCAAATAGAGAAAGTAACCAACAAAACATACCAAAGGGCTCTCAAGCAGGATATTTAATTATCTTTTGTATAACCACTGTCCTTGCTCTCCTTATATCCCGACTACATTTATCAGCATGCTCACTTAAAGTCTCCACGGTCTCCGAAAATGTTTCTATTTTCTTCTTGATTTCATGGATTGCAAGACTTACAGCATCCTCATCTCTAAGAGCAAACTCAGCATTCTGCAACAACGATTCAATCTCTACTTCCAATTTGTTGATAAGCACCCGAATGTTGTCCAAGTCCTTCAATGTAACGTAAGTACCGACCTGCATTGAGCTGATTACTTCCCGTTGGCCCTTTAGAGCATTCTCATAGCCCGTAAAAAGTGAGTTACACCATTTTCCCACTGAACCTATTGGAACAGCCAATGCACCAGCCAAAGCTGTTACAACAGGTGGCGCAGCAACAGCAGCTGCCACCACCGAGAAAATCAACACAGAAACGAAAGCGGCCACGAAAATGGCATTTGACACCCTCCTCCATGTTTTGAGGGATTTCAATTTCTTATCAAGCTTTTTCTTTCTAATTTGCAATTTCTCCAACATGGATACTTGCTGCTTATAAACGGATTGAAACAACAAATAAAACTCTTCTGTGAAGGGGTCCCCAGCTTCCTTGAAAGTCTTAAGTTCTTGCAATGTCTTCACATACGTCACCCCTACACCCCCATTTTGCACCTCTTGCTCAAAGTAGGTAATTGCCGACTTAACTATTACCTGTCTTTCACGCGCTCGTTTCAAGCATTTCTCAAGAGCATTGCAGAAGTCCAATGTCTTGAGGCTATTCTCAAAAAAATCGTTCACCAAGGAGAATAATCCCTGGTCCTTGCTGTTCCATATATCTTTCTTGCAATCTAGAATGAGTTTGACAACTTCCTGGTTCATTTCAAGCAGACTGTCAGTCACTTCTCTTAGTGAGTTAAAAGATAAGGAACGAACCTCAACCCCATGAGCAAGCGAGCTGATCGCTCTGTTGGTGCGCTCCTGAATGGTCGCGTCGAAGGATTGCAAGTTCGGATCTAGCACGCATGCAGCTTCATACGAGCTCAAATCAGCCGCGTACAGGGAATGGGTGCCCATTTTGATGGGTGTTGGTACATCACCACTAGCCGTCTTGCTGGATTGACCTCCCATCATTTACCAATTTGAACCCTAATAGAGAGCCGAGAAGCGCAAAAAGATTAAACCCAGCCTCTAAAGTGGAATGCCTAATGCAAAAGAATCGGCTTTAGTCTTTCCCCCCTCTCCCTCCGATCAACCAAGAATAGTCGCAAACGTCAGCAAATGCCCCCAAAATAGTGAAGTTTCAAATTTTCCCAAGATTGGCCTCATAGGATCCGTGGCGAGCTTTGAGAAATAAGAAAGAAAGATGCTTTGACTTGGGCTAGATCCAGCACCCGAAAGGCAATCCTTCACTTGAGAAGACGGAGTAGGTAGAGATGAATATCAATTATAAACACCCAAATCAAAATTTGCAATTCTTAAGTATAAATGTGGCCATTCTAGAAGTTTTGATTACCTGGGTTTGAGCGAAAATTTCAGAATAAGTTGGTGTCTCTGACCTTAATTCCTTCCCCAAGAGCAAACAGCCGCAAATTGAAGCGAAGCCCCAGCAGGGGTCAATCGAAATAGTTAATATGGTGGGAATCCCAGATAGAAAACGATGCCCAATTGAAGCACTGACTTGGAAGAGGAAGAAAAGATAAGAGTCATAAGACAGTGGTAAGGCCGTGCGTGAATCAGCGATCGTGATTGAGAAGCGCGAGGGCTTGCAATTGTCCGAAGCGTGTATAAAGTCAAAGCAATTGAACGAGGAAGCAAATGACAAATTGGTTCGGCAATGACTTGAGGGCTGACTGCTGAGCCGCTCCGTCTTACAGAGGCTGAGGGTGTTTCGGACTATGCGGGATGCTTTTTTTTTTCTGGTTTTTTTTTTCTTCACAGCCAAACGGAGTTAGTCCAGTGTTTCAAAGTTTGTTTTTGGGTTAATTCAGTTTTGAAGTTCATCGGAGCATGTCATTAACTTTTTCTATAATGAGTTTAGGAAAGAGACAAGAGTTCAACCTCCTCGGCATTAACTTTTAATTAATATACGGTTAAACAAATTTAACAATAGATTTCTTTTACTTTGAACAAATTATTAAATTAATTATGTGCGTGTTTGATACCGATAAAAATAGGTTAAACTAAGTTTTTTTTTAAATAATTTGACTTATTTTATAAAATATTAAACTTAAACTTAGTTTATTATTTAAAATAAGTTTTTTTTTGTTTAACTAAATCTTTTTATAAAAATATAAAAATTTGATTTAATCTATAAGTTTATTTAAAGATTTATATTACATGAAAGCTTTTAATTAAATTAAAAAAAGTTTATTTCAAAGTCTCAAATAAACTTAAATCTTTAATTAAAATTATCAAATTATAAATAAAATTAATAAATTATATAAATATATAATAATAAATTATATAAATATTATAATTTTTATTTTTATATATATAATAAATCAATCAATCAATCTATTAAGTTAAACAGACATATTTAATTAAATAAATTTTTTAAAAATATAAGTTTAACTTATATAATAAATAAGTTAAATTTAATAAAATAAAAAATATACTAAATTATAGGCTTTTGATAGATTGACTAACCTATTCATAAATTTTATTAAAAATGCTTTTAGAAAAAAAATAATTTTTTTTAAAAAAAAATAATTAAAACCAAACATGCATATATAACTCTTTAAATTTATTTATTCCTCTTTTTAAATAAAAGTTGAAGACAATTTTGTAAACGACTAAGACCAAAGGAAGCAGTGTAAGACGAGCATGGACGGCCAGAAAGGCCAAAGAAAATTCCTCCACCCACTATTGACCATTACGAAATTGCCATGCGCAGGAAATGGATCAAAGATATTCGATTATGTGTTTTTTTTTTGGGCTATTGATATTCAATTATCAATACAATACTCTTATCCTCTTATCCTCTTATCCTCTTATCCTCTTATCCTCAAACAAACAAGTCTACACGTCTTTGTCTCGGGCCTTTCGGGGAAACGAGAGTGGTTACTTTCTTCGCGCGTGCTACGATCCCTGAATTACTAGAGTCTTTCTATTCTATTTTCCCTGTCAATTATTTTCGCTAGTGGCGATTTTTCATTCCTTCAAATACCGTGTTAAAAAGTCCATTTATGTAGGCTTTATGACCTTGCATCAATTCTACTAGAAAGCACTCGATAGTCAATCCCTTTTTTAAAATTTTTTTTAATTCTTTCTCTCTAATCATAAATCTTCACTTTAAAAAAAATTACCGAAATTAATCCAACTCAAATTTTCACATAATTTATGGATGATTGTACATAAAGTAATGTTACGTAAATAATATTTTATACATAAATACTTATACTATGTTTGTATTATTATATTTATTTTTGAACTCGTATGAAGTTACGTTAATTTCTTTTTGTAAATTTATATGTAATTCAAAGATATTTGTTATCATTCATATCATCATGTGTAATTCAAATATAGTAATTCAAAGATAATAAACACTTGCAGTGTAAGGTAGTTAGTTTATCTATGTAGTCATGATACAATTCTATCATGAAATTCTCAAATTAGTAATTGTCAAGCCGAAAAGATTGAAAAGATTACCAAATTGGACGATAAGATTGATAAAATATGAAGTCGTTTTCGTGGATGCAAATGTGTAATATATTGATTATTCACGTTGAATATTTGAATATATATACTAAAATTGGTTTAATTCAACTATGGTTTTGTGGTGCTCTATCTATATTTAGTTGAATTCAAAGTTTTATAATCGTTTTAGTTAACTGTCATAAATATAAAATTGTTAAATCCTAACCTCACGTGGAAGTTTCCTGTCAAATGTTAAGACATTGAATTTCCTAAAGCAATTTTTAATTTAATTTTAATGGCATCTTTGAGATTATGCAAATCTCCTCCTACACCCCGTCAAAACTCTATCTGATTCTTTGAAAACTCTTCTCTGGATAAAATCCTAGCTTTGCTAGAAGTTCAGTCCTACTGTAATTTTTCAGTCTCATCCTCCACATGCTCATCCTTTTTTTCCATGTTCAAGTTTTCCTTTGCCCACAATTAACTGATTATGGCATTGTCATCAGTATGAGGAAAAGTTTTCACAGAGAAATCATAAAAGAAGCAAAACTTTGTGCTGTGCTTCTCTTTTACACTCTGGTTTTTCGCTATCAAATTCCACCTTCATTTAATGGAAAGTTACCGCAAGTTCAAACTTCAAAGGATACACCATCCAGCTAAGGGGAAGTGAAGCAAGAAATACCGGATTGCCTAGGTGCAGAGCAGAAGCAGCCTCAGCTGGCCAATCTCCGATGGCTCCATAGACTATAGTATGGTGTTTCTCCTGTAGCCACACCTTAGTTCTTTTACTTTTTCTTTTCTTTTTTTGTTCTTTCTTTTCCTTTGTTAATAAGAGATTTTTGAACTATCTATGTAAAATGTCGTTGCCGATGTATTTTTTTCCCCATGAATTGGTGCACTTTAAAAATCAAATTCAAAGGACACAACATTGTGCAGCCATAAAGTGTCTTATTCATGGCTGAAACCTCACTTGTGCATTGCCTCCCAGTTTTAGAATAAATGATTCGATAGGCGAACAAGAATATCATGTACTTCAGTTACAGACACGACTGAAACCATAAAATGGTAAGAATATTCTCAGGAAGATTTGAAGAAAGCTTGCTGGAAAACTGCATCAACAATCATCCATATGAGGTGTTGTGCAAGGTAAAGTGTAGTTGTAATTTATGCTTTCTCTTAAACTATGACTTTGAAATTACACCCAAGCTTTATACCTCAAAAAAAATAAAAACCTAGCTTTAGAACCATCTGTAAAAATATCTCTACGACTATAAGGTTGCTAATATATTTGTTGTTTGACTAGGAGGAAGAGCAGCCAAACGGATGGACAGAAATTGCAAGGTTTGGTTTCTGGTTTGGACGAGTTAATTGCAGTCCTCTTCCAATGTGAAAACCAGTTGTTTAGTTCCATAGACAATTTTTAATCATTATATCATTCACTGATTCATGTGAATCATTTGTTTATTGAAAATCTATATTCTCAACCAAGGGTTTAATCAAGACTGTTTGTATCGTTGATATTGCTGCATACTTCATTCGGAATTGCAGAAACAAAAGGCAGCTGTAGCCCATCCGACTATACTATCAGGCTTTGGCAGATGACTGCAGGAGCTTAAAATGCAGCAGTGAGATGGCAGTAATCATAGCCAAACACCTATAGAAGAGTTTGTATTTAGAAAGGTGCTTTTAAGCTAAATTTAGCTAATTTTTGGGAAGTCAGTCAATTGATGTTCTTGAACTAGAAGTGCTAAAAATCATCATATGCGAATTACTCATCTATATTGCTATATTATTCAAGTATTTATGTTTGTTGCGAGTGTAAAAAAGTTAAATATTGTTCCTTTAACCTTGTGTGCAACGCGCGTAAAAACTAAAAAACTAGTAATTAAAAAAACATAGGTTTGTATCAGATTCTATCCGTCTTCAGTCATAGTAGATGCATTTACATGGTCAGGGTTACACACTTGTTGCCACCAAAATTTTTTGAAGAAATTCCCCAGGAAGACATGGCGGTGGCAGGGAATACCATGATGTCTGGCCAGTCTGGGTATATAACTGTGACTCAAATTTAAAATTTAAGTCGACTGATTAGATGACCCTCCGAGTTTCCGGAAGAGCCTGCATCATCCATTTGCTAACAATTGGTGCTACTGCAGGATGAAGTAGACACATCATGCTTCTGTAGCTTGCAAGATATCTTATAAAGAACTTGACTGCTTGGGTAACATCTGTGGCCTTCAATTTAAAAATCACTTTCATCCACAGATAGTTCATTATTTTTCCAGCTTAATTTGGTTCAGCTAACCTAGACTGAAAGAAGTAGGCCAAAAGTTTTCTCATACAAGCGCACGCGAAGAAAACGCATAAAATATTTTTCTATTCCAAGGTTGATTTAGCTAGGGACGAGGCCACACATCAAAGGTTTGGAGTACTAATCTGCAATTAATTCTGCTTTTCCATATGTAAGCAAAGTAATGACGTTCCACCTAAACTTGTCTAATAAAATGGACTTCAAAGGTCTTTATAGTGCCAGCAACTCAGCTTGAGACCAGGAGTGCAGGACGGTCTTCTAAATAATCTTCCTTCAGCTGAGATAGTATCAGATTCTCTGTTGAAAGATATCAACCTTTTGCCAAACAATACTGTCTTCCTTTACAGCAACAGGATCTTAAAAAAATAAGGAGTTAAAAGGATTGAAGGGTTTCATTTGATGTTACTGGACTGCCAAATCTTCTAAGATAAATAATCAGTGAAGGAATCTTCAATGAAAATGCCTAAACCAGGTTTGGATCCAACTGATTGCTTCAGCAGCCTCCAATAATAAGGCCAACTTTTCCTTCTCTGCTGAAAATTAGAACCGTGTTCGAATATACCTAGATAAAATTAAACATACTCATCTCTTATGATTACATAAAGGTGTTTGATTATCCCCAACAAACCGGTACCCATCTCAGCAGATGATTTGCAAACTCAAATTTGCGGGGTCTAGCGAGAATAGAAAATAGAAAACTGTAAGCTCCAACTTTTTGTATATAACTTTTGTCAATTTAATATGCTGAAAACCCTTAGTACCAAAGAGAAACATGTAGGATGTAGACGATCTACTAAGACTCATCAGCATACTTTGTGAGCTAGTGCAACCCAAAAGTTTGACAACGGCTTGAAAAGAATGATAAATTCTTTAAGAAGCTTATGGTTTCAGAAGCTTCTGAAGGGTGCTGAACTGCTGACTGCTCAAGGCAGATATATAGAATATGTCCTGTGCAGAATTCTAAAAGCAAATGATAAAGAAAGCAGAATACAGTTAAACTTACTTCTAAAGGAGGATATTTTATAACAAATTCGCTTAATGATACATCACATAAAATTGAGGATTGAAGCACAAAGGGGAAAAGGGAGTAATTCAATCCGTCCCTAGTTACAAGATTGAGAGTTTATGTTTATGTGTATCCAAATATATTTCATAACAAATTCGCATAATGATACATCATATAAAATTGAAGATTGAAGCACAGAGGGGAAAAGGGAGTAATTCAATACGTCCCTAGTTACAAGATTGAGAATTTATGTTTACGTGTATCCAAATACAAGTTTCCTAAACAAATAATTGTTATATAACAGTCTATTTTTGCCTGTAGGCAATGTAATTGGCTAAAGCAAACAAGGGAGCAGCCATGTCGGGATCAAACCCAGAAAGCTGGTCCTGGGCATCCTTGTTAAATTTGTCAGCAAACTCCTTGGATTTTTCAATCCCCAAAAGATTTGGGTATGTAACTTTATCAGCCACTAAGTCCTTCCCTGCTGTCTTCCCCAACTCCTGGGACGACTTGGTAACATCAAGAATATCATCCACAACCTGAAACAGCAATTCAATGTCAACTTCCTCGTCCGACCCACCACCCATTATTGCTCCCAGGACAACTGCCCCTTCCAGCAAAGCTGCGGCTTTGTGAACATGAATGAATTCGAGTCTCTCCAGGCCCACATCAGACAATTCTTCCGAATTTATGTCCACAACTTGCCCTGCAACTAGGCCTTCCGAGACAATCGACTTCGCTAGCTCACCGATTGCGCGAACTATCCTCGCCGGCGGCATACCCACGGTCGAAAGGGCTATGTTCTCGAACGCGAACGCCAGCAGAGCATCGCCGGCTAGGACCGCAACATCCTCGCCGAAGAACTTGTGATTTGTGGGCTTTCCTCGCCGGAGATCATCGTTATCCATGCAAGACAGATCATTGTGAATCAGCCAGGCGGCCGGTATGGCCATTGCTTCGCTGCGGCCGACGAGCTCGCATGCGGCTATACAGAGCACCGGGCGGACGCGCTTGCCGCCGGCGAGGAGAGAGTATCGGCATGGCCTCGTGGATCTTCTCGGGTTCCCGCAACGCAATGGCTGCTTCCAAGGCTTGGTTGACAGTGTTAGCCTTCTGAAGCATGTAGGCCTTGAAATCGAAGGTAGGTTTCCCTGCCGCTTGTTCATCTTTGACAGTGTCTTCCTTGGTGAGCACTGTAGAGATGGAGAGAGGCGAGAAAGAAGAAATCGATTGTGTTCCTCGTTTAGGGGTAATGGAGGAAATGGGTAACCTTCTGAGACCATGAAGGCGATTAAAAGCAGGGGACCTGTGTCTGCTTGTTTGGGGGAACACAGAACTAGGACGAGCCCGTGTACCCAGATTCACAGAACTCATCTTCACTGCGTTATTGGGGTCGGGGTGTGCGTCACTCATTTATAGTTGGGACGAGAGGTTTGTAGCGTTTGTTTCGACTTTATCCTGCAAACACTAACGTGCGTTTTGTTAAAAAAAGTTTTTGTCGCTTCCTTCAAATATTCTCATTAACGTTGAGAATAATTGAAAACAAACATATCTGTAGTTTACCAATCAAATGTTTTAGAGTTTAGTGTAGATTTATTATTAATATAAAAATTTTTATATTATTATTTAATTATATATTATTAAATTATTAAAATAATTTAATTATAAATTAATAATTATTTATAAATAATAATATAAAAAAATTTATACTAATAATAAATTAAAATTAAATCTAATACTTCAAAGCTTGTGTTCTAGATGGCATATTGACTTATTTATGAGCAAGTTTATATGAATAATTTTCTTTTAGTGTTGCTATATCTTTTTAATAATTTTTTTTAGAAACATAAAAAATATGTTATATTTAATTTATTTAATAATTAAAAAATAATTAAGAGGGTAAATTAAGATAATATAAAATTATTTTTTTTATAAATATTAAATTTCATTCATCTAATTGTTTGAAGAAAAATTCTCATAAAATAAATAAAATCTGTAAATTTAATTGGTAGTATAATATATTTTTTAAATGTATATAGATGTTAATTATTATATTAATTATTTTTTAAAGTATTTTACACAGATTAAGAAATAAAAATAATATATATTATCTTTTATTAAAATATTTTTAATTATTTAAAAAATTATTAAATATATTTTAAATTTTTGACATATTAAATGTTTTTATTTTTTATTTAATAACTTTATTTTTAATTTCTTAACTTGCATTCATAAAGTATACTTTAACAAAACTCTTATATTAAATATATATATTTAATTTATTTTAAATTTAATATAAATTATTATTATAATAATATTACATAATACAAAGATTACATTAATAAAATTTACTCTCCACAACAAATTAAGTCATAACTGCCAAGAAGAGCAATTAGTGTGATGATTGACTTATCAGTTAGCAACGCTCATTTTTCTCATGATTGATGAGTTTTCCGGCGGAAGGAATCAAAATCAAAAATGGGTTCCCCTCCAGGCTGGCTAATGTGTTCGGGGTGATGTCACTGCGTCCGTTGGGCGGCTCATGTACAATGTCGTCTAATCCTTGGATTAAATGATAACATTCCTACCCACCAAGGTTTTGTTCGCAATTCTAGCGAAGAAAAATGGATATAGTAAGTAAATACATGGTAAGAGATTTTTTTTTCTTATTTAGATATTAAAATATTTGTTTATTCAAAAGGGATATTATAATAAGGAAATATTTATGTTTTATTTAAACTATATAACAATTTGTTTGTTCACTTATTATTTTGTTACATTGTTATTTTAAGACATTAAAATAATTATCCCATTAATTATAAATAAAATTTTTATGATGGAAAATATTAAATGCCAAAATTATTTTAGATATTAATATGTTATTATAAATTAGGAATAGCATGTAATTTTTCCATTTAGAGAAACTTTTAAAAAATCAATGGAATTTGAAGGTAGTAGTAGCATTTACATCAATATTAATACATTATGATTGAGTGATTAATATTTAATGATAAATATTTCTAATAATTAGTGACTAATATTTGATTATTTGTTTTGTTTAATTAAAATATAAATGTAACAAGTTATTAAGTATATGAATTGATGGATCACTAAGCTAAGTATTATCCGTTAAATATCTTTAGGGTTTGTTTGGTATCAGAAAAATGAAAAAAATAAAATAGAAATAATAAATTTTTTATACTTAATTTTAAAAATTTTATAATATTTATTTCATTCTATTTCTTTTATTAAATCATACTAAACATGTTATTAGAGTAGTAATTATCAATTTAAATTGTGAAATATTTTGACGACTGAGATGGAGAAAAATATGTAAGGGTGCGTGGGAGGTGTAGTTTCCAAGCATGGTGGATCCTAAGGTGTATATGTCTCACATTATTTAGTGAAGAGTTCGTGTCATGGGTTTTATATTGGCTCTAAGATGTTAGATATTTGAATTAGGAAATTCGGTAATGAGTTGTAATTTAAATGTCACTTGGGCATGACAGCCTTATTCAAGTCGTCATAACATTATGCTTTGATCGGTTATTAACCAGTAGACCATGTCAGTAAATATCTATTCTAATATTTAAATTTTAATTATTCTTAAAATACAGATTACTTATTATCACACTAACCATTATTAGTAGACAATTAGTTCTTAATATAATGTCATTTTTTTAATTACCAATAAAAAATTTGATTCTTACCTCACAATTATATTTGTATAATTAATTACATCAATTTATTTGTCTTTCTTAATTTTTTGTTTTAATTTTTAATGAATGAAAAAGGCTATTTGTTATATGATTAAAGTTAAAGTGACTAAATTATCAATTTTAAAATCATATAAAATTATTCGTCAAAAGACTAAAATGAAAGGGTTTTTTCTGCGTTATATCATTCATATTTTTTGTAATGATAAAAAATTTTAAATTATAAAGTAAATATGAAAAATATGGGTAAAAAGTATAATTCAACCTAGCATCAAAGGAAGTGATTGTTAAACAGATATAAGACTAATTCAAACTGTCTTTTTGACAATTTAGTTTTATTACTTAAATGTGTGAATTTAACTGGGGTTGATGGTAGTAAAATAAAATAAAAATGGTTTTTGGTAGAAGAAAAATTAAAATGGCAATATGAGTAAATTTACTTGATTGATTGTTTGTGATAACTGTATAATTTAGATTCAAATCTTAAGTTCATTATAAATTTTATCTTAAAAAAAAGAAGAAATATTAAAATATTTTAAAACAAAATCTCATTCTCTTTTTTTTTTGTTCAATTAAGTAAAAAGAGAACAATAAATAAAGACTTGTAAATTAAATTATTTATGTATAAGAGTTGAACAATTGTTCAACTGAATGATTACTTGAATAATTGAATCAAGTAATTATTATGATTGATTATTAAATTTTTGTAATTTGTTAATAAAAAATTGGACATTAGTTGATTGTCTTTCTATACAATTAAATTTCACTTACAAATTTTTTTGAAATATTGACATATTAAAAGTAAGTTATGTTTTTAAGTATAAGAACTGTAATTTAATTCTTATGAGTCTTATTTTACAAATAGGATTATGGGTCATACCGTTATCATTCGTAATTCGAGAGGATATGATGTAGTTTAAATAAGTCAAATCTTATGAAAATATTATTGATTCGTATAAAAAAAATAAATGTTGATTTTTTAATTTTAAATTAAGATAATTATAAAATATTTATAAAAATAAAAAAATAAGATACAAAGATTATATGATAATTTTTTATTTTTTTTATTTAAAAAAAATTACAATTTTTTAAGAATTTTTTTTTTATAAACTCCTCAACCTTTTTTTTTTTTTCCAAATATACCACAATGAAATATGATCCCTGGTACTGCCCAGTAGTCCAAAAACAAAATGTCTCATGTACTGAGTCACAGAAGCCCTGCGCTGTCTTTCTCGTAACATTGGGAACCGGAGTGCGCCCGCATATCACAAGGCAGGGCCCAAAACCACCACAAGTCTTTTTTTTTTTTGACGTGCACCACAAGTCATGTGTTACTATCCTTTATTATAAAAAAACTATTATAATGAATATTCAATCTAAAAGTTTGATTATTTACAAATTTTATTTTAAAAATTATAATGTAATAATTAATTTTTTAACACAATAAATAAACTAAAATTTAATAATTGATCATAAATAATAACTTTAACGGATCATTTTTTTTTACTTTAACGAGTCATTTAATATAATTCTTCATATGTTTGTTCTTATTTAATTTTTATAAAAAATAAATTCTCAATTAAAACTTATTTATAACATTTTAATTATAATTTTTTAAAAATATAATAAACTAATCTTCATCTGTTTCACCTTCGACATGAAAAATGAAAAATCTGACTTGAAAAACTAAAAAAAGAATGTATAAAATAAAAAGAAAATGAAATTCAGCGTGTAGAAAAAGCAACATATCCGTCAGCAAAATCTATGCAAATAATGAATTCTTTTTTTGGGCAAAAGGCAAAATTGAGTTAAAAAGGTAACTGCTTGGTTTGTGCATAGCTGAGCTGCGAAAACCCGGAACTCTGTTTCTCGTCCGTCGTCTCGTTTCTGTCTGCGGTTTTTTCTCAAGCAGGTTCCTCTCGTTGCAAATTCGATTCCTTTTCCTGCTTCTTCTGCTCCCCTTTTAATTGTCTTTTTCGTATTGGATTTTCTCTCTGTTACTCACTGTTGCTAATCCCATCTTCTCTTGTCTCAGATTTGCGCGTAGATTCCCCGATCCCCCTTCCGCTTTTGCGTTTCTTTTTCTAGGGTTTCTTGCTTTCTTACTTCCTTCCTTTTGAATCGCCGGACCATAATTTGGCTACCCCTTCGATTGAAACGGGCTTTTTTTTTTTTCCTATCAAGCATGACAAACTCATTTTATGCCTATGGGTCAAAGTTATGCGATTGGACAAGAATTTACTATTTTGTTATCAGATCGCAGTGCCCTTTGTTGGACCAGTGAATCCTACGCCATAAGACCAGAATATTTTCTTCCTGAACAGGATCTGCGGATTATTTATTTTTGAAATATGTCGATGTCCTACGTTGTAAGCAATAAAATTTTTCTAAATGGATGAGCACAAACTGCTGAGAGGATTGCTGAACTTAGATTATGGTTAGAAAAAAAGGAAAAAAAAAAACAACTGGATTGTTCCTTTGCCTTAGACTTAATACCCTAAAATCTGCTTATGTTTTCTGCTTGGAGAAAATTAACTGGGTGTGATTCTTGCTAGAGAATGGTGAAGTCAAACGCATAAAGCAGCTGGTTCTCCTGTTGCGCTTGTAAATATTTCTTGCCACGCAAAGAATTATTCGGAAAAGCTGCTATTTGAATGAATAATGTATTTTTATCATCTTAATCTTAAGTACTCTGATCACAAAAAAATTATAGGGCAGATGGTATGCTTCCTTGGCCTTCTCTAGTTTTCCGAGGTTTAGTAAGAACAAAATATGCTTCTCGTTTTTCTTAATCTGCTTGCTGTTCCTTCTGGATGAAAGTTGTAGATGCCTATTCTTGGATAATTTGGTAGTCTATGATAAAATGTGCCCTAATGCTAGAGTTGATATCCTTCTTGTAGGACTATGATTAAACTATTTAAAGTAAAGGAAAAGCAGAGAGAACTTGCAGAGAATGCAAGTGGTGGAGCACCCATTAAGAAGCAAACTGCTGGCGAGTTGCGTCTTCACAAAGGTTTCCTTCTTTTTATTAGATGAACTTTTTTTTAAAAGTTATTTTGTATGTTTTATCATGGCCAAAATTTGTGTGGCACCTCTCCCTCCCCCCTCTATTTCCCCCTTCAAACAAAGGAACAGAGAAAGAAAGAGAAAAAAAAAGGTTTAATGCTTTTATGTTAAGTAGACCAGACAGGGAGATACTGAGCTACAAAAGTTTGATGTGTAAAAGGAGCTTATGTAACTTGAAATTGCCGGCGCAATAAGTTTTGTTGGGGCTTGGGGCATGAGGGAGGGGTGTGGGCACAAGGCAGAAAGCCTAAAATAGATTACTTGAATATCTCAATTGTTTTGTTTGATAACAGAAATTAAGATTTTCTGGTTTATTATTTCGGCTACAGGAGATTTTGAGTTGATATAGGATGAATATGTAAAGCATAATCTACAGAAGTTGTTGTGTAAAGCTTTTAATTTTATGTCTCGGAACTCAAGAAACTGTAGTTAGGTTGTCATACATCTTGTTGCATTTTGTGATGTCTGGACTTAGTTTTGCAAGGTGAATTACTTGTTTCTTTCTTGGTGGTTATGGCTTTGGGAGTGATTTAGAATCTACACTTTCTTACCTATTAGCAAATTATAATTTTCTTTCTTTTCTTTGATTTAAGTTATGCTATCAAGTGGGGAAATGTTATAATGCAGGGAAGATGTAAGTGGCTTTATTGTTTTGTGGACATTCATCTCTAAAAGAAAGGGGAGAGAGAGAGTATAAAACCATGCTTTTTTAGTGGTAAGAGTCTGGTAGATGCAGTTGTCAGGGTTGCATAATGCTGTGAAAATCTAAAGTAGGAATCCCACCTAGTTCGTGGGGGACTGGAGGTTTCATTGTTGATGAATTTTAACTTTTAATAGTGAATTAAAGTACACAATATATGACAACTTTTGATGTAGTGTGAATAGCATCCATAGTCAATGCCACCACTGAACTTCTTGCTGGACATGGCAAGGGTGTGCTTATGCCACCATATGGAGGATTGTCAATGTAAGATTGCCAAAGCTTCTGCAAGAAGGTAAAAAGATCTGTTAACTTAAAACAGATCTTTTCTCCTTGAGGAGACAGATAAGCTCTATGGGGTGGTCAGTTTCAAGTTAGTTTTAGATTTAGGGATAATTGATTAATGTAAGATGCTTTGAGATTGGGTTCATAATCCTAGAAGAACTGACAATATATATATATATATATATATATATTGAAAGATCCTTAGCAAGTTCATACTATAATGGTATCTTATTTTCTTTGGTTCTGGTGGCTGTCAATGGCCTTTATGCTTGGAGTAGAGCATGGTTTTTTAGTGAATTAACTTGGGGGAAAATCATCAGGTGATTGTTTTTGCCTTTTGTTTTGAAATTTGGAATTCAATTTCAATAACTTCTTACTTTTTTTGTTATTTTCTTGGAGGGTTATTTCTTTTCAGTATGGGATAAACAGTGGAAATTTATCTGACCATTGGCCAGCTTAATATAGTAATATTTACATACTCTCCTGCAGACTTGTGCTGCCGAAAACTGCTATCCTGTAATGAGTTATGAGTTCACTAGTTCAACTATGATATATTTTCTCAATTTGTAGTGTTTTAGTTGCTGGGACATTTCTTGTTCCAACATTTTTTGAGCCCGTAGTTTCTTCCATCTTTTCTGTTATGCAAGTTTTTTTTTTTTTTGGTGAATTTATTCTGTTATACAAGTTTTGTCACAGTGGAGTGTTACCTCTTTCAGATATAAGTGAGCTGAATCTACCAAAATCTTGTACCATACAATTCCCTAATGGCAAAGATGACCTGATGAACTTTGAAGTTTCAATTCGACCTGATGAAGGATATTACTTGTAAGGAAGTTTCCATGTTATCTGCACATTTTTTTGAACTTTGTGATTAAGCTTTTTAAATTGACTCTTCTTGAAAGCATGATGTCCCCATGTTTTTTTCTTCTTATGTTTTTTAATACAATTAATAAAATATATAATCTTGTTGGATCTAGACCACCACCCTCAAAATGAAGGGAAAAAAAAAAAGAAGACAAAAACCTCGAGACAAATACCTCATTAGTCTCCACTATTTTTTGTTTGTTGTTACAGAGGTGGCACATTTTTGTTTTCCTTCCAAGTGTCTCCCATCTATCCACACGAGGCACCAAAGGTTAAGTGCAAGACAAAGGTAAGACGATGTTGATTATCTTTGGTGCCATATTCATGCTTTATTTATGTACGACAGTTGACAGTACGTGTTTAATTTTGGTAGTGGGGATAAGTAACATGTTTTCCTATTCTGTTTCAACGTCATAAATTGATTTGTGACATCATCTTGTCTTGTGTATGCAGCTCTACCATCCAAATATTGACTTGGAAGGAAATGTCTGTCTCAACATATTACGAGAAGATTGGAAACCTGTCCTCAATATAAACACTGTCATCTATGGCTTGTATCATCTCTTCACGGTATGACTCTGGTTTTTTCCACTGAGTTTTTATCTTTGGAATTTTTAGAATATAATCTTTCTAATTGTGTGCAGGAACCAAATTATGAGGATCCACTGAATCACGATGCTGCAGCAGTGTTGAGAGAGAACCCGAAGATGTTTGAATCTAATGTGAGGAGGGCTATGGCTGGTGGGTATGTGGGGCAAACCTTTTTCCCACGCTGTATGTAAACTTTGCTCGATACCTTCAATTCCCTGTTCAAATATATTATCAATGCTTGAAGGCCCTTGGTTTGTAAAATTTATTTGCTAAATTGCCTTTTCCTTTCATCCCTGTCTGTTATTTTTCTTGGTGGAGCATGAGGACTAGTTCCGAAGACCACCAAGCGCATCTAAAAGCCTAACAAGTGGAATGTTATTGTAACTTCTGTGCTTTATTTGTATGTTGACGTGCTTTTTTAAAATGGACCAAGCAGAAAATGGGTTCAGTGGTCAATATTAGTCTTTCTGTCTCCCTCTGGGCATGGGCATGCTGGCGCTATGCATTCTTTACACTGATCGTTTGCCTTAATCCTTAAGGGCTATATATATAATGCAGTTGGTAGGACTTTCATGATTTTCCCGTCTTGTAATTGATAATTTGTAACATCTGATACTGCATTGGGACTAAATGCAACATTGATTTTTCTACCGTAAAAAAAAAGAAAAACATTGATTTTTCTAAACATCCAACAGCTGGGATTAAGTATTTGTAGGCATTTGAATGTAACGGTAGGTTGGGCTCGCAATATGAGATCACAACCCCCTCGTTACAATGGCTCACAAACTGTTGGGGACAGTAGACTCTGTAAAATATTGAATCAACATGAAAAGGTTGGGGAAGTGAAAAGAAGAGGGAGAAATTGGACTAGCCGAAGTCTCCTAGAGTTTCCACGCATGCATTTGCTTATTTGTTTTGAGAAGCAAAGAAGCAGAAACCAAAAAGATCTAGGTCCTTTGGTTTCTGTTCCCAAATTGTCTAGTGACATAGAAGCATATAAAAAAACTAGTTCGAGTACTCTGGTGGTGGCTTCTTTTAATGATCGTGTATGTTTACGCACCCAAGGAAGTTGAAATTCATTCTGTCTTGTGCAATAGAGAAACATGTTCAAGGATAACTTAACCTCGACATTTGAATCTTTTGCCTGTTGCCAATTTTTTTTTCAAACCCGAGTCCAGTTAGCACTGGGCCAAAAAAAATGATGGAGTTTTTCCACGAAGTTACTCGAGGGTTTGTGTTTATTGAGAAGGTGGTTAAAGTTATACGTGTATACTTCAGAAGCAGTAAGATTTTACTGTAAAGTCAATCTAAAGATACAACTTTAATTATAAGAGCATAAGTTTCATTCTCCTAGCGTGCTGTTAACTAACAACGTTGTCTACATAATGATATTTCTGAATCGTTCAGTCAGATATGCTATCTCAAGAGTAAGCAATGGCTCAGGACGAGTCCGTTCCTCAGAAAGAAGCCTCGCCATGATGGAACCATAAATATATTGTAAAACTAGACTCTTCAAATAAAAACAAATGAAGTCACCTAAGTATGTTTGGCAAAGTGAAAGTAGACTGTGCCATAAGCAAACTTTACCTGCAATATCAGTAATTACTTACACAATTTCTTTTTAAAAAAAAAAACAGATGAGGTCAAGACGGCTTCAAATGTTTCGCCTGATGTACACTGCAGAAGGTGGTACCTCGTTTTTGAGAAGGAACTCTTATCTCCGATTTGAAACCCAATTCCCAGGCAGGGGAGAGTTAGAGGGTGACATTCGCATGCTCTACCATTCTTCTATATCAAAAAAAGGTGTCTCTCACGTCATCTCCTCCTCTTTGACACTGAGCATTCTAGCATTTTCACGGTCCCGCTTAAACATGTAATATAGCGGCGTGTAGCACAAACAGCACAATCCAAATGGAACTACCATCATTGAAAGAAGGCCCTTGGACAAGGCAAGAGCCTCTGGGGCAGACCCTTTGTTGGGATCAACAGACTTTGAATCATAGCCAAACATTTTCTCTGAGAGAATACCAACCAGGGGAGCCGCAACAGAAGAAAATGACCCTTCAAAAGCCCGATCAAATGCATAAATCATGGTCCGGTGTTTGACAGGCACCACCTCAGCGAACATAGGGCCATTTGCAGCCGTAGCATTCCAGCTGATAGTTAGACCCATAAAAAAGAGGGTGACAGAAAAGGTAATGTAACTGCTTACCGACTGAGGGATCACCTTAAGAAGAAACCATGAGAATGGAATGCCCATAAAGGCACTGAACTGTGCGCACATGATACGACCAGAGTGGGGGTAGACTTTTGACAATTGATCAGCTATTGATCCACCAATGAAGGAGCCCATAGCACACCCAATAGCAAAAAGACTGAGGAGGGTTGCTGAACTATTATTATCAAAACCTGCAAAATGAACCAATTCATCACGTATCATGCAGCTAGAAAAAAAATATTCATATGTAGGACACACATTATAAGCATCACTCCTTTTAGTTGGGCCACCTTTTCAAATTTCAACTATTTTGAAAGTTCATATTTTCAAAGGCAAAGGGGAAGAAAAAAACTAAAGGTTTCACTATTTATTTAGCTTATTGGTGATCTTGCAGTAGAACTGTCAGAAAATACAATTTTGCATTGTTGTATTAGCATCTTAATGTACAGAAGCTGGCTTCATGCTCACCAATTAGTTCGAACCACATTGTGAAGAATACCATGGCAGTCCATGGTAGTGACCCAACAATGCCCTGTAAGACAATTATTTGAAATGTTTGCACTTTGGTCACGGATTTCATGGCAGCCCAAGAGTCCATCCAAATTGATGCTGCACTAGCATTGCCTTTATGGATAAAGTCATCCCTGCTGACACAGGGAGCTGATTTACCAGTAATTATAGATCAAAGAGAAATAAAGTATTTAGTTATTTGTTCATTTATTATTCACCAGGATGAAAACAATGACAAATAGTTCAGAGGCAGTTAAGAGGTCAAAATCACAATATTACTAAAGCTGTGCTAAATACCACATGGGTGATGTAAGTTGTAAAAGTCATTTACCTGTCTGAACTCTCACTAGCATCACGAATAGTGGTTAATCTTTTTCTCGGGTCAACCACATATAGTAAAACAAGGAATCCAATTAATGCACTCAAAGTTGCCATCAAAATGAAGGCACATCGCCATCCTTGTATGCCCCAAAACTGCTGGCCCGCCATGACTGTAGCCAAAACACCACCTCCTATGCCTCCTAAGTTACCAATAAGGCTTAACAATCCAAATCCAGTTCCCCTTGCTCCGTCCCTGTAGCTATCAGCAATGAAAGACTGGAGTGCTGGTATCACAATTGCCAAACCAAAGCCATTTGCTGCTCTCCAGAGTGCAACCTGCAGAAAATTGTGGCAAGTACCCACAGCAGCAGTAGATAAAGCCCAGCAGAAGGTGCCCATAGCAAGAATTGTTGGGCGATCATAGTTTATAACAAGTATTCCAGCCAGGGGAGATGACAGTCCCTGAAAAAAATTCCTTATGAATGTGAGGTAACCCAAATCAGATGGCCCAGCATTAAATGCTTCGCTAACTTCTTTGTAGACAGCTGGAAGAAGATTTTCATCAGCACGCTCCATAATGGCAGCCAGGTTGATAAGAATGAGCGAGAGAGACACACCAAAAATCTGTGTTGTTCTGTGAAAAAAAAAAGGACGGTAAGACCAACTTAGGTATTATTGTCAATGCAGCAAGTGAAAGCTCTCAAAATATTTTTTTCTACAGGTCTACAAAAAACTAAAAATAAAAAACGGAAAAAAAAGGAAATGACATAAATCATAGCAGCATAACATTATTTCAGATCAGGCACAGAAAAAACACAAAGGCAAGTGGAAAAAGGCAGAAGAACACACAAATTTAGGTGAAGAATGATGTAGTCTAGGGCCTCATTTTTGTTACTATCAAAGAACTAAAAGCTTTTTATAGAAAATTTTAACTTCATACATATAATAAACCCTTTTAAGAATGCTATGTATTGTTCTAAATCGTTATATGGTAAACTCTGTCTTATTAGAAGTCCATATTAAAAATTATGTGTTGTTCTAAATCATTATACGAGCATGGTTGCTTGCGTTGTCATTAGCAATGCATTTTCGCTTCTCATAAGAGATCTATCTGTCCCATTTAAGAACTGCGTGTAAGTGACTATTGAGATAGCAAACGGATTTTCAAAACCTTAAAGAACAAACTCTATCTCTTTCAAGTTCAGTAGAATTTAGGTCTTTGTAAGAGCAGAACACCACTATATTGGTGTTTCGACCTTAAATTTTGATCATATTTTTATGCGTTGTGTTTCAGGCCAAAAAGGCAGAAACGATATGCACCTTGAAAAATAAATGTTGCAGATTTATTTATGAGAAATTTCACTTCAAACAATGTTTGATTTGAAGCAAATTCTGTAATAGCAAGCTATATTAACAGTAGCAGGATAAAACCAAGTTTCCTACTATATGATAACTACTCATAGGGCAAGAGCTTCATTACATGGCTTGACTATGATAGATCTCCCAGACAGGCAAGATCTATAAATCGGTGCTTTGTGGTAGGGGTTCCCAGCAAAAAATGAATTTTCCTCATTAAGTTTGTGTCTTTACTCCAATTTCATGTCTTGAGTTTCCATCAGGTTTGCTTTCTATAATGGTTCCATTTACCATATAAAAGGAGGAAAACCATGAACAGATATTTTAAACTCCAAGTGAGAAATTTCCTTATATAAAAGCTACTTATTGGTATGTACCTAGTGCTAGAAATATGATATGCACTATAATCCACAAGAGTTATAATTCTCGAAAACCACAGCATCAATGTACAATCTTTGAAAAGATGTAAGTTAAAAACATAGACAGTTTATATAGGACTGAATTTCAGAAGTCCAAAAGGTAAATGTTTTAAGTTTATAGGGGAGGGGACGTAGTTAATTCAACTCCATGGAAGATTCATAATTGTGAAAGAGCATCACAAGTCGAATGCATCAGGCTTCTGAAGCACATAAATAGTTATATAACCATCAGCATGTTATCCTGAAGAGAACCTAGCTTAGAAATCCCTATCCATTATTTAGAATCTTTAGTCGTTGTTTATCACTTGCCACTAGTCATCATCCTCTATCGCCATAAACCTATCAAACCAACAACAGCGAAAAAAAAAAGGAATCTTATACTCGTGTACAACAGGGGTCTAGCCACAAATTATTAATAAATTTTACTGTCTCTCAGAAGTGTTAAGTATAAGTCTAGTAAAATGATCCTTTTGCATACTCAACTCTGCTTCTATTTAGACAGTGTTAATCCTATAGGGCGTGAATTGAAAGAAAGGGTAGAATTAGACTTTAAAAGCAAACATTTTTGTTACTCGCAAACTAATTCATTTTCTGTTTTGCAAAGTGGAAACAAGTTGGACATACTCCAATTCAACAGTTGTCCGAATCTAAAAGTTGAAAGCCAATGAAAATATCGTAGAGAGTTGAACCAAAAACACAAGGAAAGAAAAAACGAAAAGGAAGAATGAATAAAGGAAGAACAGATAAGCCAAATAAATTAGTGAGAGCTCCAAAAAGAGTATCATCCTCAAATCAGATATTCGTCTCTTTAATTAATATTTCTCCTTTTCTTGTTCTTCTTTAGCGTCCTTTTCCGCACAAATTCACATCAACAGCCACCGAAATGGTTGATCATGTAGCGCATGAGCATAGTTACTGGATATAGATTAGAGAGAGAGAGAGAGAGGGAGGAAAAACTCACTTCATGGTTTGAGAATGAGAATATGTGGGACTGGGAATCGGAGATTTGGATGGAGAAGCAGCGCTATGTCTTAGAGTCCGAGTCAGGCCCATCGCATGAGATTGACAAAAGAAAAACCAAAGAAATAGGGAGTCAAGGTCAGAGCCAGACGTAGGCCTCCAAACCCGCGTCCATGGCGGATCTGGCGCACTTTGGTTCGGTGCTTTTGCCAAATAAACAATCAACAAATTTAACAGAACAAAAATACTAAATAAAATCTCGATGCACGGATCGTAATTCACGATACAAGTACTGCTACCTGTTACTATATTGTATATTCCGAAAGAAACAAACGAAAGTCCAACTGTCCAGCCACCCAAAAAAAAAACTGTCTCTCTCACTCGCTTCAACCGTGTAAGAAGCAATAAATAAAGAAATCATAGATAAGACGATAAAGTCACAGCAACAGCTATCGTCTTCCTCGTCTAGGTCATGGCTGCTGTCATATTGATATTACTCGTATTTCCTTTTGCTTTTTTTTGTTGGTTTAATCTTAATCCTAATTTTAAGCGTGAACAATTGAAATTAATAAATAAATACTGTATATTTTTTCTTGTCAAAGTGGATTTGGTTATGCTGGGATTGGGATTCAAATCTATCGTTGTCTCGGATTTGTCCCCTATTACAATCACCAAGTAAACGAGGAACCCGTTATCTACGTTAGCGTTTCCCCCTAGAGTTTTTACGTCTGCATTTGAATTTCTATTTTTCTCAAATCTCAATATTTCCGTCAACGTTTGCGAATAGGCCAATTAATTAGTGGATTAAATAAGAAGGAAAAACAAAAAGACAAGATTTTAATTATTTGTTCTACCATAATTCTCGAATATAGAATGAATCTCTCCCAACGTTTGAAAATCATTTTGATTTGCAAGCAAAAGATTTTGTTGTGAGTGGACGAGCATAGATGTTTTTATTTTGCTTTTTTTTCAAAAAAAAAAATTTGCATATGAGCAATGTGGCTTGGGAAGAAGCTACACAGCGCATGCTTATTAGAACCTCTCAACAACTCAAACTGGGCTCAGCCTTTTCAAAGTTTGAGCTATTTTCTTATGACCAAAGGACAAACAAGTAGAATGGGCCTTGTAATCCAAGAGGTTTGTTAGTGTTTTGAACATAGGCCTAACAACTGTTACGGGGACAAGCCCAATACCTATGGGCAGGAACCTTTACATCATCTCTACCAATGGACACTTTTTATCAGCAGTGTGTATGGACTCCAATGGATATACCGAATAATGGCTCATGTTGCAAAGTTGCACACGCAGTCAGAGTGAAAGAGAAGCGCGTTAATGATCACAATCTCTATCTTGTTTTTCAAAAAAAAAAAAACGAGTAATTACCTCACTGCAACGTTTGTAAAGTTTTGTTTAACGTGTTATTACGTATTTATTTTTTTTAAACTGATATATAAGTAAATTGTTAAATATTTATTGTTATTAGTTTCTATAATAAATATTTGAGAGTATATCAAATATAATTAATAGTTAATAAGTATTTAATTCTACTAATCTTTTTTTTTTTTATAATTGAAGACATGACGTAGAGAGAACTGTCCTTATTGACCTCTCTCTCTCTCTCTCTCTCTCTCTCTCTCTCTCTGACACACACACACACAAGATAATCATCTTCAAGCTGAAGAGGTGGGACTCGACAGTTGAGAGTCCCAAAAAGTTGTTTTAACGTTATCTTAAAAAGACCGATTCAAACGATATCATTTTCTTAGTCTCCTTAACGTGTGTTTGAATTCAAAATTGTAACTTTAATTTTAAATTAGTTTAATTTTATAAAATTAATTTTAATTTAAAATAAATTTATATGATCGTAATTTATATATAAAAATTTTTATTTAAAAAATAATTTTTAAAAAATTTATATTATTTAAATATTATTTATCAAAAATACTTTTAAATATGTAATTATTACAAAAAATATACATTTTATGTTATCTTATCCAATTTATCTTTATTATTTTATATTATTTATTGTTAAATATAATTTAATAAATTTTATGAATGCTGTAATAATAATTTTTTTCACTTTTGATACTAGTATTAAATTAAAAATAAAAAAATTTACATACTATTTTAGCCGTAAGAGTTAAACAACTCAAATTTACAGTGAATTAAAAAAATTACTTTAGAATACTAATCAAACTAGTAAAAACATATCAGATATCACAATATATTATTCATTATTAATATAAAATTTTGATATTATTATTCTTCATATAGGTATATTAATAAAAAAAAAATTTAACTTCATGTAGATATATTAATAAAAAATTTTAACTTTATAAATGATTTCGGTAGCCTCCATTGTTGCTGGCGTCCAGTTCAGCTGTCCCTCCTAACTCTTCCACCTAATCCCCTATGTCCAACTCCTCGACACCCCCCACACCTAAGCTTCCTTCATTTGGCTCTGCTGCCCCATCTCTGGCATGGTTGTCCATCCCATTGTCGACAACCTCTTCTTCAGCCGCCGCTGCCCCTTCATTGTGTTCTTGACCGATTACGCCGCCGACATTGGCCACATCTTTGGCTACTCGCTGTTGAAGAAGACCCGCCCTGCACCATCGCCATCTTCATTGTCGGGTTTTGAATCCTTAACGTCACCAACAACATGTTGCAAGGTCCCTCTCGAAAGAGGGTAAACTTAGAAGGTGGTCGTTGAAAGATAATTTATCCCACCGTGAATCTTCATGCCAATGCATAAGCATCCTCAATTCACTTCAGTGTGAACGGGAGTCTTGGGGAAAAAATTACATTGGAAAGGAAAATGAAACTTGAAACCAAACACCTGAAAAATTCAACAAACTCCAGTTTTGAAAACTTAGAAACCTAGTTTGGGTAGGTCAAACACCCATCCAAACATAACCTTCGTTGTTAGTTATTTGCTTATTTTGTTATGTTATCAATATCTAAATGAAAACAAAAATAAAATATGGAATTGTAGTAGCAGTGTTCACTTATTTATAGTTTTATTACTCTTATGTTTTTCCTTTTAAATGAAAACATTAAAAATAATATATTGATATGCACGTAAGTGTGGATCAAAATATAATTGAAAAAAAAAATTAATTTGATATGTTACAACGGGTATGATATAAAAATAATATAGAAAAATTAAACTAAAAATAATATAGATAATCAAATGTGGTTTCCAATTTATGTCAAGGTTCTGAAAACCGGACCGGACCAGCTGGTTCAATCGGTCGGACCGGTCCCCTCATCGGTTCGGGCAGCCTCCCATAACCGGTGAGGTCAAAAATCGGTAAACCGGTTCCAAACCGGCTGAACCGGTCAAATCGGTACCGGTCCGTACGGTTACCGGTTCTTATCTTTTTTTTTTTAACTCCTGTAAGCAAAATGACGTCGTTTTGTTTAGGTCAAAAAATCGTTTCTTCCTCTTTCAAAGTTTCTCAAGCAGCAACTTCGTTCTTCTTTTCTCTTTTCTCTCTCTCTACATGAGAGCTTGTCGTGAGGCACCATGGGCGACCAAGGTAGCAACCATAACCACGGTGGCAGCATTGCCAATAACGGGCACGTGGATACCAGCAAAGTGAAGTGAGCGGTGTGGCTCATGAAGTGCCCGCCCGTCGTCTCTCGCAGCCTTCGCCTGCCACAGTCTGATGGGCTCGACCAGTCCCGCCCCGTCGCCAAGGTTGTCGTCTCCATCGACACTCTCAACTCCAACGACGACGACTCTCCCCCGCAGGTTGCCCACTTTCTGTTTTTGCCATAGCGTTGCGTAGTGATTCTTGCGCTTTGCCTGTCCTTCTATTCTGCCTCTGTATGCTTTCGTTTTTTATCCCCATTTTCTCTTTTCCTTTTGCATTTTGTGATTTCTCATTTCTTGGATTCACTATCCGTTCTGTTGAGTGGTATAGAAAGGATTTCTCTAGTAGGTAGCAACAAGAGGTTACATCAATAGCTGAAACTTGTTTTCGAGTATGGTAGGCTTTGTTGTCATTTTTTATTATCTAAAATTATTGTATACATTTTCTGGAGTACCTTAGCTCTGAATTTTTAACTTTCTCATTATTGATTATTGTCTTATGCAAGACTCTTACGAATAGACTTTTATTTTTTTATTTTTTAATTTTTTTTTAAGTTGGTATATGTGTATGGCTAAATGCATTTGCCTTTCACTAAAATTAAGTGAGCATATTTCATTTTAAAGTAGAGAAATTTCTATAATATAAAAAATATAATTATCATTTTCAGTTTTTTTTACAAACACTGTAGTTATTCTTAAATTTTAATATTCAAAGTATTGACTTATAAAACATGAATGAAAATATGTATTTTTTCAATACTAATAAAGATAGAATTGGAAATTTTCTTAGTTGAATAGATGAGGGCACGGGCCGTGGTCCCCGCATCGTCGCCCATAGGTCCATTCCTACCGCACGTGTTCAAAGTATTGTTCCCTTCCCTTCATGCCCTTGCTTAGCAAGCCAGCTGTCTTATCCCCTACCATTACCTCTCTAGCCCTCTTGCATTATTATATTCGTATTTTTTTTTCTACCATTATTTTTTTTTTAATACCATTACACTCAAGTTCAACAACTCTATTCTTTTTCTCTCTTTGCCACCGTTTTCAATTTTCTTTTATTTTTCAAAGCTACGAAGAATTTTGAAGCAAAGGGAACAGTCTGAGTTTTCCAAGTACTACAGTTGCGATGCTCAAAAAAATCTGAGGGGATACTTAAGTTGGGGGCAGAAAAGTGACACAGAGTCCATCATAACGGTATCTCGTGTGAGTTGGGATCAGCGATCTGTTCTGTACCATGAAAAGAATGGATAGGTCATAGGCGCGCCGAGCCGTGCGATTCCCCCTCTGCCCAAAAGACAATTTTGCAGGAGGGGACCGCATTCTCGTGCTACAGGCACACCCATGCACCCGACCCGTCAAAGGTGGTCCCCTCCACGCTGTTTCTTTCTTTATTACGGGTTTCTGTGTCGCACGTGTGGAGCCGACTGCAAGAATACCATGGGGGATGGGAAGGGCCCCCACACTCTCATCTCGTTGTTCGTCCATAAATCTGTGCCGTTCCAACTGAACATCACGTCAAGTCAGAGCATCCCCTATTACCGGTGAACTGGGCAGGGTTCCCAATCATCGCATTGCCACCTATATATCCATCGTTTTTTTTTTATTATTACCGTGTCCATGCTTTATTATCAACTTTTCTAACTTACACAATTAAATGCTCAAATCAGAGATTCATTGACTGTCACAGATCAAATGTTATTACCATTTTTTGGGTTTAACTTATTGTTCATTATTAAACTGTACTTGATTACTATTCGTAGTATATGGTTGAAGAGAATGATACTTATCCAATATGCATGTAACTTTCGATTTATTTTGAATTAATTTAATGATATAAATTTGATATTTTTATCCCCTATCATATTTTTACTGACTCAATATATTACTTTGTTTTAGTAGTGGACTTAATGATAATATACTACTTTAATAGTATTTTTTTTTGTACATATACTAGTTTAATAGTATACAAAAACGTGTTGTGGTAATGTTTCGCTCATAGTTGCACTTTTGGTTTCCCAGCGTCCATAGAAACAACTTGTCAATAATGGAGATGCTCGTGTCTCTGGGTCCCATTTTGGGTGTTTCTGCTGTGCATCTCTATCTCCATTTCATCACACAACGAATTTGCCATGTGGGTTGCAACTTACTTTGACCGGTCTTGTTACTCTAAACCAGTAAACTAAGTTTTTGCTTCCGTTTCTCGCCAAAATAAAATTGAAGGGCATAAACAAACAATAGTTACATGATACCCAGACTCCATTAAATCGCTGTGAATTACTATGTAAATTTCGATTCCTTCCATCATAAAAAAATAACAATAATAATAATTTTCCGTGGCTCTCTGCTTCATTTTATCTTTTGACACTAGACAGAGGGGCTAGGGCTCTAGCTGGTGTAGGTGGTCCTCTCTTATATGGTATTAGTCAGGTGGATAACTCCGAGCCGCAGAATTGGACTGTGGTATACGTGATTAAGCTACAGCCTATACACTGTAAGGATGCTAACCGTTAACTAACATGTCATGTGCCTTTGATGAAGGAAGGGTGCGTCGTTAGGTCACCGATGGTATGTTTCCTATTTCAACAAACTAGATTTTCCACACCTTGAGACTACACAACACGGTTTTGCAATACCCCAGACAAATACGAGCATAAAAATCTCAAGCTCAACCAGAGAGAAAGTCACCAATTTGTCAAGACATTCTCTTTTTTTCGGTACAAATAAGGGGCAAGACAATTTTCTTCTGTAAAATTAAATATTTACATATAATATCTATTGATTGAGCCAATAAAAAATTAATACGTTACATCAAATGACATTGTATAAATTACAATTAATCTCTACCAATTGGTTTCAGTTCTTTTACGTTTTTCTTACATTTTGCTATGATATGATCTGAGTTGCCTAAATTTTAGGGTATTTACAAATTGGTTATTTATTCATTATTTAGAATTTATTATAAATAAATACTATTGCATTAGATTTTTATAAATTTATACATAATTTAATAATTTTATATATTATTGATTATTTAATTTTTTTCAAGAATATATAATATAACATAATTGAAAAAAAAACAATATAATAAATATCATTATCCTTCTTGATTTTGCTCGGACAGAGCAGCATATTCATCCCTCTGTTTCTCCAATCGAACCTATAAAAATGCAATTAAACTATTAATTAATGAATTTTTTTCATTATTAATTAATAAAATGAAAATTCAGGCAATGTGAAAAGGAAAGGAGAGAGAGAGGAATCGAAGAATCTAAAAAGGAAGCTTCATTTCTTCAGCAGAAGCTTCAATAGAGAAAGCGTTGTCCTCGTGAGAGAGAGAGTTCTCCTCCCTGGAATTACAAACAGTGTGTGGACAAAGCGACAGAGGAGACTGGAGAGGAGCGAGAGCGTGTGGAACAAGTGTCGCCGGAGCGATGACCGGCAGTGGCTCATCAGGGAGGTTGCCGACGTGGAAGGAGAGGGAGAACAATAAGAGGAGGGAAAGAAGACGAAGAGCGATTGCTGCTAAGATCTATGCAGGCCTTAGAGCTCAGGGGAACTACAAGCTTCCCAAGCACTGTGACAACAACGAGGTCTTGAAGGCTCTCTGTGCTGAAGCTGGTTGGATCGTAGAAGAAGATGGCACTACCTATCGAAAGGTTTGCTCTCTTTTCTTTCCCTGATCGATGTCTATGGATAACTGCTTCTCAATACTTTAATGCTTATGTTCTCATAGATCTACATGCAGTTTGATGGTGGAATATGAAAATGGTTTTTTATATATTCCCAATTTTTTGTTATGTTCATTTCGACAGTTTGGTCCTTTCCCTGTGGATGGCTTATGTCCCCAAAGAATCATGAGTCCCAAAGAAAAAGTCGGAAAATTGTTCAGATCAACTGTCATTGCCTTTCTTGAGCTTGTTTGTTTTTCTTTTGTTAAATCGACTCTTGGGCGCTCTATAGGTTCATAACATTTGATTCTGGCTATCTTGTCTGTTTTTCTCTTTTCCTCCTTTGTGCACCATAATGCTGATTTTTTTTGCTGTTTTCATGCCCTGTAATGTCTTCTGATATCTTGCTGAAGCTGCTGGTTTGTTCATAATGTTGAAATATGTGATTCTTTAAATTAATAATATTTCCCCCTTAGAAATCTGATTAACCACTGTATTTGTGTGCATAAATCATCTTATCTTGTCTAATATCAATGAATAAATTTCACACAGGGATACAAGAGACCCCCAACTGGGATTGGAGGCACTCCACCCAATATCAGTGCCTGTTCTTCCATTCAACCAAGCCCACAATCCTCATCATTCCCAAGTCCTGTGCCATCCTACCATGCGAGCCCATCTTCGTCCTCGTTCCCCAGTCCCACTCGCATTGATGGAAACCCCTCTTCATTTCTCCTCCCATTCATCCGCAACATAACGGCCATCCCCACAAATCTTCCACCCCTCAGGATATCTAATAGCGCCCCTGTAACCCCACCTCTTTCTTCACCAACCTCCAGAAGTTCAAAGCGGAAATCAGATTTAGAATCGCTCTCCAATGGCTCCCTTAGCTCGTTCCGCCACCCTCTTTTTGCTGCTTCTGCCCCATCAAGTCCTACGCGCCGTCACAATGTGGCAACTTCCACCATTCCAGAATGCGACGAGTCCGATGCTTCCACAGTGGACTCTGGTCGCTGGGTCAGTTTTCAGACAGCAGCAGCAGCCTCAGTTGCTCCTCCTTCGCCTACCTTTAATCTTATGAAACCAGTAACCCAGCAGATCGCTCCTCAGGATTCCATTGATATGAGTGGAGGCATACACTGGGGTCCAGCTGCGGAGAGGAGCCGAGGATCAGATTTTGACTTTGAGAATGGCAGAGTGAAGCCATGGGAGGGTGAGAGAATACATGAGGTAGGAATGGATGATTTGGAGCTTACTCTAGGGTGTGGAAAGGCCCGATGTTAAAAACCAACATTAAGACTACCTTCTTATGTCTATACCGCACCAAAAATCCAAGATCATAGATGAAATCCCTCAAGCCAAGTGTACCTGGTTTCCTTAGCCGACCATGTGGATTGCTTGGATCTGCTACTCTATCATTGTCAGGGGAATTGGTTTTTATGTTACTTTCTATATCTTCCTTATGTGTACAGTTCTTTTTATATAGCAGTGGTTAGTGGTTACATTACATGAAATTTGAGTTCATTGTAATGCCTTGTTAATTGTTCAAGAGTTGCATTTGAGGCAAGCTTTAACTCTAAGGAAGTGTTTTAGAGTCTCGAATCTTAACTTGCTAGGACCAGGGGAAGTGAAACGGGAGGTGATATTATTATGCCTCTTGAATGATGATCATATGACATTTTTCTTCCTCTTAATTCATAACTTGGTTGAGCATTTAAACAAAGAATATTTCAATTTTGGGAAAGTCTCTTTTCTTTTTCTTTTTTATTTTTAAAATTAGAGCTGTTATTTTATTTGCCTGATTGAGTTGTCCTTGATCTTCCACCTTTGCTATATTGGGCATCTAAACTACTGCGTTGTTTCAATTTTTAGTCATTTAATGGCCAAGTATGCACTTTTTTACCGAGTGAATGATTTATGCTTGCTTCTTATCTGTATTTATTCTTTATCCACGAGTCTAGCTTGTAAGTTTTATGATCACCTACTTAATATGAAAGCATTTCTGATATGCAAACGATGATCATTGACAACATTGGCAGGAAAATCAGAATTTCTAAGCTATTAGAAAAGGGTTAATGGTGAGCGAAGTCATAAATTTAAACTTCTCCCACCGTTACTGTAAAAAAAAAAGGAACATATGCATTCCTTTGGAGATTGATGACTAAATTTATAATGAAGCAGTTTGGAATTGAGTGGACTGGTACAGTAAAAAATTATCACAATCGAAGAGAGTTCTTTTCTACTGTTTGAAAACTACAATGGTTATTAATGGAATAAAATGAATTACAAATTTAATTTCTTATATAATTCTTTTAATCTTTATTGTCCTTCTCATTGTTAGAGTTATTAGGATTAAAAAGGCAAATGACTTTTTTTTTTTTAAAAAAAAGAGGGAATCACTCCATTCCAAACCCTAAATTGAAAGTTATGAAAATTTAAAAGTTTGAGTTGTATGAAATGGTTAATTTTTTCTCCTTAACCATCTCACTTCAGTATTTACAAAAACTCCCACTTCACTTTATTACTCACCACTCTGCTCCATTCTTCTTAACAATAACATAGCAAGGGAATATCTCTCATGGATTTATTCACTATCTATTTGTTTTTGAATTTTGAATTTGATCTTCCAGTTTCAGATAATTGGTGTTAAATTATTGAATTAAATCCTATGCATAAACATCTCCGTCACTTGTTATCAGACAGGATTTTACAATTTTAAAGGAGAACCTGTAATTTTATTTTATTTTCTAGGCTCATAGAAGATCAAAATTCAGAAACACTTAGCATTGCCTTATTTGATATCTACTTGTTGATCGCTGATCAGCTTTCGAATTCATTTGTATTTTGTCGGCTATAAGATTTTTCAACCGTTATTCAGTGTGCAAGTGACGATAACATCAGCACTCAATAACAGAATGCTTATCTGTCTTTGGGAATCTCCCTGAATTCTGATGCACAAATATATGCTATGAATGGTTTCCAATTCGTTTCCTGTAAAGTATTCTGAAATTATCATGGTCTAACAACCCAATTCCTTCTGAGAACATGTGTATGTTTCCATTTGGGTTGAGGTTTTTTCTTTTCTTCTTTTTTGGATAACAGTTCGAATGTTCAAAAGCAACTTCCAAATAGTATCTGGCCTTTGTAATGTTTTAGCCAAAGATATACCTTTGCACGTACTATAAGACGTGTTTACCATTATATCATTATTATCACTTGTGAATATCTGTTCTGATATTGGATCCTGCTTGTCTCGTTATTTGTGCCTATTCTCTTCTTTAGCTTATCCTTTTTTTATAGAAGGCAAATAATTATGTTTGCGTGGCTTGTTAATTTTTCTACATAACACGGGTTAGATTGGAAAGTCATATCCTCCATCATCGTCGAGAGTAAAAAGCCAGCCTGTTTGTTTCACCCGCCAAGGCACGTTGGTGTTAGGATTAAGTTTCTTCTCCCATCGGGCGTTGTACAAAAGCTATCAAAGAGTTGACCTCAAAAAAAAAAAAAAGCTATCAAAGAGTTCCTTCTTCCAAGGGGCGTTGAGAGAAAAATTAAAGCAAATTGTGTAAACAAAAAATAGGGTGTGAGTAGCTGTAGCATTACTCTTTTTGAAGGCAACACTAATAATAGACTATCACTCTTTTTTTACTAAGATCAAACGTGCAGTTGAAGAGGATGGATATCAGCCAAGCCAACTATATGTCGTGGTGTAGTGAGAATCAGTAAGCATCCCCCTTTCTCCCTCTTCAAATCTAGTTCAGCATCATGCATGAAGCACGGTTCTAGGTTTCTGTCACCAGCTGACGCGCATAAAACAGATCACAAATTGGAAGGATTACAATAATTCTTGGGTCATCAAGAACTTCTATTTATTTTTTTTCTCTTTTGCTTCGAGGGTCTGTATTCCATACAAGGATTAGAGAACATTGCCATGTAATATAGACTTAAAAGTGAGAATTAAACGTTTCAATCATTAAAATTTACTGAGAAATTTTTATATATTCTAAGAGTAAGTAATGAAAATAAGTGAATGTAAGATAAATAAACATATAAATCAGATTTAACATCATTATTTTTATACACTTGTTATATTTACTTTATAAAATAAGTAAAAATACTAATTTAAATAGCATACAAAATTTCTCAAAATTCACTAAAATGTGCGTATCTTTTGGAAGGTGGCATAGATGTGTCGGGACTCTTGTAGTGGCCTTTGAATTTCTTGGAATTGAATCACACGGGTCCACAGCGCCCTCTGTTTAATTTCCTTGTCTCTGTCACGAGTCATAGCTCACAATGTCTGTGACCATTGCCTCTGAGACAGGGAAGGGCCACGGAGAACCGAGAAAACCGGAGAACCATTCGTTAGAGCAAAACTCCAAACCCCGGATATAGCTTCTTGCGTGTTTCATTTCATGGGTGTTTGTCTTCATCAAAATGTCTTCGGCCTACATACCCTTTTACTTGCATTCCAATTTTCAAGCTTTACTCAACGTTCGCCACAATCTCTAGATGTAACTGGAACGGGGAATCCATTTGAAGAATACTATTAATAAAATCTATATAACAATAAATATCATGAAAACGAACGAAGATAGTGAAAGGTAACAAAACTTGTTTCCTATGCATTTCCTTAAAAGTCCCGTGTTTCTGGTAACTAGCGTGTCCATGTTCGGATTAATTTAAAACAATTTTTTCATATGGAGATTCCTTCGTTATCTCTTTATTTAATGGATACCGATACCCTACTAATTGTGGCATGGCAAAGAAATCAATAAATATATATAATTTAATAGATAAACAAGTAAATTGATTATAATTAAAAAAATAAATTATAAACAAATCTATTATATTTAACATATAAGAAGGGTAACAATAGTCTTGCAAAAAAGAAGAATATTGGAGAAATCTTAGTTTAAAATTTATATACTTTTAAATTATATTTAATTAAATTTAAATATGATTTAATTTTAATTTACTATCAGTGTAAAGTTTTTTTATATTATCATTCAATCACATATTGACATATAGTGATTTTTTAAGTAATTATTAATTTAGTCAAATTCTTTTAAGATATATTTGGATAAAGTATTTGAAAATTTTAGAGAATTTGAATTGTAGGAAACTAGTGTTTGAATCCGTGCGTAACATAGTCATGAAATAGGGAAAAAAAATATAAATTTGTAGCATAGGAGTAATCGAGAAGACAAACTCACACGTTATGACAATTGATATATTCTGATATATTTTGTATGTAGATAACTATTGAATACACTGTTTTTTTTTTAACCAACTTATCATTTAGAGTTCCAAAACCTTAATAACTGAATGCCAAATTTAACTTCAATGATATACAAATAAAAATTTGAATACAAATAACAATTTATAATAAATTGAAATTAATTATATTACAAATATACCCTTATATCAAAATTTTTTGGAATACTTCTTTATAGACAACATTTTTTGTTACTCTACATAGATTATCATTATTTCTAGATATTAATATTTTCAAACCACTCCTCCATTGACTCTTGAAATAGCAACATAGTTGCCCATGACTATAAACCGGCCTTGGCAAAAACAAACCAACATGAGAGAGTTTTTGCTCTTGGCTTTTATTAATAGTCATATCAAAACATAGAGTTAACAGAAATTGTCTCATTTGAAACTTCAATGATATTTTATGATTTGATGGTATTAAATTCAATCGAGGAATATAGACTTTGTCTTCAACATCATTTCCTTTCACTATTCATGCTCCAATGACATTAGTCCCAAGCTCATCTATTATCAACCTAGTCCCATTGCATAATCCTGTTGCTTGATCAATGTTTATAAGAAGCATCACTAGTACTCTATTTTTCAGTGTCAACTTGTGATTTGGAACACCAAAACCCTTAATTTCATTTAAGAATTCTATTGTGAACTATTCAGCTTTAATACTAATATCCTCGTCTATTGTGCAAATGAAATTTGAACTAAGATAATTTTTTTCTTCTCCTGAAAATTAAGGAAAGAGTGTGCTCATTGACTTTCTCGACAACTTCAAAGGTTGGAGTAAGGATAACTCTACCTTGAAAATGCCTTAGATCTTCTACTTTATCTATTAAATTAGGATATGCAAATCCAACCATGTCACCAATATGGTCATTTGACTCCAATATCTATTGTAGAAGGTATTGACGAGAGGAGACTTGTGATGAGGTCCTCAGAGAAACCATAGATGTGCAAAGTCTAGAGTTCAAAGAGAGATAACAGGAGCATAGAAGACAGAGGAAGAGGAACCCAAGCTGTTGAAGGTGTTGCTGGTTGAGGTCTGAGTTTGGAACGTTTCAAAGTGCGCCATTGGCGTCAATGTTAACAAGCAGGTGGGGAACAGAATAATCAGCAAGCAGGACTTTTGAAATTCCACCTATCTAGCAGTGATTTGAAATCTTTTATTTTGAGTTGGAAAATATTCGATAAAAATACTATATCATTTCTAAAATTCTACTATTAAGTACCCAAACAAGATTTTTAATATGAAGGGTTTGAAATTCTCTCAAAAATTACATTACCTTCTTTAAATCTTTTATCCAAACACACTGTTAGTAATTTAACAATACATAATTAAATGATGGTATAAAACTTTATATATTGATAATAAATTAAAATTAAATTTATTTAAATAAACAAAATTATAAATATCTTTATTAATATAAAATCATCATCTCTTATGATCTCTTACTTGATGTTAAATATCAAAATATTGAAAAACAAAGTGTTACCGAAATTAAATTCCACTTTCCCTCATGCTCATTTCATACATCAATTACTTTTATTTATTTCTTAAATTTAATGATTTTTCAAAATGAATTTAAGTAAAGATTTAACGCGTTAGGCACACTGGCGATTTGATTTTCAATGCTAATTATTTCTAATACATTATATATAATTATTTTTTTTTTTTGTCATCAAATTTGTTTGCTTGGCTTTTTTTCTTGGTCTAAGGGAAAGAGGATTCGAAACCGTGGTGTGATAATGCATGGCTTTTTTTTTTTTTTTTTGTGCTTGAAGCACATGGACACTGGATACCGTGGACCAGAGGCAAGCGTCATCATTTTTCTGCTTCAAAGATAGAAATACTGGTCTGAATTTGGAAAGCTACGCAAGTGACCTTGGCCCAAAGGCTTCAGATTCGGACGTAGGGTTTATGCCTGTTTAACAGTTTAAGATCTTCTGAAGACCAAAAACAACAGAGTTTAAGATCCTGAAACCCAAAAGAAAACATAACTAGTTGGTTGACGGTAGAAAGAGTCAGACACTTAAAAGTGCTAGTTAGATTAAGGCCTTGTTTAGAAAAATTATTTAAACTAGTACATTGAAGAGCGTTAACGTATCCGTCGATCTGCCTTTTATTTATTAAGCTTTTTTTGGTTTAAGAGAGTATTTTCAATTTTGTTATCCAACATTTTATGAAATGAGATTACACTTTTACCTTAATTGTCACCCTGTTAATAGAAGCATCAGAAGAAACTTGGTTTCGGGTTCCAAATTTAGTTTGAAATTTTAGAAACAGTTATCAAAGAGTGAAAGTGTAGAGAAAGCAGTTACGGAGAAAGTGGGATGGTCATAATATTTTATATTTACAATTTTATTCCCAATTTAAAATATGTTAAAATAAAATTTAATGGTAAAATAGGAAAACTAAAATACGGAGACCAAAAGAGACAATTTCCTTTATATATAATATAGATTACATATTAATTTGAGTTGAACTTGTTGAATAAGCTCTATTGTACAGAGCACTTACATAATGAATTCATTCATATCCTTAAGCGAATTTTTTTTTTTGTTTGAAAAACAAAAGGAAAGAAATGGTGTTTTAAAAAAATGATTAATTAAATAAAAAATGATTTTTTTTAAAAATAAAATATATTTAAAAGTCATTTATAATAATTTATTATAAAAGAAGATAATTCTTTGTCATAAAAAATTTTGTGATTACAAATTTATCTTTTTTTCTTTTATATTTAATTAATTATTAATAATTTTTTAAAAAATTAAAATTTTGAAATTAAAAAGAAGAATCCTTTTTATAACAATATAGATAAGTCAGTATCTAATACAAATTTAATAGCATTTTAATAGACACTTCAAAAAAATGTTTGTTTATATATATATATATATATATATATATATAATATATATATATATAGTGTATTAAGCAAAAGTATTTTTTATTATGAATGGTAAAATGAGTAAATCTTAATTATTAAATTATATATGAATGGTTACAATTAAATATTATTTAAATATTATATAACCTTAAAAAAGTTATATAACTTTATATTTTAATCTTAATCATTCATACATAATTTAATAATTAAGATTTATTCCTCTCAGCTTTACAATAAACCACTCTTCTGACTTGATATATCTTTTATATATATATAGAGAGATTTAAAATTTTGATAATAATTTAATAAAGTCAAAATAGTTCCAAAATATTATAAACATAATTATTGATCAAATTATTTTTAGTTATCGCAAAGATTAATTTTTATAAGCAATTTAATTTTTATTCAACTTATAAAAGTAAGTCTAACAATTTATCGGATTTAGAAAGCTGATTTAATAAGATCATTCAAATAATTATAAAATGCTTCATAATAAATGCTTATTGTGATAAAAGAATTCAAATAAACTAAGCAAAAGTAGGCATAACTAACTACATGTAACATCACAACAACGTTATACCAAAAAAAATCACAACAACAAAATGGTTGGTATAACTATACATTTAAAAAAAATAATTTTAATAAAATACCAAAGCAAAACGACGCTAAGTACATGTAACATTACAACAACAAAATGGTTGTCCCATCTTTTATTCGGTTAACAATGATTGTCATATCTTTTTAATTAAAATTAATTCAATTATTTAAATTTATTAAATATATTATTATAATTAAATAAATTAAATTAAATTTAAATATAAAAAAATTAGATAGATGATAGATTTATGAATTCAATTGGCATCTTGGGTAAGTTAGAATCATCCATTTTTTTATTCTGTTCATAATGGTTATCATATCTGTTTTTCTAGTTAATAATGGCTGTCATGACAAAATATCATCATTATGTAGAAAGAGGGATATGTGGTGCAAAAATGTATGATAAGAAATTGATGGTAACATAGAAGAAAAACAATGGTAGTGAGATTATTACAAGCTGGAACTAGCGATCGAGAAATGACTTTTGCAGCAGGTGTGGCGCAAGACGAAAGTCTCATTCTCGAATAATTTAGATTTTAATAATGGTCTTTTTATATTTATTGTAGCATGAATAATTAGCATCACAGCTGAAACTTACAACTTTATTCATATTTCAATCTCATTTCGACCACATGGGCTACACATTAAATTAATGGAAAATTTTAAATCTATCAGTCTTTATTTGTACATTGTTAACGATAAGTCAACTTTTTGGTTTGGGCACGCCCTAATAAAAAACAAGTGAAGTGTTATAGTAGATTATAATGATTGTTATTCCTATTGGAATTATGGTAAGCACCATTGATGAATTGGCATGAAGGTACTTAAGAAATTCAAAGAACCATTATTGCAACCCCCACCCGAATTTTCTCCTGTCAAACTTGCTTACATGCAACTAGGAGTGATTTAGGTAGTTACAATTATTTTTTAAATGAACTTATTTAATATTTCTTAAACGATAAATAAAAAGAAGGGACGAAGTATTAAAGTATCAAATACTTACTTAATACCATCAGCTTTGTAAATATAGCCGGCAATAAAAAAATGGATGGTGATAATGCAACCAAAAAATAAAAAAATTGAATAGTGGTATCCAATTGAAAGTTGGAAACACTTGCATTACATTTGGTACCAAAAAAAAAAAAAATTTAATGCAATAAAAATAAGAATACAAATGAAAATTAATAAATTAGAATGAAAATTCTATTTTAATTTCATAATTTAATACAATTATATACAATACGAAATAGAAAGCCATTTCATAATTTGGTGTATGAAATATAATATGGAGTAAAATCTAAATTGATTTAAATGACGTAATTATCCTAATTTAATGTGTGGGATATAATATATAGTGAAATCTAAATTAATTTTAATGACATAATTATCTTTATCGAAGAAAATAAAAAAAAAGATTAACTTTTTAACTTGATAAAAAAAAAATTGATAATATTTTTCATCAATTTTAAAAGTATAAAAATAATCTCATTCTAATAATATTATACGTATTCTTTCTCATATTTAAGTTTGGAGTTAGAATAAGTTATTATATTAGCGTTAGTTAGATTATATAAAGTTAAAATTTATCATTTTTTAAACTGAATAAGGGTAAATGTGAAATTCTATTTCACAAATTTACGAAATCCCAGAATGAAAAAAATCTGTGATTCCATGACAGAATCTGAAGACGTATTATATTGCTTCACACCGAACGCGACGATGATGCTGAACGAATTTACCACATAAATAGGTTGCTTCACTATTCAATAATCGCCACGACATAGCAGTATATATAGCAGCTGAGCTTATACTGCTCTAATTCGCTTGCCTTGTCGATTCTTAAATTTTCTTTCTTTCTGCTGCACTCATGGAGATGCACAGGCCACCTCAACACGTAGCTCTGCTTTCCAGCCCCGGCCTTGGGCATATAATCCCTGCTATTGAGCTTGGTAAGCACCTCGTCCTCCACCACAATTTCAGAGTCACTCTCCTTCTCGTCACATCCCAGACTTCGGAAGCAGAAACCCAGATTCTCAAATCAGCCATGGCACCGGAGCTCTGCGAGATCATCGAAATCCCATCTGCAGCAAGCGCCTCCGCTCTCAGCGACGCGGGCACCGCCATTGTCGCTCGTCTGGCCGTGATGATGCGCGAAACTGTGCCTGCCATCCGGTCTGCGCTCTCTAACATGACCCTCCGCCCTTCAATGTTCATCGTCGACATCTTCGGGACGGAGGCTTTGCCCATAGCCCAAGAGTTCAAAATGCTCAAGTACATCTTCGTTGCTTCGAATGCTTGGTTTCTATCGTTGCTCATATATTCTCCGATGCTGGATAAACACGTGGAAGGACAGTACGTGGACCAGAAAGAACCCTTTCAAATCCCAGGGTGCAGCCCAGTCCGTCCTGAAGATGTGGTTGAGCCCATGCTGGATCGAAACGAGCTGCAGTATCGAGAGTATCTAGCCATGGCGAATAGGTTCCCAAAATGTGACGGAATATTGGTGAACACGTGGGAGGAACTTCAGCACAGAGACTTTCAAGCACTGAGGGATTGGGATTTGCTGGGTCGGATCCTGAAGGCCTCGGTATATGGCATTGGACCCCTAGTCAGGCAGGCCGAGTCAGGAGCGAGTCCAGCTAACGAGTCGTTGGGGCAGTGGCTCGATAAACAACCGGGTGAGTCCGTGATTTACGTGTCGTTTGGCAGCGGAGGGACTCTATCGCACGAGCAGATGACGGAGGTGGCTTGGGGTTTGGAGCTGAGTGAGCAGAGATTTATTTGGGTGGTGCGCCCACCCACCAGCAGCGCTACGGACGCGGCCTTCTTTAACACAGGGCATGGCAGCGCCGGCGACGACGAGCGCAATGACCCATCAACTTATTTGCCGGAGGGGTTCTTGTCGAGGACCCAGAAAGTGGGTCTGGTGGTCACGCAGTGGGCTCCCCAAGTAGCCATATTGAGCCATCCCTCTGTTGGGGGCTTCTTGTCGCATTGTGGCTGGAATTCGACCCTGGAGAGCATCACGAACGGGGTGCCGATGATCGCTTGGCCCCTCTACGCGGAGCAGAGAATGAACGCCACCTTGTTGGAGGAGGAGCTGGCCGTCGCGGTGAGGCCGAAGGTGTTGCCGACCAAGAAGGTGGTGGATAGAGAGGAGATAGCGAGCATGGTGAGGAAGCTTATGGAGGTTGACGACGTCAGGAAGAGCAACCCCATAAGGGACAGAGTGAAAGAGGTCGAAGACAGTGCGTTCAAAGCTTTGTCAATAGGTGGTTCATCCTACGCTGCACTGTCTGAAATGGCAAAAACAATGTGAAGGATGAAGCCAGGTGGCAGCGCATATAATATAATAAATACAAAATAAAAGCACACATTCATTTTTAAGGGTCGTATGTTTTTGTTTTCTTTGATTAGATTAGGAAATGAATGTGTTATGTGCATTAAATTAATGTATTGCAGTGTACTTAAGATGATCTATTAAGTTTTATTAATTTTTAATTTTTAAAATAATTATTTAAAATTAAAAATATAAAACTAACAATAAAAATTTATTTCAATTTTGTTGAGATAATAGTTACAGAAAATGTTAATATTATTTTATATGTAATATATGTATTTAAAAAAATAAAATTTTTTATATAATTAAACATGTTGATTGAAGTGTTATTTTTTATTTATCTAATTTTTTTAATATTTTTAAATTTTGAAAATAAATTATAGAATAATTATTATATTTTAAGAAATATTGAAAATTAAATTAATATTCTTTCAAATTTTTATTTTATATATTTATTTATTTATTTATTTATTGACACCTAAAATTTTGAGAATATCAAGTAAGGACTTGACGAGCCTTACTCTCGAGGCACTCATATATCGAGCTTTCTCATAAAGGTGTACGGTGTATTTCGCCAAGGGCCACGGCGCAATTTAAGCTATCCATTGGATAGAGTTGCACGTCAAAAGATGATAAAGCCCATTGACCATGGCAGATTTGCAGAAGACAAAACAGTTTTCCGATTTTATTTTTGGCTGTGATAGAAGACAAAACAGATCAAGTATGTTAAAAACTTAAAATAGTGATGACAGCGGCCATGTGATGGTCTTGGATCGTCTACAAGAGCGGAACAGAATGGGCGATAAACGAAAGAAGCTCTGCATGTTTCTGTGGTGAAGATAACCAAGCTAATTTGGACTCAAGTGTATGCACTGAAGTTGATTAAATCAAGCAGGGTGTAGATTAATTGGTCAAAATTCAAGGTTCTCGCCAGACGGCAGCTTGAACGTACAACAAAAAAGCAAGTCAAAAAAAAAAAATACAACAAAAAAGGGTAATTTTAGAAATCTTTATTGGATTTAGTTAAACTCATAAATTTATAAATTTTAACTCTATCTTATCCAAAATTGATAGGTTGAATTACGTTTACGAATTAAGTAAAGTTTTAAAATTCTCAATCTATATAAATAATGGGTACATAACTTGTCAAATTTATCAATAATTTATTTTAACAGATAAATATTTAATTTATTCATAAATTTTTAATAAATGCATATAAATTCATATATATATATATATATATGTATTAAATTTAAAAAATATTTTAATTGGTTACTTGTTTATTAATATTCATTAATTAAAACTAATTTAATATACCTAAATTTATCAAATCTATTATTATAAATTGAATTAATTGAATTGAATGAATTGAATTGAATGATTTATGAATTTATATATCTAATTATCACCCTTAACTCTAATATATCCCACAGATACTCTTAGGTAATTCAATGAAGAAGTGCAAACTATTAAGAGGCTGAGAACTTTTTAATTAGAAGTTATATTTTGAGACCTGTTAATCATTACATTCATTAATTCATGTATATTTTTTTTTATGCTATCAATCAAGACTCGTGACGAAGACTGGTAATTGTGATATTGGCTGTCCAATTGCATGAACATTGATCATTTTATTGATATTTTTACATATTCACCATATATTATTTAATTTCATTCTTGTCACTTTGTAATTGACTTGGTACACTTGCTAATTCCTAAGTGAGGCTTCGTATACAAGGAGTGATGATGATCGATCACTTGGGACAGTGACATCTATGGAATCAAAGGCTGTGTTTGATGCTTATGATATTATAATGTAGGGTGAGATAATAAAATAAGATAAAATTTGATTAAAAATAAAAAAAATTGTCCTTAGTTTACTAAGTGATCGTCATCCATTGAGAAAGCCCAGTAATCTCCATGCTTTTGGATCAATCAAAAATTTAGAAAAAGCTTTTATCTTTCCAAAATCTTATCTACTTTTGGTTGCTTTCATCTTTCACAATATTTTCCCTATATGAAAATGTTTCAGTTGCTTTCAATGTGCAAGTTTTTGCTTCTTTTATAGGCTCAGCCATGTTTGAGAATAACTTTCTTTTTAAAAGAAATATTTTTAAAAATATTGTTAGTAAAATTTTGATATAAGCTATTTTAACTATAAAGGGATGCTATAAAAAATAAAGGCGTTACGACTCAAATTCATAAAAGATTTATCACAAAAGATTAGTCTATTAAATATGAGTATCTTATATTTTAAATATTACATTAAACTCCTTAGCTATCCAATGTGAAATATAACAAAGTTGATAATATTTTTTTTACACTATTAGATCACTCTTATCAAGTCCTCCAAACACAGCTTAAGAGTCACGATTTTCATCGGTTCAACTAATTCTTTTATTTATTTTTATTCAACTATCTCAATTGTGTAAAAAAATTTTAAAATACTTTTAAAGTATTACATTAAAAAATTAAGATCTAACTTAAATTTTATTATATAATATTTTATATTTAATTACTTAAATAATTATGTTATTCACATATTATAAGTTTAATAATAAATTAAGTATTGTACTTTTAGAGTACATACAAATTTCTCATCTAAGTACGCATTTACAAAGTGTATTAACTCACATCAACTATGACTATAATTTAAAATATTAATATTATAAATTGATGTATCTTTTAATTTATACAATGTACATTTAAAAAAAAGTATAACGAATGATTATTTATTAAAAATTTAAAGAAATAAATCTTAACAAATCTATAACATATTATTTATGTACTTTTATTTTGTTAAAATTTAAATCATTAGTTTTATAATTGATCGCTATCAACATTATATTTTATTTTCTTAAATATATATTCTATATATATCACCATTGATCTTGACCAACGTTTCACTTCTCTACATAAAACATAAACAATTGGTCAAATATCATATTATATGGGAAGAAAAGGAAACAAAAATCTACCGTTCTGACAACCTTGGTTATAAACATATCTTCCAAATCAAAGAGACAAGAAACTAAAGCTCAATCAGAGAAACTGCTTTAGTCTCCCATTTCGCCTTAAGCTGCAATCATGTTGACCGCCCTGGCTTGGGGCACCTCATTCCCGCGGTGGGGCTGGGAAAGCACCTCATGCACTCAGAATTATTTTGCAAATAAGATTGCATTTATAACATGCTTGATTTAACTTAATTTTTAATAATATAATTTTTTTAAAAAAAATTAATAAAATTTTAATTATAAATTATTTTAAATTTAAAATAAATTAATCTAAATCTGTACTTAATAAAAAATTTAAAAATAATGAAAAAGATGAACTCAGGTGACAAACGCATATAATATAAAAAATATAAACTGAAAACATCATGTTTTCTTTAATTAGATTAGGAAAATGAATGTGTTATGTCCCTTAAATTAATGTATTACATTATATAAAAATTTATCTTAAAGAGTAGTCTTAGTGACCTTCGGCTGTAACTTCCAAATCTTAGGCTTAGCATTGTTCAAGATTTGGACGGCCCTTATCTTTGACTTTAAAGTTAAACTAGTTGTTTAATTCACACATTGCGCGGACAGCTATAAATTATTTTTAGTTGTTTTTTTACTTTTTTAAGCTTACAGAGAATCTAATCACAAGAACGAAAAGAAATCTAACTTACAGAGTTCAATTTCTGCATTTCAGGAGAATATTTTAAGCTTTGAAATATCCAGGGAGAGAGGGAGGGGTGGGATCCCCAAATGAAATCTTCAATTAACGAATTCTCACATCACAAAATGTTTTTTTTCTTCAAGCCAAACAGAGATTTTAAATTGTTCCATATCTTTTTTTTTCCTTAAAATTAAAATCTGATCTGCATCACCTCAAAAATATATGGGGAAATTTATTAATAATTATTTTTCGTTCGAAATGTAATTATTAGAGACTTTTGAGTGGCGATAGGCTATAAATTAACTCGGAGTCAAATGATATTTTTTTTTTTATAAAAAATTGAGATTTTTTTATTTTAAGGTTATGAGAGAAAATGGAATATGGTTGAATTAGATTACTCCAAGTTCACCCAACATAAAAAAGAAATGAAAGACATATTGCTTCCAAAAATGCTTAACACAAAAAGGACGAATACATTATGCAAAGTTTAAGACTCAATATATACTATAGAATATGGAGATGTGATGATCGAGTTAGGACATACAACAAAGCACTCTTATGCAATATCATAAGAATATCTGTGTTTGTTGTATGTCATGCGAGCTTGACATATAATTAAATACTAAAGAAAATTAAATGACAACAATCGTAGAACTTAAAAAAAAAGATAAAAGTAAAGAGAAGGAGAAAATAATAGCTTGAAGAATATAGTGAAACTTAAATTTAGTCCTCCAACCTATCTCTTTGCATGCTATTTGATTAACCTAAGCCTTTTTTTTGGGGTCAAAAACCTAAGCTTAACTTAATAAAAGAAAAAGAAAAAGAAAAAGAAAAAGAAAAACCTAAGGCTGTCCAAAGTCCAAACTAGAATATAGACCTTCTCTCAAAAGCCCTAGAGACATTCCTTTCAACTTGGGCCTTAGATAGTTTTGTAGTGTTTTTTTAGGGATCTACCCAGTGGGCATTTTAAACAAGTCTTGCTAATTCTGTTTCGAGTCAAGGCCTGAAGGCAGACCGAAAAAAAACAAAGTCAAGGCCCGAAGCTTTTATGTAATTGTCATCAGATCAGGTTCATTTACTTAATCATCTACTTCGTTTCCAAAATATATTTTTATTTACTATCTCTACTTCTGTATTACAAATAGAACAAGATTTTGGTATTTTGGATACATTACGCGAGCAGAAAGCAGCAAGACAATGGTATTTGGTAACTTATAACCTGTTGTTTGTGATTGACTTTGTAAAAATTGGTATTGTCAGTGTATCTACACTACACAACAGTAACAATTGTGTGCATATATATTGCCACGTACTAATTCTTATATGAGATATGTTATATGGTGATTATTATATATATATATATATATTGTAAATTTTTATAATTTTTTGAATATGGTATTGCACAAGTTGATATATAAATATAATAGTATAGAAAAAGTTTTTGCACGTATAAAATATTCTTTTACCATTATTTTTACTATTATATTCAATTAATCATAGATAAAATCAGATAATATTTTATAAACAGCAACTTAGACATAAAAGATATAATTATTTTATACCGTTATTTAAAAAACTAATATAATGTTAAGTTAATATTTGCTTACGCAAATTTACATATAATTTAACAACTATCTATTTATTATATCTTTTCACCTTGTACATATATAACATTATCTGTAAAGTCGCCAACCTAGCTTGTCAGATATTTCAGACTTCATCATGTGGTTAACCCAAATAAACAAGAAAAAAATGTCAGTTCTCAAGCAACGTACGCTACTTGTTTTTCGGTGCGTGTTAAGTATTAAATCATACTATTAGTTACTTCACGAAATAATAAACCAACATTAATAGTCAATTGGACCGCTTCTTATCTTGTTTACTTTGCGAACAAGAATACCGGCTAAGAATGCGGTCGTGCCACAGTAGTTATCCTAAATTATGTAAGTTTTAATATGAATACCATAGACACCAATATACATTTTTTCTTTCTTTATTTTTTATCAAACAGATTATATTTTTTGTTATTTATATCCTTCAATTAATAACTACAAATTTTACTATGCATGAAAATAGTTGCTAATGACATCGAAACTACGAGTAATACTGTATCTTCTTAAAATTTCCTTTAATAATCCTTATAATATTTAATAAAATAAGTAAATAAAAAATAAAACATTAAATATAGAATTATTCCAAAACTATAAATATAACTAATACCAAAATTAGCTTAATACGTATGATATACAAACAAGACGAGGCATGCATGTTGCTATCGTTTGCTAGTGATTAAAACTCCTCCTCAGGGGCCTAGTTAGGGTGGGCTATCGCATGTGCATACATATATATATGCATTCCTAGCTTATAATATTTGTTGATAAAAAGAACAAACAAATGACAGATTTGTAAGAGTTACCCTTAGACCTCACACTCTGTCTTGTCTCGTTAGCGACATTAATTGGATCGACTAAAATATTGAGACAAAGTATCATGCATGTTCGTGAATACAATTTTATTCACCTTTGATGTGTGTATGTAGTTATGTACGTACGTTCGCATCTTACAAATTCAAACCATAACATTTTTTTTTTATTGCAAATTGTATGGTAGCCGTGTCCTGTAAACAAGGGCTCAGCCTCCCTTTATCGTATTGTAGCTAGCTCTACATGTAAATTTTCTTTTTTTAAAAAAAAAAACTTTTTAAACTTGACTAATGACTCCACCAAGGGTGAAGACAGGGAAGCCATGTGGATGTCACTGATGACATGTGTTAGGATAAGAAAATGAAATTCATATATTATTTTTAAATATCTAAATTATGCTGACTTGATAAGTCTATCAATACTTTATTCAATAATGTCTGTTATTCTGAAATTCATGTTTTCTCATGGCAATTGATGTCTTTGTGCGTAAGTTAAAGGCCATTAGTTTCAATTAATTAGTAATTTTTGATTTAGCTGAAATTAAGAGGTATAATTTTATATAAATATAAAAATATTTATTTTTAATTATTATAATATATATATATATATATATATATATATTAATACAATAATTATATTATTTTTCATATTATTTCGTCCATTAAATGGATACTAATATAGTTAATTAGTAATTTTTTATTTAGTGGAAATTAAGACGTATACTTTTATATAGTATTACTTAGATTATTATGACAGTACATAAACTTTCATTCCATATTGCGTTAACATTTTCAATTTAAGCATTATTCAATCATTAGATTTAAATATTTTATAATCTATCATCTTTGGCTAAGAAAGGAGCTCAAGGCATAGATGCTTTCATTCTTTGATTGTCCAGCCTCCAGATGTCAGATGCTTGTGAGATAGTTTTCTCAAGAGCTTAGTTTTTGTTATTTTTTCTCTTCAGCACGAAAAAAAAAATTGTATTGGCATCTTACTTGCAAGAACTCTTTGAGTTATGGACAAATTAAACATTGATACATTTTTAAAAAAATGAAAAGAATTAATATCATTTTATAACTACTACATCGTCAACCATTAATTATCAATGCGACAACACTTGAATCCATTTCATAATCATTTTATCTAATTGGACATTTAAAGTATAAAAGTGATTCTTAAATGCTCGTTCCGTTTTAGCCGCCAGCAAAAGATTCTAGCTTCATCGCTGGCTGCAAATGTGGTGTGACACATGCAGTATAAACTTTTATATTGTTGTTTGGCCACGAGTATGCAGACATATTATTTTAGTAATGCTTTTAAAATAAATATTTTTCGGGTAAAAAACCTCAATATTTTATTTCAAAAGCCCTTTGCGTGTGAAAGACTTCAACGATAATAATTTTCAGTTATGACTCAAACTCATGGAAAATTTATTTTAAAAGATTATTTTATTAAATAAAAATATTTTATAATTTAAATATTATATTAAATTTTTTATATTTTATTTAATATAAAATATAACATTGTATATTTCTTTCAGAATCAATGTCTATTACAGTTTTATTTTATTGACATTAATCCAGTAATAATCCTTTTTCATTAGAGACATTATTCATCTATCAGTATTTAATGTAATACTTATTTTTTTTAAAAAGATATACTGCACTTTAATCTAACTTATAAATAATTATTTTAGTAGCTCAGTCTCTCACTGAAAACACAATTATTAAGGAAGGAAAATAGGTCTTATTCGAGGCAGGGCGACCTCCAGAGAAATTGGAATAAACTTCAGCTTGCTTATCTCGTTCATACTGGTGTGTTTATGTAACAGCTCAGAAAGTTCTAGCCCCTACATTCCCGGAGGAATAACAACCTCATAAGTCATAACAACTCTGACAAACTACTATATCATTCATTGCTTTTGCATATAATGCATTACACCTCAAGGCTCAATCCTTAATTTGAGGTGTACAAACTGTATGGCATGGGTTGGATATAAACTGGGGCTGGAGCATTAACTCGAATCTAGATTCCTAGGTTCGCAGGTACATGTTATAGAGCTATCTCAGAAAGGTGTACGGTGTACCTCGATCTAGGCACAACTTAGAATTTTAATCTTTTCATGTTAATTATACGAATACGAAAAAATATAGACTGAAATTTTATTGTTTAGAAACTCACTTTTATTATTTATATTCAAAAAAATTTTAAACTTTTTCTATGAACACACTCCTGTTATTAGAGGATTCAGATCACACATGCTTTCTATGGGATAGCTAGAGTTGCACGTTCAACGATGATAAAGCCAATTGCAGATTTACAGAAGACAAAAACTGATCGAGTATGTTAAATAAGTAGTTATGACAGCAGCCATGCGATGGTCTTGGATCGTCTACAAGAGAGGAACAGAATGGGCGATGAACGAAGGAAGCTCTGCATCTTTTTGTGGCGAAGTTAACCAAGCTAATTTGCGCTCGACTGTATAATACAGAAGTTGATTATGTCAAACAGCGTGTACACTAATTGGTCACAATTCACGGTTCTTGCCAGACGGCAATTTTAACATTTTAAGTTATGGTGCAGGGACAAATCCTACAAGACAAAAGAGGCAGTTAAGCAGTGCTTGAACATAGAACAACAAAAGGTAACTCAATGAAGAAGTGTAATTATTAAGAGGCTGTGAGCTTTTTAATTACAAGTTATATTCCGAGACTTGTGTTAGTCAATACATAAATTCATTAATGTATATTTATTTTGTGCCTTCAATCAAGACTCGTTACGTAGACTGATATTTGTGATACAGGCGGCCAGTCAGCAAAGAAATTTTTATTTTTTTAAGAAATTACATGAACGTTCATTTTATTGATACTTGTGTACATATTTATAATATATTATTTAATTTCATTCTTGACACTTTGTAAGACTTGGTACATTTGATAATTCTTAAGTGAGGCTTCGTATAGAAGGAGTGATGAGAAATTGATTACTTGGGACATGCAAAATTGATGGAATCAATATATGACCTGTTTGTTTTAGATTAGTCTTACGGCAAATAATCTTTTATATAAATTTTAAGACACTGTAACTTACATTTTGTAAAAGAAAGTAAAAAAAATTTTCTCCCCGACGTACGTTGGTGTTGGAGAAAATCTCAAACAAACACGCGCATAATTAACTAATTATATATAGGATTAGTTTGGTATAAAAATAAAAATTTTATGAAAGATTTTTATATATAAATTATATATAAAACTTATTCATAAAAATTTTTATTTTTATTTTTATTTTATACTAAACATACACTTACAGTATTCGTCAGCTCATCATATATATAATTAATTTTTTAGTTTTTTTTCAGTTAATACAAAGCAAGTAATTATGAAATTAAATAAACTAAGTAGTTAGAAGAGTGTAAAAAAGTTCTCACTCTTTTGAACTAAGAAGGCAAGGATTAAAGCTCTTCCATAGTATCTCTAAGTAACAAGTTTAAGATTAAAATTTTGTTCGTACTTTAGAATTTATGGTGCATTAGCTACTGTGACTAATTACTTAAATATGGTGTATGATAAAATATGTATGATATAAAAAAAATATAATGTTACATAATATACAAAAAAAAAAGATAAACCAAGTAATTTGATGATATATATGATACAAAAATCAAATATTATGCTACATGACCTGATGCGACGATCATGACATATCGGCCGTCACAACCGCATCAACACATGATTATGTGGCCTGCATTTGCTTGTTGGATACACTTTAAAAAATAAAGTGTAAGTATTAATTATTTATAAAAAAAAATTAAAAAAGTAAATTTTAATAAATATATAACATCATATTTATGTATTTTTATTTTATTAAAATTTAAACTATTAATTTTTTTTGTTAATGACTATTACTACTAACTTTATTTTCTAAAATGTAACTTAATACTGTTATATATCTTGTCTTCCTCACAGTAAGCACACGAAATCTTTCCCTAACATTCACTTTCCTCATTTGGGTTTGGACTCGAAAAGAGAACTAACCACAGCAAAAGAAAGGGCCTGCTCTCTTTCGTTTAGTAAACATCCCATCCATTTTGTTCTCTTCCGTTTTTTCTTTTTCGTTTCTTTTTTAACCAGTTCTGGGACTTGCCTTACATGGAAGTGTCATTAAATATATATATACTTCTCGAGATAAGAGACAAACAGTTGGGTCAAATATCATATTATAGAAAGAAAAGGAAACAAAAATTTACAGTTCTGACAACATTTTTCTGCTTATAAACATGTCTTCCTAGAGACGCAAGAAACTCAGCTCAATCAAACAGAGAAACTGCTTTCTGCTTTGGTCACCACCCACCAAACTATTCACGATCCTCTATTGCCCGTCCCATTTCGCCCTAAGCTGCAACCATGCTAACAGCAAAACCTCATGCAGCCCTTCTGGCCAGCCCTGGCATGGGCCACCTCATTCCCGTGGTGGAGCTGGGGAAGCGCCTCCTCACTCATCACGGCTTCGACGTCACCGTCCTCGTCGTGACAACCGATTCCTCAACCACACGCTCACAAATACTCCAACAAACATCCAACCTAAGCAACCTTAACATCGTTGTAATGCCTCCGGTCGATGTCTCCAGCAAACTTGGACCAAATTCGTCGTTAGGAGAGCAACTTGGGTTGACCATGATTGAGTCGCTACCCCTTATACGCTCTTCCATACTATCCATGAAGCTTCGTCCGTCAATTCTTATCGTGGACCTCTTTAGTACTCTAGCTTTTCCCATGGCACGTGAACTCGGGATGTCAACCTATGTCTTCCTCACTACCAGCGCCTGGTTCTCTGCGGTGACCATATACTTTCCAGTTATCGACAAGCAAATGGAAGACAAGCACATCAACGACCGTGAACCGCTCTTGATTCCCGGTTGCGAGCCGGTTCAGTTCCAGGACACGCTCGAACCGTTCTTATTCCCCGACGGGCCTTGGTACGAGGGCTATCTGAAAGCGGCACAGGACATAATATCCGCCGATGGAATTTTGATGAACACGTGGCAGGATCTCGAGCCCGCATCAACTAAGGCGGTGAGAGATGCGGGTACTTTAGGACGGGTTGCCAAGGGACCGGTGTATCCCGTTGGACCGCTAGTGAGATCCATCGAACCCCGACCGAACCATGGGCGCGAGGTGGTTTTGCGTTGGCTTGATGGACAACCTGCCGAGTCGGTTGTCTATGTGTCGTTTGGGAGCGGAGGGACCATCTCGTCGGCGCAGATCACCGAGCTGGCTTGGGGCTTGGAGCTGAGCCAGCAGAGGTTTGTTTGGGTTGTGCGCCCGCCCATGGAAGACGATCCGAGCGGGTCGTTTTTCGACGTGGCCAACGGCCGCGATGCGACGCCTGATTACCTGCCGGAGGGGTTCGCGACAATGACCAGCGAGGCGGGGCTGGTGGTCCCCACGTGGGCCCCACAGACGGAGATCCTGGGACATGCTTCGACCGGGTGCTTCGTGACGCACTGCGGTTGGAATTCTACGCTGGAGAGCATCGTCAACGGAGTGCCCATGATCGCGTGGCCTCTTTATGCGGAGCAGAAAATGAACGCTGCCATGCTGTCGGAGGAGCTCGGGGTGGCGGCGCGGGTAAAGGCCGTGGAAGGAGGAGTGGTGGGGAGGGAACAGATATCGAAGCTAATAAGAAGAGTTATGGTGGAGGAAGAAGGCATCGCAATGAGGGCAAAAGTGAAGGAGCTAAAGCACAGTGGAGAGAAAGCACTCTCTGAGGTTGGCTCCTCTTACGAGTCTCTGTGTCGAATGACCAGGGACAGCGAGCTTCATCTGCAGGGCTCAAATGCCAATGCTCGGGGTGCTTAGGGGACGTGACTGATGCATTCGGCCACTTTGCTCTTGAAATCTCTTTGTTTAGATCGGATTTTATTCCGTTCTTTCACCTAATTATTCAGTTAGAGAGTGATAAAATTCATTATGGGAGAACTATCTTAAGACGTTATAAAATTTATTAGTTATAATTTAAATTTAATTATGTTTTTTTTAACAAATCCTCTTTTATTACTTGATTAATAAAAGAGGATTTAAATCCGGTTAAATCATCTTTTATTTTTTGTTTCTTAAGTTACTTATTGCCATTTTCTGTGCGTGTTGATGGTATAAAGATGTAATAAATGTAACAAGATCTGTTGGCTGTTAATTGTTTTGGTAACTATTGTTGGATATTTATTATTGGCTGATTTTTTTTTCCGCTGTGGCGACACCAAATTGGCGCCAAGAACTTAACTAAAAACCAAGTCAAACTGAAGTGAAATCTTGATTTACGAGTCAGTTTGGTGTAGGATAAAAATTAGAGTAAAAAATTTTTTATTTATTTTTTGACATAAAACTTATTCATAAGTTTTTTATCTCATTTTTATCTTCTTGTCAAACATACACTGGTAAGTAATAGAATTCCTCATGAGTCATGAACGACTAGTTACCAGATCTGCTCAACTAAGAACGTGTAATTCCAATAAAAGAACTTGATGCAGACTTCCTGGAATTTAAAGGAATAACTTGACTGCATCAACTGAATCGTTACAAAGTGCTTGAGTATAAACGATAAATCTCTAGAAGATGCTGAGAGTAAAACGATTGCAACTAGGGAAATCGACTGGAACTTAAACCAAATTCAAAGGACTGAAAATATAAATTGCTGCATAGAAGTGAACAAAGTGTAGAACTCTTCTCCCTATATTCTCGTGTCCTTTACTCTTGCTTCTCCCTCTCTAGAGATTTCTCTTTCCTCCGTGACTATCCTTAATAGTTCTTGTCTATCCAACAGTAGTGAGTTCCCCTTGGTGCAGCCACGTACCACATCACACATGCATCATTAATTGTGCTTATTTATTATATATATAGTCTTCATAAGGCAAGCATGCACATACTCAAAATCTTGACCTTTGGCTAAATGGTGCATATCTTGCCTTGCTCATAATTAAAGCACCCTATCGGTTCTTGAATTTTTGTGAAAAAGAAGAGTACAATTTACTTCAGAGTTCAGCCGACATAATTCTTTTATAATTAAATTTATTGTATTTTCTTTACGCCATTTTCTTGCTTGATTCTTCTAGAGCAATATTTTCTCATTAATTTTTTAATACATTTTTTTAGGTATTTTCTAGCCAGTTATCGCATATTAATTTTTTCAATTCCAACATTTGATCGTACATGCATCTAATAAATAAAATTATCATCTGTATTTGGCCCAATTTAATGCCGTTGACGTATGGTTCGCGTCCCTAGACTCCGGCTGGTATACTTGCTTCCAAAATTGATGATCCCGGTGCGGGGAACCAAGACAAGAGGGCTATTGAATTCTTGAGACATTGATTAATAAGAAATAAATTTTGTGGAAATTATTGTAGAATAAATATTTTTAGTAATATTTTAATAAATTATTAAATATTTGTAAATTGTTAATTGTTAGATGTTAGTTATATTTAAATTATTTTAGTAATTGAATTTAGCATTTTTTAACTGGCTATTAAGATGGACGATTTAAAATGGTTAAATTCAATTACGAAAATAATTTAAATATAAGTAACATCTAATAATTAACAATTTACAAATATACGTGGGACAAAACAAAATATATGTGGGAGATAATGGAATCTGTTGTGATATTTATCTAGACACATAACATGAACAAGACATTAATTTTAGTATATATATCCATAGCTACTACTTTATCTTTGGTAACTTGCGACTACTATATGTATATAATCGCGGATAAATGATGTGGCTGCTTAATAAATGGCTTAAAAGTTTAATTGAATTCCTTGAGAGTAAACAACTACTGGTTGCCGGTGTTAGTGAGCAAGTAATAACGTACTATATCATGGTGCTGGTGTGTAACATATTGCCTACTCTCTAGTTTCAAGGATGCACATACTTTTAAGTAAATATAAACATAAAAAAGGATTAAAACATGAGAAGATAGCCGTTTGTTTTATCTCCTAAATAATATCATATGGCATATACATGTATTGAATAAAATCCGAGGTGCTTATTTTCCATGGGAATCAAAGACACTGGGTCTGGTGAAGAAAGTTTCTGGATCCTCTCCTTTGGTATGTGATCCTGCTTTCTTGGTCTGCCATCCCAGCCAGAGAATGGGAATTGTTTTTTTGCCGATTTCCCACAGGCGGTACCAAACGGTTGGTGATTCATGAGGGTAGAGGTATCTACAAAGGCATTCCAATATTTAAGTCAGTATTAGAACAAAATGAAACTACGAGTGCAAGCATATAAGTGAACATACTTGAAGTAATTCTCTTAATGTACTTAAATAAAAAATGAAGACCTTTTAATTTAAGATGATGGATTGACTGTGTTATATTGAACTTAGACTCAATAAAGACCTACCGGTCCAAATATATTATTATTTTCTATACTTATATCTTTTATCGCAACCTTGTTGTATTTATATAATTTTCTAATTTTTCACATTCTTACCTCAAACAAACAAATAGACCTATAATCGGAAACTAAGCCATTCTGAATATCTTTACTTCCACGCTAGGGGCTGCAAGCAACTCTGGATTCAGACTAAATAATATTACCTTGTCTCAGGGTTTTACGGTACTTGCTTATTGAAGGGAAGGTTACCCTTTGGACCTTGGTTGTCTTAAATAACAAAGGAAAACCGTCCATCTTAATAACCACCTAAAAATGCCTAAATTCAATTATGAGCGTCAACTTAGAATTATACTTCGTCCATTTTCAACCAGTCTTATTCTTCATTTTATTTACGATAATAAGTTGTTAATACAAACACCGTTGCGAAGGGGGGGGGGGGGGGGGCTGATGCGAGTAGATAGGCTTTAATTGTATGCCAATTTGAAGGAATAGCCATTTGAACAGGACATTTAAAATCTAGATTACTTGAAATAATATGGATACTGAAAAAGCAACATGAGTTTTTAACTATTCAACTCCAAACACTGCTCACGCGCTTATAGTTTCAGTGGCTTTCTTCAGCCATGCATTTTCAGCTTCATCCAAATATGGCGCCAGAATATCTCTACACTTGGAGTGATAGGAGTTCAGCCAATTTATCTCATCAGGCATTAGAAGGTTCAAGTCAATCAACTTCCTCTGGTATGGTGCCTGGACAAGAGAAACACCAAACACTTAGAAATACCATAAGCAACAGTATTCTATTGTCAGTAAGCGACAGTTGAATCTTTTATATTATACTTCCTAACCAAAGGAAATTCTCCAATTTTAAATATAGCAATTCAACTGCAAAGGTCAAAACTAAGAGGCTAAACATGTAACAGGTAATTAGAAAGGGAGCGTATTGTTTTTTTCATAAGCACTACAGTGGGACACCTGAAAAATCCATACTAACGCGGTAACACCATTTATGAAGGATATAGCTGTCATGTAACTTGCAAGTTGCTAAGCAATTCAAAGGAACAAGAAAATTTGAAGCAGGGTTCTGAATATCAAAAGGAAATGTAGATACAACTAAATGGAATACAATTAAACATACACTTGGATTTCCACTACAAGTACTATTTTATGTTTAAAAAAATCTACTACAAAGCCATTAACAACAAGTATTAGCTCAGTTGACCTCTTGACAGTAGAGATATGTATTAAAGCGACTCCATCAACACATTGAGTTCACTTATATGCCTTGCCTGATGAACTAAATAATTGAGTAAAGTGCAAAAGCATTTATAGAGTTCAAACATAAACATCTCACAGAAATAAACTAAACACAAATTAATACCCAGATTACTACTTACCCAGGTAATGTGTTCAAATGATAAATAACCTTTATCACCAAAATTGAATTTTGTATCAGCCTCCTTGACAATAAGCACATTCTCCAATCTTATCCCGAAATTTCCATCCTCGTAGTAACCAGGTTCTAAAAATTCCAATTTCAATGCACAATCCATCGTTAATATATATGCATTTAAATAAAATTGAATATTTGAGGCCTTTGAAATAACCAGTATATATATTGGAAATGATTCAGAACAATCAAATACAAAAATATTAAACTGCAACTCTATCTATCATGGAAACCAAAAAATAAACAATAAAATTTAATCTAGCAGATTTTTTTTTCTGGGGATTTCCAACCTGAAAACTGGGAAACCAGAGACAAGTGTCAAATTTGTGAAAAAGCAAGCATACATCAAAAGCATCTACAAAGTCACAGCAAACCCCTCACTACTTGGAGTAATATATAAGTTCCTCCTAAACAAAACATAGCACTTCTAGATTGATCCCTCACCAATGGCTCAGGATTGATCACCCAAAAGGAGGTCCATATAGGTCAGCATGTTATCCTACTAACAGACATATTGTAAGGGAAATAAAAGAAGGGAACTTTGCGAAACATTTCTCTGTATAATCATGTACTCTGCTTAAATTAACAGGATATATGATCCAAGAAAGAAATTAAAGAATAAAAGAATAAAAACAGACAAATGATGTGGCAATGCCTATTACATGGTCTATGATGTTATTGTGATACTAACCATCAGTAACAGTCATGGAAGATTGCAATGGTACATTTCGAGCCTGTGGTCTGAAACTGATTAAGTGAGGTCCTGCTCAATTTATATGATATTAATTTAAAATTTCATTTTGTATTGACTTGAGAAAAAAAGGATAAAACATGAATATAAAATAACTATAGAGAAGCAGTAGAACTAGTAGTTTCCCAATACCTTCATGAACATTCAGGTAGGACCCAATTCCATGACCAGTACCATGTCGATAATCAAGACCATCCTTCCACAGAGGGATTCGAGCAAGAATATCAAGGGCATTACCTAAAAGTATTTTTAAAAAAATAAGGAAAAAGCAGCTAAGTTCTCATACGTAAAATGGGGACCAGCTCAATTATAGTCACATAATTGACACATGAAATGGTCAAAATTTGTTATACCATTTGTCCCATTAGGAAATCTAGCATTTCCAAGAGCAATATGACCCTGAAGGACCTGCACAAAATTCAGCAAATAAAGCAACTTTCTATAACGCCTCTCAGATGAGAAAGAAAAATGGATAAGGGGTATGATATCTGAGTATTAATGTCAACTTTCAGGCTGATTAATAAGCTAAAAAGCAGCTTAACTTGTATTTAGAAGATATCTCTAAATATCAACAAAGCATTTCCCTTTTCAGAAAAACCTAACACCAGAAGAATGATTTTGCAACTTGTTTCCCAGATCAAAATTCCACTTCCCACCAAGGGAACAATTTTGGGTATCAAATGATTCAGAGTATAGTTTTGAAACTGTGTAACTTGTACAAACAGCAAATAAAGGCACTTACAGCTGTATAGCACGCTTTTTCATGTGCTGAAGGTTTCCCAAAATGAACCGTTCGTGTAATATCAGTTGTTCCATCTAGATACTTCATAGACACCAGTACTTATCAATAAACAAAGGTGGATATCATGATTACAAATCAATAAAAAGTTGCTAATAGTAACATTCTATGGAGACATCAGCAAATGTCTATGCAGCAAACTGTTTAAAATACTAGACAGACCTGGGCTCCAGAATCAAAAAGATAAATTTTGTCTGGATCAAATTCGGCACATGTTTCTTCCTTTGGAGAATAATGAATGATAGCTGCATTTGGGCCAACTGAGGAAATAGTAGGGAAACTCAATCCTCTGAAATGCTGAAAACAGAAATAGAAAAAATTCTTAGGATTAAACAGACTGGTATACCCTTTTCAACATGCATAGTAGTATGCGTATACACATCTACATTCTTACATTCATATTCCAGTAAGTTTATAGGAAAGAAACGTTTTTCCTCATTATTTTCACTCCCTTCATATCTGTAACCTTTTACACTCAAGCAAATACAGTCAAATATGATAGTAAAAAGAAATTGAAAAAATGCAGTGTGCCCCCAACCAATTAGTTAGTAACATCTATATAAGTTCCACTTCTAAAATCTATGATAGGAGGGGAGAGGAGCATCCAGTAAGTATTTCCCATGCATATACTAATTGAAATGTATATATCTAATGATTCCTACGTGTAATGTTTACCAAAAGCACTGGTCACAACAATTGAACCCTACCCCATTTGCCTCTATCTGCAGAAATACTAATTGCAACATCTGAAAGAGTCAGCCACTACTCTCATCCAATGGGCTTATAATACTCTAGGGAGGGTTAGAGGGTACAAGTTGGGATAACTACCTGTAAGTAATTTCTACACATACAATTGAACTGTATAGTATCAGGTGATATCAATAAGGCTAACAAGAGTATCAATTACATCAATTCTTTCATATATCTTATATGAAGTCAAAGTTGAACATCTCTGAGTTCTAATTCCTACATGCTATGTAACAAAAGCACTGATCCCAACAATTCAAGTCTACCTCATTTGCCCCTATCTGTAGATATCCTATCAGCAACAACTGAAAAGAGTCAACCACTACTCACACATTCACAAGAAATAAGTTCCACAAAAAGGAAGTGAAACTGCAGTAGTTATCCCAACTTGTACCCTCCCAAGAGTATGATAAGCCCATTGGAAAACAAAAAACTATCACTTTGAACATGAATTTAGGCCAAGGGAGATGCACATTCTTAAGTTAGAACTCAAGGAACTAGATGTAATCTTTCTGTTCAATATTAAAGAATCCTATTCAAATCAAATGGAAAAATAAGGAATAAAACTGGATATGATTTAGTCTCTACATCATGAAGATATTTGATGTTAGCTAATAAAATCTTTTCTACCTACTTTACAGGTGATGCCACCCCTATTTCAAAATATTTAATCACAGATTATCTGTCCAAGTGTCTTTAACAATTAAAGATAATTTGGTGCTCATTTGGATGGGCTTTTTCTGCAAAAGCCCAAAAGTGCTTCTGGTATAAAGAAAGCTTTTTTGAAAATTTTTACAATTTCAGCCTTTGGAAAAGCTGAAAACAACTTTTTTTTACTACTTATTTCAGAAGCTAAAATTTTTAGCATCTCCACAAGTGCTTTTTTCTTGAAAAAAGAACTTTTCGCTAAAAAAAGCTTATCCTAATGAACAGTTAATTGATTAGTTGACTCCACCTCTTTTGATGCTCGAAAACCCTCAAGCTTGTCACTTGCAGTCACCTCAGTCAGTTTCAAGGACTGCCTGCTAAAGTTTAAAAAAAATGCTGTAAGTATACTACGTGAGATTCAGCTTTATACTGATGCATCTGGAGCTAATTACTCTGAATGGCATCCCTAAACATTTTCAGTAATCAGTAAAAACATCACCTTTATGAAAGTTTAAAACAACTCTTGTTTATTTAACCTTGATAATGTTCTGACAAAGAGTATGTTAATTTTCTAAAAAGCTTTATAGGGGAGTCTCATGTCATGACTTCCCCTGTTAACAACTAACACCAACAACTTTTTCTCAATTTGCATTAGGTTATATCATAATAAGCATATTTGAGTTTAGGCCATTTCCCACTTTGGTAGGATACTTACAAATGTTCTTCCTTTTTCACAGCATCCCCCTCCAAAAAGTAACCAGACGCCCCATAAATATCCTGCATCTGCACATAGAACCAAGCAATTGCATCATTATTTGGCACCTCAGAATTTGTTGCACATGTAGGTGGATTTAAAGAAAGAAGAAAAATATAGAGAGAAGAGACAGAAAGATATAGTTATCCTCATTCAAAAACTAAACCATATCCAGAGAAACCAGATCCAAATGCAAACCTTCTTATCCAGCCAGACAAGATATTGAACAACTGCTGCACCATCCCGAATATGTGCCTTTCTTAACCCATCCAACTCCACTGGGTTCTACAAATATTGAAGCGATTTAAAATTAAGCTAAATTCACCAGATGAGATGAAAAAAAAAATTAAAGATATGTATAAAACTTTATTATATAGATTGCTGAGACTTATTTTTCACAATTTCCAGTACTAATCTAGAAACTTTCTAAATTTTCATGCAAGGTTGGCCTGAGAATGCTCCACACCAACTGCTGTGCTGCACTAAAAATCAAATGGCCTTTATTAATTGGATATAAGTGTAAAACCTTCAAAGCTTTCGCAAGGGCCAAAGGTGATTGCTGCAGGAGAACCTTATCAGGGTTCAATTTTGAATACAGTGCATAGCAGCATGAACCTGGATCAGCCCATATGAGGTCGTTACTATTCTCTTCTGCTTGATGTTCACCATTTATTCTTATATCGACTTCACTGAGAGTATTTTCTGCTTCCTTGGTAACTTCAGCTAGAGCAACTCTGACAGTAGACACAGCATCAAGCTCATCAGTTGAAAGCAATGCCACATCAAAGCTCACAGCTGTATACTCTCGAATTTCAATTCCATTCTCCTCTAGATGAGTTGTTACCTGCGCAAAACACACAATATTCAGTTAAGCCTTTACCAGCACAAGACACGTTGACAAATAGTGCTTAAATTATAAGCTCTTGCACCTAAATTCACCTTGTAAATGGGAAAAAATTAACCATTTTTGTCAACAAGTTTCATAGCTCCATATCTTCCCTTCCAAATATCAGGAATTCTACCTAGACCATTAACCATGAACCAAGTTGATAGTCTACTGACAGATCTTTCATAATCTTCACAAGTAAATAAATTTTGATCTAATTTGGCCATGACCAATGAGATAAATGTTTTCATTGAAAAAATTTTGGTCTCAGATAAGTAGTATTAAACATTCTGAAATCTGAAACCCAAGCCTTTTGTAAGATTATATACATAAATAAGGACAAAAAGTTACCATGGTCCTAGTAGAGTTTATACTGATAGTAACTTCATATAATATACTTATATAATGATTTTGCTATACTTTCACATCCATGCAAAAAACATTCTGGCGCACATTCAGAACTGATGAGACTTTACTCAAACTGACCTCAACAGACACCTTTCGCTTGTCCACGTAAAAGAAAGCTGAACTGGATGTCACAATAGCAAATGCATGAACGACGGGGCAGTATGCCACATCACTCCCACGAATATTATACAGCCATGCAACCTGCATTGTAGCCACGTTATTGGAAATATTAAATGAAAAAATAAAGACAATAATATTAAAAAGGATGAACATGCTAGGAGAAAATATCCTTAAGCTCAGAAAACATGAGTTAAGGAAAAGTTATTAAGAAGATACACTCACTTCATCAAGTGTTGTGAAAATTATACCACGGGCTTTCTCCTGCACAAGCTTTTTTCTCAAATCTTTCAACTTATCTGCAACAGAACGACCTGCAAATTCCAATGGTTGTACAATAACAGCATTGATCTCTGCTGGTGGCCGATTTGCCCATACTTCATCTACCAAATTTTTTGTTGTTTGAACCAGCTTCTGATGTTTTTTGGCAAAAGCACGCTCCCATCTTTGGGCAGTATCAATTGAAATGCACCAAGGGTCAAACCCAATGGATGCATCCTTCGGCATGTTCTAGTGAAAGAAAATGACTCGTTAGTACAGATATGACACATAGTAAAACCACAGATATAGTCTTATCACATAAGTTGAATAGAAGATGGACCACTCAGAAGCATTTCATGAATGAGGCAAGACTAATCCAGTATGTTTTCTGCATTCATAGGAGTAAGTCTATGTTTTTTTCTTTATAAATATGATAATTTTTTTGGAAATTTCCAATAATATCAAGCCGTATTCCTATTTTGCCATTTCTAATTTCTAGAATTTTCTCCCTGATTAGCAAATGGCCAGGGGAACTTAATGAATCAAGAATAGAACCAATGGGCTATGCTTAGGGATCATGATTGGAGATCAGAATAGAGGGAGATTTGGGGGGATAGGGGAGAAGGGTTCTGCTTTTGTGCTTGTTAAGACTAGGAGTATACAAAATGATTAAGTCTTATGAAGTAAGGAAGTGTTTACCCTAAAATCAAGGGCAATGATAACTTGGGGATGGATGGAGCTTCATTGAGGGGTGATTGGTTGATAGAATAATCCTGTAATATTCCTTTAACATCTAGTATAATTGAGGTGTACACTGGGGGCAATTGATACACATTATGCTTCTCTAATTATCTCTCTCTTATTTGAACAGGTTATTAAAGCAGTACCATCCACCTTGAAACTTAGGCCTGCCCTTGGCTTCCTTTGAATTTGTGGACTTTGTACATTGCTGCCCTTGTATGAGGCACTGTGATTTTCATTCAGTTTTAATTTCAAATCGTATTTTGTTGGTTTCTTTGCTTTGGTGTTGTGAGTTTTGTTTTGTTTTGCTGCCTCTGGAGTTGCGGATTGAAGACTTTGATGTGAGGTTTACGTCCAGCAGGGAGAAGGTTGAGGGGGACACTAGGGAGAAAAGTCAATGGCTTTTGGAAGTGTCTCATGCGTTTGAGATGTGTGCTGAAGGAGAAGGTTGAAGAGGCTTCTGGGAGCTGTCTGCAAAGACGCTGCCAAAGGTTTCATTATTTAGGGGGAGTGCTAGTTGCTTAAGTACTTAGATGGGTGATGGATTGTGTGTTTGTTCTTTGTTTTATCTATCTATGTGGAGTAAGGCTTTCTCTTCATTACAAGCTGAAGTGTGAGGGGGAGTGTTAAGACCATAGAAAATGATTAAGGAAGAGTTGACCCTAAAATCAAGCGTGATTAATTGGGGATGGATTCAAGGTATTTGATTGGAGCTTCATTGAGGGATGATTGAATGGCAAAATATGCTTGCAATATTCCTCTAGCATCTTTCTTTAAAAACAAAAAAAATTCCTCTAGCATCTTTCTATTAAAATTCCTCGAGCATCTAGCATTTTGAGGAGTAGGCTGGGGACAATTGCACATATTGTGCTTCATCTTATAGCCTTCTAACATTGTCTTTCTTTCTTCGTCTATCTCTCTCTGATGCTCTTCCAAACCCTTATTTTCTCTCTCTAATTTGTTAACAGTGCTCAAGTGAGCACAACCTCAGTCAATTCTTCCTAAGCAAGGAGAAGCTAGATGTGGACAACAACATATCAACAATGCCAATATGTAGACAGAGTGAATCTTGACCAAAACAGTAATCTTATGCTTCAACGAGGCCAAACAAAGAGAAAACTGTACAAAAACATCATTTGCTAAATTTTGGCATTGGTCTTAAGACTTATCAATAATATATATCAAAGAATGCTTTCTAAAATCTGGTGACTTACATCAGCCATCCAGATATCTACTGGAGGATCTTCACCAATACGCATTAGCTTCCACTGGTCACTAAGTTGTTGTGTTGCCTGCAAAAAATATCGCCCATCGGTCCACAGCAGTGCTTCATTCTTTGTTATAAGTGCCAAACCTGAATGTCATTTAAAAGAGGATACTCAAAAACAACACAAAAAGATACTTAACTGATTTTTATCATGTTTGATATACAGAAGAACATGCCATAGCTGTATGGCAAACAACAGGTAGAATTAGAAAACTTCCAATCACTGATTCGCAGTCCATTTTATAACAGGGATTGACCCACCAGTCTTAGAACCCCCTTGTAGCGATTAGTGCATGCATTACATAGCAACCACTGAGAATGAATTTGGGTTGTAACTAAAATAATACATATACATGTCATTCCCAACCCCAACCAAAAAAAAAAAGAAAAAAAAGAGAGAGAGCAGGCCCATTAGTCATTAGTCACAGCCTGTGCAATGAAATTACCAAACTATAGAAACCAAATGTGCCATACATGATCAGTTCACCAGCAAATACAAGAGGCAGAAGTGCAGTAAAATGATGTCTATCCAAACCTAGCAACAAACCCTGTGAATTTTTTTTTTTTAATTATTGGAACAAAACTTACTTTCACGGAAACCAATTATGCCAAAGCGTAGCTAGGATATCTGTTAACGCAGGAGGGAAATAGTGAAACGTTATCTGACATTAAAATGATAAAATCTTAAGAAGGTATCTACAAGCGTTAAAAGAATCCAAACAATTATACAGCCAAGGGCTTTTGCTCACACCCTTGACCCTTGTCCCCTCCATCCCAAATTCTAAACTGATCCATGTTATAATAAATGAACAAATTCGAACAAACTAGAACGAAAATGCATCAATAATTTTTCGTTAGACTGAAACTGACCAGCACTTCCAGTGAAGCCGGAAACGAATTCGCGCCGCTTGTCCCGTGCGGAGACATATTCACTCTGCAAACACACCATCGCAGAAAGAGAGAGGAGAATTCAAAAACCACGTTATCCATCGGATTAGACAACAGAACAAAAATACCGAAAATCTTCAATCAAAGTGACATACTGAGGAAGTGGAAGCAATTTATAAGCATGGAAAGTGACAAAGAAGAATGAAAGGGAACCTCAACCTGGTGATAATCTTCAGAGGGCACAACCAAGGCATCAAGAGGCGGGGAGTAAGAAGCCATCAGAGACCTCAAAGCAGAGAGTGTGTCTTCCATTTTTGTTTTCTTTCTTTTCTCAGTTTCGCACAAAGACTTTCGAGTGACAAATAACAGACAGAGCCCGGATTATATAGAAACGAGAAATGCTATTCGACAGACACACCTCGAAGCAAGGTCCCCGAGACGGATTCCTAGGTAATGTGAATGCCCTTTTCTGGTTTTTTTTTTTCAATTTTTTTCGGGTTGCGGATGAGAATAGTTTTCCTGGGTTCAACCTGAACTGGTTATAGGTGCGTCCATGAACGCTACAGTTAAGAATTTTATTACTAGTACAAATACTGCAGAGTACATCGAAGTCTTACACTTCTTTTATAAAATTATTATTAATTAATTTTATCTATTTCACCGTATATTAAAATTAATTTTTTATTTATTCTTATTAAAACTTAATAAAAAACGTAAAATCATAATAACTAAAAAGTTTTAAGATTTGAATTCGTTCTTGTTTGTAAAAAAATAATAAACGGTCATGTTATGAAAAAAAAAACACAAAGTATTTTTGAATAAAATTATTGAACTTTATAATTAATAATAATTAAAAATCTTTCAAATGTAAAATTTATTTTTATCTTTTTCGTATTTTTAAATAAAAGAAGAGAATTCAAATTCAAGATTTTATTGTCTATTCTGATTTGGTTTTATCTTCAACTTTAGTACTTTATAAAAAGAAAAAAAATTGAGGAGTTTTAACTTTTACGTAAAATTTGCTTACTTTACTGCGTAGAATTTTATTGAAAAAACTGGCTATTTGAAATCCAAGTTACTATAGTTCATTCATATTTCATAGTCCAAAAAATATAATTATTAATTATTAGGTTTGATTTACTAATTATTATATTTTTTTCTCTACAATACTAATTATTGTATCTTTTTTTTTTGGGTCAGTACTAATTATTGTATTTTTTTTTCTGGTCAGCACTAATTATTGTATCTAAAAACCATGTTCAACAAACCATGGCATTTTCCCAAACAGTTACGATACATTAACCTGCGACCCAATCCAACGGAAATGTTAAAAAGTTATCTTATCTTTGGTAAAGACTGGACCATGTCATTTTCCCGAACATTTACGATGCTTTAACCTGCGACCCACTCCAAAGTAAATGTTAAAGTTACGCTTATCTCTCGTAAAGAATGGAATTCTTTCGAATAAAAATAGGAATAAGGACATGAATCGATCAACTGAATGAGAATCATATTCTTATTCTACAATTTAGTATCATAGGATATAATATGAATTAGAAAGCGATTCTATTGTTTGATATAGCAAATATAATGCAAAATAAAATTTAAATTGATATAAAATAACATAATTATTTTTAATAAAAAAATAAAAATAATTATTTTTTTTCTTTCACACACATATGCATCTTTTGAAACAATATTCAAGATTCATTTTTCAATATGATGACAAAACATTTGATAATGCGGGAGGAAAAGCCAGCAGCGAAGACGCAAATGGTCCTAACCTGGCCACAAACAGAACTTATTTTGGGCATAAAACTCTTTCCCCTCCTTCTAGAAACAACGATGTAAAAGTTTTAAGAGTGGGTTAAAATTTGATGGAGTTAATAGATCAAGGTTATTATTATCATTTCACAAGTTAAATAAAGGTACAATTGATAAATAATATATATATATATATATATATATATATATATATATAATAAAAATTTAATTTTACAAAATTATGAAAGTCCAATTCTATCGTTTTTTTGAAGAATAAAATTCGGAATAAAAATTTAAAATTGGAATATCATTTTATATTTTTTCATTAATAAACATAAAAATGTTCTAATTTTAAGATTAAATGTGGAGCAACATTTCATTCCTTCACACTATGTTAAAATTCAAATGTAAGTAAAAATCTCACATGAAATAGGGATAAGAACTGTACAAATAAAAAGATTTATAAATTTAATATTTAAATATTTTATATTAAAATATGATGCCAAATCAATAAGTGTGTTTCTTGCTCAAGCCCATCTTCTTGTGAAGCCATTAGCATTGTGAGAGCACAAAATTTTGGGTAAGTAACACTTATTATTATTATTATTGTAGCTATTCATAATAAATCAGTTCCTGAGCATCCCTAATTACTTTGCTAGGTTTTCCTCTGGTCACATGGTTTTCACTTCAATGACACTTGGTGTTGTTTTAAACAAGTGTAAAGCAAGTAGTAATCTTCTGCTTTGTTAAGAAGCATAAAGCGACGCCCTCCTCCGTCAATGGTCAACAGCTGGGATACACCAAAAACTGTCAAGCTGCTAAAGAGATAGGTCTTTAGTTTTCTTCTGCAATGTCTTCAATTCATTTTCTAATTTTTGGTCTTGCCCGTTTGCAGGGCATCTTTCTCTACTTTTGTATCTGTTTTTGTTGTGTAAAAAGAAATCACTAGCTGGTTACTCAAACCACTTTTATGGTTTATCGCTTGAAGCATGAGAAATTTGTTTGCGTCGCCAAGGGTGTTAAGGGTGCAATGATGTTTGACTCTCTTTTGCAAACAGAAATTTAAAAAAAAATATTATGGAAATAATAAGAATAAAAATTAAAAAAATTAAAAAAAATGATTAAAAATATTGTTGAATAAAAAAGAAATAAAATAATAGGAAAAATGAAAGAAGAATTTTAAAAGATTAATTAAAAGATTTAACTCATAAACTTTTTTTCTTGAAAATTTAAAATTATGACTTATGAATTATTTGATATGATAAATACATTACAATATTCAAGATTCACATATTATTATTAATCACATAAGTATTATTTACTGAGTCAAATATTAAAAATAAATTTTTAAATAACATATTCAAATTTCACGTGATAAAATTAGATCATTCTTTTTTTTTAAAATATTATAATAGATTCAACGGTTGAACATGATTCTTTGCTCCAAAATCCAGCGTTGCTTATCACATTTAATTATTCAACCACTAATAATTAATATGATTCTTTGCTAGCCAATATTGCTTCTTAAGTAGAAAATCATGTTTGGATATTTATTTTACAAAAATGTATATAATAATTTTACATAATATATTATTTTTAAAAATATCTGAATAAGTGAAACTAAATAACTTCTTAAAGATTTTTCTACAATTACTAATTAAAAATTTCTTTTCTTTTTATCTTTAAAGAACTAGCATTTGCTAGAAAATTTATATCTAGTTTCCCAACTTTAATGGAAAGTGAGGTTATCACATTGCTCAAGTGGCAAAATGAGTTACAATACCCAAACAAATTCAAAACTTTAAAATCAAATTATTTAATAATCTAACCAACAATTAAATGTCATAATCACGAGTTATCCCAAAGTCCTCCAAAAGATAAAAACAGTTATATTATACCAAGTCATAATAATACACAATCATTGGAAAAAACACCAAAAGAAGGGAACAAGAAGATACACGAATTCACATTATTATTTGATATAAAATTTATGAACATCTACACCTTCCAGGACAACGCAGAACCGAGAACAACACGCGAATTGGTAGTGAAACAATGCTGGCATATTTCCCGTCACAATGCAATGGTAAAATATCAGAACCAATTTGACAACACAAAGGTCAAAAAATACACATGACCAACAAGAATAGAATGAAATCAAGAAAACACCATCATGACTGGGCGAGCCTCTTGACTACAACAGCCATATACTTGCCCTGATGCTCTGCCAGTGCCAGTTCTGTTTCACTTGGCTCTCTTGTGCCATCACCGGCAAACACTCCTGCACCATATGGAGAACCCCCTCTAATGGAGTCCATCTTGAACATACCGGGTCCAAATGTATATCCAACAGGAACAAACAGCATTCCATGGTGTGCCAGCTGGGTGATTGCCGTCCAACTGCAACAAAAAGCACAAACCTAAGCATTCGGTAATGACTTTCGAGCACTATTATCTAAGAAACCGTTCTAATTTCCATCATTAAGGCTATGTTTTGACAGGAGATTAGGAAAGAAAAATGAGAAAAGGATAAAAATTTTATAAAAAAAGAGGAAAGAAACGAGGGTTTTCAAGTAATTCTCCAAAACCATCATTTCTTGAGTTTTGTAAACATTTTAAAGTTCCTAAAATTTAGAGGATTTTGGAAGATTTAAAGCATCAAAATAAGAGAAAAGAAACTTATTTATTAACCTTCCATTCTCCTCCCTTTCCTTCTCTTTCATTCTCTTTAAATCCCTTTCTTTTCCATCCCCTCCAAACTCCCAACTCCCAAACATAGCCCAAGTGTCATAAAGTCTCTGTTTCTGGAAATGTAGAGAATAATAGGTGAAGGTCTCCGGCATTCAGAGTTCAGACTGCAGCATGCAACCCTATAAATTATCCATTCAATTTTAACTCATTTGCTTGTCTACCAGAGTCCTCTGAAACTATAATAACCAGAGAACTAAAACTCTTCTACAATTGCAGGCCAGTTACCTTGTCAACATAAAAGATCATCCTTCAAATCAATAGGAAGAAGTGAAGCCTTTCTCCTCTCGCTCTATGGAAAAATTTAAAAGAAGAAAAAAAAAAAAGTTTCCGCCACTGTAGTTATCACTTAAAAAGTTTTGCATACTACCCTGAACTTAACCATCTTTTGATTTCTTTCACACAGTATAACTGAAAATTCTCTAGGTCTGGTAATCTAGATGTGAAGATGAACCAAATAGACATGTAGCTCACATAAACTCAAGAATACATTGGAACTTTCTTAAGTCTCATTCACTCATCAATTGAAGTTGGTGAAAACCTGAGATAAATGTCCTAGACACAAGAAGAAAGCTCTCCATAACGGAAGACCGAAAACATCAAATATATAAAACTTTCAGAGCTAATAATCTGCCCCACTAAGTAATTTGCTATGGTGCTTGTCAAGCATGCTTCTTACACGCCATCTTCTTGATAATGAACATTACAGGTTATCATACTAAGCACAATTAGGAATTAGCACAATTGTATCGTTGATCCATGTCATAAAGATTCAACAAAATTTATGCCCAATACAACTTTCCTCTTTTTATCCATGCTTGGGACCGGCAATGTAAAGATTGGCAAGCACAACAGGTAATCATACTAAGCAATAGCAAAATATAATAGCAGTCTCACTCTCTGCCTCTTGCCGAGTAGAAAATAAGAATGATGCAGTATGAAAACTATGTTGGATGCAGTATATATACAAACTATGCTAAATCCATATTATATAGAAACAAAAAGCACAGCTGAATTACAAATATGAAGTATATTGAGCTGGAAACATTTGCATTTGATGGCATCTCAATTGTTGGCATGCATCATGGAAATTAATCACAGAGAAGAGCATAGCCTGCAAAAGTAAATGTGCAGACCTGATATAGTTCTTTAAGAAGAAAGTTCTATTCAAGAGAAGTATTTATGATATAGCCCTTGAAAAGATGATGTTTATGACAAACAACCATCCAATTCCACGAGGCATTTTGAATTTTTATCATGATAATCTATAGTCCAGTCAATGTCTCGGACTTCAAAATCTGATCTTTCATTTCATGTAGAAGCGAGCTATTCAAGTCAAGTCAATTTGGAATACCGCCCTTTTCACACTCTTCACAATAAGACCAGGGTATATATGTACATGGACCTAGCTACTAGCTCAGAGTTGAGACATCAAAATAGCAATTTGAAGTTCTATAGTTTTGTGCATCTATCATCCAGTGTTATGCATGTTTTATCTTGCTTCTTCTTTTTCAACAAAGAAATATCATGCATGGAGTATCAAGTGACAGTTAACTTACCCCATGACAGCTACTCTGTAAAGATTTTAATTTTCATCGTTGAGTCTAACGCTTCACAGAAGATTTTATTTTATGCATTTATATATATGATTTGTAAAATTACAATACATGGATGCTATTTATGTGTAATCACAGCAATTTAATTGACATTGGTAAATCGAATTCTGGTACCAAATTATTGACTTAAATTGCGATAAAATTAAAAACTCCAAGATTGCTCAATGCAGAGTTCTTTAGAGAAAAATTATAAGCAAAAAGAAAATTCTTACGCCGTAGTTTCTTGACCGCCTCCTTGAGTACCCGTGCTGACAAAGAACCCAGCAGGCTTCCCTGCAAGCTTTTGCTCCTTCCACAACTGCCCCGTTGAATCAAAGAATGCCTTCATTTGCGCCGCCATGCACCCATATCTGGTGGGAAACCCAAACAACACCCCATCGGCGGCCGGCAACTCAGCCGCCGTTATCTCCGGGATGGCGTCGTCCTTTGGCGGCGCCTTCATCTGGTGCAACACCTGAATTGGCAAAGTCTCCGGCACTCTATACAAAACCCCTTCCACCCCATCCACCCCATCCACACCCTTCTTCAACTTCCTAGCCAAGCCTTCGACATGCCCGTACATGGAATAGAACACAATGAAGATCTTCAATTTCGCAACTGGCTGCGACACCGTTTCTTGGATTGGCGTAGCAGCAGCGCTTGCATCGGCTTCGGGGGTGTGGGTGTTCTCCTCGACAGCGATCGGCGCGTTCCTGGATCCTCCGACGCCGTCGCGTGGAGGATCGTCGACAACCGGCGGCGCCTTCTTCTTGCTGGGAACACAGCCTCCTCCTTTGCCCATCAGGATCAAGAAACTGGTCAATGAACAAGGATGGCACTGGCACTAGCACCAGTAGTAATACTTGGAGGTTGGAATTTGGAAAATCCCACCCAAATTGTGAAGGGGAAATTACAATTTAGGTTCTTCACTCCAAAATTGAAATTGGTAAAACGAGATTTGAGAGTGTCAATGAGGTGAGTGTTTTGAACTGCGGAGTGCAGAGTGGCCTAACAGAGGGAGAGGGAGAGTTCCAGCCTGGCAAACGTCCAAGTAAGACTGGGTCTGGATTGCATTTTCAGAATTCAGACTTGTTTTTCAGATTTTTTGAGAATGAGACATGTGCTTTTGGAGGAGTAAAATATTTCTTTATATCAGTTTTTTTTTTTTACATTATTATATGATTAAATTAAAATTTTTTAAAAACAGTAAAACTTATAAATTTAATGTAAAAAATGTTAAACGATACAAATAAAATAATAATATACATATATAAAAATAATATTCAATTTAATAATATATACTTATTTATTTAGTATCAATTTATATAAAATAAAAAAAATATCTACATTACGAATATATAAAATTTTCTCTATTTTTTTATCAGTATATTCATCCTCACCCATACGGACAATGACATGTCCCCAACCTAATCAGAACGACAACGACGATGCAGCACCTCTAATACAAGTACAACAATTACTTGTGTTTAAATTAAATTTTTTATTTTATAAATTTAATTTTAATTAAAAATAAGTTCAAAGAAATTCATTTATATTTAAAAATTACGTTTAATTTAAAATTAAAAAATAATTATTTTAAAATAAATAAATTTTTAATATTAGAATTATGTTTAAAAAATAATCTAAATATTAAAACAAACAAAATAAAAAAATAAGTAAAAAGAATGTTTAATGCTATTTTTTTTCTTACTCGTTTTGGGAGGGGTTGGTTGGTTAATGGGAAAAGAACAAAGAAATTCTCATAGGTGAGGGTGATGATGTATCATTGAAATTGAAAAGATAGATAAGACTTTTCTTAAATTAATTATTGACGGCAAATTACAAATTAGTACTAGTGAATGTCATTGCGCGAATGCCGACTTCTAGAAGCAATGGATCCAAATTCTCATTGCAGATGGTTTTGAGACATTCACATCCGACTGCATTATTATTGTTGTCATCATTGTCATTAACTAATCTTGCTATGATTAGAAGCCACGTGGCAACCTGCCTTTTGACAATTTAAATTTTATTTTTCAAATCTATAATCTACATACTCAATAGTGCTTGTAAAGGTTGAAAATTAGAGCCGATGTTCATCGCTGATGTAGTGATACATTACTTGCAATTATAGTGATTTTATTTTCTTTTATTTAATATAAAGTTATATATAACCTCTGATGCCTTCCAAGTTTTACCTGTTTCATTTTGCCACGTATATATAATTACAGAAAAATCTTTTCGATATTCTCTTTTATAAAAGTACTAATATCTTAATAATAAATGACTAAGTGAGATATATAATCAAATGTTATTAATTATGAAAAGATATTGATATCTAAAAAAATATATTGAATAAACTTCTTAATTACATTACATTTACTATATATAGGAAAGCTATATGAAAGTAATAATAATATTGTTAAACTAACTCACAAATTTGATAAGCTTCTCAACCAAAAGTAAAAGGCACGTTACCAGTTAAGTTAGTGTTCCCCGCGTAATTTTTCATTTGTTTGATTATAAGCAACTGTCTAGTTGAATGTTGATATTTTACAAAATTATTTTACTTTTTCTTATAAAATATAAGTTAATTATTTGTCTAATGTAGTGTTTCTGAAATCATGTAACCTTAATTTGTCAAATGGGACATGTTAGTTATAGCATACATCAATAATTTAATTGATTCTTTTTTTATAGTAACGGTGTTCTCAAGTTAACCTTCAAGTCTATTAATATTTAGGAGAATTAATTTTTTTTATGTATTAAGTTAAAGTTTAAACTCAATTAATCAAGGTAGAGAATACACTTTTGCCAGTTCCTTGTATTTTCAATTGACTATTTACTTATATATTATGTATGTATCCGATGTAGTTTGGTTTAATATTAAATCTAAAAGTAAATCAAATTTAACTTATACTAATTATAAAATTTTTAAACAAACAAATGTTACTATAAAATTAAACCAAGCTATCCCAAGTAAAAAGGGTTGTGATGAAAAATGTAATTGTCAAAAAATATACTGTTCAGAAAAAAATACTCGCAAATTATATACAAATGAATTTGTTGACTGTTCTTCATGAATATAAATAAAATATAAAATCAACACAAGATTTAGCATTATTAAGATTACTGGTAAGAAGAAATTAATGATGAGCAAAAAAAATCTTACACCTATCCCAACTTGAGTTAAAATCTCAATTCATGTGTGATAAAAAAATCACAAGCTAATAACACCCAATAAAAAAGTAATTAAGTGTCGGTTAATAATAAAGAATTTTGATAATTTAAAAAAAATCATAAATTTAAATATTCGTGTTATTATTGTACCAAAACAAAAAAAAGAGCACCCAATAAAAAATGACTCAAATTGATTCATCTAGGTTTTTTTTAAAAAAAGAACCAAAATGATCTATAAAAACATATTAATAATAAATCAGATCAAATAAAATTGATGATTTCTCGAAACAAAATAAAATCAGCTAATTAGATTTGATTTAATGGATTTGGCTAATTTAATTGGTTCATGAACGCCCGTAACCTTGTTAAGACGAGGCCCAAACAAGATGAAGGAATTATTATATGGACGTAGTGGGTGTTCAAAACTGATCAAATCCAAATAAAACTGAAAAATTGATATAAAAAAATCAAAAATTGATTAAAACTGATTGAAATTAATTTATTTTTCAAAAATTGATCAGCTTGGTTTAATTTTCAATTTTAATTTTAAAAACCAAATCGAAGGTAAATATATATATATTATAAATTATTTTTTATATGTGATATTATACTTATATTTTTCAGAAACCTAAATTATTTTTTATATATTGCAATAGTATTATTATAAATGACTTAGCATAAACTTATTTTGTCTAAATGTCATTATCATAATTTTAAAATTTAAAATATAAGTTTAAGAATATTATCAAGTTAAACATAAAACTTATAAGATTTTCTGATGAAAATCGTTACTGTAACATAAACTTGAACTAATGTTTATCAATTGACATCATATGAGTTATATATATGGATTGTTATTTGAGTTAGGAACTCTTCTAAATAGTGAAATTGAACTTAGTTTATATTCTAGTTGGATCAAATTTAGGAAGAAAAAAAAAGAACAAAAGCCAATCAACCAAGTCGAACCAAATCAATTTCAATCATTTTGATTCGATTCAGTTCTTCAACAAAAAACTAAATCGATTGATTGATTTAAGAGATGAACCGATTAGTTTGGTTCGGTTACATTTTTCCTCAAAATCAAACCAGACCGGACCATGAATGCTCCTAAATGCAGTGCTTCCTTCAAATATTCATCATGGGCTCTTAGAAAAACACTGAACAACTACTTTTTGGGCCTTAACTCCCCGCTATGTTCTTTGCATTACAAAAATATTCCTTTGAACTAAAATATTTTGATTAAGCAATGGTTTTCAAGAAAATCTATAATTTGTTAATTGAATTTGATTTGTGAACTACGAAATATCACGCTTCCATGAGAAAGTTAACGGTTTAGAAAATGTTTATCTAGCTTCCATTCTGCAACTTATTATTACTAATAAAGTAAAAATAATTAGTTAATAGTAAAATTAAGCACTATCTCATGATAATATATTATTCATTACAATCAAGATTAATCCATGGACAAGAACGAGGGCTGGTTGCATGCATTTATGTATGATACTCTAAGTCAATATGAGAATACATTTTTAAGATTGTTTTGCAAAAAATTTAGTACATATTTGGTAACATATTAATTTTAAGAAAGAATTAATTTTTTTAAAATTTTTTAATAAAATTTTATTTATAAATTTTTTTAATAATAAAATAAACTAATTCATATATGCACTCAATCTCAACATGAAAATTAGTTTAAAAATACTTTTACCATATTATGAAAAAGCAAAGATATGTATGCTATGTTAGAGCCACTTAACTGAGGCCCACAAAGTGACAATATTTTGTTGGGCCTTATAGATGGAAGCTTTATAAATGATTAGTTCAGCCCACATCATTTATATTTGCATTGTGTTTTGTGTATCGTGATTCTCTACTGTGTCGGGACTTGGTACCTATTTTGTATCTCTTAAGGCCGAAAAACAAAATATTTAGTCTGATTATTTTGAAAAGAAATTGTGGACCAAAAACAAAATCGTTGATACAATCAGAGGCCCAAATTACATATTATATGAATACAAACACTACAAGAATCTTCAGCAAAAGTTTCATTGGACTTCCAACCAAAGATGGTTCGTCAGAAAGATGGCAGTAAAAAATTTTCTATTAATTTTTTTTATAGAATATTATCCATCAAGATATTTTTTGAAAAATGGAAATTTTTAGTTTTTACATTTTAAATACACTTCGTAACAATTTTTGAACCACTAAATATTTCAAGAAATAATGCTAAAAATGGGTGTTGCAAAACACCCGAGATTGCTTTTCCTACCAAAAAAAGAAAACCCCCCAAGATGAGTATTGGAAACACTTTATTCTAAAAAATAGTAAAGAGAAATGAAGTTAGAATATAAGATAAGAAATTGTAACGAATAATTACAAAGCTTTGAAAATAAACACGAAGAAACTGAAACAACAGAGAGGAAAAAAAGACTACTAACCATGCTTCAAAGTGGTGGTTTTTCCTGAAACATAGAAGATATTGAATCTGATTTTCGAGGGCAGTTTCCTAACAAGAATCCAAGCTTTGATCCTCAGCTTATTTATTATAGGTTCAACTAATCACTGGTAGTTACTTTGTATTCATCTACTTGTTCTTGGAAAAGTGGTAGCTACCACTTACATGATAGAAGTTGAACATGTTTTTTTGCTGACTCCACATAACATGGATATTTGATCTAGTCTAAATTTTCTACGCTATTATTCTACTGTCTCAGCCCATTTACTTGACTTGGCACTACATGTGTCATCAAAATGTAAACTTGACTTGGCAACAATGTCTATGTCCTTCGCCCATTTGAATGGTTTAATAAGGTAACGACAACGTTGCTTGGAAACAATTTTTCTAGTGTTTGGTGACATTATCCCCCAATGTCCGATGGCCTACTACTGCCTTATCCGTTTCAAAGTCACACCTTCACGTATTTCCTTAAAAGCCCGCATAGAATATACATCTCCTTAAAGTCAGCAGAGAAGTCTAACATGACTTTGTTCTGCAAAAGTAGGAAATTAATAATTAAAATTTCTCATTGTGACTTCTTTTTATTTTCTGTTGCCAAATGCGACCCTTAATTATTTATAGTTTTTTAACCATAAGAGTTTTCCGATGAAGCTCATACGATAAAGGATATAAAAAAAAAAAAACTTTTACCTTAATAAGGTCGTCCCTCCATATTTTGTTAGCCAGTTCAAGTTTGCTTCTAACTGAAGGCAAGGAAGGACCCTAAACGGATATAGTTCAAAGTTCACATACAACTAGTATCATTTAAGTACATAACGCTGACCCACATATTAAGGTGCCAAACCACAAAGTAAGAGTCTCGAGGTGAACTGAAGGACCACAACACAATGCAATGCATCACACAAAGTTAAAATTAAAAGACAGAGAAAAAAAAAAGAAAGAGAAAAAGAACGGGTGAGGAGTCTTGTTTAGTTGTCTTGGGATCAAAGGACACCTGAGAGATCGATCTAGGTAATGATCGAGAATCCATATCTGCTGGATGGACACCCGGCTATATTTGATACCTAACACATGTCCCATAAATAACATCGTCTTTAATTAGTTCCCAACGTTAGCATTGGGTATCAGCTAGCCCCCAGCACACCCCAAAATATAGAAAAACAAAAAGGAAGAAAAGAAACTGTGGAAAAGAAAACAACAATATCAGTGGCAACCATGTGCTAAGGCCAGTGGTAGTTTTTTTAGAATGAAGGACAGCCAGCTTAATTGGAATCCCTTAAAGAGTGTGAAAGAAATTGGAACCGAGGGACGAAGCAACGCCACATCCCCACTAGTCCTCCTGCCACGTTTCGTACGTTTGCTCCATATGTTTAATCACAATTAATTAAGAGGATGAAAAATATGTAAAATAAGTAACAGAATCTTTGATTATTATATAACCTAACCCTCTCGAAGATACTGACTTAGCTGTGTGGAGATTTCTTGCTTTCAAGTATAGGGAATAATCCAAACCTTTATGTGCGTGTATGTGTATGTTTATGGTTAATTGTGGGGACTACAAGCTTTTGAAGAAAGGGACTTGCTAGGGCTTTACCTTCCAATGGAAATCTCGGCTCTTTCTTAAGGGTCTTTCTTTCTTTCTTTCTTTTTTTTCGCCTTTTTTCTTTTATTTCTAGTTTTCTACTAGGGAGTATTTGACTACACTACCATTGCATCTTTTTCACCAATGGGTGTGGGTTTAGTTGATCGCTAATCACTTTCTCACATTCTCTAACATAATGCCACGCGCTGATAAATATAAACCTCTGTTTGGTGGCGAACCAATGATACTACTTAGGTTCATGCGTTGTGGGGTGATTGGCTCGTGGTGCTTAGAGTGCGTGAGCCACTGCCCCCTAAACCTAGAAGTTAGAGCTCAATTAGCCAAGTCATAAGCGACCGAAGCTAGATAATGGCCCAAATTAAGGCGCAATTCAGGGGTTGTTGAAAACTAGGTCTATAGGTTAAAAAATTTTCTAACAAAAAAATGAAAGAAGAAAAGAAACTGTGGAGGCTTACGTACGATCACTTTCACAAACCATGCGGGGACATTACATAGAAAATGATAGCTAATGAAATTAAATGAAGCACAGATTTAGAGGCTAAGGCGTGAAAGGGATTAGTGAGGAAGGAGGGAAACATGGAAGTGTACTGTGTGTGGCCCTTACAACACAAACAAAATTGACCGCCGGTTGACATATACATATTGATCACATGCATCCCTATCATTATCCATGCAAATATATTTATGGCAGGCACAAAGGGGACCTATAGGTTCCTTGTGTTAAATAAAACGAAGATGATATGCAAATTAAACTCATTGAGGCCTGAGAGGTCCCTGATGACTATTATAAACACATCTATTATCATGCACAAGACAGTATGGTGATTGAAATTTGAAGGGAGTGGAAGGAGGGTCTGGGGATGACCTACAAGTTTCTTTTTTTCGAAATTTTGGTGAGCATTAATATGATGTCTATTCAATCAAAGTAGAGAGTAAGCGTTGATAAAAGGCTGCTGAAAAAAATTAGTACACATGGGTCATATATCTTTGAGTTTTATGACTTTATCTTAGATCTCAGGCCAATTTACTAATAAAAAAATCATAAAACGTGGGACCACTAACACTGAACCACGTACGTTTTCTTAATTTATCAAAGGGAAAGGGGAAAATTTATCAGATAGCTTATTATTATTACATTTAATAATTTGTTCACACATGTTGGATCGAGGAGGTGCATCCAAATATGCTTTAGGTGTTTTAAGCGTATTTGATATATATATATATACACACACACATTCCATAATCAAGGGAATGCACTTTGATTAGCCAGAGTGCGTGACCGAAAATCTTGATTAGGATACCCAAGCAAACTAAATGAAAGTTGGAAGATGGGAAACAAGGGCTGGAGGTGTCGGGATAAACATGACACCCACTTGTTTAAACCCTTTTTTTTTGTTTGGTTGATTGATTAGTTTAGTCAAAGTTAAGATTATTAGACTGACAAACAACTCAAAAACATAACCCAAGGAATCTAGTCCATGCCACGCGCATCTTCTTTGGCGTATATCTTCCATTCTTTCTTTAAACAAATACAAAATTAATTAGGCAGGGAATTAACTTAAGCTGCCAGCTTATATATATAACCTAAGAGCGAATCTCTCTCTCTCTCTCTCTCTTTCGTCTTTTCACTTCTGACCTAGCTCATCTTCATCCTTATCCTTTATCACCACCTTTGTCTTTACTTTAAATCCATTTAACTCTAGTAAACTTGAAGAAGCATCCTGCTTTGCAAGCTCATCTTATCTTATTTTACTCGAAATAACTATGTCTATTGTACCCACCATAACAATAATCCCAGCTTTCCCCCTCACAAATGGAAAACGCCAACACACATCCGTTTCACTTTTGGCTTGAAAACGATATGTATGCCTGGATATATAATGTACACAATCAATTATCCCAATCGGTGCTCCGTAGCTCCTGACACTGTTGACAAATTCACCTCTCTCACTTTCTAGCTTTCTGCCATGGTTCGTTGAATCCACCCTCATTCTGCTTGTAATGGGGTATTTTTTTTTTGCCTGTCTTGACAAGGAGTATTTGTCCTTCTTTCGTCCAACAGAGGAAGAAACTCTCACCATAATAATTTGTCGTGCAACTCCTCTCCACGCCAGTAAATTCACGGTCATTTATAGATGCGTTGATTCTGTTTTATTCACACATCAAATGGGCAAGGGAATCGATCGAATCTAAAATTTTATCCTCTTCAATTTCGTTCGTGTTTTATTACTACGTTATTACAGTATTTTGAGCTTAATGGCATTAGGCAGCATGGGTTTGATTGTCATAGATCAGTGACAAACACAAATGTAAAATGTAATGTAATCAACTCAATCCATGTTTGGAATGGATGATGAGCGTCAAGTGTGGCGGCTACAGTTGGTGTTGGGGGGAATAGTAAGTTAACGTGACGTGAGCGCAGAGACGCAGTGATTGGTTAGGGGAGAGAGGAGTGGACAGGGTCTCTCCAACTCTCAAGTGTCTCTAGTCTCAAGTCTGAACTCTATCCGTCTACGTGAATGGCACACTTACGCGTGGGCTGTGGATAGAATCTGTGGTCCCCTCAAGTACTTGAGGGGAGGTGACACGCGTTCAGGTCCTTGGGTTGCACCCATGTGCCTCTCTTTGCCATGGACAAAAACGTCTTTATCGCCCTCCCTCTCCCTCTGCCCGTGGCGCAACTTTTTAGCTCCCTCTGCCAAACCCTTTGACTTGGCCTCACTGTTGTGTCCTCTTCAACTGCGGCTCCAAACAAATTAACTGCTCTCAACTCACAGAGCGCGCTCTCTCGCTCTCAATCACACGAGTACCGCGAGAGATAAGTGAAATCATAAAATGTCCAACTTATAAATTCGTTAACGATAATATTTAAGATTTTATCTGTCTATTTACTATGGTATGTTACATTCGAAACAAAAGAAAATAGTTATGAGTAAAAAATATTCACACATTTAAATTTTTCTAATTTCAAATTATACAAAAACTTTACTACTCTCTTAATTATCTTACTATTAAAATAGCACAAAAAAACATCTAAGATATCCTTTGCTTCTAACCTTGGTGATAACATTTTAGATCATATAAAGTTTAAGATGTCAGCGGCTTCTTTGTCTCTGACATCTGCTACGTCTTCGCCACTAACAAGTTCCTTTAATAACAGTGCACCCGAGCAATCACCTAACATGTTTAGATTTATTTTTAAAATTTTAAAATTATGATTTGAGTAAAAGTAAAAAGGAATATACTTTTATCTAAAAAGATTTTTAAAAATCAAACCGAATATGCTAACGGTCAATCACCATTTCACCGCTATGTACAGATCTCTTTCCGTATACTTAACAGAATTCCACTTCACCACGGCCTTCAAGATATATATCTTCAAGCCCGTCACACAAAGGAGGTCAAACAAAACGGTTGAGTGAAATTTCGATCTCAAGATGAAATAATTTTCAAAGAGACATGGTTGTACTTGAGCTACAATTTTTAGACAATATTTTAGTCTTTTTTTTTCATTTAGTTTTAAGTTTTAACTATATTTCTCTCAACTACCGATCAAAAAGGGAGGCGGTTGTATAAATTAAAATTAGAGGGATTAATATATAAATTTTAAAACTTTGGTGCAGTGTTTTTTTTTTATTAATTTTTTTTCATTTTGCTCTTTGATTCAATGAGAATTAATATTAACACTTAAATGAAAATTTTCTAAACACAAAAAAGGAAAGGAAAGGAAATAGATGATAAGAAATGAAGCTATATGCAATTTCGTGCCGTAGGATGGAAGGCCTCCAATGAATGGTGGATACTTTTTTTTATATATATTATATATTGCTAATGGGGACGGTGGATGGACAGAGCTAGCTCGTACCGTAATAAAAGTCCGTAAACTGCGACAAGCCCTGTCTCCGCAGGGAACCCTGAAATAACCTAGTTTGATCATTGCATATGAGAGGAAAGGCTGTGACATTACAACGAAACAACTGTGTTGGAAAGAAAAGGTTATGGATAGCAAGCCAAGAAAATATCAGAGAAACTTTCCCATTTTTCTCGCCAATTCAATCCCACTAGCTCTAGCTTTGAGCTGGTTCATCAATCGCGACATGTTGTTGTTAGGATAGAGAACCCTTTTGGAAGGACAGACAAAGTGGACATGCTTTATTTCTTTGTCCACCATTGAATCTGAATATTCCGCGAAGCTTGACCAGATTGTTGCCACGTCTCCCTTTAATCTCATAACAGGCCAAGACATGGGCAAATATTATATGAAAAAAAGGAAAAAAAAGTAAGAAATATAAAGTGGTGATGGATGACAAATAGCACGGTCCACGTTGTTGGTTGTGTTGTGTCACAGCCAGAAAACGAAATGTCAAGTTTATATTCTTCAGTTTGCAATTGAGAAAAGAGGTATAGATACTGTATAGTTCCAATTCACTTGTTAGAAAAGATACAACGCAGCAACTATGTACTTAGAAGCACTGGCGGAACAATTTTTTTTGACTTTGCAATAGCCCTATGAAAAAGGTACAACTCCTCTTATTAAAAAAAAACAATTATTATATGCATGCACGCGTATCGTTAAATAGCGTTTGAAATTAAACCTTGTGAATTCTTTCTTATTCAACAAAAAGAATTATATTATTTTATTTTTTCAAATTAAAAGCTTATTTTTTATAGTCTAACTCTAACTCATGTCACTGAGGTGTCCCTCCTGACATTACAAACTCTCAAACTTTCATTTCTAAATTTGTATAGAATCTTATCCTTGCCAAGTGTTACTCTCGATCGTTGAATCTATGAAAATTTTTGTCTATGGAAAAACATAATAATGTTATATAATCTATGCCATTCTTAAATCCTAAAAATATAATGTGTCTCCAACTTTTTCAGTCAAATTCACTCTATTTTCATTTTAAAAAAAGTTGAGTAAACCCCAACAAGTTTATTTCTAAAAGATCACCTCTTCTCTTCGTCTCAGTCGTAAAAGTTCTTGGCTAACTTCTTTTTTTTTTTTTTTCAAATCTCATTATTAAGCTAGTTCGGTATTTCCGATATTTAGTAATCTTATAGTATACATTAAAATGATACTATAGACGATCTTTTAATTTAACTAAAAAATAACATCAATGTATTTTAAACAATATTAACCACTTTCAACAAATTTTTATCACTAATTGCTTCGAATACAATCTTTATAAATAATTACTAAGGGCCTTGCTTTATTTCAAACCTTTCTAGAAATAAATTCTTACATACGATAGAAAAACAAAGATAATACTAAATTAACCCTAATCAATATCATGTGATTGGCTCATGATAAATGTCATTAGGACACCACAGGCAATATAAAAACAGTGCAAATCACTAGAAATATAGAATAGCAACTTATTGGGCCTTGACATTAGCTTTTGGTAGGTAAAAAATTTCGACACCCTCCTTCATTGGTGATCTATTCCCCTTATTCTCGTTCCAGGAGTAAAGACAAATTAAAGATGAATAAGTAGTTCATAACAATACATACGATGTATTAATATTGGTGTAAAATCAAAATTTAATTTTATATTAATAAATAAGTGTTTTACAAAATGAACATTTGACAGACTCTTGAATTGAAAGTATATCTTATGCAGTTGAATTGAAAGTATATACATACTATGCATATGATGCTAAAAAAATTCACATTAATCTAAATTTTTTACTGTATTATATTAAAATTAATATACAGTATATTTTTAAATAAGTAAAATATTTACCATTTGATCATATACTTATAGTTATTTAAATTTTAAAAATTTGATGTGTAAGATTATTACTTGATATAATTAAAGTGTTTTATAGGTTAAAATAATTTTCTTCAAAGAGTTTTTGGATAGTGAAAGTATGACAATTCTTACAATAGTATACCAACGAGTCCTAACCCTTGCAACTGAATGATATTTTCACTTATTTAAAAATATATTATATGTTAATTTTAAGTCATTTTGATGGAGTATAAAATAATCCTAAACTAATATACAAACCTGGGAAAATGAGATGCATCATACAAACTTCCAATCCAAGTATAATATAAATTTTAAATTTCGGGTGAAGTATATTTTAAAATTTTCTCATTCATAGGAGTATATACCACACAACATCACTCCTCAATCCTCATATAGTTTATACATATCATGCGACTTCTGCGGTCTTACATTCGGATCCAAAAACACATGTAATCAATATGGTGTGCTCATATCCCAGGTTTTACCCCCATCCTTTGTCCTCGAACAGCAAAAACTAGCCTGCCCAAGTGAAGATTTGAGTAAGTGAGGACGTCAACAATGACGACATGGCTATTAGGGGTTGGAGGGGGGGGACAGGGTGAGAAGAATTGCCAATTAAGCATGGGGAAGTCTCAAATCTTCACTCATCTCGAGCCACGCATGCCCTAAACCACAAAGCCAGATAGCTAAGCTGTATGAGTGCGGCTTTAGCTGCAACATATAGAAGTGAGCGAATACCACCCAATTGGACAACAAAAGTGATTTGCATGTCCAAATCCAGAGGCTAACCGCACCCCGTTGTTTATTAAGGTCGAGGTGGTCAGCTTTGGGATCCCAACCCCATCTACATTTTTTACAAAAGAAAGAAAAGTATGCGGGTGGGTTGGGGGGCCATCTGTACTCTTCTCACACGCCATTATCACCCTCCCTTTCTTTGTTAATCACCTATTTGAGAATTGAGAAAGCCTAACTTAGGGATGGTTACCGCTTATACACAAACACCACCATTATCTGTACTTATATTGCAGTATTAGTCCATCTTGTATTCATTATTAAATCAAGAGGACACGAGATGGGTTTTCATGATTATAACTTAGCGCCTTGGCGTGTACCATGACTAGCTGCAGATAACTCTTTCTTTGTGTACCAACATTAATAATGTGTGAAGAAATTCACATATATTCTTATAAAATTATTATTAACGCACTATTTTTTATAAACAAAATACAAAAATACAATAATTGAGAAGTTTATTTGATTTCATGAACTTAATCTGATTTGAAAGTATATATTAATACTTATCAAATGAAGAGAAAATACTTCTTTATGTTTTTCCCCTGTGACAAGGAAAAAATTATATGGTGTATATAGATTATATAAATATAGCATCTCTTATCCTACATGATCTATTGTGATACATCCGTACACATTATGCTGGTGTGCACCATGTCTTGGCAGCTATTAATTAATAAACAAAAAACAACACAATGGCACTGATCTGCAAATTTAAACACAGCTTGGGGTCATTTTTTAAGAGGGGCCTCCCACACCTTCAACACAAACTAAGAGGACACACGCACATCCATTTCCCTATAAATATATGGAAGGCTTATGTTGCTCTCCAAAGACATTTAGCCCTTTCAGGGAGAACATCTCACTCGTCTTGAGAGAAAAAGAAGTGAGTAAGCTAGGAAGAAAGAAAGGAATAGAGAGAGAAAAAGAGAGAGAGTCACACACTAATAACATACAGAGCTAGCTATACCATCATGAATCATCGACCTATCGAAGACCATATGGTGCTCATCTCTCAGTTATACCCTGCTGGTGCTTACACTCAGATAATTCCTCAACAAGGTTAGCATCCATGCTCAAACATATAGCATTTTCTCTTATTCATCATTATCCACGGCATAAATTGAACGCGCCTTCTATTGATTTGCCATATATGTTGACTGTACATATTTTTCAGGGGAGAAAAAGACAAGACGCCGGCGCAACAAAAAGAACAAAGGGGGAGAAAACGGGGCTGCGGGAGCGAACAAGAAGAGGAAGCTCAGTTTAGAGCAAGTTAATCTGCTTGAGCAAAACTTCGGAAACGAACATAAACTGGAGTCTGAAAGGAAGGACAGGCTCGCATTGGAGCTCTGTTTGGATCCTCGACAAGTTGCTGTGTGGTTTCAGAATAGAAGAGCCCGTTGGAAGAACAAAAAATTGGAGGAAGAGTACTCCAATCTTAAAAAAAGCTCATGAAACCACCATGCTCGAGAAATGCCGCCTTGAAACTGAGGTACACCGTACACCTCTTTCTCTTTCACATATTTAATCATAACTAGTTTTCCATTAGATTAAGGTCATATTGTTTTGGTTTCCGGAAAAATGATTCCGAGCAACCATATTTAAAAGCAAGAGATCGTGATTAAGCAAGCTAGAGACATTTCATTGGCCCATATATATTTCTTGTGCTTAGAAAATTTGTTGGTGGGGGAAGAAACCAGGACTGAGTGTGAGTTTATGGTCTTGTTTTCTGGGAACCCAGAGCGGAAGTGGAGGTAGTACGCTACCTAGAGAGTCTATAAGAAAGACTCGCCTGTTTCCCATCGATTACTTTGTAGCCAAACGCACTCTACACTCTACAGCAGTGCCATTTTTTCTCTCTCACAACAGTTTAACGTCAATGTTGGGCAAGCATGTCACGACGTTTCTTCTGGTGGCCTTATATTTATTATTCTCTCTTGTTATTCCAGCTCTTCAAGTCGTTGCTTTATATATTTTGTTTAAAAAAGTTATTTGTGAAGTTTAATCCCGTAAATGTTGAAAGAGATCGAGAAGCATCCGTAGCCGGCTGTTCAGGGCAAAAAGAAACCCAAAGAATGAGAAAACAAGAAAAGAAAAGAGAAAAAACAAAAACAAAAGAAAAGGAAAGCGGAAACTGAGAGTGAGACCCACCAATATGAACGTGGATGAGCTCTGGGCTCGAAGAAATCATCGTCCTCTTAAGTTCTTGGCCATACGATAAGTTAAGATGAAAAAAATCAAAAAAATATAAAAAACAAAAAGCATTAAGAAGGAACAGCAAACTGCCACCTTAGGTAGACAACAAAAGGCACTGTGTCTTTCAGTCTTCGATGAACTCCGCACCATATTATTAGGGGGGCTCACGTTGGGCCTTGCTGCAGGCCCACTAATGAAGAGGAAGGCACGTGATGTGTTCCCACGTGAAACGCCATTAGCCACTACACTAATCAACACCCACCATGACTTTTATGAAAGTAAATTAAATGCCCGAGCCTTTACATTTGGCTTTGGTTAATTGGATCTTAACTCCTAGCGTGGCATCATTGCTCGCAGGTGTTGAAGCTCAAGGAGCAGCTTTCGGAGGCAGAGAGGGAGATTCAGCGCCTACTGGAGCGTTCTGACAGAGTCCCGAGCAACAGCTCCAGTTCGTCACAGTCACTGTCACTGTCACAGTCAATGGAAGCGATGGACCCCCCATTTCTTGGAGAGTTTGTGGTGGACGGATACGACGACGCTGCGTTTTACGTGCCAGAGACCCATTACATCCATGGCATGGAATGGATTAATCTGTATATGTGAACCAGAGAAATTTGGCATTTTGTAGATAATGTGAATGATCTAATGTAAATTGTTCTCTTAGTTATGTAGCTAGCGAGTGTGTGTTTGACTATGATTTGGAAAGTGTCATTAACATAATAATTTGCATTTTGACTCCAAATGTCAGTATCTTTGTTTGTTGCCCAATGATAATTTATGTCAGCTATATGAAGATATATAGATGTGCCGTGTGTCTCTTTCATAACATAATTGAGGTCACCGATGTTAGCTTTTTTTTTGTGTTTTTTTTATAACAGATTCTTCGTATTTATCTTCTGGGAATGTACTAATAATGGAATTCCTTATTGTCTATGCATTCGTTTCTAGCTAGTGTCATACGACCCCGTTGATGCTATAGTGTTCTGTACCAATCTTTTAAATAACTGTTACTTCCCATAAACAGATCACAACCAGTGGTTTTCCTCCCCACGAATGTTTTGTACGAGATAAAAGCACCAATGAAATATAACTGACTTTCCCTTATTTTCTCAACTAAAATGTAACAAATAATAACTAAAGAAAAAAGACAAACAGCGTTCCAATTCAAGCATAAACAATTTCGCAAGAATCAGCATTTTCCTTTTCTCATATACGACGTTACATGCTTATCTGAACATTAATGATATTTTTGTTGCAATTAATTGGCCATTTTCACCATTACATAAAAGCGTGGACTTAACTGTTTGTTCAAGTGAAAAGATGAAAAGATAAGGAGACACAAAGAATATATAGCCTAATTATTCCCATGAAATATGGGTGGTGGAGTGCTTGAAGCTTTGAACATAGACAGAAGTCTTTTTGCTTCTCGTTTATGGACTCCGGTGCTTAGACATCAGACATTTTTTTCCCCTTTTATTTTCTTTTGTCCATAAAGTTGCCTTCTACACTAGGCTATAACCTTTTCTTTCTTTTTTTTTTTTTTCCGATACAATACATTATAGGTCGTAGCTAACAAGACACAGGCTGTATCTTTTGTTCATTTATTTGTCCATATCAACATAAAGCGTTTGCAATATCCGAAGCCAGAACTTCCCTATGTGGAGGTCATTCCCTATATATATATATATATTTATATATATATCAATCACTATTCACTAACAAACATTTTTAATTTATTAGCAAATGAGTCGGGTAATTTATAAAATCTTTTCCACATTTCATTTATGATTTATTCACTAACCATATACAAAGATAAGAATCTATTTTTTAACAAAGCCGTCCTCTTAAAAACGATTTTGACTTTATGGAAAAAATATTTATAAAATTTTCAGTTAAATTCACGTTACTTTTATCTTAAAAATTACTTTTTTTTTATTTTTATCGATATCGCAGAAAAAAAAAGGTGTCCACTTTTATTAACTAGCAATAAAACACACATTAAATGTAAAAAATAATAAAAGCAAAAATTTAAAAAAATAAGAGAAAAATAGATTAAATAGAAAAATAATATATATGATTATTATTTAAATGATTAATTACACTTACAATCTCATATGTATTATTAATTTACTAAACAAACATATAAATAAAAGTGAAATGAAAAAAAATCAAGAATTCTCTTTATCAGTAGTAGACACTCAATTACTCAGTGTTAGCTTTGTCTTCTTTCCTTTTACCATTTCTTACGAATCACATACATGATTTGGTATTAAATCAGTTCAAAATCAAATCATAAAAAATTATATATTTAAAAACTAGTTGAAATTTATATGAACTTATCTAGCTAGTTTTTATTTAAATCATATTGAACCTATTGATTTAATTTGCAAAAACACCCCTAAAAAACAAATATACTTAAGAGGACAACCTGGAGAATAACTGACACTTTAGTGGTTAAACAGAATTGAGTTTAGCTAAGGAACATTATTGAGTTTTTTGGTCAGACATGAGACATGTTTTTTTTTTTCTTCTGCCAGAGACATGAGACATTGTCACATTGATGATCAACGAAGGAGCATTCTTCATATTACAAAAAAAAAAAAAAATAGAGCATTCTTCGGATGCTGAAATTGTCGTCCTCATCGGGAAAAGGTCGTCCCAGTGCCAAGCTGAGTGGCTTTTCGTTTTTCGCAGCAGAATGGCTTTGTTGCTTTTGGGCTTTTATAAACTTCTACATTTTGGACTTTAGGCTAAACCCGAAAGCGATTCAGATGGAACGTTTTCTCGGCCCAAACGGAAAAAATAAAAAACAGTTTTCTGTTTTGTGTGCGCTCCCACTGTCTTTTGTATTTAGTTCGTGTACTTGGGTTTTGAGATATAATTGTTGTATCTTTTAATTTATATTTTTTTAATTTATATAATTATTCAATAATTTAATTAATTATAATTTTATAAAAAAATTATAATATATTTAAAATTAATTATAATAGTGTATGTAAAAAAAAATAAATCTTTGTATTTAAAAATAGAAAAATTATAGTTATAAATTAATTAGTTAAATTAATATAAATTTTTAAAAAATTAAAATATATAAATATAAAATTAATTAGTCAAACTATAACTCTTTTGAGACTAGAAGTTTCACATGCATATTTCTTATGGTGTGGCCCCAAGTAATTGCATAATTAAGATTTGAACTTATGATTGTGTGCCTACTACATATCACATGCTGGTTGACCACTAAATCAATTCTTTGACTCTATAATGTACAAATTTATACGTTATATTATTTAGAGGAACATTTAGTAAAATTTTAATTTTTTTCACTAATAATAGTGTCATTCAATGTTGAGTACACTTATTTTAAAAAGAATTTTAAAGAAATGTAATTTTAGAATAATAATTTTATTTAAATTATATTAGTATTTAATGAATTTATTTTTAAAATAATAATAACAATAATAATAATAATAATAATAATTTTATGTATATTAAATTAATATTTAATACATCTTATTTAATAATATTTATTTCACTCAAGTTAATTTGTTACACGTACACATATATTAGTGATAGCATTTTATAAGACCTATCCTAAGGCTATATAGTTTTTGTGTCTTACTTTGAAGCAAGTGGAAGTGTTCGAGCAATCTTTTTTTTTTTTTTTTAATGTGAAAAAAGTGTTTGAGCAATCAGAAACAATCAAACGATCTCAAAATTCAGAATGTATCTTGTACATGTGGGACCGTGGGAATAATAATAAAAATAGGCAACTAAATAAATATTTTCTCTATTGACTTTCATATGTCATTGAAGATTTTTGTACAAAAATTAAAAAGATATTAAATAATTTTAATTATAAAAAAATAAAATTCAACTAACATAATATTCGTGCAATGCATAAAAAAATTTAAAAAAATAAAATCATATTTCTTAAAAATTATATATTACTTAAAAATTATAATATAATATTCAATTAAAAATTACTTATAACAAATTTAAAAGAGATATTTAATAAATTATTATCTTTTTAATTTTACATAATTTAAAATTATATATTCATTATTTATTTTAGATTTATTTTAATATTTATTAGTATTTTTCAATATTATTTTAATATTTCTTTATTCAAAAATTTAATAATAATTATTCATTAATTCATGATTTAAAATCATAACATATCAACTATCACAATAAATGTATTATAATATTCAAGATTCATATCATTATTTTTTACCACATAAATATTATTTAGTAAAACTAAATGTCAAAACAAATTTATAAATAACATAGTCAAATTTTATATGACAAAGTCAAATCACTTTTCTCTTTTTATAATAATAATAATAATAATAATAATAGATTTTTCTCTATCCACTTTTATTTATTTTTTAAAATTTTTACACAATAATTAAAAAGTTATTAAATAGTCTCAATTATAGAAAAATAGTTTAAAATGACTAAATTATTTTTTCTCTCACTTCATTAATATTTTTTTTAATTTTACTAACTTCACTAATTTTTTTTTCAATTAAAAGTTAAGGAGAAAGTTAAAAAAATTAATTAATACTTCTTTAATATTTTTAAACGATAGATTTTTTTAAATAATTTTTTTTACACAATAAATAAAAGTAGATTGAGAAAATAATAAATAATAGAAATGATTAAATTATTTTTTATTTTATTAATATTTTATTTTTTATTCAATTTTACTTGTTCTATTAGTTTTCTTTTCATTAAAAGATAAAAATAAATTTTTTTAATATTCTTAAATCACATATATTTTTATAAAAATTTATTTTATAAAAATAAATGAAGAAAATATTGCTTAATAAATGTTATCCTATCCAGAAATGCACATAATTATCAGATGAGTCATGGGCAAGTAAAAATAAATAACTAACTAATTTTATTAATGCATGTTTTAAAACACAAATTAAAAAATTAAAAATGAAAATTATTCAAGAAAAAATAAAATATTTAATATTTAAAAAATTCAAAGTATATTTAATAATTTTTTAATAAAAAAAATTTAATAAAAAATAAAAAATATTATTTTTATTGTTTAATATGTGTTTTAATAACACAAGTCAAGAAAGAAGAAGAGTCGTACCAAACCTGATCCAGTAAGATACGGACAGCTGTAATCCTCTTCCTCGCGCGTGTCAGCCCGAAAGCCCTAAACAGCCTCGCAACTTGCTCTGCTTCCTTCAATGTTGTGCTTGGTTTCAAATTCAATTCAAAAGTTTCAAGCAATTGCCCATTCCCATTTGGTTCCAATCTCCAACATCGACGAGGAGACACGCAAACACACGCTCTCTCTCTCTCTCTCTCTTGCCGTGGTTCCATGGTCTTCGCTGTACAGTACAAACAAGGCCCCAAACAGAAACCGTTTTGGCTCCTTCAACAAAACAAAAGCATAGTATTATTATTATTATAGATTTTAGATTTTAGATTTAAATCCGCCTTGTCCATCCCACTTGGACTTCCACCTCACCGTTTTTCTGCCTCCTTTCTTAACGCCATGAAAACAGGTCACTCTCTCTCTCTCTCTCTCCTGTGGCTCCTGATTTTTCTGTAAATTGCTAAATATCTGTCTTTTCTTTTTTGGTTATAAGTCTTGCTAAATATCTTTTTGGATAGCGATGTTGTAGCGTTGTGCCTAGCTTAATTGTTGTTCTTCTTTTGTAGCTCGAATTTCATTGCGAGGATCTTAAGCCTTGTTCTGTTTCGGTTTCTTTTTACCTGAGCTTGATTTTTGGAATATGCAATGCTTTCTTTTCTTTTATTTTCTCTTCTTATGGTAAATTCTGTCCTCTCCTGAGAATTCGAATGTTCAGTAGAACTTATCGTAATGTGATTTCTCGCTCTTTCTGATTCTACCGCTGCTTGGTATATTTGCTCGCTGTAGTTTGTTAATTATTGATTCTATTCCTGAATTGGTTTATTTTTTAATCCTCCCAACGAGATAGGTTAGGGGTAAAGAATAATTTGATGAATGATAAATATGTCGATAGAATCCCATAAGTTTATGGATAAGAAGGCCAAGAAAAGGAGGTAAAGAAAAACCTTTGGCTCTGTTTGATAAGGAGGTGCAGAGAAGATAAACAAGGATAAAAAAAAGGAAAAAAAAGCAATTCTTTTATTTTTCTTAAATTTATATTGATGAAAATGAAATTTTCATATATTTTCTTTCTTAAATCCTAAACCGTACTGTCGTCAAATAACCTAAAGAAAGTTGCAATGGTCAAAAAGTAAGAACAGCAGGATGATGCGAAGGTAGGCACTAGGTTGGGAATCTCTGCGGAATTTCATCCCTATTAATTTCATATGCTTTCATTACCTGTGTAGGTATATAATGATAAATATGGCGGTTTCTATGGTACTCTAATTAGTGGCATCTGCTTAAGTTGAAGTATTGTTGACCTTTGGATTTTTCATATGAACTCAAAAGACATTCTTGCATTGACTAGTAAACAGAGTTTGTGAGAATTAAACCAGTAAAAAATTGCCATGTAAGGTGAACTCATTTAAAGTTGACGAAAATTTTTTTTTAAGTTGAGCCAACAATAGAACAAACTCCTCGGAAGATGACTTAAAACACAAATTCTCTTGATAAATAATAACAATATTTGTTAGAATATATTTAGAAGATCTTTAGAATATATTATGGAATCAATTTATACTTTAATTGATAAAGCAATTTATGAGTCATATCATAATTTTATTATATTTCTTAACTTATTTTCTTATTTGATTAGGGTTACTACAATATAAATAGAGGTTAATGTTTTGTCTTTTGTAATATATCAATCACATCAAACACATCTATCACATGCTATTGTTTAATCTTCATTATATTTTCTTCTTTTCCTCTATTGAAAATCCTATAATTTCAACATGGTATCAGAGCGGTACCATCCGCCTTGAGGGTATCCATACTTTTTGTTGTGTCGAGTTTTATAGAACTCCTTTGTAAATTCTCCTTTATTATTTTCTCAACTCATTCTCTTATCTATTTTCTCTGTATTTTTACTGTTTGACTATTTTTCAATGCTAGCATAGCATTGAGGGGAAGTGATAATGATAGTGGTGACTTTTCAATACTAGTGTTCGTGATGTTATTTTCTCATCGACGATCATTCTGATGGTGATTTCTTTCCCACTGATGAATCATATCAGTGGTGAAATCTCTTCAATGCTAGTATTTGTCAGGTTATTCTCTTCCCATCGACGATCATTCCGATAGTGATTTCTTTTTCACTAATGAGTTATATCAATGGTGACTTTTCAATACTATTGTTCGTGATGTTGTTCTCTTCCTATTGACGATCATTCCGATAGTGACTTCTTTCCCACTGATGAATCATACCAGTGGTGACATCTCTTTAATACTAATGTTTGTCATGTTATTCTTTTCCCATCAACGATCATTTCGATGGTGACTTCTTTTACACTTATTATTCATATCAGTGGTGACATTTCTTCAATACTTGTATTTGTGATGTTATTCTCTTTCCATCGACGATCATTCCGATAGTAACTTCTTTCTCACTGATGAATCATACTAGTGGTATTTCTTTTCAAGTCTTTTGGGTCTGCTATCTGGTCAAGAAGAACCCTGGAATCCTTTCTCTGATGATCATTCCTTACTGAGTTATCTTTTCAGCAATGTTCATCTCTCCGGCGTCCCCAGCATCCTGAGTAGTATGTCAGCCATGGAGTCCACTTTATATTTATGTTATTTAATTAAAGTATTTATTTGTAACAAGCTTAAAGCTTTAGCTTGAGAAGGAGTGTTAGAATATATTTAGAATATCTTTAAAAGATCTTTAGAATATATTATAGAATCAATTAGTGCTCTAATTGATGAAGTAATTTAGAAGTCATATCATAATTTTATTATATTTCTTAATTTATTTCCTTATTTGATTAGGGCTACTAGAATATAAATAGAGGTTAATATTTTGTCTTTTGTAATATATCAATCACATCAAACACATCTATCACATGCTATTATGTAATTTTTATTATACTTTCTTCCTTCTCTCTACCTTAAACCCCATAATTTCAACAATATTCATTCCTAAAAGTAAAATATAATTAACTATAAACCTAAAATCACATCACTGGAAATTGCAATTTTACATATATGTGCATCTAAACATCCATAGATACATGTATAAAAGAAAAATTCTATCCTTGTCTATTCTCCATTTAAGGTAATTCCCTGTAGGGATCTAGATCTGCGAGTAAAATTGTCATCCGTAACTCAGGACAAAATTGAACATATTTGTCTTGTCTCCTTGTCTCTTTCACGCTTTTCTTTATCATCCCATGTGTTGCATTATAGGATATAGCTGATGGTGAGCTAACTCTTGTCCATTAGCTAATGAATGATTGTGTATAAAGAGTGATAACCTCTACAAGTGAGACCCAATATTACAAATTATAGGGAATTCATTTCTTTACTTAAAGTTATTGTGCTTTGTTTCTAGAATTGTAAAATAATGCTCCATCTTAATATTTGTAGTTGAAAGATCATTCTCTTAAAAATTTCTTTCTTTGCTATTTGTTCATTGCACTAATTTTCTGGTAGATAAAGTTGAAATGTAACTAAATTATCATCTTTTAGTCAGAGACTTAAACTTGAATTCTCAGGCTTGATTACTTATGCAGTTTCTTGTTTGGGGCTACTGCTGTTATTTTTATTTTATTTTTTAAAGTAAGCCTACTCATCTTCAGACCAAGAGCATCATTTTTTCCAATTAAGAATTGTTGCTTGGGTTTTGTCTAGAAGAAAGAGCTAGTAGGCGGTTAGTGAGCAGGGACTAGGAGAGATCAATAATTCAAATCTTATCAGGAGAAGGTTCAGCTTCTCACCCTCCTTGAGGATATCAATTTCTTTGGTTGTAAAAGAGGTGCTTAATCACTTATTTCTTTGGAGAATAGTTAAACTCATTTACTTTATACTTTTGAATTAGAATTGAGAGTTTTTGATGATTAATCTGAGTGCTATTAGGGACATGTAATGTTATATTTCTTTATTCAGTGTGTGTTGTCTGACATGTGTGCTTGTTCAAGGTGATCTAATGATGGTTATCAGAACTTGATCTTATAACAAGTCTTTTGAGTTGGTGGCACTGAAAGGGCAGTTTTTCTGAACTGATCTGAATGGGAACTGGGGAAGAAAGCACAGCTAAACCTTCTAAACCATCTTCTTCAACTCAGGTTCTCTCCTTACAATGTCCCTTTGCTTTTTTCTTTTTCTGGTCATTCCCCCTATGTCCTTATCATTTCTGTTAATATTAACAGGAGATACCAGTGGCACCTTCATATCCTGATTGGTCAAGCTCCATGCAGGTTGGTGGAAAATGTGATATAGACTTCTTTAATCGTGAAAGCTCTGATGCAGATAAATAATGTCAGTATCTAACATGTCAGCTTCTTATTTAGGCTTATTACACTCCTGGAGCCACTCCACCTCCTTTTTTTGCCTCAACTGTTGCTCCCCCAACTCCTCATCCCTATCTGTGGGGAAGCCAGGTAAATATCATATTTCATTTGGAATATAAACTAGATTGCTAGCACACTGTATGGTGGAGAAAGTTCTCATTTACAGTTTTGTTGATTTTTCCAGCATCCTCTAATTCCACCTTATGGTACTCCTGTTCCCTATCCAGCTATATATCCTCCTGGGAGTGTCTATGTTCATCCTAGCATGGCAACGGTAACCCACTTGCTCACTCTAGTCCTTTACCCCTCAACCTCTGGGCAGAAAAATGTGAATTCTTTGTAATGTTTGCTTATGCAGGATGAATTCACATGTTGCTAAGCAACTTTATTTGCTAGATCTGTTATAGTTTGGCATTTAATTCATAATCTTCACTTTTTTATTTTCATTTTTTGGCTTTTAATCATTTTGGTAGACTGCAAGCGCCACACAGCATAGTACAGAGTTTGTAGGCAAGGGAACTGATGGAAAAGATCCGGTTTCAGCCAAAAATTTGAAGGGAACTTCTGCAAATACAGGTTCCAAGGCAGGAGACAGCGGAAAGGCAGGCTCAGGGTCAGGAAATGATGGCATCTCACAAAGGTTTGGCAAGCCACTGGTTAATTTTAGATCTTTTTGAGATTTCTTTTTCCTCAATTTGCTTCCTTAATATGAATTTTCTATAAAAAATTTCACTCACAGTGCTGAAAGTGGTTCAGAGGGAACATCAGATGCTAGTGATGAGAATACTAACCAACAGGTATATTACTGTTTAGCATCATTACTTGTGCTCTCACTTGTTTTCAGTACATATTAAGTTTCCTGAAGTCTACATGGCCTGTTCTTATTTTACACTTAGCTGTCTCTGTTACTTTAATGTTTTCAGTAAAAGTCTCAACTAAACTGATTTAATTAAAGGAATGTTGATCTTCTTCCTTTCTGTTTCCTGCTTTTGTCTGATGAGTTCTATTTCTTTGTAGGAATCAGGTGCAAACAAGAAGGGGAGCTTTGACCAGATGCTTGTTGATGGTGTGCCTCCTACCTATTCATGATTATCTTTCTTTTACATGGTTGCTCAAAAGTCCAAACAATTTTGTGTTTGTGTGAACTTTTTAAGGAGCTAATGCACAGAACAATTCTGGTGCCATTTCTCAATCTTCTGTACCTGGAAAGCCTGTTGTGTCAATGTCTGCAACTAATCTTAATATTGGAATGGACTTGTGGAATGCATCTCCTGCTGGTGCTGAAGCTGCAAAAATGAAACAAAATCAATCTGCTGCCTCAGGAGCTGTTGCTCCTTCTTCAACCATAATGGGACGTGAAGTCGCACTTGGTGAACAGTGGATACAGGTATGAGTCCTAGAGTAGTTTTTATAAGTTGTTCTGAGAATATATTGCTTTTTATAGTCAACATTCATAGTTGTATGCTTAGTTTAATAGACCTGAAAAACATTTTTATTTTGTTACTGTGCATCTTACTCTTACTACCCATAGGTAGGCATCCATTATGATGGATTCAAATCCTCTTTATCCCAAATCCCGTCCACCCAATAAAAGATTGTCAACTAAGAAAAATATTACAGCTCTCCCATAGTTGGCAGTATTTTATTGGAGGGACATGGTCCAATTTTTCATTCTTAAGTTAGATGCTTACCTGGCTGAGCCTTACTTTCCCTTTCCTACTTCCATTCTTCCTCCGACCCTCCTAATGGAGCTCATTGATTTTGGTAGGACGACCGTGAGCTGAAAAGACAGAAGAGGAAACAGTCTAATAGAGAGTCAGCTAGGAGGTCAAGACTACGCAAGCAGGTACTTTCTAATTTCTATTTCATGCTCCCTCGTTTAAGTGTGAGACTAGGCCAGATGTCCAGGTGGAACTGTCCTTAATTGCTTGATATTTGGAGGCTGGAAGCTATCTTTATTTAACTATATTCAATGCTACCCTTTTACAACATTTGATGTGTTTTTGCTTTTCTTGTTCCAACCAGGCTGAGTGTGAAGAGTTACGAAAGAGGGTGGAGTCACTGGGAAGTGAGAATCGAACTTTGAGAGAAGAGCTTCAGAGAGTATCTGAAGAATGCGAGAAGCTTACATCTGAAAATAATTCTATCAAGGTGAACTATTCTGACTATTCTGTGTTAAGGTTGTATTAAGCAATGCACTTTCCAGGTTGACATGTCAAAATCTCAAATTTTATCATCTGAAAATAATTGCTGTCAACAGGAAGAGTTAGAACGATTGTGTGGACCAGATGCAGTTGCTAACCTTGAATAAAACAAGCTACAAGTCAGTTCTTTAGTGTCGTGCTGAATGCAACTGCAAAAATTGATCTACTCCTAGAAGAGACGAATCTGTAGCTGGAAATTTTATCAATGGCCTCGTCTCTTAATTGAGAATAGGATATGATCATTTTTTTTTTGGTTTACTAGTTTATATCATTAACCCTCAATTGTAATCTCCCTGATGGTTCACACGTCATTCGTTATAATATTTACCTGTGCGGAAGAATAGATGATGTTAGGATTCTTGGTCACTTATGTCAAGAATTTAGTTTTGCAACTGATGTTTAGAATGCTGCTTCAATTTTTCAGCACCTTGTAAGAGGTAACTACGGAGCTACATTTTTATTCTACTAAATATAATTTTGAGCTGATTGAAGATGCAGGGGATTCCTATCGGAGGTTAGTCACCATTAAGGTGTTCAGAATCACTGCGCCTGTGAGGTCAGCTTTACACTTCTAGCTGTCAAATTTACGTTCAATTCCCATGTCTGAATTTTGAAGACAACTGGACTAACATTTCATAGCTTCATGGGATTCGGAAAAAATTTCCTTTGATGGGTGATTTGAATAATATTTTGCAAAGTTACAACTTTTTACATCAAGTGATCTAATCTTAGCAGATTCCTTTCTAAAATTATGTAAAATTAGCAAATTTGGTCTAAAATGCGTATACAAAGGTTGTTTCCTACAGACCTGTAATAGCACATTAGCGTCCTTATTGTTGAACTAGCTTTAAGAGCATATTTACCTAACGACATATTGGAAATAATTATTGTCTCATATTTAGAGTGAGGTTGAGTACTTTTAACTTAGTGGAATCCAATCGTCACCCACGGGTTTAAAATTAAAGTAAAATTCCTATATTTCATTATTAATTTTGTTTCATAAAAATTAATTTTATTTATTCAATCTACCAAGTTTGTAAATTTTATTTGATTTTTTTAATTTTATCAATTTAATTTATCAAAAAAATAAGATTTATAAGTGATTTAAAATTTAAAAGATTAAATTAATAAAATTAATTTTTAAAAAATAAAATTTATAAATGAAACATATTTTGGGAACTAAAAAATGATTTTACTCATAATAGTGTGATATGTGAGTTAAAAATGTGAGTAATACCACTATAAAATATGCGTTTTCATTAAAAATGAAAAAAAAAATGCAAGTTGGTGCGTGGAAAATGCTTATTTAGATAAATGTTTTTCAACTAAAAATATCAATGTTCTGAAAATCGGACAGGACCGACCGTTCAACCGGTCGGACCGAGAACCGGTCCCCTCATCGATTCGGGCGACTCTCCAAAATCGATGAGGTCAAAAATCGATCTCAAACTGGTTGAACCGATCAAACTGGTACAGGTCCGTACAGTTACCGGTTCCTACACTTTTTTTTTAAAATTTCTTTAAGCAAAACAACATCGTTTTGCTCTTAATTTTACAAAAAAAAAAAAAAAAAGAAACGACGTCATTTTGGAGGGGGTTGAAAACCCCCATATGCCTCCTCTTCGTAGAATGGAGAAACTGATGCATCACCGCGCGTCGTTTCCGGAGGGGGTTGAAAACCCTCGACCCAGTCTGCCTCCTCCTTGTGGAACGTATGCATCGCAGCCGGCAGGCGGCTCCGTCCCGCAACCCCCTTCGACCCGGTCTGTCTCCGCACTCCGCAGAACGAACGCACCGCAGCCGCCTCCCGGTCTCCGTCCCGCGTCGCGCACAGCAGCCGCCTCCGTCCCACGTCGCGCACCCCAACCAACCAGCACCGTCCGCTCCACCTCCACAGTCTGCACCGCAGCGTCCGCCACTCCACCTCCGCACCACACTGCACCTCCAAGTTGAAGCCTTACAGTTTTGTTGTTGTTCTAGGTAGAGACTTTATTAATTCTTGCATCTGTTACTCATTTCTGCTCAATGTGTGTCTATGTGAGATTGTGTCTTCGCCAGTCGTCAAAGACGTTATATAAAATGAAAGTGAAAGTGAGATCACATTGTGATTCTGTGAACACGTATTAGGCACAAAAATTTGTGAAAACTGATATAAGTTATCGAAAATTGACAAGTTTTGAAATTGAGGCAAACAACTCCCGTGATTAAAGATCCCATCCAGTAATTGAATTTTGTATGTGTAGCTTGCAGCTGTTAAAGAAAAATCTTAGACAATGTGTAAGAGCCGTTCAGAATATTTGTTGTATTACTTATATGAATGAAATATTTTTTTATTTTATGGTATTATTTTTTTATGTTTTAAATAATTTTATTATTGATTTATATTATATTTTTTTATTTATGTTATTAGTATATAAATAATTATATATATATATAAATATATTTATATTTATATATAATATAAATATATATTTAATTATAGTCCGGTTCGACCACGGTTCGACCATTGAACCTTGAATCAGTACCTCGACCGGTTCAGTGAACCAGTTCGATTTTCAGAACCTTGAAAAATATTGACACCTTCAGACCTTTGCATAAAATTTCTTTTCAATGAAAACGGGTTTCAGCAATCAATGTCATGGTTGAGGCTGGCCGGAAGTAGTTCTTGCCTCTGTCAATCCAAGCAGTCTAGCGAAAAAAATTGCAATGCCTCTCTCGGTGATAGCACTCACCAGTTCATGAGTCCGGAAGTGACCGAACACCGTTGGTTGATCAGCTATTATTCGATTTGGTCAGGCTCAGCATCAGAGGGCTCTGATGGGTCTTCAGCTGGACAATGATGCCGCAATCTATCTGATTCAGTAGCGCCCCTTGACATTTGGTCTGCTACTCCACACAAGGACATCCAATTTGCAATTTAGTAACTTCTATAATGAGGAGGAACTATTGCAGAACACAGAAACACTGTTTCACCTGATCCAGTTATCTTTACTACCATGCTTCTGACAAACTGGATTTCGGTTTGATATGAACCGAGGAGTTTGATCTGCATGATTCACAAGTCAAATTCCACTTTAAATGCACTTGTCCTTAGAAGGTTAAAAATGGGCACTACATTTGGAAGAGGAACCTGAGAAAGTTTCCTACAGCCAACTCTTGGCATATTAAACACCAATCAATTTAATACTCGAATGTAAACAATCTCCGATGGTATCACAAGATTCTTGTTGAAATTACAGCAATGCATGGGACATACCACTTCACTATATGCAAGGCCTAAAACTGGATCAACACTCGCTTGATGCCTCAACAAGAAGGGGCGCAGTTGGTTAACATATAACTGTTTGCTCCCTGATTGAAAGGTAGTTTACAAGCAAATTGACTGAACAGAGTTAAGGCAATAAAGAGACAAATTATCAACCAGATAATGTATTAAACATACAAGATAATACAGTTCTGTAAATAATAGGAAGAAAATGCCAAATAGGAAGAGAGAAGAGAGGATAACCAAAAGTTATTAACTAAAAACAGGGAAATCCCTTGGTGGGTTACAAGAGATAAAATATCCACATCTGAGAATCACCTTAAAACTAAAGGCATATAACAAGAGGCATACTGATTTTTCTTTTCCATGTTCTATAAATGTTAATAACCATACAACTATAAGAGCTTCATGTAACCGCAGCACTTATCGGCTAATAATCTTAAGGGTAATGCTATTTGAACAGTTTACATAAGCAAAGATTCACACATTTTCTTACACCATTAGATTTACCTCGGGAACTATGCAGTGTCATATCAAAACTTTTCTGCACAAATCCATATGCAATCCAATGGTTCTGCATATTAGTTGTCACTTTTTGTCTCCCTAATACTTGTCCATATATCATTTTCCTAACCATAATACTCTCATTCGCCTAGAAAGTAAAGAAATATCAAGCAGAAGAAAATGATGAAAATTTAACTCTAGAGAAGAAACTAAAGACGCTTATCAAACATCTGGGGAACTGCAGATTATTTTGTACTATATAGAGACGACCAATCAAAGGAAAGGAAAAAATGAAGAAAAACAAAAAGGTAAGAATGAAAATAACACAAGGGCCAAACAAATCAAAGGGACATAACATAGAAACCTACAAGAAATAATCCAGTTACAGATGGGTCAAAAGCATCATTATTGCATTAACCTAATTCTGACTCTATATATAACTCACATTGGTAGATGGAAGTTGAAGCCAAACAAGAAATGCAAATTTCATGTGATAGTACATAGGAAACCTGCAAAAACAACTTTTTAAAATTACAAAATTATGCAGCAAATTGTTAAGTTCATCTGCAAGTGTGCAAAGGATAGATGTGCCCGAAAGGCTGAAATATATGTTAACAGCCATAACTTCTCTTCAAATTTGCATTAGGACAACTCTGCTAGGACCAGTAAAGTACTTACATGTTAATAAATAAAAAGCAATTATTAATGAAGGAGCAAAGTAGTTAGCCACAGTGATGCAGGACAAAGAAGATTTTCATATAATATTTTTAGTAAATATTTGTAGGTTGTATTTGAATGGAGTATTTTAAAATTTCAGAGAATTCGAAAATGTAAGGAAATTCAATTGTTGCAATAGAATTCCCTTCATTCTCAAACAGAGTTTAATGGAGAACCAAAGCAAGGACTAAAAAAATACAAAAGTTTCTGTTAACTGGGAACATACACAGAGACGAAATCTGAAGATCCAAGCTTGAAATTCAATAGTCACTGTTACAGAGGGAGAATTTGAGAACACACCAATGAAATAGATAATAAACTAGTCAGAGCTGCCATGGAAGGCACTGTTGGGTACAGATTCTGATCAATAAAGAGAGGATGGCATAGGGAGCTCGAGCAAGATCAAGAGAGTATCGAAGGAAAGGCTTGTGGAAGCGAAGGGACCCTAATCCTTATTGCTCAAAACTTGGTCAACAAGTCATGAAAGAATTTCAAGATCTACAAATTATCCAAATATCTTTTTTATATGGAGTGGTTGTGTTAGACCCCCCATTAAGAAGGTGTACTGGAGAAGGAGAGTTAGAGAGAAAAAAAAGGGACTACATGGGGAAGTGCAGGCAGTTACGGAAGACCAGTAGAAAAGCAATGAAGAAGAAGTGGCAGAAGAAGTGGAACAGGCAGTGTGGGGCGGTTATGAATGAGTGATGGCTGGCAGTTATGGATAGTGGAGCAGTTACAGTTCTGGGGGAAGGCAGAAGATGGCTGGCAGTTATGGATAGTGGAGCAGTTACAGTTCTGGGGGGATGCAGAAGATGTAAAAGGCTGGCAGTTTCGTGGAGGAGGGGGGAGAGAGATTTCTGGAGTCAGGATTGTGAGGGAGAGACCAAGCCTCTCGAAAGCTTGGAACCTTGGTCATTCCGTGTAATTTTCCTTCTGTTTTTCCAGTTTGTTCCTTATAATTTTCTGTTAGTTTAGCAGTGTGTTTGCTGTCAGTTCAGCAGTGTATTTTCTGTCAGTTTAGCAGTGTGTTTTCTGTAAAATCTGGGCTTTAATTCCCCAGGTGTTGTTTCGTTCAAGGGAGGTTCCTAACAATTTGGTATCAGAGCTCCCGATCCTGGGGGATGTGAATGGTGAGATCTAAAATGGAAAACAGGGTGGAGGTGCTGGAGAAGGGAATGGAGCAGTTGAGAGGTGACGTTGACAGGCTAAGAGTGGAGACTCAGCAGGAGAGAATGGAAACAAGGCAGGATAGAGAGGAAAGGGGAGCCCAAATAAACCGTATAGAGCATATGCAACAGCAGATGTTACAGTGGATGAATGGGAAAGACCCGATGCTACCTAGAGGGCCGGCTAGTGCGGTGATAGAGGAAGAAGGAGAGGAGATGCTGCAGGGCAGGATAGGCTCTAGTGGGACTATCACAAGACCCACTCGAGGCTGGAACTTGGAAGAAAGAGGGAGGAAGTTGGAGGTACCATATATTTTCGAGAGATGATGCCTTCGGCTGGGTGAACAAAATTGAGAGGTACTTCTAGGTGAATTCATTGGAAGATCACGAGAAGCTAGAAGCAGTGATGGTGGCCATGGAGGGGAAGGCATTGAACTGGTTTTCCTGGTGGGAAACTCAAAATTCCAGAGCAAGTTGGGAAGAGTTCAAAACAGCAGTAGTGAGGAGGTTCCAACCTTCTTTATCTCAAAATCCATTTGAGCTGTTGCTGGGACTCCATCAGTCTAGCTCGGTCATGGAGTATAGGGAGCAGTTTGAGCTTCTCACGGTGCCGTTAGCAATAACTGATGAGAATCTGCTGAAGGGAATATTTCTCAATGGTCTGAAGGAAGAAGTGAGGGCAGAAATGAAACTGCACAGGGTGGAAACCTTAGCAGAACTGATGGATTTGTCTCTGCTGGTGGAGGAGAGGAATTTTGTGGTGGGAAGAGACAGAGGAGGGTTGAGCTCAAAAGCAAGCAGCCGGCCTTACTCTGTGGGCAGAACAGCCACTGTCGAAATGGGAACTAAATCATACTCAAATTATGATTCTACCTCCAGAGGGAATTCCTACACGACAGCTGCCTCCAGAACTGGGCTTATGGGGCAGAAGTCAGTAGAGGCACGATCCGTGGAGGGGAGTAGCTATCCGAAGAAGACTGTAGGATTCAAGAAACTCTCTGAAGCTGAATTGCAGGAGAAGAGGAGGAAGGGATTATGTTTTCAAATGTGATGAGAAGTTTGGACCGGAGCACATATGTAAATTCAAACAGCTCAACGTGCTACTGCTGGGCAATGAGGAGGAGGTGGAATATCTAGAGGAAGAGCCTGAGGAAAAAACTGAAGAAGAAAGGGGAATGAAGGGGAGGACCGGGCCTTACAGCTGTCAATAAATAGTATAATGGGGTTAACCTCCAAAAAATCGCTCAAACTATGGGGAGAGATACAAGAAAAGAAGGTAGTTGTTCTTGTGGATTGTGGAGCTTCGAGTAACTTTATAGATAGGAGGATAGTTGAAGAAACTCCATTTGCCTTTGACAGAAACAGCTGAATACATAGTAGAAGTGGGTGATGGGCATCAAATTAGGTGCCATGGGGTGTGCAAAGGGGTGAATATGCGGGTGCAAGAATTCAACATTACAGCTGACTATTTCCGGTTTGAGTTGGGAGAGAGCGGATGTTGTACTCGGACTGGATTGGTTAGAGGGATTGGGTGAGATCAAAGCCAACTTCAAGGAGCTCACAATGAAGTTCTTGTCCAAAGGGAGGCCAGTCACATTACAGGGAGATTCCTCTCTGTCTAGATCTGCAGCCTCATTAAAATCTATGGTGAAGGCTTTGTACAATGCGGGAGAAGGATTTTATGTGGAGTTGAAGGCGCAGGAAGTTAGGCAGCAGACCGAAACTGAAGAGTGGGAAGAGCTGGCATCAGATTCTGGAGAAGTTTAGGGACCTTTTCAAAGAACCCCATATGGGCTGCTGCACCTTCCAGAAGCCAGGATCATGCCATACGGCTGAAGGAAGGGTCCTCCTCCATACCCAACATCAAACCTTATAGGTACCCGCACTATCAGAAAAATGAAATTGAGAAGGTAGTAGTTGAAATGCTAGCAGCTGGAGTTATAAGGCCTAGTACTAGTCCATTTTCCAGTCCTATTATTTTGGTAAAAAAAGAAGGATGGAGGATGGCGGTTTTGTGTGGATTACCGAAGCCTTGAACAAAGTAGTGGTACCGAACAAGTTTCCCATCCCTGCCATAGACGAACTGCTAGATGAGTTAGGAGGGGCAGTGATTTTCTCCAAGCTGGATTTGAAGTCAGGGTATCATCAAATCAGAATGAGAGAAGAGGATGTTTTCAAGACAGCATTCCGCACTCGTGAAGGGCACTACGAGTTTTTGGTGATACCTTTCGGGTTGACCAACGCATCCCTCCACATTTCAAGCATTAATGAATGAGGTATTCCGCCCATTTTTGAGGAAATTCGTATTAGTGTTTTTTTGATGACATACTCATATACAGTAAGAGTAAAGAAGAGCATTTACAGCACTTGGAGAGGGTCTTGCAGAAACTGAGGAAAAATCAGCTGCTGTTAAACAAGAAGAAATGCAGCTTTGGGCAGCCAAAACTGGAGTATTTGGGTCACATCATCTCAGCTGAGGAGGTCCAAGCTGACCCCGCAAAGATTGAAGGCATGACCCGTTGGCAGAGGCCCAAGGATGTTAAAGGACTTCCGTGGATTCTTGGGGTTGACAGGGCACTATAGAAGATTTGTAAAAGATTATGGCAAGATAGCCTGGCCGTTAACTCAGCTGCTCAAGAAGGACGGGTTTGAGTGGAATGAAGAAGCACAGTTGGCTTTTGAAAAGTTGAAGTCAGCCATGGAGATTCTTCCCATGTTAGCCGTGCCAGACTTTTCTAAGACATTCGTGGTGGAGACAGACGCGTCAAGGAAAAGGGTTGGGAGCTGTGCTGATGCAAGAAGGGAAACCGATTGCATATCTCAGCCAAGCCTTGTCAAGCAGGGCGCAACAGAAATCAGTATACGAAAGAGAGTTGATGGCAGTGGTGTTGGCAGTCAAGAAATGGAGACATTATGTGATGGGGAGGCATTTCGTGATACGGACAGATCAGAAAAGCCTGAAATACTTGACTGAGCAGAGACTGATGGGTGAGGAACAGCAAAAGTGGACCTCAAAGTTGATGGGGTTTGACTTTGAAGTGCAGTACAAACCTAGAGGGGAGAATAAAGCTGCAGATGCTCTATCCAGAAGAGAAGAATTATGTGTCCATTTCCACTTTTCACATGACAGATTCCGAGCAATGAGCAGAAGAGGTACAAAACGACAACAGGCTAAAAACCATTTTGCAAGATTTGTTGACAGATCAGGAGGCTCATCCGGGATATATGGCGAAGGGGAACCGTTTATACTATAAGGGGCGATTGGTTTTATCCAGAAATTCAGGAAGGATACCTGCAATCTTGCAGGAATTCCATGCAACCCCTTTTGGAGGACATTCGGTTTCTTTAGGACATATAAAAGGATAGCTGGGCTGCTATACTGGGAAGGCATGAAGGAGATATCAAGAGTTTTGTGGCAGCCTGTGATATCTGTCAAAGGAACAAATATCAGGCATTGTCTCCGGCTGGTTTGCTGCAGCCGTTACCGATCCCAACTCAAGTGTGGAGTGATATTTCTATGGACTTTGTTGGGGATTGCCTAAGTCACATGGCGCAGACACTATCATGGTGATTGTGGACAGACTCACTAAATACGCCCACTTCATTCCCTTGTGTCATCCATTTTCAGCCAAGGAGGTGGCTGAAGTATTTGTGAAGGAGATAGTGAGGTTACACGGGTTCCCCACTTCAATAGTTTCAGATAGAGACCGAGTGTTTATCAGTCAGTTTTGGACAGATCTGTTTAAGCTATCTGGAACAACCCTCAAACTCAGCTCAGCCTATCATCCGCAATCTGATGGTCAAACAGAAGTGGTGAACAGGTGTCTTGAGACTTATCTCAGGATGCTTTGTGGGGAATAAGCCTAAGCAGTGGCCTAAGTGGCTTAATTGGGCGGAAATTCTGGTTTAACACCAATTACAATAGTTCTACTAAAATGTCTCCTTTTAAGGCATTATATGGGAGGGACCCACCTGTTTTGCTAAGGCAACCGGAAAGATTTATCTGTGGTGGAAGGGGTTAACCAGTTAATTACAGAAAGAAACATGATCTTGGACGAGCTGAAGGATAATCTAGCAATGGCACAGAATAAGATGAAGTCGCAAGCAGATAAGAAGAGGAGGGATGTCAGCTACCAACCGGGAGATTATGTTTACTTAAAGATACGACCCTATTGATTTAAGTCTCTTGCAAGGAAGACCAATGAGAAGCTAAGTCCGAGATTTTACGGCCCTTACAAGGTGATAGAAAGAGTGGGGCAAGTTGCCTATAGGCTACACCTCCCCGACTATACCAGTATACATCCGGTTTTTCACGTGTCATTACTAAAAAAATCAACAGCAGAGGTAGTGAACCAGCAACCCTTGCCCAAAGGATTAACAGAGGAGTGAGAACTAAAAGTATACCCGGGGGCCGTGCTCAATGTCAGGACAACATCAAATGGGGAGCTGGAAGTGTTAATTAAATGGGAGGACTTACCAGATTTTGATAGCACATGGGAACCCTTTCTCACCATTCAGGAAAGCTTCCCTGAATTTCACCTTGAGGACAAGGTGAAACTTTTGGGGGGAAGTATTGTTAGACCCCCCATTAAGAAGGTGTACCGGAGAAGGAGAGTTAGAGAGAAAAAAAGGGACTACATGGGGAAGTGGAGGCAGTTACGGAAGACCAGCAGAAAAGCAATGAAGAAGAAGTGGCAGAAGAAGTGGAACAGGCAGTGTGGGGCGGTTATGAATGCGTGATGGCTGGCAGTTATGTATAGTGGAGCAGTTACAGTTCTGGGGGAATGCAGAAGATGGCTAGCAGTTATGGATAGTGGAGCAGTTACAGTTCTGGGGGGATGCAGAAGATGTAAAAGGCTGGCAGTTTCGTGGAGGAGGGGGGAGAGAGATTTCTGGAGTCAGGATTGTGAGGGAGAGACCAAGCCTCTCGAAAGCTTGGAACCTTGGTCATTCCGTGTAATTTTCCTTCTGTTTTTCCAGTTTGTTCCTTATAGTTTCTTGTCAGTTTAGCAGTGTGTTTGCTGTCAGTTCAGCAGTGTATTTTCTATCAGTTTAGCAGTGTTTTTCTGTAAAATCTGGGCTTTAATTTCCAGGTGTTGTTTCGTTCAAGGGAGGTTCCTAACAGGGTGATTTCAAGGTCAACCTAAAAACTTGAGGCCAAGTCTTCTTTTCAAGTGGAGGGGAACTGATGCAAGACATGGCATGGGGACTCAACTATAATTATATATTGACGTCTGATGATTTCTTGTAAGAAGTATTATCAAATGGACCAGTACAAACAAACAAAAAACTCCCACCCAAACCATTGAAAGTCATGGTTAATAGCCAGTATCACCAATGTCATTGTAGCTTAAAGGATTAGAAGCAAGTAATTTTGTTCATTATGACTCTCACGAAACTAATAATCCAGATGAAGGATGCAATTAGTTTCACACATGCAAATAAATGAATGAAAGCATACTACTTACTATTAAAAAAAAAAATTATTTTTTTGAAAAAAAGATCAAGAATCTTGTCAACAAGAAGGTAATATATCATATATTCAAAAAGGTAGACTTTTGATTAATTCAGGGGAACAACCGCCCTATACAACCAACTTAATGGATTAGGATGGGATCAAACTATACCAAGAAAGAAGCTTGTCTGAGAATACTTCAACGAGGCTGAAGAAGCCATAAGCTGCAAATATCAAAAGTGGAGCATAAAACAGAAGGAGAAAAAAAATTATAATAGTATAATAGAGCCCATGGGATATGTTTGGACAGTGTAAATAGATTGAACTCAAGTATCTTAATGGGGGGAGTGAGCATATTAGGACTTCAATGGCTTTATATCAGAATAGGCCACAATGTCTTAGCTGTAGCAAACAGTAATACTTAAGTCTTCTCATAACATATTAAAAATACTCAGAACAAATGTGTATCAACAGCAAGTCTAATCACATGTAGTCAGGACTCAGGAGTACAGAAGGATGCAAATGATGGAGATGGGATAAAATTCTATAAATCTCAGCATAGGATTCTCAGTGGCAAATGCTACATAACTGAACCAATAAATCAGAAACTCAATCCGACAAATATTTAGAGATTATTAATTTGATCATCAAGTCAAGTCCCTCTATATCAAAAGTGTCAACATACATTGCAGGTTAGTAAATCATAATTTGGGCAGGTTATATACATCTTGTCATCCTGCTAAACGAGATTTTCATGAAATGGCATCTCAATTCAAAATATAAGAAAATACTATAATTTCATGTCAAATGTTGATTAGGTATAGAACTAATGAGATTTCATATGCTGTATGAATCATGCGGAAGTTTTTACATTTTTTTGTTATCGTAATTTTTAAAAATAATTCTAATGTTGAAAATAACAACTCATCAACAAAACAAGAAACCTAAGTTAACCTTTCCCGTCATTGGCCAATGTATAAGAGCAAGTAAGTTCTCCCCAAAAAAACAGAGACGAGGGTACATCATAGCCATGTTGGATAGTCACAACGTTGATAGAATCATGTAACAATTTAGCAGAGCTTCGATTGATGTGAAAAGAGATCAAAACAAAAGAAAATGAAAAGCTAGGTGAATTCGTACCCGCCCAATAGAGAAGACACCTATGTTGAGCATTTTGATCATTTCTTTCTATTGCCTTGAACGTGGAGTACACAGGTAAAGTAACTCCCACAGAACAGCTGCACAAACCTAAGTCTAACAGTTAAATTACAATCTTAGCGCAATTACCAATCGAAGCACAACAGACTAACTTCAAATCAGAGGTAATCTTCAGATGAAAACATCTCACCATGCTGTCCGAATCACAATGTTGGAACCGAGAGGACAAAGGAGCAAACGCAGTCCAACCTGCACCAAACAAATTCAGACATAAACCCAAGCAGGCATGTAATAACGGACAGTGAACCCAACCGTCCCAACGGCAAAGGACAGTGAAACCGTATTGTTGGGGCCTAATTACCAGGGATAATCCCAGTAGTTACAATGGCTTCTCCCCAAATTCAGCGCCTCGCCTTCAACTTTCAATAGCCATATTTACGGCAAAGATCATGGTTCTATGATATTAGCAAGTAATTAAATCATGTTTTAATTCTAATCATAACTAAGCAGTGATATATAGAAAGTTAGAAACCCTAGCCGAAGGGCAAAATAAAAGCTGGAAACATGGCAGAGAAGAAGAAGAAGAAGAAGATCGGTGCTGACCTCGCCTGTTATGTTTGATCCGAGGAGAGCCATTCCAATTCTAATTCCAAAGACATCATTCCCGTTGAACACGGTAATATATTTGGGTGCAGTTTAAGCGTTCTTTTTTTGGGGGGCGGGGGGATGGGGGGGGGTAAACAAGCATTTTTTTTTATCTTTGTGTTTTTTGTCTTCAACATATTTTTTTTAATCATCACAATAGGTTGCACAAAGGCCAGATAAACTGGGATAAACCCAAAAAAATGACCACACAGAATAGGCCCAGCCCATAAAAGTAATAAAGAAAACAAGTCTTCCTAATTCCTAAAGCGCCAACATCACATGGTTGGGGTGGAATAGCCGAATAGGCCACCGTCTTTGTTGAGATTTTAGCAAATTAACTATGTAGGAAAGTTTTTTTAAATTTATATATTTTATTAATTTTATACATCATATAATAATTTTAATTAAAGAATTAATATATATTTAAATTAATTTATTTTATAATTAAAATAATTTATAATTTAAAAATTTTAAAAATAAATTTAAAAAATATTTTTTAAAAAATTAAATTATTTTTAAACACGACTTTAGAAGGCTTCATATAACTTTTAAATTATATTTTTAATTTTTTATAAAAAGGTATGATAAAAAAATATCAATAATTTTACCCAAAAAAATAATTAATATATCAGGCTAACGTTAATATTTTACTAAATAAATATGATCTATTTCCGCTTTTAGTGTGAGATAAGCGTCAAATTACAAGACAGGCTTATGTTCGTTCTATAGAAAATATCAAAGTGAATTCTAAGCTATCTCTAAGGATTTTTTTTTTTTAATCAAAGTTGCTTTTTGTATTAAAGTAATAATATAAATAATATTTAATATATTAATGTAGAACGGTTATAATTAAAATGATAGCTAGACTCAATTATAAAATCTCCCTAAACAAGAAATACTTTCACATATTTCACCCAATATTTTACAAATAGTTCTTTGTCATTCAAATTATCATTGTACCAAAAAAATTATCAGTAAATTCATAGCAGTATATGATGAGTTACGTCACATTATATTTTGGACTAGAAAATACCCATTATGATAACATTTTCATTTTGAATTTTTTGGTTGTTGTGATTTTGATATATCTCTTTCCCATTATTTTTGTAAAATTTTAAGAATTTTTGTAAATATATATTTAAATTGTCATGTGAAGTAACGTTAGTCATATTCACGTTAGAATTTGAAAAAGGAAAATGCTGTTTGATAAATGCAGATACATCAAAAGAGAAATGTTTTAAAGTTTTAGTCATTTGGAAAGATTTCACAATTGAAGTGATAGATAAGATGGCTGAGTGCGTTTTCTTCCTTTTAGATTTTGTACATGCCAGTGAAAAATAAAATATGAACATTATTACTTTATCAGTGGAGTTATTAAAACCAGTCTATACTATGATAGCATATTAAAAAGAATTTTTTATAACAGTGCTTCAATATGAAGAGTAAGAGAATTAAATATATATAATTGAAATAAACTTAGGGTGTGTAGCACCATATTAATAATAAGTTGTTATATATGTTGGCCATGCTATTCTGTATGCCAAACCAATAGTAAGATATATGCATTAACTATATTTTTATTATTTTTTAAATCTCTCGTCATGAATAATAAATGAATTTATTTTTAACAATAGAATCAATATTTTTTATTTACGTATCCAGACAAAATATTTTTTTTATTTCATCAATTGAAGGTTATACAACAGAAAGTAGTTTTATCCATTCTTAGAAATTTTATCTCACGCGTTTAATAAAATTCAAATATTAAATTAAACACTTGATATGCAAGTATTAGTGTGTCCCCTTCTAAAATTTTTGTTTCATTAATTTCAAAAAACACTCAAAATATTGTTAAATGGCAAACCATGCTAATAAAAAAGAATTTAATCTTAATCAACTATATTATCTAATTATGAATTCTCTAATCATTAAAAAAATTTGATTAAGATAATTATTATTTAAAAAATCAAATACTTAATAATATATAATTAGATAATAGTATGAAAATATTTGATGTTAACAATAAATCAAAATTATATTCAATAAAAGAAGCCTCAAAGCAATGCAGAACATAATAGTCATAGGGATTGGGGCAATTGCTCCCAATGTTTTTTTAAGGGTAAATTATTTTAATTTCTCCTCTATTTATTTGTAACCTCCTTTAGATTTATGTGTAATATATTTTTAAAATATAAGATAAGTATGTGTAAATATTTAAGGAAGTATGTATAAATTTTATAAAATACGTAAAGAGGTACGCATATGTTTTGAAAATAAAAAAGAATTTATGAAAAAACAAATAAATAGAAGGAAGTTAGATTAATTTACTTTTTTATTTTAAGAGAAGCTTAAGGATGAAAATATAATTCCGTCTCTTATTTTATATTTTCTTTTGATTGCCCACTTAAACTTCAACAGTTAGCTCCTCAAAATTTTCAGTCAAGTGATGATACTATCTTAAAGCTTATATAAGCATGAAAAAAAAAGATAATTTTTAAAGTGATGCTGCTCACATATTCAAAACCACCATCCTACCATAGCATAAAAGATAAATAAAACAGGAAATTGAGTTGAAGATATGAAATGAGACTCCAAGACAGATGAGAGAAATACTCATGCGGGACTCTTGGGAGTTTTTTCTCCCAGTAGATACTTTTTCTACCTTTGGCCCCGTGCAATCACCACACAAAAAAAAAAAGAAAAAAAAAAAACCACCATCCTACCGTAGCATAAAAGATAAATAAAACTTGTAGGCGACCAGCACAGAGTTGCGTATGTTTGCTACCCCTTTGCTTTCTGTAGATGCTTACACCTGGTAATGTTCAATAGGATGTTCTTACCCAGATTTACATATATATCTTCATGTGATCATGTCAAGTCAAACAACGGTAGCAGTTTGGTTTTTTAAGAGCATATTACATGCCGCTAACAACAAAACGAGAAAGATATGAAGTTGGGGGGAGAAAACAGTAGAATTAGAAAAGTGGATAACCAACTGTTATTCTGTACTGAATATGCCTGCCATCTATATAAAGTTATAAACCTTTGATTTCTCACTTTTGCAGCAAATTACTACTCCATACGGTTGTACCAATAAAAATTAGTCCATACGGTAAGGCATAAATAAAGATAGAATTATTTGGTTTGCCAAACATTTTGATTGGAAAACCAGCAAAGTTCATCATCAAGGTTCATTAAGATAACAAGAGTGAGCAACATGCAACACACTTATCTTCAACAAAGAAACACCCCCCCAATTTAAACTACAAAAACAAAATGCTCGGGAATAAATACAAGCTTATCTACTTCCCAGGTTTTTTTAAGTACCCTTGATTTTCCTTAATAAGCTAATTATAACTATTTCCTTGGAAGTTTGAACCTAATAATAATTATAGTTATTTATTATAATTATAGTCATTAATAGTATTTAATTACTTTATCGCTCCCCCTGCGTCTCCGACTAATTAAGTTTACCCAATAAGAACAAGAAATTTTCCTACTCTTTCTAACACATCCAAGCTGACGTGGCAACCATGGCCCGCTCATGCCAGAAGAGCACCAACTCAGCCTGGCGTTTTGACACGTGGAAGCCCCTGATTTGTACCTTGGCCAGCAAACACTCCGCTTGAAAATCCGCGAACTGGCTTAACTGGACCGGCCTCATTCCCGCCCCGTAAAACACCTCCCTCCACGGCGATACCCGCCTCCCGGAGCCCTCCACCGCCGCCAGAATCTTCGGGCGCAGCAGAAGCATCTCAATTCTTCTCACCCAATCGCCTCCTCCGCCCACCATGGACGCATCCAACGACTCCAGCATCATCGAGTAGAACTCGAGGCTGCTTACCACACCGCGACGAAACGACGCCGCCGCCGCGGCCTCCGTCCACCCTTCACCATCCACGAAAATGACTACACTGGGCGAGATCCTGCGAACGTCAGCTAGAAACGCGGCGATGTTGTTGGTGGAGTCGAGGCGGCGGAAGATCGCCGGAGATAACAGAACAGCTGTCTTCTCTCCGTCCACGAACTTGACGGCCTTAAACGACATCGTCTCGAACGTCTGCAACAGCACGAACTCGATCTGGATTCGGATTCTGAGTTCGTGAGCGAACTGGCTCAGGTTCTCACGGATCAGCGTGCTCTCCACGGCGTATTCCTCGGGCACGATGGCGGTGATTCGAAGGAGCGGGGAGTTGATTTTGCAGGACTCGGCCTTCTCGGCGATCTCCTTCATGAGAGAAGCGTATTGAATCCCGAGGCCGATGTCGAAGTCGATGACGTGCATAAAGGAGGAGCCATGAAGGGCCTCGAGGAGCGCCTGGTTGGTGGTGAAGATGGAGAACATTGGGATTGGGGATATTCCCGAGAAGGCCTTGAAGGTTCTGATGCTCTGCACAATTTCCACCAGGGAAGAAAGCCGCGGCGTACGGTTCGAACCGGAGAGAAGGGATTGGAGAGCGTCTTTGAAATAAAACGCTGCTCTCTGGAGGGGTTTTCCCACCGGGGATCGTAGCCGCTGATTGAGCCGCTCCAATATCATCTGGGCCACTTGTAGCTCGTTGCTGTCAAAGCATTCGGCTGCTCGGATAAGCTCTTCGATAAAATCGAAGCTGTTGCTCCAATTGAGGTTGCTGTTGTTGCTGGGATTGAAGTGATGAACCAAATGGTCCAAAGTGTTGTTGGTGCTACAGTTGTAACCCAGGTTTTGATTCGAGTACATCTCCGAGAGACTCGTGAAGTCTGCAGCGTGATCGAACGCTGGCTCCTGAGGTGGTGGGAACTCAGGGAGGTGCGGGACGGGAGGCTCGCATGGATTGGGATGAAGAATACTCTTCAAAACGGGCGCCCCCGAGTCGTCGTGTAAACCCAAGTCCTTCATGATGGAATCCCAATCCAAATTATGCAACACATGATCGTCCAGCTCCAGGCACTCCTCTTGCTTCGAAAGCGGGTTGGTGACAGCCAAATGATCAGCGGGTTTTTCAGGGACGGTGCCGGGGCTGGGGCTCCGGCAGAGGTCGAGGACAGAGGTGGGCTCGTAGCACAAGCTTGGGTTGTTGATATTGGGAGGGGTGTGGAGGGCAACGTTTCGGCCTGCGTTACTGGGTTTTGGGTTCGGGGAATGGTTGTGCTGTGGGGATGAGGAAACGGGAACTCTCATCGCTGGGCGCGAATCGGGTAGGGAGGTCCCTTTGACGAGGTAGGCTAGGAAAAGCTGTTATGCCTCGTGCTTTCTGAGAGTTGTTGATGGCTCCTCTCGTTGAAAGTGGAGGGTGTGAGAAGGAGGCTTTTGGTTGTTATGATTCTGGGCCTTTTTATCTTTGCGTGTGTGCACGTAAAGTGGCCGGGTGGGTACATATTCATGGCCATGCCATGCATATATCATGGGAATGGGATGTGTAGTATGATTAGTTAGTTTCATACATGTGTGCCATGACCTTATATGCTCGACATGAGTCACTGAGACAACCCTTTTTATCGCCGCGAAGCTTGACGAGGAAGGCGCTCTGGCTTGTCTTGCCTTTTGTCTTTGCCTTTCTTGGTTGAAAGCTAAGTTCCTCAACTCACGCCATTATGTTATTACATGCAGCTGCGAATTTTTCACTCAAGACATGGAGAGGACATGTTTAGCCATGTATACATGACTTTTCATTATATGAGTTTTTGTATCGCGGTATATACATGACATTTTTTGTGTGAAAGAAAACTATTTATCATTTCTAATTAATTAAAATAAAGCATTATTTTGAACGTAAAGAAATGAATTTCAAAAATAATTTATTTCCACTAACATTTCAAAATCATGACAAATACACGAAATTGAAGACGAGAGACTGGCATAAAGACAATTGGAATTTCTTTATTATACAGCTGTTTTATATATATATATATATATATATATATATGATTGGCAGAATGGATATATTACATAGAAAATTTGAAATAGATTATGGCAAAATAATTGATTGATATAAAATTAAATTAATTTATGTAAAATTATTATATAAATAACTGTATATTTCATTGAGTTGGGAAGAAAACTTATGACTGCATTCACAATTCTTTTCTCACTTTGCAATCGTAAAAGTATCTTAAATGTGATCCACATTGCCATATACAATAATCACCATATCTGTCCCAAGAAAATCAAGGGTGTGTAGTTTGAAAAAATAAAAATCACTTTACAGTTATTTCAATAAAAATATGAAACGTTTCAAAGATAATGTAAATTTACTCTACTATACAAAATTTATAACAACAAAGTAAGTTAAAAGTAACTGTTCTCCCTTAATCAAATAATAATAAATAAAAAATCAAAATATTTTTGTCATTGCATATTTTACTTCCTCGAAATAAGTACAGCTAAAGGCTAACTCTAAAGATCTTTTCAACTGTAAAACGACAAAAGAGTCAAATAGCGGGCGTTAAAACTCCCTACTTAAGTCGTTCCATCTTCTTGAAATTGGACCCACAAAAGTTCTAAATGGACCCAAGAGAAGCACTAGCACCACCCATCTTTATTTATACCCTAGAAAAAAAAAAAGCATAGCTTAGGGAAAGGTCCATCATTAACTACTTTGCCAGGGGCATGGTTAGCTTTAGCTTTATCTCTCGTTCTCATGCAAAGTTTGGCACTAGTGAATGGCCCACTGCGGCGTCCAAGCTGCCTAGTAATATTTGCTGCATTGTTTGAAAAAATTGCACCGAATTGAACAGTTTGATCGTTTTAACTGTGATATTCAGTTACTTTTAATTTAATTTTATAATTAAATTTATAATTAAATCACTTTAAATCAATTAAAAAATAAATAAAATTATTTCAACCAATCAATTTAAATAATTTAACTAATGAATTATTAAATTTTTTTTTAAAAGAATTTAATATGTTTTACATTTTATAAATATTTTTATAAATTTTATATTATTATACGTAATTTTTTTTATGATGTCATTTGAATTTAAACTTGAATCGAAGTCTTACCAATTTAATTGTTTGATCGAATTAATTTTAACAATATTGATTAGCCGTTAAAAAATCACATGGAGTTTTCCTTCACTGAAACCGCAGATTATCTTATGTGAGCTGAAAACGGATCAACCCAAGTAAATCTCTATGGCTCCAATCTTCGCGAATCAGGGCACTTTTGACTAACTCAATATTTTTAATAAAGTTGAGCAGTGAAACTTGTTGGGAATTAGTATCATGTAAAATTTATAGTATTCTAGATAATTTGCTTGCTCATGTTCCATTGAATCACATAAAATAGTTGGTACGAAGGGAGAAAAAGTTTAGCTTTATTCTTTTTGTGGAAATAGATCCATGCACGAGTCCTGTGGCAGTTTTATCACGACACTATTATTGTTTCATACCCCTTTAATTACTATTACGTTTTACCCAGCTTTTGCTTTTCCTTGGCCTTGTTTGACATTTAATTCGATGATCCTTTAATTAGTTCAAAGCTTTTTATCAGTTGCATCTTTTGCGTGGACCTTCTTAATCAACAGTAGTTTAATTAACTTAGAATGACGGCATTCGTTGTAATGAAAAAACGACGTGCTATATACATGAATGATAAAGTTAATGTTTGAAAACTGATAAATAATACTGACACTCTAGAAGAAATTAAAGTATCGTGACATTACTGTTATCTAACAGCACCATTCACTCTTATATAAATAGCATTGTTGCTTGGAAGGGTGAAAAACCAAAGACTATCTTGGAAATTTTTTTCTTCTTCTAATTTTTTATATTTTCATTTATAAAGTGAAGAGAAGGAGGAAAAACATTAAAAAAATAATAATTAGAGAAGGTAAGAAAAAACTAATAATAAAGTAGAACCGCACTCATTTAAATAAAATGGGTTTGGACATCTGTTGTGAAATGGCAATAATATTTAATTTCACAAGTAACTGCCAAAAAAATATTTTGAACAAGTACCTATCTTTAAATTATAATTTTTTTAATAAAAACAATAAGTTAGGTAACACCACATAGATAAATGGAATTAGAGTCAATTTTATAATTTTTATGAGCTACATGTGCACAAAAACATTTTAACAAAAAAAAAAAACCGGATCAGTTGGAGTGCTTCATAATTATAAGATGTTCTTAGAAAAATGGATAGCTAGTTAAAGCTATAACTTAAATCATACTGAATTTTCTTTTTTGAAAATTATTTAATTTTAAAATCGAATATCACCTAAATTAATTTCTCTAAATTTAAATTAGCATACTACTCTCTTCTCATACTTATACTGTGGATCTCTTTTGTTAATAAAAATTTTGTTCGTTAGTGATACTGTCATCTCATTGGGCATTTTCATTGTTGCTGTGTAGCATAGTTAATAATTATGTCGAGTCGTGTGTAATGACTTGCTGCATCATTATGTTATGCGTAACTAACTTAATAAAGTACATTATCATTTTAGAATATGCATGTAACTTAATAAATGTATAGTAAACTTTTTTTTAATAATTGTTATTGTAAACTTGTCAATAAAGTAGAGGATACCCGCGTTGTTTGCCTTGGCCTTGTTATATTCATTTTATTTGTTTTTTAAATTACTATTTGGTTAAGGATCACTTTATTATTATATTTTGATGAGCGAACCAAAACGAAAAGAGGAGGGGAACACAAACGTACTTGTCAAGAACCCCACAGCGTTCACACTATGAGAAGTGGAATTAACGTAAATTTCTGTTCATTAATGAATTAAAAATTTATTATAGCACCAGCATTCCTTTTTTTTTTCAATAAATAATATTGAAATGCATGTGTTTTTTTGGGTCTATTACGAGTTACGACCGAGTTGAAGTGCGGTCCCCACTCCTAGTAGTTGACGTGGAACGGTGACGTAATTTGGCTAGGGCTGACATGTAGGTGGGCCCCACTGGACGGCTTTTGTCGGATATGCTATCTAATCTAATCATGCATGCTGTGTTGGTCGTTTAATGAGTCGGCGCGTGGCGTGGCAACGAGCAAAGAGGGGAAAAGGAATATGTTCGGAGCTATGATCCGTGACAGAGCATCAAATTTTTCTCTTTGTTAGATAAATACGTCCGTTCATTTACGTACCCAGTGGCACCCAAATATCTTTATCTACGACCTCTATTATTGTGTTAATAATCATGCACTTTTTTTTTTTGGCCAAAGAGTGTTAATGGCTAAAGTTTGGCCACCTAAAAACTAAAGTGTCTTTATGTCCATATGCTAAAACATAAGATATACTCAAACGAATTTATGAAATTTCAAGTGAGCTTTTATTAATTTATTTTAACATTTTATATTATTTTCTAAAAATAATTTTAATTTTAAATATTTATTTGGTTTAAAACAACTAATTTTTATTTTTGTATTGAATGTAATCTTTTTATAAACATAAATCACTTTATAAATAAACACAAATCCAGTACAAAGTTGATTGTCAAACGCATGATATAAGATCTTGATTGTTGTTAATTAGTTATCTACAATCTTTTAGATTTTAATCACATATTCTAATATCAATTTATAGGGCATATGGTGTAAAAGATTAATAAAGCTGCTATCCTATATATTCTAGTTATAAGGGATCCAATGCTAGCTATCCCTTGTATATAAGAAAACAAACATGATTTCTCTTTTTGTTCTTGTATATTCTTCTCAAAGCAGCCAATTTACGTTATGTCATGATAAGGGAAAATATTATACACATGGTGTCTTAGGTAGTTAAGAGCGGAGCAAATACAATAAATTTGTATACAAATAAAATATTAATTATATATATAACACATATTACAATTTATTTACGCGGAGTGATATTATTAATAGAATTTATATTTCAATAATCAATGACTCTACATTTACAATTCTTTAAAAAATTCAATGCTATAATTGATATAAGGAAAAAAAAATTCGTTGTATACCCAAAAAAAAAAAAGAAAATACTTTGTGTGTAAATCAATAATTGTTGAGTTACTTTGCTAATTGTTAAGCTTTAAAACTAGACTCTACACAGGCTACTCGAAAAAATAACCCAAATGATTTTTTTTAAAGAAAAAGAAAAAAGAGAAAAAAAATCAAAACCAAACATGTTTCAACTTTCAATAAATTGGATAGCTTAATACTGACATATTTAGTTTGGTTTTTAAAAGTTTCTAAATCATAATTTTAGTAAAAAAAAAATTAATTGTATTTGTCAAAACCGTTGTTTTAGAGTTTTAAAATTCAAGCCAAGCATATTATAATTACAGTACACGACACGAGATTGAAATAAACACTCACACCAATATATGATTCCATTACGATTCCCAAATCAACGAACTAATCAGCGAAACTTTGTGTTTTTAAAGGCAGTGTCAAGCTAATGTAATCTATTGTTGAAAAATAAATATAAGTTGCAATATTATATATATTTATATTTTATAGCATATACTTAGCGATTAAGGTTCTAAGGAAGGAAGGACACGGGAGCGACGCGGTGGGGATAGGGAAGCTTGTGGAGTACAAAAGAAGAGTAGGCATGGCAATAGGGGCAAATTTTTTTTCATCCCGACTCTGTCTTACGCCTTTTATTTTATTTTTTTTTGTAAAAATTTATTTTTGTGAGTTTTAAATAAAAAAATTTAAACTCATCTTGTAATATAAACAAAAAATTCGTATCTTATCTATACTTATAATCATTCTAACTATAAATTTATAAAATAATTAATTAAAATATAAAAATTAATTATATATAATATAAATTAAAATATATATTTTTTAAAAAATATAAATTTTAATAAAATTAAAAATTAAATAAGTTAATAACATCATCAATTTTTTTATATAATAATATAATCAAATTTAAATATAATAAAGTCATATAAATTAAAATATTAAATATAAAACTAACAAAAAAAATAAAATTTAATACTTATTTTTATATAATTCTATATTATGTAATTAATTCTTATTATTTTTTTTATTATTAATTATAATATAATATATAAAAAAAATAAAAAATTTAAAATATTAAAAATATGAAACAAGATAGAGTGGATCGTTTTAAATCTGAACCTATTTTATTTTATAAGTGAAATGAAATCTTAACTCATCTCATCTTACGCGGACAAAACGGGTTAAGTATCTCATGAATTGAGATGTATTTATCGTGCCTAAAGATGACGAGAGGTGGGAGTGCGAGACTAAGAGAGAGATTCTGGCTTTGTATCATGGGTCATATAAAGCGGTCCATTCACCCACTCCAAAAGAGAAAAAAAAAGTGTTGAAGAAGTGGAGGATGTGATCGTTCATTTGGGGGAATAATAGTGGGGGATCTTCTATCTTCTCTGTGGTATAATGGTACACCCAAGCTTTTCCCACAGGGGATCCCTTGAGGATATGTTGTTGCTTTGAGAAATATAAAATGCCACCAACGTCGATTTAATTTTTTTTAAATGTTAATTTAATTTAATTTATTTTATTTTATTTTTTCCCACCACCTAAAGCTATTTATTTTGTGCATGTGATTCCTTCACATTTTGATATATACGTGGTGGTGTTTGTGTGTCTCTTGGTGTTGCTGGGTCATCCCCTGGGGACTAGTTGACGTGAGACGCTATGGCACACGTTTGTGGTCGGAGGCTAAAGATTTGTGGTTCTTGGCATTGTTTTTCAGCCACTTCAATGGATGACGTTACCAAATGGTCCACTTAAAAAGGAGTTTTTGTCGTCCGGATCACAAATACATGACTTTGATTGCAGATAAAACAGGCCCTGGATAATGATTTTTTTTTTAAAAAAATAAATTTTATCAATATGATTCGTAATTAGAATGGGCATCTCCGAGAAAAAAAAATCTTTTATATAATATAAAAACCAATTTTATTTAAAATCTAATAGATTTTCTTGAATTTTAAATTATAAAATATAAAAACTTAGTGGTATATATTTATAGGTTAATTTATAAATTATAATGATAACTTTTCTCTGTTTTCAGTTATTGTAATAATAAAAAATATACTAGATTTGAAAAAACAAAGACAAAAAGTGTGCAAATCTGGATCAATTATATAAAAATAAAGATTAATAAAGAGTAAAAAAATATTTTATAAATCTTAACAAAAACTTTAAATTGTACTTACATATTTATCAAATTAAAGTATTAATAATTGTGAAAAATATTTCATTAAAATATTTATAAAAATTATAAATCTTTTTCAGTTTTCTCGTTTTACTTCTGCAATACTTTTATAGGTCTCTCTCTCTCTCTCTCTCTCTCTCTCTCTCTCATTTTATTCTTTTTCACAATTTTACTTTTATTCACATACGTCTATACATATCTAGTATCAAATAAAGAGTATCGGACTGCACGGTAGTAGAACTAATTAAAGTTGGGTGGTAAAATGTATAATTGGGTTGCCTTTAATTGACAACGTTATTTAAATTTTAAGAGTTTAATTATTGATGAAGACGATCGAGCATCACATGCAGGTTAAAATAATAATTTTGTTAGTATTTTAGGGTTAGGCTGTAAATAATTTTTTGGCAAATATCTTTTCTATATGTTTTTATTAGCTTAATTTATGTTAAAAAAATTTATAATTAAAATATTATAGAGAAAACTTTTAATTAAAAAGCTATTATATATAAAAATTAATTAAAATAAAAAATGTGTTTAATTTCGGTACCACCTAACTGCAATGAAAAATAAATTACAATACTACTACTAGTCTACATACTAATAATTATGATAACCTTTTCAATTACAGTATATACAAAACGGAGGCTGATATAATCTCCTACAAGTATTACAGGAGTTATATATTATATAATACAGATTACGCAATTTATTTTCATAGCTATACATATATTTATATATATATATATATATATATATATATATATATGTTTGTGTGTGTGTTAGACTCGGCCAAACTGTTATAAAAATGTTAAATCAAACTTGGCCCAATCTAATAATTGGGTCTATTTCGAGTCTTTCGCTTAAACTCTAACACCAAAGCCCAACCCCAGCCCAAAACCAACCTTAAGCACAAAGAAATTTCAGAATCTCCGATAGGTCTTTATCTAGTGCACTAATATATGAAAAGAAAGACGAGGATGAAGGGATAATTGCTTTTTACTGTTTCAATGTTTAAGTGCAGACCAAAAAAAGAATGTCTAAGCAAAGATAGAAGAAAAATTCTCTTTCTCGTTTTGGGAGCTAGAGTTAAAGTAGAGAGAGTAAAAGTTATTTTTTTGTGTTTAATTTAAAATAAAATATTTTCTCTATTTACCCTTAATTTGAGGACAAAGAAAATTTGGGCTTTGAAATGATAACACATCTTCCTCCTTAAAAATATTCAAAACAATGAAAATGATATGAGTTATTTTTTCTCTCCATCCTTTTTTATTTTTTTTCCTTATCCAAACATAGAATAAGGAAAGGTACGCCACTAATCAAATTTTATATTTTAATATTTATTTATTTATATGATACGGTTGAGGAGTAATTTTGTTTACTATACTAGTATTTGTACTTGTGTTGTTCAGTATACTTGTAATTGTATTGCACTCTTGGATAATTGTATGTTTAAATTAATTTTGTTTGTATTTAAAATAATTTATAATTAAAATTTTCTTAAAAAAAAGTTTTATAAAGAGTCAATGCCCAAGTGGAACAAATTGTGACAGATGGGATAAGAAGGATGCCAAAAATGCACACAAGCTGCCATGATGTCAAGTTCGATTAACTCAAAAACTCAAACAGACTTTAAATTAACGGAAGGATTAATTTGAAAAATAAATCAATTGTTTGGGAACCTTGTGAGTGATTTTAATTATTTAGGACTAAGATGAAAAAACTCATATCTTTCGGAGATGAAATGGTTATTTACTCCATTTAAAAATTATACTGCTCATGGATGCAAACATCTAATATCTCAAGAGGTTGGAAGGCCCGCTTAAAAAGTACATTTAAGGACATAATTTGAAAAAAAATAAAATAAAAACTATTCAATTAGCTCTTAAGTCTATGTTTAGTTAAAAATAAAAATGAAAATAAATTTTATCTTATATCAAACACATATACTAAAAAGCTAAAACTCTAAAATATCTTCTTAGAGAGGTAATCACCTCCAAAATTTGAAGGAATCTCTCTTGCATGTGGTTACGCTGCCATGTCTGCTGAAGAAGATAGACTGTGGAACGTTTTTTAAGTCTTTCGTTAACGTATTCATCTCCACCATGTGAAAGAGTAAAACAAAGCCCTATTATTACGAAAATTCGGGGTTATCTCAGTTTTATTTAAGAAAGTAAAAACACTGAAAATTTCAGTAAATGCCTAAATTTGGGATCATAGTGATCTCATTCCCAACTGCTTGGAATTTTGTCGCTTAGACTTTGGACCTAATCATCTGCCATTTGTTCAAATGCACGTTCACGTGTCCAAAAACAAGACAGGTACCTCTCAGAATCCTCGTCACCACCTTGTATATAGAGCCCGCCTTTGCTAAGCCAAAATCACTTCCATTGATGTTCCTCAGCTCTTCTGTTCTGTCACTCTGCTGAAGATGATGGAACCTCGCAATGCTTTCTTAGATTCGCCATTTTCATTCCTCTTGATCTTCTTCCTTGCCATTTCTTTGTATGGGGGGAAGGCATCAAGCAACGAGCACCAAGTCACGCCCGAAGAGGGACCTGTGGTGGAGAAAGGCCAGAGGAGGACATTAACTGTCACTGAATACGGAGAGATCTCTGCAGTTGACGTCAAGGATGGACACAGAGCACCCTACCATCTTCAGTTCTTCACATTGGAGCCAAACTCGGTGTTACTTCCTGTGCTTCTCCATGCAGATATGGTCTTTTATGTCCAGACAGGTACCCTTTAAATTTCTAAATTCTAATTAGGCAATACTCATTGTGGAGACTCAATTCCACAACTTGTGGCTCATTTCTGAAGTATATGTGTGCCAACGTCATCTCCATTTACCCTTTAGGCTTATTTCTTATCTCATATTCAAATTCACCAAATGTCTTATACTTGTCTAATTTTAATCCTTGCATTAGCTGAAATCATTAGAGAAGTAAAATCACTTTTTAGTTATAATGTTACTATGCATGTCTTGTTTAGAATATTATGGTATAGACGAATTAACTCCATCACATTCAACTCACGGGGGTTTCAGGGAGTGGAAGGCTGATTTGGGCAGATGAAGATGACCGTGATACTCGCAGGATCGATATACGCCAAGGAGATATCGGCAGGCTCAGAGAAGGATCTGTTTTCTATATACAGAGCAACTTGGAGGCAGACAGAAAGAAACTTAGGATTCATGCAATTTTTGCCAATACAGAAGATAACACTTACGTAAGTGCTGCACATGTATTCTTTCATTGCAGTTTCTAAGTTTTGTTAGCGGATGTTCATGTGAACCGCGAATGCAGGATCCATCAATCGGTGCTTACTCAAGAATCAATGAACTAGTCCATGGGTTTGATAAGAAAATCATGCAAGCAGCTTTTAAGGTACTACTTTAGCCTCGTAATGTGCAACAGTACCAGTTTGTTGTTCACAAAAGATCTCAAAAGCACCAATGGCATATATTTTTACATATATTTTTATCAAGTTTTAGTAATTGTACGAGTCTACAAATTGTTTGGGGATATAGATTGTAGACTGACACAAATATGAACAATTACTGGCTATTAATATAACTCCGATTTCTGAATTTATAAGGTGCCGGAGGAATTGATAGAAGCAATCACAAACAAGAGCGACACCCCAGCTATAGCGCATGCGGTTTCAAAGGAGCATAATACTTTCTGGGAATTGGAGGCTTCCGTTCTTAAGAACTTTTTTGGGATACCGTCCAACCGCAAGAAACTCAGAACATACAACATCTTTGACAGAGACCCTGATTTCAAAAGCAGCAACGGTTGGAGCCTAACAGTGACCAAAAAGCAGTTAAAATCATTAAAGGGTACCAACATTGGATTTCTGATGGTGTGAATTTGACCATGGTTGGTGATTATAAATTAATTCTTGGTTATTATTATTGTTTATTTTATTTGTTCATGAAGTTACAATAAATTTATTTTCTGAATTGTAAACAAAGGGATCAATGATGGGGCCACATTGGAACCCAAGTGCAACAGAGATAGCAGTGGTATTGCAAGGGGAAGGCATGGTCCGAGTAGTATGTGGAAGCAGCAATTTTGACAAGGCAGAATGCCAAAACATGAGGTTTAAAGTCAAGCAGGGGGATCTTTTTGTGGTGCCTAGGTTTCATCCAATGGCTCAGATGTCATTCAACAATGATTCACTTGTTTTTCTTGGCTTCAGCACGGCAGCAAAGAAAAATCATCCTCAATTTTTAGCGGGAAAGAGATCAGTGCTTCAAACTCTAGACAGACAGATCTTGGCTACCTCTTTCGGTGTCAGTAACACAACAATTGACCACCTTTTGGCTTCTCAGGATGATTCCATCGTTTTCGCGTGTGCTTCCTGCGCGGAGGAAGAGGAAAGGATAATGAAGGAAGAAATAGAGAAGAAAAAGGAGGAAGAGGAGACCAGAAGGAGAGAGGAGGAAGAAGCCAGACAGAGAGAAGAGAAGGAGAGGAGAGAGGAGGAAGAGAGAAGGAGAAAGGAGGAAGAAGCCAAAAAGAGAGAAGAAGAAGAGAAGAAGAGAGAGGAGGAGGAAGCCAGAAAGAGAGAGGAGAAAGAAGCTAGAAAGAGAGAGGAAGAGAGAAAGAGAGAGGAGAAAGAAGCCAGGAGAGAAGAGGAGAAAGAAAGAAGAGAAGAAGAGGAGGAGGAAGCAGAGAAGGAGCAAGAACAAGCTCGAAGACAACAGGAAGAGAGGGAAAGGAGGAGAGAGGAGGAAGAAGCCAAAAAGAGAGAAGAGAAGAAGAGAGAGGTGGAAGCCAGAAAGATAGAGGAGGAGAAGAGGAGAGAGGAGGAAGAGCGAAAGAGAGAGGAGAAAGAAGCTAGAAAGAGAGAGGAAGAGAGGAAGAGAGAAAGAGAGAGGAGGAAGAAGCCAGGAAAGAAGAGGAGAAAGAAAGAAGAGAAGAAGAGGAGGAGGAAGCAGAGAAGGAGCAAGAGCAAGCTAGAAGACAACAGGAAGAGAGGGAAAGGAGGAGAGAGGAGGAGGAAGCTAGGAGAGAACAAGAAAGGAGAAAAGAGCAGGAGGAAGCTTGGAGAGAGCGAGAAAGAAGAAGAGAGGAAGAAGCAGAGGAGGAGCAAGAACAGGCTAAAAGACAACAGGAAGAGAGGGAAAGGAGAAAAGAGGATGCGGAAGCTAGCAGAGAGCAAGAAAGGAGAAGAGAGGAAGAAGCAGGGAGTGAGTACGAACAAGCTAAAAGACAACAGGAAAAGAGGGAAAGGAGGCGAGAAGAGGAGGAAGTTAGGAGAGAGAAAGAAAGGGAAAGAGAAGTAGAAGAAGAAGAAGAAGAAGAAGAAGAAGTACAGAGGGAGAGTGAAGAAGGAAGGAGGCGACACAGAAGGGGAGAGAAGGGAACAAGTCGGGAAGAAGAAGAGGAACAAGAAGCAGCGGCAGCAGCAGCGGTAGAATGGGAACAAGAACAGGCCAGAAGACAGCAGGAAGAGAGGGAAAGGAGGCGGGAAGAAGAAAGGAGAAGAGAGCGAGAGGGCTATGAATCAACGGAGAGAGTAGAAGGGCAAACTAAACGGAGCAACCTTGAAGGAAGGAGAGCTTTGAAGAAACGGAACTTTTGATTTTGTTTTCAATGGAATAAGAAGTCTTGAGTAACGTTGTTCCGCATCTGCTTTCGTTTTTTGCTTGTTTGTAAAAAAGTCGAACGTCCATGTTTCAGGTAGCTCGTTGCCGCTGGTTGTAGTAGTATAAATAAGTTTTTGCTACAATGTGCCATTGAAATAATATGGAATGCTGATCCAAAAATAGAATGCTTTCCCCTTTTCACTTTTTCTTATTGTCTTCACTGGGGAGTATATAAGCATCATGTTAATTCTGATCCCCATTGGTTTCTCCAAAAACTGCAATTTTTGTCCTCTTTAAAAATAAATGACATCTTAACAAGCAATAGCTTCTCTCTCTCTTTTATCAGTGGACGTTATCAAATTTTACATTTTTATTTGCACAATAATCTTTTATTTTTATTTTTAAAAAAATAAAAAAATTAAAGTTATTTTAAATATTTTATTAATCTCTTTCGTATTCTTTTTTTCAATTATTATATATTTTTTTAAATTTAGTGAGCAACTCTTTTTTTTTCAATTTATTAAGCAAGAAAGAGAGTGAGTTCAAAAAAAAAAAACAGACAATAATTTTCGTCCAATGCACAGAGAGTAAAAATATATGCAACTTTCGTCGACGTAGTCGCCTATATGGAGCAGCAAGGAGGAGTTGTAAATAACTAGCGTTGAATTTTACCATCTTTTTGAGCCAAATGCCGTCAATAAAAAGGATAGGTTGTAAAAGGTTACTTCTCACCATCAAATCCTACCCTTAATTGGACAGCTTTCAATTGAAAAGGCAAGGTTCTCCAAAGTTTGGCGCAAGCAGGATTGAGGAAGCTAAACTGCTTTACTAACAACTAATCATGGGGACCCTGCAGCTCCTTTCTGTGTGTAAGATTACCTAGCTCATCCATGATATTAATGGACACGTCCAGCAGAAATGCAAACATCTAACATATCTTTTTCAAATTCTTATTGAATCAACCTCCCATGGCCTCAGCATCAAACAGTAATTCTGCATTATATCGTTACTCAGCAACGAGGACCGGTATCTAATTTCTAGACGAGGTCTATCACTCTATCTTGCCCACGAAAAATTATCAAATTTGGCTTTAGAAGATTAGGTGTGAGGGGATAACTGACTCTGATCGTCATTGTCTCTAAAATTCTTTACATTCAAGATAAAATTTACAGCTGCCAAATAAAATTGGGGGGAGGGGAGTGCAAAAACTAAAATGCAGAGGGGGAGGTAATAAAGCCGTAATGACCCTCTTTCTTTTTTTTTTTTTTTTTTTTTTTTTTGCGATTCATCACTATAGGCAACTCAAGTTTGAGAGAAAAATTAGAACAGGTAGGAGTGCATTCAGGTCAAAAATGACAGGCAGGGCTAGACAGTAGCCACTACAGAAAAAATATGAATATATAAAATACGGCAAAGTGAAGATGGCGAAAACTCACTCACTAGTTGAGCTGGTTATGTATGACACAACAAACTGTTATGTCATCAAGCTTGCCACCATAATAACGGAACCCAGCCTCCTGAGCAGCAGTAGAAAATGGTGTCTGCCTATTCCTGTCCTGTGCTCGCTGACGAGCCAGTGCTGCTATCTTCTGAGCAGTTAACTTGGGTTCTAGTCCAGCTCTAACTGCATGCACAACAACTGCAGTGATCTCATTATTGTACAAGTTGTCAAATAATCCATCTGTTCCAGCAATGACAACATCTCCCGGGGCAACAGGTACTGTAAAAACCTGGATATTGGGCGAGATATTCTTAGTTTGTTTAATTTTCCACAAAATCGACGAACTTGTTTTAAAGAGCATGAACTTCATCTGCCATAAGGCTTCCTAGGGAGTAACACTTGGATCATGATTGCGGGAAACCGAAAAAAGAATGGTCTGCCAGACAGCACCATGTATTTGCTCGGTACAGGTGAAAGTGGAATGGAGAAAATTGGAGTTATAGAAAATATTTTTAAATGCAAATCAGCTTACAATTGCTTGGTTTAGGAAAAATGAGGGTAGGTTGAAAATCGGATGCACCTTATTTTCATTTTTCACCCACTCACCAAGTACCAACCAGTGAAAATAAAACCTCTCCATTTTCACTCCCCTCTCTATTTTTCACCTTTCCTACCCTGCAAGCAAGTATGCCCCAAAATAGGGGTAAAAAGAAATAATTTTCATCCCCTCTACCATGAATTGCATCTATTGGAAACGACGCTATCAGAAACAAATAAGACTGTATTGTCATTTGTCTCAACAAATTAATGCCTTAGTTTTGAGATTCCCAAATTACGAATGTAATATCATCCCTACAGAAAGTAAAAACCAAGCCCAATAGAAGTAAATCTCATGTTCAATGTTAACGTGTACTTACCTCACCAGAGCTGGGTAGATCACCTCCATTGCCACTCTCCAGTTGATATGTAAAATTGAAGCCATGTTGTTGAACAGGGGACCTGAAAATGGTGCATCCATCTCTAACCACAGTGAATCCACTGTCACCCAAATTAATAGCACGCAGTTCCTGGACCAAGAAACCAAACACACAGAATGCAAATTAATCAGTTGATGTTACTTTCCTTTTTATACCAACTCAAAGAAAGCAACCTACCCAAGTTTACTAGTAAGAATGATTTTACAGGCTGCAATCAAGATGCAGGCTAAAACACCAATCAGACATTAATCTTAAGAACTTAGGACTTAGGAGCAGGTTAGACAAGAGTTAAGGATAGGAGGGCGTGTGCACATGTGCTCATGTGTCTGTGAGCATTGTAGTGCAAACCATCATCAAAGCATGAAGAAAAAGGAGCTGGCAAAACTCCCAGCATGCTTTAATTCCATTCCTAAGCCAGTTGACTTTTGACTTTAAAAGAGCCTGGTGGTAGGCAAGCTAAAAAGCCATCAATATCATCATAACTGTTTTTTTGAATCCTTATGAAGCTAAGAATCTAATTTTATTGTACAAGATTTTACTTCAGACATCATGCATTTTAAAAAAGAAAAGTGTTGGGGTGATGCAACATCTAAAGTAATATTGATAAAGTCAACAAAATGTATATCAATATCATGATAATGATTTTCACAATACCAGAAGAAGTGGCTGCAAAATTGTTGAAAACTTTCATGTTGATTCAGATGAGAAGAAACCAAACCATCTAATATTCAGTAGCATTAAACATGTAATGAGGATTAAGTTCACCCACATCTAGAGTCTCATTAATTTGTTCTACAGAAAATGGACAAGAATATTTTGCATGTCAACGCTTAGAATAAATAATATTACACCTTATCGGTAAGGGCAATGATACAAGCTGTTGATGAACCCTTGGCCTTTGTACTTGAGTGAGCCTTCTCTAACACTCTTGCTGGATTAAAAGAACCTTTGGGCTCCTCTTGAATTGCTCTCACTGAATTGGAAATAAGTTCCCGGGCAAACAGTCCAGCATTAACACCAACATCTGCCCAGCCACCTACACCATCAGCAACACCAATTGCTTGTTCATCAGTGCAAATAAAATGAGCATCCTCTCCACCTGTCTCCTCCTTATCTGGATGTGGTAGGTAACATGATCCTGAAAACAGCTTCAAGGTCTTGACACCAACAACAGTTCTGAAAATAACACTACTCAGGATAAGCAAGTTTTGGCTGTGAGAAAGACAAAATAATGTTTATAAGTATACCCTTCCGCTACCAAGTTATTAAATTAATTGGTGACAAAGCAAAATCGGACTCTCACAGGAAATCATTCATAGTTTAGAAATAACAAGGTCAACTTTTTAGAGCTTATTGCAGCATCATCAGCCTCTCTTTTAAATAGTATAAATAGGATCAGCTTCAATTTATTCAAATTAAATTATTTAAAAACAAGGGTTCATGCAGAATTAGTAAACATAAAGAATAACAACCACATACTGTCCAGGCAAAATGGATGAATTTGCAAGCTGTTCATCAGAAGTGCTGCCGTCAAATGAGACATCATGTGCTGCTCCAGCTGAGCAGCAAGCAGAAGACGAGGTAGAGAAATTCTTCAGCCACGGCCCATGAAGCGAACTTGAATTCTGATTCCTCCAACTAGCATCAAAAGTGGAATACCCAAAATTCAAAGGACCATTCAACGGTTGTGATCTTCTTAGATTCACACTAGCTCTCAAGCAACCTTTATGAGTTATGTCTTTGAAGTAAACACCAGCAGGCTTTGTGAAGTCTAGCGCACTGCCACAACTTGAGATTAAGTCATCTATATAAACATCTCCCAGCACAGCTTTGGAAGTTGAAGCAGCCATCGATTTTCTATTAAGCCTGTGGCTTGAGGAGCAATGAGTGGGACCAGATAAAAAAGAAGTTGAATGCAACAAGGAAATAGACACAGCTGGATTCCTGTACAAGGATGTTGGCACTCCTTGTTGCCGTGTTATTGCTTCCCGAATGCGAAAGTAAATGGTAGCATTCAGCTTTGAGAGAATACCAGATGGCATCTCAATCCCTTGTGCAAAATACTCTTGATTCAGTCTCTCCCTCAAAGAAGAATACGAAACCTCTGCTGTTATGCAAATAATAAAAGAAGCTCATTCCTTACCCGAGCCAGAAATCACCCACCAACCCTGGCCTCGAGAGAAATGGGCAATTCTGAAATCGAGAAGAAAAATTGGAATTTCAACGATTATTGACTTCAAAGCTTCAATCTTTATAGAAATAAACAGGTCATAAATCATCGAAGACGGAAAGAGAGAGGGATGAAGAGAGACGCATGGCACTAATGGGAGAAAGAAATCAAATTGATGAAAAAAAAAAAAACATTTGCAAGAAAATAGTGGAAGGGAATTTGAAAGAGTTAAAATCAATGTTACCAGATATGATAGCGAGCAATCGATGTTAAACTTTTCGGAGCTTGCGAGTTGTGAGTCTTCCACTGTGTGAGTCCTGCGCTGCACCTACCTCCACAAAAACCTAAAAAGCGTACAAAGGGGATAGACTTTCAACTTTCAACTTTCAATCCAACGCTACCATATTCCACCTTGTCTCTCTCGCTCCCCCCGTCTCCCTCCATTTTTCTCTTTTCTTTTTTTTATATATATTCCCTTAAAAAACCAGAAACAGGGAGCCAAAAACACAAAAAGAAAACCTCTGTTGCTGTTGCATTGCACGTGTATCGACCACCCAGTCGTCCTAGTCCCATTATCTGATTTTTTTTTTTTTAAGCCACAAGGATAATTCGTAATTCGATTCTGGTTCTGGATCACATTTTCTTGTGTTAATCTACCAGGTTTTTGTTTTCGGCCTTGTAATAATATTTTTTTTGGATCCCTTTGTAGATGTCCTTTTCGTCTTCTCTCATCAAACATCGGACACGCCTAAGCATCCAAGAGACGTTAGTTCACATAATGGAGGGCGATTTTATTATTATTAAATATGATTTAGTTTTATTTATAATGTTATTTTTAAAAAATTTAAAAAAAAGTTTGTAATATTTAAAATCTAGCTTCATAGATCTAATTATAAGTTCAATTTTTATTTATTTTTTATTTAATTATAATTTGCGTTTATGTAATCTTATGAACTATATTTAGATAAATATGCGTATTAATACTTATTTATCTAATTTACCACGCTTGATGTTATTTTCTTAAATTTCATATGAGCGAAGTTTACAATTTGGGATAGTGATGACTTACTATTAAGAGTTAAAAAGTCATTAACAAATATACTCTTATGTTGAATTTAGTTTTAATTATATGGTGTTTTCTTATTTAATCATTGTCATTGTTTTAATTATAAGTTACGGGTGAAGTTTTTTCTTTTTGGTAGGCGAGGGAGGCTTTCAAGCTCTCAACGACCAAGTTTACAAGAAAAGAAAAAGTAAGAGAGAGAACTCAAAAAGGAAAGGACGGAAGTGAAGAACAAAATAGGTCCATCCATAGATTGTGATGACACTTTTACAGATATTGTCACTTTTTTCTTTTTTTGATGCAAGCAATTTCATTACTCTTTTTTTTGACAAGCAATTATCACTTTTGTTCTGATACTTTAATGAAATTTCATCACTATTTCTCATCAGGCTGGAAGGTTTGTCACTGCAACCATCCCGGAAGATTCAACACGTTTGGATTTGATGATGCTACGATGGTTGCCATGTCTTTGAAGATGAAGCATATAAGTAATGAAGTTTTGTAATTTCTGTAGAAAGCATGGAAAGATGCAACATGTTTATAGTTAAGATAGATGCCAGTCAACCTTCATTAGTTCTCAAATTTATCATCTAGCCATCATGACCTTTGGATATCTAACCTCTAATTTTGTTGTGGAGTCTAATAGTAGATTCAGAATTGAAATTCAAGTCCTTGATCACACTGGAACTGCTTCATTTGTGCTATTTGATGAAGCTGCGTTTCAGATTATTCAGAAACAGCTGCTGAATTACTTGAGCAACTGCTAGAGCCTAGATGTAAGTGCACAATCACTCATCACATGTTACTCTCTCACCGAGTATCACCCATGTTACTCTATCTTCCTTCAATTTCTGCAGCAATGTCGTGAGAATTCTTTTCCTCAAGAACTAGAAATGGTGGTAATTTTTTTTTTTTTGTCACAATATGAGTCGTGAACTGCAGTCTTCAGAATAACAGACCGTCTTCCTCTCTTCATCTATCATGAATGAGGTATCTCATTGCCTTCCACCCATAATATTTTGCTTGGCTATTCTTAACTACTGGCTCAATGTAAGATCAAATTAAAATTTATGTCTTAAAAATTATAACATTTCTAATGGTCTGTCGACTCAATTCAAGGAATGCCTCGAACAAGAGAACAAGACTGCGAGATTGCAGGCATATCTGAAATGCTCACTCAGATTTCTTCCACTAATTTGATCAAACTCATCAAACTAAGCTGGACCGATTATCAACTTGACCAATGCTCATCTTTTTATTTCCAAGTACCTTGCTGATTCTGAACCTACCATCTAAATTTTATATATTTAAATTTTGATAAACAGCTGAATCAGTTCTGCTGCTTATATACTACAAACAAATCTATTTTTGGGGATATGAGACTTACTGCTTTGATATATGATATGAGCAGTATATATCTGTAGTGAGGCCAACTTCCTCCAACTACAACTTATCTCTCTTACGTGATTTGTTCTATTGTCTACTTGCAAGTGAATGTTACAATCTAGCTATGAAGATGGACTTGATTTGCATTGGTCCTTAAATTTTGAAGGTGAACTTCAGATGACAATATTAACAGTATACACTTTTTTAAATCAGCAATTCATGTCAGTTGTCCAACTGCTCATTATGAAATGAATCTCGTAGTGAAAACCTAAACCTGAAATGAGTTTCTGGACTAGTATCCTGTAGTAAAGGTTTGACAGCATTCTCTTTTCAGGTTCACTCTCTTCATGTACTAAATAAATAGCGCACACAGTACGAAAGGGATTTATAGAGGGCATGATTTACTAGTTTCAAAGTGATGCCGTAGCAACGATAATCATTTACTCTTTGAACTTTACATATTGCATTAGCGGAAAATAATATTTAAAACTTGGTAATACAATAAATCCAGTACCATCTCTCTGTCGCACGGGTACAAGAACTAGTAATTGCATAAAGCAAAAACAAGTCCCTCGCTCCACGTTTTTTAGCTGCTACAACTTCGAAACAACTTGCTAGTGATATAAATGATTTGTCAGTATTATTGTAAATTTTCTTTGAGACTTGCAAAATGTTTTCACCTTACCATAAGATAATTTCTCTTCTTTCCTAACTTTTTTGATAAAAAAATCTTACAAAAGAAACAAATGAAGAACATGTATTTGGCACTGTCAATGTCAATTTCAATTCGCTAGGGCAAGTAAAAAAAAAATAATAATAATAAAGAATGATAGACTAATAATAAACAGGAAAAAAAGACTGTCAATTTTAGTACGCAATAGGATTCGGAATGACAAAGGAAAGGCAAATGACTGAATATGACAATTTCTCTCCACCGTCCAATCTCATACAAACCATCCAACCTCACAGGCCTCGTTGTGTGACTGTCATTAAAAGCTGAAGTCTCGTTACTAAATTAAAATTAAGGTCACCACTCACCACACAGCACAACTACTGCAGCTTATCGACATGATTAGCAAAGCATTCTTTCATACTAAAATGATATAAAATAGCAATAATCGTGCTGCTAATGCTACTTTCGGAAATAAAGCGTGAACATTCATCCGGAAGTTTGATAGACTAAGAATTCATCCGGCTTAGAGACAGACAACACCTCCTAAAGTAAAAGAGAAGAGAAATTAATTCATTCATAAAGAGATATCATTTATTGATACAATTCATATTCTAGAGTATTCCCCTCGTATGTACTATACATGCCTGTATTCTAACGACTTTTCCTACTTAACCGATAGTCCACTAAACTAGACTAATTTTATTTCCCCTTGTATGTATATGTTCCATGCCATCATTATGACCTAGGGTTCATTCCTATCGAAGTTCTTCCTTTTGGGTTAATACGAATTACACCATTGCAATCTTGCTTACAGGCATATAGCTGCTATCGCATCCAAGGACTCCAAGAAATCTTTGCAACTTGCAAGGGCGCTAGAACAGGAGCAACTTGGCATTGTGCGTCCGCAGAGGGAAGGGCTCCAAACCCTACTAGTGCCTATGAGGTAATATTTACTTTCATTCGGGGGAAAACAAGACTGAACTTCAATGGAATACAATTCTTTATAACATAATGACAATGCATCTTGGTGATTAATATTCAATCATCATTCACTACCAAATAATGAGCATACGTGTATATCCATATCCACCTTGTGACAATAAATCAGCAATCAACAAAGTTTCCTGAATTATGCCTACAGCTACGAACCAGATCATCCAACGGAGGAATTCATAATTTGATCAAAATTACAGATGCTCAGGAGCCAAAGATCTAAATGTGATCTTCAAATGCACCACTGTCGCTAAAACCTATACAGACAACAACTCCAAGTTCCAACCCACTGCTCAAACCCTTAATTCACCAATTCCAGTGGTCCACAGCAAGCATATTGTAATTCGTGCCATTAATTAAAAAGAAGGCTCTCTGGGCCTTTTCTTTACTATAAAACAGTCTTTTCCACCCGCATTAGAGGCATCAATAATCCAAAACGACCCATTTGCGCATTGCCTGTTGCACTGCTCAATAGGAGCATACTATATCTTACCAATCCTCCCCCGTGCATTGCATCTTCAGATTGAACAAAGAACATATAACTCTGTACAACCAGAACTTCTCGCCCCAAGAAATACATCTCTTGCAGCCAAAATATCACGAGCTCCTCCCAATATCCTTGCCAGAGAACTCTCCACTGCCAAAGGATGCCGCTGCAGCAGTAACATCCAGACCACCGCCAATAGATGTGATGAGTGCCGATAAGCCTCCACCAGGGCTGCCACCAGCAGCCATTCCCAATCCGAGAAAATCAAGGGTAGCATGCTTTGGACCAAACATGGAGGTAGTCCCCATCATTAGTTCCTTTAGTCCAGAGCCACCATCACAAGGAAGCGCAAGTCCAAGCCCTGCAGGAACCGAGGCACTCTCTGGTTCTACTTGCCGCTGACCCCATTGCAAACTATCTTGCTGGCCTGGTGAAGATGAAGCCGAAGATGACACTATGCCTAACCCACGAAGCAAAGAGGCATTTGTTGCAGCTGCACCCATTTGAGCAGCTTTCTGCAGCAATGCAGTGGCAGACATAGCTGGCTGAGGCGGTGGAGCATACTGGCGACGCTCCTGCCCTCCTGCTCCAAAAATTGATGACCCATGATTGGTGGAGAGGCAGAGAGAAATGGGATCGGAAGATGAAGGCCCCGAGAGATCTGCAGGATGATCTGGACGCCCCATGGCCCTAATTAGGTCAGTAAATGCCGGCGTTTGAGATTGTAGGCTTCCTGATGCCGTTGATGATGCAAACAAGCTTGCAAATACACTACTGCTAGTACCGCTATTGCTTGTTGAGCTGGTGCTGCTGCTACAGCTCCCATTTAAAGCAGTATTGGCCTGTGGTTCCTCTAGGATTTGTGGGGAATTTTCTGGCAACTCTGAAAGATCAGAACCGGAAAAAAAATAATAATAATATCATTATTATTAATAGGGAGAAGGAAAGAAGAGCAAAAGCGGCCACTTAAGGCGCATAGACTCGGAAAGTTTGCACCTTTCTTTTATGTTAAAGTTCAGGAGAAAAGAACAAATAATAGTTTGCTTTCTCAAAATCCACTCCTCCTCCCCCAAAAACAAAGCTTTTCTCTTTTTAGCTTTTGAATCTTTTGAGTTTTGAGTTGCTTTGTCAACAATTGCATAATTTAGATCCCACAGTTCCAAGAACACCTTTTGGTGGTTTGTTTTTATTACTTAATTAATTAGCTCTCGGAATCTCATATCACTTACTCTGCTGTCATGATATAGACGCAGATGAAAACAAAGAACGGTAACAGACAAAAACTACTAAGCTGCAAGATTACAGAGAGAGAAACCACAACAAAGGTTTTGAATTTGATGTCTAGTTTAACTATATCACACGCGGACAAATAAAAAAAAAATCCGACCGCAAAGATTGCATGTTTTCCAGATTCTTACTACCTGGATTTTGCGTCTGTAAAGCAGATGGTACGACACTCTTTGACTGAGGAGTAGCTGGCGCGGCTGGTTGTGGGGGTGGTGGTGGAGGCGGTGGCGGTAGCTCTGGCGCCGGAGGTGATGAATCACCGGTTATAATTTTCGAATCTGACTCTGAACTAGCCTTTACAGCAGGTTGAGTCTGGGTCTGGGTCTGCGTCGTCTGAGTCTGAGTATGAGATCTTGCACTCTCCTCTGCTAACGCATCGCAAAAAGCCCTATGCGTGATGAAACTATCCCTCCTTCAAAAAATACAGAACCAAACAAAAGTTTTTCAAAAACCCCGAATCCTCAAGAATTACAGTAGAAAATAGATTCAAGAAGAGGGGAAGGAAATCCTGAAAAACCTCGAAAACAAAGTCCCACAATCGCATTTATACTCTCTGGTACCACAAATCTTAGAGTGAGCTTTCCAATCCGATTGAACTGCATATTTCTTGGAGCACTTGTCGCATTTCCATTTCTTCTCGCCGTGTTTTCTACAGAAATGCTTCTTTATTCCAGTGAGATCACCCAAAGCTCTGGAAGGATCATGGTGGACACAGGTTGGCTCGGGACAAACATAAACTCTTTTCCTCACCTCCTTGCTGGACCTCTGCCTAAGCTTCCATGGCAGATTATGACCCCGTCGATGAAGCTGGAGATTCTGATCCCGCTGAAACCCCTTGTTGCAGATTTCACAAACGAATCTGTTTGTGGCCAGTAGGGTCTTCGGAGACAGAGCAATCACCTCTGCGTCTGGATCTGAATGATAACCCAAAAAAAAAAAAAATCAGTGAGAAACCACAAGAAAAAGATAAAAGCTTCACAGAGATAGTTAATTAGTTTCTTCCTACCTGGCATTCCAGGAAGGTTTCGCTTTTTCTTCGTGGTGGACTTTGCAGGTACTGTCTGATTGCCAGAGGATGAGACGCTAGCTTCCCCTGAAGCCGTGGAAACATTATCTAGATCAACCGGCATGGGAACCTGCAACTCCTCTAGGGCTTCTTCCAAATCAATCTACCAGACAAAGATAGAGAATCTCAGGGCATTTACCCTCACAATTCCAAAGCAACTTTCTCGGGATAAAGTTTTAATTTTTTTTTCTTTTTTTGGTTTTCTAGGGTTTCTACTCTATCTTCTCAGCTCCTCCCACTCCCCCTCCCTATATCTACCAGTCAACCTCTGCAAAAAAAAAAAAAATTATTACCACCCCTTTTCTCATTTACCCACCACCTACCAGCTCTGATGATGGGTCTCTGACCAAAATTCACATTAACCAAATAACTCAAATGATTAAACCCAATAGGCCAATACCTTAAACAACTTCGGGAAAACAGAACTCTTGAAGGCTGTGATCCAACGGTTTAAAAAAAAAAGAGTTTGAAGAACTTCAATCGGAACAGCCACTAGACCCAAAGATTTCGGCAGAACAACTGAGAAAATGTCCTAAGGCAGCGGCGCCGGCGTCAATGAGAAAGATAAGGTTATGGCAAAGGCAGCAGCAGCAGCTCAATCTCCTTCTCTTATTTCCAAAGTTGTAAACTTTTTTCAGACGGCAGAAGATGAGATGATAAATGAGAAAGTCGCAGGGCAATAAAAATTAGATGTGTTAAAGTTTGATTAATTAGTATTTACTACTATTTGGTAGTAATTAGCAGGGGTCGAGTAAGGTGATGTATGACTTGTTTTTTGGGGCTGGGTCGTGGAAATTACAAATTAGAACAAGGGGCAAGAGATAGAGAGAGATAGAGGGAGAGGGGTTATCGTCCACTTGTCGAGGCAGATGGTTCTTTTGTCACGCAGCACACTGTTGGACGGGTGTTTCCTCCCAAGTTAGTCGTTTTGCGATTTGTTTGAATCCGTTTTCAGTAGAAACCGACAGGCCACTGGGAGAACAATGAATAAAATAAGTGTAAAACCGGTTTTCAAAAGAAATACAAAGTCAAAGAACTTTACTATATCATACAACGAAAACTTTTCAGTGTTTCGGACCAGTATGGATTTGCCACGTTGCCTTTTCTTCCTGTGCTTCGCCATTCCTGATTGCTGCTCTCCTTAGTATATGCGGATATGCCTATATTTATATGTATATGTGTTTGATTTTTATTTTTTCAATTAAACTATTTTTGAATTACACATATAAAAAGTAAATTTTATTAAATTATAAATTCGAGCTTAATTTGTAGTCACTCATTCAGCTATAGGTTCAATTGATATGACATACAACATTTTGACATCGGCTTATTTAGTTTGAGTTGGGTACGAATTTGAGTAGAGAAAATGAGTTTAATTTCTCATCAAAATAAGCCTAATCAAACTTATTTTAAATTATCTGAGATTAAATTAGACTTGACTCGGTTTAATTATTGCGACACCACAAGCTAAAATTTGTTACCTGAAATAACCCATGAACAAAGGAAAGATAGAAATAGTGTTTTCTTTTATTTTCTCTTATATTAGATGATACATTTAACGGTTCAGTGCTCATCCATTACCCTTACACCAGGGGTGAAACAGAACTTTCAGTTAGCAACTAGAAACGTAACAAGGTAAAAATAGTCTCCATGAATGCTTCTCACTCTGTCAAAGACGGCAGATGGGTTTCTGCGAGCGTATTTCCCCCTTCTCTCTATCTCAGTCTAAACTGGTATGGTTTGAGATCAAGGACGAATTGTGTGCGCACTATAGTGTGGATGCAGGGTGCTTTCTATGGTCAAGGGGTATCTGGCCACCACATTAGAGTTCGAATAGTATATTGTATTATTTTGTGCATGGCTAATCAATATTCACGAACCAATTTGCTCCCAAGTATTTACTAATATAGTGCATAAGATTACACCTAATCGTTCATGAATGCCTAGCTCATTTACGTTGGTGGGTTATCCTACTCTAGTGTGCTATTGTTACAATGTTTAACTACGGGTAGCCACTTGCCCCTCGAGTCTAGCTCTATATATTAATCTAATGTCATATTAAACTTCTACGATGTAAATTATAAACTAATTATTCTCATCTTTAACTTTAAACCCATTCTCTTTCGGTCTTATCCCTTCAAGCAACTACCAACTACCTAAGAATGCGAGGGACCGTAGCCTTAATTCTCTAATAATTTAACTGCATCCACTCTATATGTATAACATTTTTTTTTAAAGAAAACATATCCTCCATATAATTGAAAGTTAAAAAAAAAAATGGTCATTATATGATTTAGTGAAGCGTGGAAAAGTTAAAAAAAAAAAATCATGGAAAAGTCCAATTTTATATTAATGAATGATGATCCCCTGACTTATACTAAAAGAAATTTTTGTTACAAAATATAAGGTGCTTGGAACGTAAATTCTAATTAATATTTATGCCATTATATCACCAAGAAAAACTTCAACTAAAAATAGATGCTATTCAAAAAATAAAATAGAAACATTTAACTATTTGTGGGTAGACATAAATGTTAATTTTTTTTTAAGATACATATAATCTTTGAAGTTATTACCTTAATTATATGATGATGAGTACATTTTTTTTTCTCTGTTTATTACTTTTGTTATACTAATTCAAGCAGATAACTGCTACTAAAAAAAAAAAAATCACTTTATGCTATGCTAAATTTTATGATGACCTCGAGAACTATCAAGCCTGCTTAAAATTAAATTAATATATATATATATATATATATTCAATTGTTATGGGTGTATTAGATAACAAATAGTTCTTAATTTTATCTATTAGTGTATTACATCCCTTAATACTTCATGGAATTTAAAACGTCAAAAGTTTTAGCAGAAACAATCAATATTCAGTTATTAAATTGTTTTAAGAGTAGCCGTAGAATTGTGATACATAAAGCATGCTTAACATTTGACTTCCCTCATTTCTCTTCTTTGAAAAAACTTGAGACTTTCATCTTTCTGTTAAAACTTAAAACATACTTGCCGTAAGCAAGTATCTTTATTATATATATATATATATATATATATATATTATATAAAAGGCAGCGTTTGGTTTTTGTGCGTGCGTGGTGAGTGACGCGCATAAATAAGTTGAATCTTCATATAGCAATATATGTCTACGTGATGTGTCATACTCAATTAAAAATTTGTATGTACTCTGAAACTAATGTATTAATCTAATTAAAATATAACATGTAAGATTTATCTCCTTTAAAGTAAATAATTTTATTTTAGAAATTTTAAATAGTAAAGTAAAAAATATTAAATATTAATAAAAAAATTAATTATTGAGATCATGATAAAATATGTGTATACATATATAATAAATTATGAGATTGTTAAAATATACTATCTTAATTTTATTATTAAAGATCAATACTTCTTATTTTATACTTTAAAGTAAATTTTTTATTTTAAAAGAGCCAAATCCTAACATGTAATATATAAAAAAATTAAACTTGTACTTTTTGTCAACTTATAAAAATTTATCTTTTGTGTAATCGGAAATGAGAGATCAGATTTACTCATACTTTAAAAAAAAAAGATGAAATACAATTTATACATTTAAAATTTATCTTAATATTAAATTATCTCTTGAATTTTTTTTTTATTTCACTAAATTTTTTTAAACTTTGATCTAATTTAAAAATATTAATTTTTTTATTAAATTAAACGAAAATTAATATGTAATTTCAAATTACATCAAATTTTAAAAAATTTAGTAAAACAAAAAATAATTTTAATGGAATAATTTAATATAAGAATAAATTTTAAAAGTATAAATTATATTTTTATTTTAAAATATTTTTTTAATTAAATCATCACATGATATGCACTTAAATCACATAATGTATACTTGAGGATGACATCAGTTTTATTTAATTACAAAATTAAAGTTTTTAAATTAAATCAAAACTTAAGAGTAACATAAAAAAAAATAAAAAAGTGTGGGGATTGGATATAAGTATTTCTCAAGATTTTACTTACACGGAGTGTTGGATAGATCTCCCGATGAGTTATTGTCCAAGCTGACGTTGTTGGGCCTTCTGTATCTCGTTTGGTCTCGAGTTGTGTTTTTTTTTTTTGAGCTTTGGCCCCCTATTGTAACAAATAAATAAATAAATTTATGCCTTTAATTAATATTATAATCCTTTATACTACAATTAGATCGTTGAATATATTGTTTTCAGATTATATAAAAATTTCTCACTCCCGAATAGAAATAGAACAACAAACACTTCGGAGGGTAAAATATAAAATATTTTTCCCTTATACGTTAACCAGATACTTCCAGGTATCCTTATTAGTCGTTTCAATCACGGTCATATGGTGACTTTCTTATATCCACGAGCTGTCGATGTATAGAAATAAATTATATTTTTAAGTATGATAATTATAATTTAATTTTTTTTAAGTTTTATAAAAAAATTATATTATTATTATTATTATTATTATTATTATTATTAATAAAAAAATTAAATTTATAAAATGATTTAAATAATTTATATCTTATAAAAAAATTTTTACTTTATCAAAAGAAAAAAAGAAAACACGGTTATGTAGCCAGGGTCGGACCTACATTATTGGTACCTTGGGGCATATGCCCATTGCCCGCACTCTAAAAAGAAAAGTTTACTAATGTTATATATATGGTTTTATTATTTTTATTCCATAATTTATAGAGATTTTCCTTACTATTAGCTAAAATAAATTATTGATTTAATATTTAAGACATCAATTTTTTTTTAAATACCACCTTTTAATCATATGAAAAATAAATGGTTCGAATCATTGTTTAATTATATACATAAAAATAAATATTTAATAACACTAATAATTAAAAAATCATTCGATGTTCTTAAATATGAAATTACATATAAATTTTTTTTCTTATCAATAGTGTTATATACTCTTCACTTTTATTATTTTGAAGTTTTATTTTATTTTTACTGTAAAATTTTTTTATATTATTATTTAATTATATATTAATATATAATTAAAAGAGTTTAATTATAATAAAAACTATCTAAAAATTAAAAATTTTAAATGATATGATAATTAGATAATATTATACAAAAAATTTATACAGACAATTAATTAAAATTAAATATATTGTTTTATATTATTATATTTTATATGTGTATAAATTTAAAAAATAATTTTTTTATGTTTGTATTATTTTTAATCTTGTCCCTGCTATAAAATATTTCTCAGTCCGTCGCTGGCCTTGGCTGAAGAACTATATAAGAATAGTTGACTTGGATTCCTCAACTCTATTGATTACATCCTCATACCCGAACTGTAAAATAAACAGATAATAATCAATATCGCCTTTAAAGGCGGTGAATGCAACTTCCATACTGAGTGTGCTGTGCTTTCACACACGAACTCTAAAAAAGCTCGTCACACAAGCATTTCATTCACAATTTCAAAGCATATGATATCAACAGCAAATCATAAAATTAAAATGTAATTAAATTAAAAATAAAATATAATTTATACTTTTAAAATTTTTTTAATATTAAACTATCCCTTTAATTTTTTTTTATTTCATTAAACTTGTATATAAACTTTGATTTAACTTAAAAACATTAATTTTTTTATTAAATGAAACGAAGTTACTCTCACGTGTACTGCATGACTCACGTGTATATCATGTAACTATTTAATTAGAAGATTTTATAAAATAAAATATAATTTATACTTTAAAATTTATCTTTGTATCAAATTATTTTTTTTAAAAAAATTTTTTTTATTTTACTGAACCTTTTAAAATTTGATATAATTTAAAATTAGATGATGACATCCGTTTTATTTAATAAAAAAATTAACGTTTTTAAAATTAAATTAAAATTTAAAAAGATTTAATAAAAAAACTTTAAAAATAATTTAATATTAAATAAATTTTAAAAATATAAATTCTATTTTACTCTTAAATTAACTAAATATGTTCTAATTATGCTAACACTAAATACGAACAGAGAAAACAGTGCAGTAATATAATATGATCAAATAAAATCATAGTCCATCATCCATGAAAAACAAGGTTAGTTTCAGGAATGACAAGTGGGTTGTAACAGATTTTATGATGATAAATAATTGACAATAGTGTGTGCATAATAGCCACGTTTACCAATGTATCTTCCCCCCTGTAATGTAAGATCTTATGACTATTCTGAATCAGCACTAAAGCTGACAAATAGTTTTCACTGTCTTTTTTAACTCTCTTCCAAACTCCAAGTCCATAGTATTTGGCCCTGTCCAGGACCAAAGCAGGCAGCGAGTGCTTTTGTGATGCGCTTGACCTGCGCCCTTTCAAATTTTATGCCCAATTATCATTATTAATACTGTGTGCACTGTGATTAATATATACCTAAGCAAAAGATTACGAATATTATGAATATTCATTCGTTTAAATTAAAGCAAAATTAACGACAAGGATGAGCTAGAGAGAGAGAGAGAGAGAGAGCTTGAAAGTGGAAATGGAATACAACCAAAAAGCCGGCACAACTATGAGTTCTATTTTTTGTTTTTTTCAGTTTCTTTTTCTTTTCCACCTGCCAGCTTGCACAGTCCATCATGGTTAGCATTGACTTGGATTGCATTTATTTTCTAGTTCAAACAATGCATTATTTTTGGCCTAATATGGGACCCTTCAATTGTCTTTTTGGGTTTTCAACTTTTTCTCTCTACATCCAACGAGGGACCAATCGCTGTCTTATGAGTCAGCACGCAGCATAGCCATTCGCCCATTTAATTGCACCTTCAAGCCGATGGGATGCGATTTGTAGAGAAAGTTGAGATCCGATTATGCCAATAAAGCCCTTTTAGCATAGTGAACTTTGGCACGTGGTGGGTTCGAAATATGGCGCTAAACTCTTTTTTAGCAGAACGAAGAATTGAGCGAGCGTCGTTCGTTTGTTTCTATTTTTTTTGTTTTTTAGTTTAGGTGGAACAATGCAAACTGTACAAGGAAACGTTGCTGTGTAAGTAATCTCTGATCTGGGTACTCCTACGACAATGATATAAAGAATGAATGAGACTTGCTTGAATGTCACATGCTATTAATTATAATGGTCCTTTCTGGTAGGCTAGCATGCCAAGGAGGCATGGATTATTAGGAATTTTTTTTTGGGGTCATAATTGAATATGGGAAAATTTTTAAGTAGATTTAAATTATTTAATTATATAAACTTGACGGCCTAAATTTATTCAATACAATTAATTGTATGTATAAAATTTATTAAATATGAGCAGAGAGAATAAACTTTAACTATTTAATATCTTTATATTAAATTTATTTAAGGTGTGTTTAAAATGATAAATTTTATGATTTGATTCTGTTTATAAATTAAATTATTTGTTTAAAAAATTATAAAATGAGAATTAATATGATTTAAAAATTTATGAAAAATTAATAGATTTTATTTAAGTTAGTTTAATTTTTTTAAAAAAATGAGAAGATTTGGATGGATTTTATATAAATTTACTAATATATCTTTAATAAAAATATAATAATTATATTATTATAAGAATAAAAATATAAAATTTTTAAAATAAAATTAATTCAATTTTTTTAATATATTATAAATATAAAAATTAATTTTTAATTTAATTTAATTCAAGTTAATTAAATTTAAATTTTAATTTTTATAATTTTAAACACACACCTTTAAAGCATATGAGAGCTACATAGCCAATCATTAATTAAAAAAAATTTTAGCGAGCCAATATTCGTTTGTTTTCACTGTCAATGCATGTAAAATGAGGAAGAGAAAAAGAAAAGTTAAAAGCCATCATCATCATTATAAAACTTCAATCCTCGTCTTCTTGTAAAAGGGAAATGAAAAGGCATAGTGTAGATACGAGTAAACACTGCTCCAACTTAAAACTTCAATTTTTTCCTTTTTGGCCAAAAAGGCAGTAAATTCGATCAACTGGCGAAAGTTAGCACTTCGACCAAAGATCATTAGACCATGTCCATCTTTTCCGTTGTCATCACTCTTGCTTTGTTGTGAAAGTCCATAATCATTCACCAAAAGAAAAGAATTAGAAGAGAAGGATTAGTCCACGATCCGCCAACCATAGTGAGCATGCTTCTTTACCTTCTAAGTATGACAATTTGGAAAATGATCCCAATACAATACAGTCCACAGCTCAAAGCACGAAGTATGTCAATAAAATTACGTTACCTACATTTAAAAAAAAAAAGGTCATCAAATTTTTCTTGGTATGTCATGTTCCTCCTTGGCCAATTTGTCTACCCTCTCTCCTTTCATCTTCACTTTTCTATAAATTTTTGGGCTCGCAGTTCAGAAGCTGCCTAAAAGGATAACATGTCAATGACTTCGCCATCACAGGTTCCCTCTGTCCACTATAAAGATGGATAAGAGCGGAGGATTTGGACGGTGAACGTACCCACCCTTTTGGGGAGCTCGCATCTGTGTGACAGGAACATTTGAAAAAGGAAAATTCCTTCATTTTCTTTTGTGAGATACGATGGGGACTATAAGTGGCCACAGTTTTAACAATGGCCCCCATTTGTAATCATGTTGCAGATATAGGCAGCGGTGCCACGAGTTTAATTCTTCACATTGAAGGCAAACCCAACATCGGATGGTTTTTTAGCTGCCGGGTGCAAGTTGTTTTAGGCAGGGGAAAAAAAAAGTAAGGGATGCAAATAGCTTTGACGTTTGATTTGACACATGAAATTTCAGTTTCAGCAGACGGACCATTTTGAAAGAAATTAAAATTTATAGGGGTATTGGAGCATTAACAAACAGTAAGCAACTATCCTGAATTTGCACTTACATTTGTTGGTTATGATTTATGAATCAGTTTAGAATGGTGATTTAGAATTCGTTTGGATAAGTTTTTACAAAAATATCTTTTTTATATATTTTATTTTAATAGATTTTTTTTAAATAATTTTATATTTAGATATAATATTTAAAAAATATTTTTAAATAATAAAAAAACTTTTAATTTATTTAGATAAAAAAATAAAAGTACTTAATTTATATCAAAATTACTGAAAAATATATTCAAATGCAAGATATGAATGAATTATGATATGTAAGTTATGATTAAATGAGCTAATATAATAGGAACGGTGAAATTTTTAAATATGTCATAGTAACAACGTCATGAAAAATGAAACATAAGATAATAACATGTTTACTCGTATACCTAAAGGCTTAACAACATGTTACTAATATTGTTCTATTTTACTTTTTCTAAGTTTTATAGTCATTGAAATCAGAAGTTAATTTAAGATGTTAAGACACAATGATTTAAAATTGTATTATTTAAAATATAATTCATAAAATTACCTATAAAGGTTTATGTAAACAAGATTTATAAGAAAGAAAAAGAGATGATATAAAATGTAATTTTTAATGAAAATAAAAGATATTTTTATTATAAAATTATATTAAAAATCACTTCTCCTTCTATTTTTTTTTAGAAATTAGATATTATTGATTTCTAAAAAAAAATAAATTAATTTTTTTTAATTTTTACTTTTTTAAAAAATTATATTCAAATACATTTAAAAATATATTAAAATACTTTTAAAAAATATATATATTTTTTAAAAAGTATATCCAAACCGACTCTTAACCATTCTGTTAACAAATATTTAGCAGGAAGTCCTAAAGTTCTGAATTCTGATATTTCTTTTCTTCTACACCAGAAATATTTAGACTTCACATTAAAAAGCTTGACTTTCTGGTCTTAAGAAACATGAAACTTGAGAAACATGAAATGTTGTTTCATCAAAGTACTAAAATCAATCAGATACATGAAAGATTCATAGATTTTGCAATAAGGGTTGACAAGTGGATGCCAGTGACAGCATCGCTACTTTCTGATGTTTGGCTAAATTTTTCTCCTCGTTAACTCATTAAGCAAATGCAGAAAAGAAGATCCGTATAGAAGTGAAGGCTGAAGAGGTATTTTCCTGGTCAAAGAAAAAGAGTGAAGAGGCTTACAGTGGGGCAGATAGCTCCTGGTGTGCCCATAAAAGGTGCAACTGCAAAGTCATAGTGAATTAGTGTTGAGACACACGATGACCTTTTAGTCCACATTCTAGCAGCAATTATGAGTTCTTTTGTAGTGCTCAATATATATAAGAAATCCCAATAGGAAATCAGGAACCTGACCTGATTGAACCAGAAAGCAAAACCAAGCATGTAGTCATTGTTCACAAGTTACCAACCTTAGCCTTTGCCTTTACCTTTACCTTTTTCGATGGTTGGGGACCCAGCAGGTTTTGGACCCGGCATTTTTCGATGAATCAGTAAAATAGCATAGAAATCATCATGGATGAACAAACTCGTCTACTACGCCAGACAGAGCAAAATACTATAAGAGCCCTGCTTGGAGATCCTCAAGAAAAATTACCCGTGACCAGTAAGATAAACCGTGCAATGCACGGAAAAAATTTAAAAAAATAATGAGAATAATAATTATAAAAAAAATAAAAAATGAGAAATAAATATTATTAAATAAAAAAAGTAAAGAAAAAATAATTTTAGAATGTCAATTAAAATGTTTGACTCATAAATTTTTTATTTTTAAAAATTTAAAATCATGACCTATCTATTTAAAATAATAAACATTACACCATTTAATATTTATATAATAATTATTTATTATATAAATATTATTTATTAAAGTTAAATATTAAAATAAAATTTTAAATATTACAGTCAAATTTTATATAACAAAGTCAAATCAATATTATTTTTTTAAATATTATAATTTGTTGGTAAACTATTCTTCCATTGCCCTCTTGCAGAACGCCTAATTAAAATTTTCAATCTAATACTCCTTCATTTGTTTCTCACAAAAGTATTAAGTACATATTTGATAATAGATTAATTTTAAAAAATATTTTTATTAAATTTTTTTAATATAATTTTAATTATAAATTATTTAAATTATAAAATAAACTAATTCAAATACGCACCTAACATTTAAATGCTTGCCAAATGTTGTAAATAAGGCCAACTAAAAACATTTAGTTTGAATTATTTTAATTGTAAATGCACGTTTGGTTTTATTAATTTTTTAAAAAATTAGTTTTAAAAATTTCTTTCAATAAACTTTTAATCATAAATTATTTTAAATATAATATAAATTGATTCAAACCCAGGTCCTCAAATTCAACATGAAATTATTTTGATCGAAGGGTTCATCTGTCATGCCTTATTAATTGGTTACCTTCTTTTTAAATTTTGATTTTTTTTCAAAGCCCAAACCCGAAACAGAAAGAAAAACTTGAGAAACAGAAGTGGGTGCGTTACTCTTGCGTTGTGGAAGGCACAAGTACAAAACCTCGCCAAAAACTTCCAAGAACACAGAGCGGCCGATACAGAGAGAGGGTTCGATTATGGACCTAGACGACCTAGAATCGCCGAGCCAGGTCCCTTCACGGGTCTCCAAATTCGCACCAAAATCATCAAAGCTCAAACCTAAACCAAAATTGGAACCTCAACAAGCTACTCCCAAGACTGAAGCCCAAGAATTCGATTTAACCGCCAAAAAGAAACAAGATGGCGAGGAAACATCAACTCACGCGACTTCGCCGAAGGCCGAACCCTCGGCTCCCAGTGCCAACGGCACTTCAAAAATGGACGTAGAACCCAAGTCCGAGACCGAAGATGAATCAAGACAAGGCGATCCCATGGACGAAGACAGCGCCGAAGACACAGTTGTGCGCGAAATTGACGTCTTTTTCACACCTTCTATTGATGCCGATACTCAGGTCTGCCCATGCGTTTCGTATGCCCCATTGCTTATTCGATTGTGGGTTTTCTTCAAAGTCTAATTTTTCTTTATCTCTTTAGTTGTATGTTTTGCAATATCCCTTGAGGCCGTCCTGGCGACCGTATGAATTAGATGAACGATGTGAAGAGGTGCGTTTCTTGATTTTGTTTCTTGGGGGACAAATGGGGGAATCTTGTGAAGTCGTTATGTTCGTTTGCTTTCGTTTACTTTTACTGTTTTCTTTTTCTTTGTGTAGGTCAGGTTGAAACCCGCGAGTTCAGAAGTGGAGGTTGATTTATCCATGGACACTGATTCGAGTAATATTGACAAAGAGTTTGCCAGCAGACTCAAGATGACGAAGGAGGTCTCTTCTTGATCTTTTATGGGTTTTTTAATATATGATTCTTAAACAAGCTCCGAGTTGCTTGTATGCAGAATTTGGCATTTTGAGTGTGGAAGTAAGTTGTTGTTTTCCAATTTTTAGTGCATGTGCGGTGTGCCTCTCATAATCTCTTCTGGTAATAGATCAAGCCCGGGTACTTTTGCTAGTTTTCCTAAGAATATTTAGTGAATAAAAGGAGGGATGGACGATGGGATTAGAACTAACATGGAAGTTTATTACTTGTCATTTGTCAGTGTTACTTTTGCATGTTAATTGATACATTTCAATTTTCAACATGTTGCTGCATATGGTAGTGTTAGTGTTATCATTGTTACGTTCTGCTTCTGAGCATTCAGCATAGGTTTGAGATTCTCTTTTTTCCATCTTCGTTCTTGCGGTTCAACTGACTTAGTGTGTATTTTGTGTGTTTTTGGATATGCAATTAAATTTTAGCTCTTGTGAAAAGCTTGCTTCACTCAATAGCAGTAAATATGCTGTTTTGCTCTCAAAAAATAAATTGTTTCTTGAAATATTGCAAAGCAGTACAAAAGCTCTGCAAAAGTACTTTTCTCTTGTAGAAAATATGAAAAGCTCGCATGACAGATTATTAATGTTTATTCTTTGTTTCTAAATTTTCCGTTTACTCCTTGATATGCTAAACCTTTCCAGTTGTTGAATTACCCGACAAACTATTAACATATAAGAATGTTTCAATGTTGAGTGCTAGCACATGTGTGCTTTGTTTGTGCACTTGTCTTAGAAAAACTATTATATATTGTAACTTGCAAGTATGGTGCAATATTAATACTTTTATTTCTCTTCAGACTTTATCAACTTCGTGGAAGCCACCTCGTGCAAATTGCTATGCTGTCGGGCTTCTTATGGGCGATAAGGTATTTATGTATCACATTCTATTCTCTGATGTCTGAGTTAGATTCAGGGTGATACTACTTAAACAGCTTTGTGTAGGTATGCCAATGCAATGTAGAAGGTTGTTGTCCTATTTATTGGGCATTTAACACTTCATTCACCCAATAAATTAGATGGTACTTTGCCAAATAAGGTGCTTTTAGGGGATATGATAATCTGAAGTCAGTCCTGTGCTTAGTTTTTCAATTGTTACTTGTTTTTGAAGCAATAACTTTCATTGAAAATAACTTCTGAGGCTGGGTTTCTTCTTTTCTTTAGATGAGATCAAATATAGCTAATGCAGCAAACAGTGTGTCACAAGGTATGCTCCAATACAGTGTGATAATGGGGGACAACAAGGAAGAATAAATATGAAACAGTGTCTTGAAACCAACTTGGTTCGCCCCCTTCCAAAAAAAAATGGAATGCTATTCTAATTTCTGTTTTTGACCCAGATCTATAAAATCCTTGTTTTTGCACCCCCTTGAGGCAACAATTAGTGAATCAAATTACTGATAGCAAGTATATACCATCTAGAAGGAAAGACCAAGCCTCAATTCTTTCCATCTGATTTGCACTTCTACCTCTAAACCAGTATAGCTTCTTTTAATGCTTCCCTTTTCCCTTTAGTTAATTTTTGGTTTTTCTTTTCCCCCCTTTTTGTCAAATGCTTCTTCAAGGAAGGCAAGCATCACCATACACATGCTTGAGTTTTGTATAAAAGATGGGAGATGATTTTCACTTATTTAACCACTCAATTTTTTTATAACTATATAAGTTGTGCATATCAATTTGACCTTCAAATTTAGGTTACTTAATCAAGAACCATGCCTTCTAGTTAACCTTTTTTTTAAGGTGTGTTAAAATATATATCATGTAATCATGTAGAATTAAGGGTTTAACAGGTTGTGTGTTAGAATTTTATATGATAAATCTAGCAAGCCTGATGTCCTTTCCTGTTCAGACTTATTTTGCTGATTATATATACAATTTAGAATATTTCAGACCCATTATATGTCTTAGATGGCTATTAACTGCAAGTTTGTGATTTATATATGTTTTCTTGCTTCATATGATAGCTTAAGGGGTTTTAAGAACTGTATCATTGTGATACTTAAATTGGTTGTTTAATTTGGGTAAATTTGTAAATTTTCCTGCCTCTTTTTGGGTTGCAGTTACACCTACATCCTATTCATGCAGTTGTGCAGCTCCGACCATCATTACAACATCTTAATTCTGGTGGTTCAAAAATGAAGAACATTATCTCCACTGGTGCAAATGCTACTGTCAAAATTGAGGGGTCTATTGAAGAAAAGTCCGTTGCTCCATCAAAGAAGGCAGGTATCACCTTTTTGGTTAATTCATGTATGTATTCTATTTTATTACAGCAATCTAGTGAAGACTTCACAAGTACAAGGTGCAGGAATTAAGCACTTTCTTGATGAAACGCTTCAATGATGCTGGATGAAATCATGAAATTGTAAAATATTCTCACTGTTGTTTGCATGGTGGGCTGAGTTGTATGCTACATGATCCTAAAGTCTTTCCAGAACAGGCCAGTGACAAGTGAACATATAGTGGGTGCACAATGATATTAGGAGGAAAAATTTTAGGACTTTTTATGTTGCAACTTTTGTTATGGTGATACTTCTTTGGTAAGTGCACCAAGAAGAAAATTAAGTGAAGTTTCTAAATCATTAAGTGAAATCTGATTTCAGTGGCTCAGCCAAGTGACTGTTTCTCACATAAATTTCACTATTTCTACCATAATGCTTGCTTAAAGTGTGAGGGAAGACTAAAAGCTTACGTAGAAATATACATCACTACAATTATTGCTATTTGAACTTTTGCATTTTCAGACTATTCAATTTTCCCCTTGGTAGAGATTGTTCATAACATGATTTAACAGATAATTGGCTGAGGAAATTGGATTTATGTGCAACTTGCAATGATATCTTGTGGTATCATATAATAGTTTATCTTTTAAGTAGGTAGTCACAGAGGCCATCAACTTCATCATTTAGACTGATTACGATTTCTACAGGATGGCACAGATGTCATGACAAAATCGAAGTTGAAATAATTTTTTTCTGTAATTTCTAAAATGATTATATGGTCTGTTTGAGTGTATCAAAGTTTATGTTGCTTTACAGGAATCTGAATAGGGTCACTGCATCTTTACTTTGAAGTTTCCTTTTATTTGTTTTCTGCTTTATGTACTCTGTCAAGGCATATTTGGTAATTACTAATTTGTTAATTGATTTATTTTCTTTCTTGCAGAATAAGCAGATGGAGACTTCAATTGAGCAAAAGAGTGATGGTGATGAGGTATAACAGTTGTTAAAGCTGTCATGCAATTCACATCTAGCAGTCTTGTTTTGGTTATAATGATGGTTATGACATACTATTTTAAATCATTATAATTTTCTCCTCAGGTTAGTATAAAGTTATGATTACTGAACTATTATGAACTATAGGTAACTATGTCTAATGGTAGTTTGGTTGTTAAACCTGGTATAAAGTAGCTACTAGGTACTGAAGATTTAGTATTGGATGTTTGGCTTTGTTTTCTCATTCAATCTCACAATTAATTTTCCACTTTGAAAAGTTGGAACCAGTTTTTTTAACTTTTATTTTCTCAGCTATGTATGTAGGGATTTATGTTCTTTATCTGGTTTTAAATGCTGACTTGAATGTTGGTGCTCTAAGAGTGTTTTTCTTTTCTTTGGTCTCTATATCCATCCATTGCATTGGTTGTGTTTACATAGAAATTATTATTTCCCATTTATTTTTCAAACACTATGAAAATATTCCAGTCATGAAATAAGAGAACAGGGTTACTGGACTTGTGGATTAAAACAGACAAATGTTTTTGGTTGAAGTCCTCGAATATGGAGCAAGAAATCCTCTGGGTGGTAAATGTGACTTCAACCAGATCAATATCCTAATTCTTTTAGATCTGTGAGTTCATGAGCTTATAAATGAATTTTCTGTTTCTTGGTTAAGGACATTTTAGGATGAGCCACTTCATGACCTTTTTGTCTTCTTGAGTGTTATGGGATGGGAAGTGGGGCAACTGCAGTATGCTGGTTGGATTTCACTTGATAGTGGACAGCTAAAAGAATCCTCCAATAACTATTTGATTTTCTTCACAAGTGACAGATTCATGAAACCCTTATTAGTTTCTCCCTTTGCTCAATAATCTGAAAAATCTTTATAGTTGGATAAGTCTATATAACAAGCTGTTGCATACAAATCTATTAACCTAGTTCCCTATGCGGTGAAGGATGTGCCAGCATCAAGAAAGCCCAAGTTTAAAATCAAGTTGTCTCAATATTGTGGTTTACTTATAATGTTGTGGCTGATTTTAATATTCAAAGATCCTGCTAGGTCATCACTCATCATAATTATTTCGGTTTATGCCAATGGAATTAGAAAGCTGTTTCTTTAGTTAATTTTTTGTTTGTCCTTGGGGTATTTTAGAAATTTATTCCCTGGTCTTGGGTTGTACTTGGGCTTGTTTTATGCTGTTTACTTGTTATTGGGTCTTGCTTTAATGTCCTATTTTTCCGTATGGGTTTTGTAGTGATCCATGTAGTCAGAGGGGCCATCAGGTGCGCCTACTGTAAAAATATCAAAAAGCCTAATCATCTGTCTTGCTAAACATGATGCTAAAGGGGAGGGGGGTTAAAATAGTTAAAATGTTGAAAAAACAACTAGTTGTCGAACTTTGGGACTCTTAGTAGCAAGCAACTTAGGGTTTGTAAATTGAACATCTTAATCTTTTATTTTTACTATGAATGCTATACTCGAATATTTAATTTATATGGCACATTAATATAAAATAATCAAATATTTTACTCAATAATCAAATATTTTGCTAAATAATCAAATATTTTACTGAATCTTCTTTTTCAAATGTTAATGCTTTTCTTTAATGAGGCGTGCAATTTTGGCACCTCTCACCTCGAGACTTTAAAACCCCCTAGTGCGTTAAGGGTGCCTTTCGACTTTGACTACCTTGGTAGTCATACGAAGTATAATCCCCAAAGGATTAGGATTTTATTCCCAATCCTTGTAGGATAAGTTATAAGAGGTTTACTTAACGGTTATAATACTTTCCTTAAATGGAATGAGTAGATTTATGAATTATGTCAGCAACAGGCTCCCTTCTTGGTTGTGTGATGCTTTCAAACCCTAGCTGTGATGCCTAAGTTTCTTTTCTTCTTTTTCTCAGCTACTATTCTGTTTTCTTTAATTTTCTATGCTACCCAGACATTTTTCCCTTGGCAGACAACATTAAAAATTCACTCAATCAAAACCTTAATTGCTTCTTGTTTCAATTTTCCCTAAAACTCATCAAACCAGAAATCCTAATTTCTCGGGTACTGTTCACAGCAACTATCGAACCCTCAAACCCATCCCGTGCTCTTCCAAAACACCCCCCTTACCCTCACATTATCACATGCTTCGCATCTGGGAAGTCACCCCCCCTCCCCAAAAAAAAAGAAATGTTAGTTTCTATTGAATAAATAATATCTTGCATAAGGAGTGTTAATTTCAATGCAACAATAGGAAAAATCACTGGAAATGATTGTGGTTCCATGTTACATTGTGTAGTTAAATTTTGCTAAGTGCATGAAATGAAATGTAAAGTACTTGCAATGCATGGATGGAGAAGCAAGTTGTCCTCTGGAACGAAATGTGAATTCGTTTTCGTCCCATATATTAGCATTTTCTGCTTAGAATTTCAAAGTGGTGATTTTGTTTCTCAGCTCCATTTTGTTTCTTTTTCCATCCTGTTCTAATTAATCATTTTCTCTTTATCTTGTCCAGTACTGGGTTCCTCTCAAGTACCATAGTTGCAAGAGTGATATCTCCTCTAAATATTTGCAGCAAATGGTGATGCAAGAAAGTTCTCCCATAAACTTTACAATGAGCGCGTAAGAATATGCACCTTATGTACTCCTTTTTGTGAAGATGTAAATTACTTAAGTGTGTAAAATTCTTTGAATGATTCAAGGTATGACTATGTTACTACACTGTGTCCTGGAGTGAGCAGCAACATTTTACCTAAGGGTCTTTCTAAAAGGTATGGTCTTCCTTAATATCAAGCTTATTTAGTTTTTGGCTCTTTGTTCTGATTAATAGTTTTCCATCTAGCTGTTGTGCATTGCACATCTTTAAAACGGAAACACACTGTAAAACTTCTGTAACTTTTCAACCTGTGAAGTGTGTGCTAGTTGACCTTAATTGTGCTCATCTTTCTTTCGTGTGTATCTATGAATTAAATCTTTCTTCTTGTTTTTTCATTTTCTCAGTAATGTTTTTTTTTTCTTAGAATGCTATGTTGATTTTGCTTATTTGTTTAAATATTGCAATTGGCTTATAATTCTAACTATTATGGGTGGATGTTGTTTCAGATCTCTTCTATCCTTGCCCCTGGAAGTACGACTTAAGAAATTACTTACTGAGGTTTGTAGCATCTTAGTTTGAGTATGATTTCTTTTTCTTGTTGAGAAAGGGGCATTTAAAGCGAACTCCGTTGCGCATCTCACTATCTATGCTTGTTTATATTTGATTGAATTCATTTTTTGCTTAGCAGATTTTCTCATTCCTAATTCACTTATGCTGTTTGTGTGTGTGTGTGTGTGTGTCTGTGTATGTGTGTTAATCTATTAGTAGCCATATTTCTCAGCAAATGACCTGGACATGTGCACAAAGTTCCTTATACATAACATGTCAAACGCCGAAGTTTCTGATTTCTATGCGAAAAGTATTTGTATTTTACCCTGCTACCAGACTTATAGGTAATATTCATGTATATATTTTAAACTGTTTTTGACGTATGTGCATTTGAATAATTCTATTGATAACAGTATTTCTTTCAAATTCATTATTAAATGGCTTGTTGTTTTCATCTCTCTCTGTCTCTCTGTCTCTCTCTTTCTGCCTTTGTTAAAGAATAACTCCTGTGGCAATGTCAAAAAAAAGAAGAGAGAAAAACAGGAAGAAAGAAAGCACTTATATTGACGGTGCACTCACAACCAAGCTGAGTGATATTCCATCTATTTCTGTGTGCTGTTTTTTATAACATCATTAACAGAGGCTTTTTTGATAGGGCCCTCCACTTCATCGTTTTAGTGCTATTAAGCACTTTGCTCCTGAATACTCTGAGGAGGAATTGCTGGGATTCCTGCAGCAGCATGCAATATTGGTGCAAGGACTCTGGACCCTGAAAAGTGCATTACTATATCCTCAGGGTGGCGTGGAAAATTTGGCCAGAGATTATGCCCTACTCTTGTTTAGCAAGAATTTGAAAATTCTGTCTTCTGATGTGAATGTTCGAGGTGATCTTGGTAATTATATAAAAAACTTCCTGAAGATATTTGGTTTGGAAAGATATGAACAAAGTAAATCAAGCGCACAAGCAGTTCCTTGTTGGAAGTTCAGAGAGCTTCCCGATGAGTCATTCAAGAAACTCTATCCAAATATTGTTGAAAAGCAAGAAGAAATTTTGAAAGGTTTGGAACAGCGGTTATCTGGTTCTGCTTGTAATGCTGGAAAACGTAAACTTGGTAAGAATGCTGTAGCAAATCGTAGTGTGAACAGGGAGCTTGTTAAATCAGTAAATTCTGATCAACGGGCAACAAGTGTGGGTGGAGTACCTCCTGGGTGGATGACCATGTCAAATGAAACCCGACAAGCTCTGCCAATTGCCCTCAAGAAACTTTTTCAGACTCACAAAGTTTGTAGGTATGGTTTTAGAGACTAATAACTTTTAATGATATATCCCATCTTGAGATGATCCCTATAAGAGTCATTCCTGGATGAAGATATAGTGTGGTAGATAACTTCATGCTGCTCTGCAAGGCTTTCATATTTCAACACTTGTGCTTCAGTCAATATGCCTTATATTTATGGAGCAATTGGCAAGTAAATATCTATTTCTTTTTAATGCTAAAAAAAAAAAATCTGCCACTGTAACATGCTTGCTTTTGCAATAGAGCGAAACTCGAACTTAAATGTAGAACATGAAAATCCTATTGTAGGATGTCAAAGTCCAACTCTCCTAAAAGTTTAACTTGTTAGGTGGAAGCCAAAAAATGGTTTTATATCTCTAACATAGGATATATATAGGCAGAAATGGAAAGCAGAAAAGGTGAGGTTATATTGTTTGGGTCATGAAAGTACGGTTACAGTTTTCTTTCCAAAAAAGGGGGGGAAATCAATATGGTGGGTATGAATAAATTTAGGTAGACCTGGTAAGATGCTTATTGCTTTTTGCTTGTTTGAAGTTTGAACTCTCTGTGTTCCTCCAAAAGTTTGCATAGAGATAGAATGCCTATTGTCGCTGCAATGCATGATGACTCTTGCTCCAAAAGTTTGCATAGAAAAGTATGCCTAAGTTTTGTTTTTAATTTTATTCATCTGTTGCAATATTTCCTTGGCTTATTCATCCATTTTGGGGTATACATGCAATGTGCGCTATGTCTAGACCCTTGCATCTACTTTGGGATACGATTCTGTTTTTTGGCTTCACTACTGGTGTGAGCCCATTTTTTCTTTAGGGGGCAGTTCTTAATCTATTTGCTAATGTTCTCCCCCACAACCCTGGCCTCTCCTCCGCTCCTTTAGTTGATTTTTCTGGCTGTTTTAGGAGGATCCCTTGTTCCTGTCCCTTTTATTAAATTGTTCTTTTATCATAAAATATATTTAAAAATAATGTTCCATATCTGATTCCAATGTGTTATCTCTTGCTTTTTCGTATTCTGTTGGGTTTGGCTCAAATGATAGAGAAGATGACGAGGGACTTCCTTTGGTCAGGGGTGGGAGATCAGAAAAGAGATCATCTTGTTAGTTGGAATTTGTGTTGCAGGGGGGATGTTTGGGTCTAGGCAATTTGTTCTCTAAAGATATTGCTTTGACAGCTAAATGGCTATGGCAGTTTTCTTTAGAATTAAATCTGTTTATGAAATTGGGTTATTTGGAGTAACTATGGTTTAGATTGGAATGGTTGGGATGCCAATCCAGCAATATTAGCTACTTATGCCAGTTCTTGGAAGTTCATCTCTCAGGGATATGCATCTTTCAGACCACTTGATCACTCTTAGTCTGGGTGATTGAACTTGCATCAAGTTTTGGGAAGATGCTGGATTGGAAATGTCTCTCATAGACCTGAAAAATCTTTTTACCTTACATAACTCCCCCATCAATAATTTCTTTTTGACTCGGTCCTCGTTTAAATTGGGTTTTCCACTTAGTAGAAATTTGAGTGATGGAGAGGCAAGTAAGTTACAATCCCCGTTGCTTTTACCTGAGTCTGTTCACTTCTCAGTAAGTCCTGACAAAAGTGTTTGGAACCTGGATTCTTCTGGCTCTCTCACGTAAATCCATCTTTCAGTTCCCCACACGATCCCCTAACCTTTCATGTTTCCTCCTTCAAAAACCTAGCTGGAAGTCCAAAGCTCTCTAAGGTTAATGTCCTTTGTCTGGCAGCAGCTCTCAACAGGATTAACACGAATGATTTACTTCAGATTAACAAATCTTAGACTGCAGTTTCCCCTGACATATGTGTAATGTGCAATTCAAGTTCAGAAACGGTGCAAGTCCTACTTCTGCTTGTAAGGCAGCCACCTTTTTTTTGGAGCAACCTCTTTGGGGTTTTTGATAAGTGCTTGGTGTGTCCTTACTCTTGAGCAGTTTTTGATGGTTCAGTTTAACGGTTTTGGCAATTGTAGCACTATAGATTGAATTGAAATGATTCAGGCATGAGGTGAAAGAATTTATGTCAATTGACATGTGCCTTAAAGGAGAATTGCCCCTACAGAAGTTCTGTGTTTTTTTCTTGTTGCTTGGATGACAGTTGAATTATGTCATTTTCTATTTATCTTGGCAGCTTGCAAATGATACGCCACGGATTGCGTGAAATAGCAGTTTCCAGGTCTATGCTTTCAAAGGCAGATTCTAAAATTGTTGTAGATGCAGCGCGGAGTCTTGATGGTTCATTAGAAGAGCTGGAGGCTGTCGTAAGTGAAGTTGCGTGCAACATCCATGGTTCTTATGTCTTAAAATCATCACAGGATGAACTATTCAGGTTGTTTTTTTCTCCCCCACCCTGAAGGAATTTTTTTTGTTGTTGTTATTTTCACTCCACAGGAGGTCAAAGAATTTAAAAATAAGTAACAAATTCCATTTGTTATATAATGCTGAGGACTGTATTGGTCCTTGCAGAGATGTTGTAATCGACATGCTTCGTGGAAGTGGACCTGATGCCAAGCTGAAGAAGGCTGAGATACTTGAAGCTGCAAGGAGAAAACTCAATAGGGAGGTCACTAACAATGAATATAGCAAGGTATGTTGTATGAAGGTCCATGACTCCATGTCCAGGTCCCCCTACCCTCTTGATCAAAATTCAAGAAATTTCAACTAATTTCAATCTACGTATTACATTGGCTAAGCTATAAATTTTTTTTTTTTTTTTGAATAGAGAAAGTTTATTAGAAACACAAAGAAAGTACAGCTGAAAGGAGGATAAGAAACAAAGAGGCAGAATAAAAAACAAAACATGGTGCCGCATAATTGCCCAATCTCTAATTCTTTATGCATTTTCAGAAATGGCAACTCCCTTAAAAAAGGCATTAGCATAGCACCAAAGAGTGCCTTAAACACAACCCTGTCCCATAACATGTTGACAGGCAGTGAGACACCCTTAAAGATGCGAGCATTCCACTCCAGTCAAATGAATCAAAGGACTACAGAAACTCTGCATTGCCACAACACTTTACCTCCTTATTGCAAAGCCTCCCAATCTAGCTAGCCGAAACTCTTCTAGAGTAGGACACACCCTAGGCTAACCAAAAACCACAAACAAATTGGTCCATAAGAAAGTAGTCACCTTGCAGTGCAAAAAATAGGTGTCCAATAGATTCGGAACTAGAATAACACAAGACACATATCAGGAGATAGAGTATTGAGAGGCCTATGAACTTGCAGCAAGTCATTTGTGTTAATCCTATTATGTACTGCTGTCCAGACAAAAGAAGAGTTTTGGACTTACAAATTGGTTTATCTACGAGGGATCTTTGGTGATTAGGGGAATGAGTTAGAAATTGGAAGAATTTACAAGAAACAAACTAGAAGAGTCTAGAGTCCAAACTCTCCTATCACCAATGCTTCTATCTCCGTCTCCATTCTTCTTAGCGACAAGCAAGGTTGCACTTGATAGTAATATCCTAATTATGTGTGTTTGTAATTTGCCGTCTCTAATCTCCAGTTCACTTTGGCGGGTAGTGGCCAGGGGTAGAGGGTGAAGGTTTTATTTATTTACATATCTATAAACAATGGAACACATATTGTGTACTCGAAAGTGGAAAGCAAGCAAGGACGGAACAAACAAAGCATGGCTTCAACTGGCTTTTAGGAGTGTAAATGGCTAAAACGTGTAATTGCTTTATAACATACACGATCAATTGCTTTAGACAAGACATGCTAGTAAAGTAGAATAAATGTTTGCCTGCATAGCCATATTAAGTGAAATATCACATAATGATCTCAACATGACAAAATGGAGTGAACGCAAACAGATGTTGCAAAATCATTCACAAATTAGCTTACCTTTTCTTCTCTTTTCGTATTGATAAGAATGTTTGTTATCTGACTAGGAGTTTTGCTTGTTTTCTTTTTATAATTTCAGGTCATGGGTGAGTTATGTGTCTCAAAAGGTTCTGTTTGGGCCTTGAAAAGCGGTGATCGAAGCATGCAATGATCTGTAGGTCCTGTTGATTCGGCTAATAAGAGAAATTATTGGGATCATCCTAGTCCCCGCTTCCTCTTTCTTTTTTTTCTTTTTTCTTTTTAAAAAAAAGGAAATCATACTTCGCTGCTTCTTTCGCTGATGAAATCAACTGCTTAATGACAGCTGAAATTGTAAATTACATTCAGAATGTTTTAAAACCTTGATGTCAATCATTTAAAATACCGAAAACCTGGCTCACGCTGATGAACAATCTTTTGTTCTTTCTCTCACTGACTTTTCAACTGCTTTGAAAAATTAGAAATAATGGTGTCGAATTTAATGATTCATGCAGCAACTCAACAGGGGTCAATTATACCGGAACATTTTATTCAAAATCTTCCTGCTGATCTCTGTCCCTCAGGATATGTTTGGTTAGAGGAGAGAATTGTAAAAGAAAGTGGAGACTGGACGGGAACGTTTGAATTTTCTTCTTATTTGAGAGTTTATTTTATAATGAAGGAAAGAAAAATAGATCATTATGTGATTTTTTTAATAAATATTTTAAAGTTTTTAAATTTAAAGGATTTTAAATATTTGAACAAGTGGAATAAAACTTTTTACATAATTTCTCAACTTCTATTTCTCTTTTTGTCCTTTTGTTTTGATTCCCCCCCCCCCCTTCTTCCTCTTTAACTGAAACATATCTAAACTAAAAACAAATTTGTGTAACATTTTCTATTTGTCATACCGGAAGTTGAAAACCTAGTTTGGAGAGGATAATGGTAATTTAAAGGAAAAGTAATCTAAAAGTAACATTGCTTCACAATAATGGTAATAAAAAGTGTTGTTTATTTAATGTGAATATAATTTTGATTTATGGTGAATGAAATTTTTTTCTATATTATCATTTTATTTGAAAATATTTAGTAAATTTATTTTTAAATTTATACTAGCATTTATCATACTCAAATTAATTTTTTAATATATATATTATTACCATTAAAAAAGTTTGAATTCTCAAATAATTATTATCATAATAAAACTCTTTTAATATAAAATAATTTTAAATTATTGTGTATAAATAACTTTTTACAATTTTAGATGATTGTGTATAAATAACTTTATACTATTAATTAATTAAAATTAAATTCATATACAATATTATACTTCCTAAACTTATATTATTTTTATATACAGGATTTGATTAGTATAATTTAATTTAATTTTTATATTATGAATAAAATTTTATAGTTTTTTATAAATTAAACTAAAGTAAATAACATATCAAACAATCAAACGTATATATAAGATTTAAGTTAAAATAAATAAATAATTATTATAATTTTATTTAATTTAAATTTGTTTTTTTATAATTTTTTTAATATTAATCCTTATAATTTTATTTATTTAAATTTTAATTTTTCAAAAATTAATATTTTAATAATTAAAAATTATAAAAATTAATTATATATAAAAAATAAAAATTAATATCATAATTAAATTATAAGAATTAAAATTTAAATAAATAAAAAATATAAAAATTAATATCTTAATAAAAACTCAAATATAAATAGAATAAAACTATAAAAATAAATTATTTATTTTAACCTACCATTTAACAGTCTAAATGCGTAATGACATGCACTATATCGTTTGAGTCTTTCGGAGGCTTGAAAATTGATTCAAACGGTGCCCTAGAATCCTCGGCGCTCCAAGGTTTTTTCTGAAACTCGGTGTCTGACTTCCACTGCACAACTGTTTTTTGTCAAACAGACAGAACACAGAGATGGCTACATACGAGGATAGATACGACGACGACGACGTTGACAGTTACGGTGATGCATCCTCCCCGCGACCTAGTGATAGCACTCACGCTGGTCCCGATGGTCGTGGCCATTCTGAATCTCAAGTATCTTTCAATAACCCTCTTATGACTTTATGGGATTCTTCTTCTGTGCTGTGGGTTGGGGCGTGCTCTTCCTACTTGCTATTCTCACCCTTCCCTGCGCCGAGAAGTTGTTTGATGAGTTGGTTCTATGTTTTCCCTTACAATAAATACTAAATACTTGTGTTTCTTAACTTGGCTTGAATTTACCTTATGTTTGGGAGATAAAAAAATTCTACTATATTGTTCAGAAATTTTAATGAAAGAAAGGAAGGGATTTGCTTTTCATTGTTTTAATTTTTATTGTCTTCTTCATAATTAGAATGACGAGAGTTAAATGGTAAATGACTACTTAAAAAAAAAAAAAGTCTGAATCATTCCATTTCATACTCTCAAATTGTAGGGTATGAAAATTTTGGAGTTTGAATGGTATGGAGTGATTTGAGTTATCCTTCTTAATTATTCTACTCTATTATTTAAAAAATTTCTAAACAATGAGTTTAGACTTTTTTACCACTCTACTCTATTACTAACCACTCAATCCATCCAAACATATACTTAAGTTTTTGATGTTGTTTCTCAATTAGCTTAATGCCTTTTTGTCTCAGATGTTCTCATGCTTATGTTCTATTTCACTATGACAATATCTTATAGGGCCTTCTATGCCATGTGAGACAGGCTATTTCGGTTGTCCTGAGCCAGTTTTGCTCGGGGCATGACAATATTTGTTCCCACTGTGGCACACTAATAAAAATTAGCGTAGTGTCTGGTCCTTATATGTTTTATGGTATTTAGTTGTGAAGCATTAAATTGTGCCCCTTGTAGTTTTTTCCCCATTAAATTCAGTTGAAGCTAAAATACGAGTGGCGCCTGCAACTTGCAATTCTCTGTATTCCATTTCTGAATGCTGATTTAATTTCATTGCTGGTGAAATCAGTGACTGGGTAAATTTAGTATAAACTGTCAAGTTTTCTCTTTGTTGTATTTCACTATGTTTTTAAGGTGCTGGCACCAGTACTATAAATATTGTAATATGAGACACGGTGACATATACAAGCATGGTGCCTGGTGGTAACGTCTTGGTAAATTGTTTTAGAGTCAATACCGATACATTATATTGAACTTTAAATTATAGCATACACAGAAAACATAAAGGTCTTAAGGCTGTCTTCAATCCATAGATTTTGTTCAAGGCAAGAGTAGAATCAACATAAAAATAATTGCCAGTATCAATCATAAGCATAAATTAATAATTTCAGGTTTCTCTTTATTTTACACTTGGTTGGGACTTGGGGTACATTGTGTGAGGTTTCCTATTTGCACAAGATGATGAAATCCTGAATCAATATTATGTTTGTGATGTGCCCTTTTGTTCTTTACATTATTATTTTTATTATATGGTAAGAATTGAGATCATAAAGTTCATTTGAACATAATGGCTAAAATCCAGTATTGCTATAGACCAGTAGCCTTTTTTGTGGGAGTTATTTGAAATATATTGTGTATTATCTTACTTTTTGTTACATGTTCACCAACTGTATCAAGTGCTATGGTATGGGATTTACAAGTTTGTCTGGTACAGACCTATTGATTAGTGCTATAATTTTATCATCGATGTTTCTTGCCAGTCTCTGATCTTCTTTGTGATATGTTTTCCTTACTATTGGTTGACATATAGTAATATGTCTTTGATTTTTATAAATTATATCTCGTTGCAGTATGGCTCTGGCGAGTATGAAAGAGAATCTTATAGAAGTAGGAAAAAGGAACAAGGGAAAGGGCATGCTAAAGAGAGAGACAGAGACAGGGATCATGATAGGGATAGAGATATACAGAGAAGCAGAGACAAAGAGAAGGAGAGGGAGAAAGGAGACAAGGATCGTGGTCGGTATCACAGAGATTGGCATAGGGATTGCAGTGAGAGAAGGGAGCGAGGCAGGGATAGAGATAATTATGATTATTACCAAGGCAGGGATTATGAGAGGTAAAAAATTGATATTCAGATATTCTATATGAATGCTTATGCTTGGAAGTTTTTTGTAATGTTACTGAACTGGCTAATTTGAAATCTTTTTACTACAAGTGGTGTTAAATGTTAATGTGTTATTTGAACTTGTATGCAATTTTTATGATATAAGCAACTGCTTATCTCTTTATTAGTTGTTGATTTTTCTTATTCTATTATCTATATTTACTTGGTGCTACAGGCGACAAGATTATGACAGAGACAGAGATGACAGGCGCAGGCGTTCTCGCTCACGTTCAAAGGGTAGATCTGAACACAGGTCAAGGTCAGGCACTCTCTCTCTCTCTCTCTCTCTCTGTTTTGCTCTTTAATAAAACAATTGTTGAAAGACATGAATGCAGTATAGCCAACTACACTAGGGTGTACAGTAAATATAGTAAATTAAAGAAAAGGAATAGTTATTGATTTCCTGCAATAAAACCCCTCTTGCCTTGCCCGTTTGATATTGCCCAGGTATTGCATGTGCAATTGTATTATTTGCCTTGTGTGCGCAACATGCACACTATTTTGAAGGTTTTGTTTTCTAAATGCACTGCACCTTTTGCTTCCTTTTCTTCCCCCCCCCCCCCCCCCCCCCCCATTTTCCTCTTTCCATGAATTTATACTTGAGTTTGTTCTGTTAAAGGATGGCCTTTTCTATTGGGAAATTACTTTGTCTTTCAATATTTATAATGCTGGTTTTACCTATCTGTTCTTGGGATACTCACTATATTCACTTACAGCAAAAGGACAAGTGGTTTTGATCAGGCTCCTCCTGTAATTTTAGCCAGCTCAACTGTTAGTCAAGGTATATTTGCTTTTGTATAGTTAAATACTTTTCTTATTTTTTAACTGCTTTTTCTTTTGTCTGTTCTGGTGTGGAAAGTTCATATCAATTTGCATGGTGTCATTTGGTTAAGCTATATTTTATAGAAAATTACATAGATCTCCCTCAAGATTTGACGAAATTACATGGACCTCCCTTGTTTTTGAAATTACAAAACTCCTTTATTTGGAATTTCAACATAAAGTCATTAATGTAAAAGGGGAAGTTTATGTTATATTAAAAAATTAAAATAAGGGACAATTGTGTAGTTTTTAGTAAACAAGTAGGGGGCTGTGTTATGTTAAAATTCAGAATGAGGGACGTCTGTTTAAAGTTAAAAACAAGAGGGAAGGTCACTATAATATCATCAAATCTCAAGGCTGGTTTATATAATTTACTCTATTTTATTTTCATCTGAGCATAGATATTAAGGCTGTGGTGTTGAATGGTCTGTAATTTCTTATCTTTTTATTTACTTGATGAATAAATTCTGGAACTGAAGGAAATTTTGCTTGTTTTCTTGTCTTTGGTGTTTGCTTGTTTTGTTTCTTTTTCTTGTCGTTTGTTCTAAGAAGGCAATGTAGGGCTATTTGTCCCACTGTGCTGACAATGGGCGTGAGCCGCATCTGTAGCTTTTATGTTCACAGAGGAATCATGCACCGGTTTTGGTGGGTCTTGTTCGTCTTCAACCAGAAACTGTTACCTGTTTGGGTAGTTTTACAAATATTCCCTCCAGAACTTGTATATAATTTTTTTTTAATCTTCGTTGATAGAAGTATAGGAAATGAGGTAAATATATGCTTTTAATTCATGCAAACTGAAGCTTATATAGGTTTTATTTGTTCTTATGGCATATTAGTACTAAATTTAAAACATTAAGTTCATCTGAGAGGATAATCGCATTTTGTGTGCAGGTCAGATTCCTGGGCCAAATCCTGCAGGTCCTGGATTGTTTCCAAACATGTTCCCTTTGGGTCTGGTATTTTCTCAATCTCCTGCCTCCAGTCTCTAGACATGCATGTAGGACACAATTTTTCACTGTTCTTGGTTTCTCTATTGTGAACTTGCAGCAGATTGGTACTTTTCCTGTTATGCCACCTGCTTATACAATGACACAACAGGTCATGGTTTAGAATGATATGAGCTGTTTCTCTTTATTTTTGGTAGTATAATCCTTAACTTTGGCCCTTTCTAATAATCTAAATGATGAGTATGCACTATGCAGGCTACTAGGCATGCTAGGCGGGTATATGTTGGAGGGCTTCCTCCTGCTGCAAATGAACAGGTTTTGAATTCCATCTTGTTGACCTCCCCATCAATATAATTGATTATGATATTTGATATTCTTGAATGTTATAATGCCATAATGTGAAGTTCCTTAAATGTAGGAGATGTGTGTGAAAGTTGGCTAGTTAAAGTGATACTTGTCACTTTTCTATAAGAAAAAGTACATAACATTTTTTCTAAGGAAAAATAAGAATTGACCCTAGTAGGGGGATCCCTTTTCTATGTACCATGGCGATCAGATGTGCTGTGAGTCATGCTGATCACCATCCATGCATCTGGTGCAGTTATTACTACCATCAGTGGGCATGCAATGTGTATGTTAGGAACCTCCCTTTCACGTAACAGCACCTGGGATTGAGCCCAGAAATTACAGAAAACTGACGCAACAGCACCTGGGATTGAGCCCAGAATTTACAGCAAACACACACAGATAAAACTGACAGAGAACTACAAAGAACAGACTGGAAAACTGAACGAAAATTACACTGAAGGTAAACTACAAGTAACAGCACGTAACAGAATGACAGAATGACAAAATGACAAAGACTCCAAGCTTTCGAGAGGCTTGGTCTCTCCACTGTCCAGACTTCCCTCAGAATTCTCTCCCCCCTTCTCCATCCGTAACTGCTCCCTTTTTATCTGCTGCCCTCTCCAGAAACCATAACTGCCACCACTCCTTCATAACTGCCAGCCACCACTCATTCGTAACTGCCCCACATTGGCCTATTCCACTTCTTCTGCACTGCTTCTCTGCTGGGCTTCCGTTACTCCCTCATAACTGCCCCACATTGGCCTATTCCACTTCTTCTGCACCTCTTCTGCACTGCTTTTCTGCTGGGCTTCCGTAACTCCCTCAACTCCCTCATGTAGTGCCCCTTTTTTCCCTCTAATCCTGCTCCTGTGGTACACTTTCCTAATGGGGGGTCTAACAATACTCTCCCCCAAAAGTCTTACCTTGTCCTCAAGGTGGAAATCAGGAAAATTATCTTGAATGGTAAGGAAAGGTTCCCACGTGTTTTCACAGTCTGGCAAGTCTTCCCACTGAATTAACACTTCCAGCTTTCCACTGGCGGCTGTTTTGACATTGAGTACTGCTGCTGGGTACACCTTCAACTCTCATTCCTCTGTTAAATTCTTGGGTAACGGTTGCTGGCTGACTGTCTTTGCTACCGACTTCTTTAATAAGGAGGCATGAAAAACAGGATGTATACGTGTATAATCTAGCAGATGTAGTCTATAAGCAACTTGCCCCACCTTTTCCATCACCTCGTAAGGACCATAAAACCGCGGACTTAACTTCTTATTTGCTTTCCTAGCTAGAGATTTGAATCTGTAAGGTTGTATTTTCAGATAAACATTATCTCCTGGCTGATAGCTGACATCCCTCCTTTTTTTATCTGCCTGTAACTTCATCTTGTTTTTGGGCCGTCACTAGATTGTCTTTCAACTCATCCAATATCATGTTCCTGTCTGCAATAAGTTGATTAACTCCCTCAACCATGGATGACTCCTCAGAGCACCTTAGTAAAATCGGCGGGTCTCGTCCATACAAAGCTTTGAATGGGGACATCTTAGTTGAACTGTTGTAGTTAGTGTTGAACCAAAATTCTGCCCAATTTAGCTACTTAGGCTACTACCTAGGCTTATTCCCAATGAAACACCTGAGATAGGTCTCAAGGCATTGGTTTACCACTTCGGTCTGTCCATCTGATTGAGGATGATATGCGGAACTGAGCTTGAGAGTTGTCTCTGATAGTTTGAAAAGGTCCATCCAGAATTGACTGATAAAGACTCCTTCTCTATCCGAGACTATTGAGGTAGGGAAACCCATGTAGCTTCACTATCTCCCTCACAAACACTTCAGCCACATCCTTGGCTGAAAAAGGATGGCACAAGGGAATGAAATGTGCATATTTAGTGAGTCTATCTACAACTACCACTATAGTATCCACTCCCTGTGTTTTTGGCAAGCCTCCACGAAATCCATGGAAATATCACTCCATACCTGAGTAGGGATTGGCAATGGCTACAGCAAGCCGGCCGAGGATAAAGCTTGGTATTTGTTCCGTTGGCAAGTATCACACGCGGCCACATAGCTCTTGATATATCACCTTTCATTCCCTCCCAATACAGCAAACCCGCAATTTTCTTATAGGTCTTTAAAAAACCCGGAATGACCTCCCAACCGTGTAGCATGAAACTCATGTAAAATAGTGGGTATTCTTGCTGAATTCTTGGACAAAACCAGTCTCCTTTTATAATACAAGCAGTTTCCTTTCCTCATGTACCCAGGATGGGAGTCTTTGTCCACCAACAGATTATGAAGAATTTCTTTAAGTTTGCTGTCTGCTTGTAGCTCCTCTGCCCACACCTCTGAATCAGCTATATGGAAAGTAGAGATAGCGCAAAAATCCATTCTTCGAGACAAAGCATCAGCCTCTTTGTTTTCTCCCCCTGGTTTGTATTGCACTTCGAAATCAAACCCCAACAGTTTAGAAGTCCACTTCTGTTGTTCCTCTCCCATCAACCGCTGTTCAGTTAAATATTTCAAACTCTTCTGATCACGAAATGCCTCCCCATCAAGTAATGTCTCCAGTTCTTTACTACCAGAACTATCGCCATCAATTCCCTTTCATATACAGACTTGTGCTGTGCTCTGTTAGACAACCCTTGGCTGAAGTACGCAATAGGTCTACCCTCCTGCATGAGAACTGCCCCCAAGCCCTTTCCTGATGCATCTGTCTCTAACACAAAAGTTTTTGAAAAATCGGGCACGGCTAACACGGGCAAGGTCACCATAGCTTATTTCAACAACTCAAAGGCTTGCTGTGCTTCCTCATTCCATTCAAATCCGTCCTTCTTTAGCAATTGAGTTAATGGCCTTGCGATCTTGCCATAATCCTTCACAAACCTCCTATAGTATCCCGTCAATCCCAAGAACCCTTGGAGTCCCTTAACATCCTTGGGTTTTGGCCAGCTGGTCATACCTTCTACCTTCATTGGATCGGCTTGGACATCTTGAGCTGAGATAATGTGGCCCAAATACTCCAGCTGCGGTTGCCCAAAACTGCATTTCTTCTTGTTTAACAGCAAGTTATTCTCCCTTAGCCGTTGCAACACTAGCTCTAAATGCCTTAAGTGTTCCTGTTGACTGCCGCTGTATACAAGTATATCATCAAAGAATACCAACACAAATTTCCTCAAGAATGGACGAAATACCTCATTCATTAATGCTTGGAAAGTGGAAGGAGCGTTGGTTAACCCGAAAGGCATTACCAAAAATTCAAAATGCCCCTCATAAGTGCGAAATGCCGTTTTGAAGACGTCCTCATCCTTTATCCTAATCTGGTGGTATCCCAATTTTAAGTCCAATTTAGAAAAGATAACTGCACCTCCCAGCTCGTCCAACAGTTCATCTATGGCCAGAAAAGGAAATTTGTCCGGCACCACCACCTTGTTTAAAGCCCAGTAATCAACACAGAATCGCCAGCCCCTGTCATTCTTTCGAACTAATATGATGGGGCTGGAAAACGGACTTGTACTGTGCCTGATAATTTTAGCTGCAAGCATTTCCGCCACCACTTTCTCTATCTCGTTTTTCTGATAATGGGGGTACACTTATAGGGTCTTATATTAGGTACTTGGGCTCCTTCCTTCAATTTAATGGCATGATCCTGTTCTCTGGAAGGAGGTAGACCTTTACCCTCCTTGAAAAGATCTTGAAATTCCTCCAGAACATGCTATAGCTCATTCCCATTCCACCAGCTCCACTTGCTACCTAACATCTTGATTGGTCACTTCCACCAGAAAACCTTCCCGATCATTATGTAGGGCCTTCATCATTGACTTTAAGGAGGCTGCTGACCGGGATAGTGAAGAATCTCCTTGTAATGTGTGACTACCCTTTCTTCTGACTGACAGAACCTCATTGTTAGTTCCTTGAAATTTGGCTTTGATTTCACCTAATCCCTCCAACCAATCCAGGCCGAGCACCACATCTGCTCCCTCCAACTCAAACAAGAAATAATCAGCGGTAATCATGAATCCTTGCACTAACATATTCACCCCTTTACACACTCCTTTGCACCTGATTCTTGTGCCCATCACCCACTTCCACTACATACTCAGGGGTTTCTACGGGGGTTATACTAAGCTCCTCTACTATCCTCTTATCAATGAAGTTACTTGAGGCTCCACAATCCACTAGTACGATCAGCTTTCTCCTTTGTATTTCACTCCACAATTTGAATGATTTCTTTGTAGTTAGCCCCATGATACTATTCATGGACAGCTGCAATGCCTTGTCTTTCCCCGCTTTCTCCTCTTCTTCTTCACATTCCTCCTCTTCCAACTCCTCTTCTGTCCTCAACAGTAACACACTGAACTGCTTAAATTTGCAAACGTGTTCTGGCCCAAATTTTTCATCGCACCTAAAACACAACCCTTTCCTCCTTTTCTCCTGCATTTCTGCTTCAGTGAGCCTCTGAATCCAGTGCTCTTCTTTGGGTAATAACTCCCTTCAGCAGAGCGTGATTCAGCTGATTTCTGCCCCACGCTTCCTACCTTGGAAGCCGTTGTGAGGTAAGAGCTTTCTCGGGTGGCGCCCCCCATAATTGGAATGGAGCCTGGTCCCTACTTCTGCAGCCGCTGTTCTGCTGGAAAAATATGGTCAAGTCCCCTTGGAACTCATCCCAGTTCTTCCTCTTCCCACAGCCGAGTCCCTTTCTTCCACTAGCAAAGCCAAGTCCATCAATTCGGACAGCGATCCCAACCTGTGAAGCTTAATTTCTGCTCTCACCTCCTCCTTCAAGCCGTTGAGAAAATCCCCTTCAACATGCTTTTATCAGCTACCGCCAATGGTACCGTGAGGAGCTCAAATTGCTCACTGTATTCCATGACAGACCCGGTTTGGTGGATTCCCAGCAGCAATTCATACGGGTTCTGGGCTAAGGCAGGCTGAAACCCCCGCACCACAGCAGCCTTAAATTCTGTCCAGCTTGCCTGTGGATTGCAGGTTTCCCACCATGCATACCAATTCAATGCCCTCCCCTCCATGGCTACCATCACAGCTTCCAATTTCTCCTGCTCTTCCTGAGAATTTATCTGAAAATATCTCTCTATCTTATTCACCTAGCCAAATGCATCTTCAGCTGTAAATACCGGTATTTCCAGCCTCTTCCCTCGCGGAGTTCCGGTTAGGCGTTGCAGCCGTCCCACTGGACCCTGCTCCCCCTTGCAGCGTGTCCTCTCCTTCTTCTTCAGGTGTGTCGCCAGTTTGTCTCCTGGGAGGGACGACTTCTTTCCCTTTCATCCACTGCAGAATCTGCGCCATTTGAGCCCCCTTGTCCGCCCTGTCCTGCCTGGCCTCCACCCTTTCCTGCCGTGTTTCTGCCCTCAACCGGTCCAGTTCCTGTCTTAACTGCTCCACGCCTTTCTCCAACGCCTCCACCCGGTTTTCCATTTTAGATCTCACCATTCACAGCCCCCTGAAACGGGAGCTCTGATACCAAATTGTTAGGAACCTCCCTTTCACGTAACAGCACATGGGATTGAGCCCAGAAATTACATAAAACTGACGCAACAGCACCTGGGATTGGGCCCACAAATTACAGAAAACTGACGCAACAACACCTGGGATTGAGCCCAGAATTTACAGCGAACACACACAGATAAAAACTGACAGAGAACTACAAAGAACAGACTGGAAAACTGAACGAAAATTACACTGAAGGTAAACTACAAGTAACAGCACGTAACAGAATGACAGAATGACAAAATGACAAAGACTCCAAGCTTTCGAGAGGCTTGGTCTCTCCACTGTCCAGACTTCCCTCAGAATTCTCTCCCCCCTTCTCCATCCGTAACTGCTCCCTTTTTATCTGCTGCCCTCTCCAGAAACCATAACTGCCACCACTCCTTCATAACTATCAGCCACCCACTCATTCATAACTGCCCCACATTGGCCTGTTCCACTTCTTCCGCACTGCTTCTCTACTGGGCTTCCGTAACTCCCTCATAACTGCCCCACATTGGCCTATTCCACTTCTTCTGCACCTCTTCTGCACTGCTTTTCTGCTGGGCTTCCGTAACTCCCTCAACTCCCTCATGTAGTGCCCCCTTTTTCCCTCTAATCCTGCTCCTGTGGTACACTTTCCTAATGGGGGGTCTAACAGTGTTTCAACAAGATATTTTGTTTTTTTGTACAAGTTGTAATCTTAGCATCATTCTTCTGTCATGAAGTATCTGTCTTCGTGACATTTTGAAGCAGCAGCATGTGCAATTCTTAGGGACACAGCTGTACATGCAGTACATCATCTGTGTCTCTCTCCCAATTTTGTTTCTGATATTTTATTAACCTATTCTTATGATAACCTTTTGTGTTCTACGACAGTCTGTTGCAACTTTTTTCAGCCTGGTAATGTCTAAGATTGGAGGAAACACAGCTGGTCCAGGTATGTTAATGCTTTGCTATGTTGCCTACGTAGTTATTATTTCAAGTAGATTCACACTTGTCCATTTTGGATAGGTGATGCTGTTGTTAATGTTTACATTAACCATGAAAAAAAGTTTGCATTTGTGGAAATGAGATCTGTTGAGGAGGCTAGTAATGCAATGGCTTTAGATGGGATTATCTTTGAGGTATTTATTTACTTTTTGGCTTGGAGGTGGGTTCTATACCACCTGAACTAGTTTGTGCATGGTTGTGATACTAATCTCTATGTGTTTTTGTTAAAAATGCTAAACCCAGGGGGCACCTGTCAAGGTGAGGCGACCAAGTGACTACAATCCTTCTCTGGCTGGAACCCTTGGCCCAAGCCAGCCTAACCCAAACCTCAACCTGGCTGCTGTAGGTTTGACACCAGGATCTGCAGGTGGACTTGAGGGTCCCGATCGCATATTTGTGGGTGGGCTCCCCCATTACTTTACTGAAACCCAGATTAGGGAGTTGTTAGAGACTTTTGGTCCTCTTCGGGGTTTTGATCTGGTGAAAGACAGAGAAACAGGAAACTCAAAAGGCTATGCATTTTGTGTTTACCAAGATCCTTCAGTTACAGATATTGCTTGTACAGCACTGAATGGAATAAAAATGGGAGATAAAACTCTCACTGTTAGGCGTGCTAATCAAGGTCCTAGCCAGTTTAAGCCTGAGCAAGAGACTGTATTAATGCATGCACAGCAGCAGATTGCTCTCCAGGTGAAATTAGATCTGTGTCTGCGACTTACTAATGCCAAATCTGTCATACCATTGAAATTCTGATTATCTGTTGTGTAGAAGCTCATGTTTCAACCTGCCGTGGTGCCAACAAAAGTGTTATGTTTAACTCAAGCAGTTTCTCCTGATGAGCTTGAAGATGATGACAACTTTGAAGACATTCTTGATGACATGAGGCAGGAGTGTGGGAAATTTGGTAAAACCTTTGGGCTAAATTGTTGGTCATTTCTTGATTCTAAGGTGCCTTTTGTGCCTTAATTTTCTGCATTATATTTTCTGTTACATAACCTTTCCAAGCTCACATTGTTCTATAAAGAAATCATGTGTCATGTAGGCAGAACCCTTTATAACCTCACATCAATATTCTTCTGAAATTATTTAATTGTATTCTAGAAAAATGAGACACACACTTGTGTGCATTAAAAATAAAAGAAATGGACAGAGAAATTGGGTTAATAGAAAAAGTTGAAGTGAAAAAGCTGTGGGCATAAGAGTGGAGGGAATATAGGAAAGTGGATCATAATCATTCATTTTTTTTTATATTTATACTTATATCCCAATCGTTTTATGTCATGTTTTTAACTAATACCTGAATAGAATAGACAATGACCTTTTGGACAAAAAGTGCTGAAGGAATACTACCTCCTGCTTTCTGAATTATATTAATAGAGGTTTTGACGACTTTTGCATATTTCATTAACACAGTTTACAGGTACTTTGGTCAATGTGCTCATCCCGCGTCCAAAACTGAATGGGGAACCATCACCTGGAGTTGGGAAGGTTAGGATTTATTCTGCTGCAATTGATTTTTCCATTTCTTTTTTCATGAGTTGTAAAACCCTCTTTAATAGTTTGCTAGTTACTGAAACTACATGTAAGGTTTAATATTTTTTTATACAATTTTTTTTTAATCTTTTGTTAATCATTTTTGTATAGAAATTTTATTTGCAAATCTTTTGGGAATGACCTGTATGAACTTGATTGTAACAAGGAAACTGTTAGTTGAAACTAAAAAATGGTTTCTCTAATTAATAATTAGAAAAATTAATATTGTAATTATGTTAGAAACCTATTAAGAAACCTAAAAAAAAAATTAGTTGAGCTACAACAAAGTAAAATTATATTAAAATAACTTTAAAAAATCCTACAAAATTGATACCTCAATAATTAGGAAAAGTAACAGTCTCTATTGTTGAGTATTTGGGTATTTTTGGTAAAGCATAAGTTTCTTTAATCCAGGTTTTTATATATAATGTAGATATAGGTATAGATTATTCATTTGTTAAGAGTCAAACCCATGCATGGTGTTTGCAAATCTATCCCATTGGCTTTAGGCTCTTAGCTTCTTGTTGGAGAAGATTGATGTAGCATCATCTATAAATTTGTTTTATCATTTTAAGAGATTAAATTTGATTCACTGTCAGTAAATTTTTTTACATTACCAATAAGGAAGTGACACATCATTGTAATAACTTAGGTTTTTTCACTTGCAGTAAAACACTTCAGCAGTTTTTAACAGGTGCTACTGTGATATCATATAATTTACTAATAGTGGGATCTACTCTACTAACGCATCAAAATTAAATCTCAATTTTAAAAGCTTTGGATAAATCCAGATAGCATAGATTAAGTTTTACTTTCAAGCAGCTCTATGCACTTGTAGTTTTTACTGTGGGTAGTTGTCTGTGCTGGAACTCTTGGTTTTGTGTTTGTTCGGATGAGGGAATGACAGCACTTCCACTTGCTTACTAGGTCTTTTTGGAGTATGCGGATATTGAAGGTGCTACGAAGGCATGTGCTGGATTGAATGGAAGAAAATTTGGTGGGAATCAAGTGATAGCTGTTTTTTATCCAGAGAATCAATTTGCCCAGGGGGACTATGAGGACTAGGCTATCTCTGAATTCCTCCCAAGTCATTGCTTTCTCATGTCTTTTGCTATGCCTATGAATAGTTTCTGAAAGTGTTACTTAGCTATAGTTTTTATGGGACATTGTAAAAACTGAGTTGTGTTCTTCATAATTGATATAGTGAAGTTTTTCAGTAATACTTTTGCCGTGTTTAGTTGAATCTCTGAAAATTGTTGCGCGGTGTAAATATTCGTTTAAGTTATAGCCCTTAACTGGGCCAAAGCTCGAGCACCTAGTACCTGAAAAAGGGGAGATTATGGGCTTTTAACGACCTTCAAAATATGGACATGGAGTCATTTTAACATAATCTGTGTTTTCAGGTGACAACATAAAAGATATATTTGAATTGGAAGAAAATAGAAGGAAAAATAAGAAAAAAAAGTTTATTAACTTAAAATTTTAAAATAAGTTTTTTTCTCTCCAATAGTTTTACAAAAAGGGAGTGTAGCGGTGATGAGGAACTGAAGGGGTGAAAAGGGATAAATGGTGTAGTCTTAAATTTTTAATTATAATAGCATAATAAATGTATAGCTGTAGCTATAAATGTGTAGTTCTCAGAAAAATGTGATTTTGACATGGTTTATGTGAAATTTATCAAATTTATTTTAACTCTTAAAACAATTAGTTTATAATATAGTTAATATTGCTTTGCAAAATTTTCTAAGTTATCTTAATAGTTGTAAATTATTTTATATTTTAACATATTCATTCTAATTTTGGGGATCATTTTATGATACGAAAAGTGCACTGTTTCAGAAGTCACAAAAATTGGTTTTTTAGTATATAGTTTACAGTAAATAACATGTTTGCAGTAATTTACCAAAAAACAAAATACCCTGTTTGTGGTAATTATTTTTCGAAGAAATCAAAAGAAGAGATCGAGGGGAACTGAGAATGACGCACTCATACTCGCACGCCACCATCACCATCGCCATCTTGGCCGCCTCTGTGACTGTGGTGTGTAGAGAGCTGGTGTAGTTACGCTTTCTGAAGAGAGAGAGAGAGAGATTCTCTTCTTTGCAGCAGGGTTCTTCGATGACGACTCGAATAGCGCCTGGTGTAGGAGCAAACTTGCTGGGTCAGCACTCGGCGGAGAGGAACCAAGATGCCACGGCTTACGTCGGCAATCTCGACCCTCAGGTTCTGTTTCCTCCTTCTTTCTCTGTTTCCTTGTTTCAGTGTTCGAACTTCTGTGTCTGCTTTATGCTTCCTATGTTCAAAGTCAATCCCTTTGGCCCTACTCTGGAGGTTGAGCCAAAATGAAAGAGACCCACCTTCGGTTTTTGCCAATTTTGGGTCTTTTAGTATTGCACCTACCGTTAAGTGAACGAACCGTTAGCTCAGGGATTTTTCTCGCTTCCAAGCAGAGTCAGGTGGCTAGAATAGAACCTGCTTCCGCTTTGCAATTTAACTGGCTTTTCTTGGCAAAAATTTGATGGAGGACGGCACCATATTCTGGTGGTGTAATAGATGCTGGGTTTATCGTTTAGGATTGAAGTTTTATGCAATCCTGAGATATTTGTTTTTAAAAATTATTATTGCAAAATTGGTCTTCCACACAGGTTTCTTGTCTATAATCTCGTTTTTTCCACTGAAAAATAAATAGCACATTGATGTTCTTCAACTGACTAAGCTTGCTTAACTAGGTGAAAAGCTTTGCAGCCTTGGCATTTGGACCTCCCCAAATGTCATACCTGTTTACACCTTACAGTCATGGCTAATGGCCCAATGCCAATGAATTCCCCAGCAGTCAAACTGCATGCATCTATGATCCTGTCTTGTTAAAGCAAAGTGCTGTAGCATTTTTTTAGAAGTTGGGTTTTGTATTTGCTCCTTTATGTCTAGCTGCATTTAGTTGATAACTCTAACTGAATTTCTTGTGTGCTGCTATCAGATGTCTGAGGAGTTATTATGGGAGCTATTTGTTCAGGCAGGTCCAGTGGGTATGTTTGGGTTTCCTTTATTTATTTGATATGAAGTAATTCATTTAAATGCAAATCTTCCCCCATCAATTAGTTGATGAAATCAGCTTATGGTAATTGCATACAACATTTAGTAGAGGAATTAGCATTTCTCTTTCAGCTAAGTTCAATGTAGCATTTTGTTATTACTTCTAAACCGATATTGACTTTCCCCTGCATTGCTATCTACCTTGGTTGCATTGCAGTTATTTTATGCACAAGTTAGAAGTTAGGCCTGCAGTTTGCTTCTTGTTATTTGCTTCATGAAGCGAATCATTTCACCCTTCTATTTACCCCGAGTTTGGATGCTTTTTTACCTGAACCTTCTATAAACCACTCAAACGGCACCAATGAGATTCTTTATTTACCATTTTGTGTTTTTTTAAAACAATATGCATTTTGTTTTTGGAGGGTTGGTTCTACTGATATATCAACTTCATTATTGGGGATCTTTTCTTTTCGGGAGATCATTATGTTTACACAGATTATCTTGTGATGGGAACTATCGAACAAATCTAGGAAGACAAGTGTGTTTCATATAACATATATTCCTACTTAGATGATAACTTTATTTGTTGAACCTCTGATTTAAGTACATGCATGAGACTTTATAATCCTCTTTTAATGATCTTAAAAAATATTTTTGCAAAAGTTTTTACATCTTTTGGAAGTGTCATTGCTGCCAATTGGCTTCTTGATTTTGATATTCTTTTGTCTGCTTCTACCAAAAGCTTCTCTGAAATATGAAAACTAGATTATTTTTCCCCTAACTTGAATTTCTTAACATATAAACTTTTTCTCCTTTCATTTGTTTCAGTTAAATGTCTATGTTCCAAAGGACAGAGTGACTAACCAACATCAAGGTTATGGATTTGTTGAATTCCGGAGTGAAGAAGATGCTGACTACGTAAGTATTCTTGAGTATATTCTTGAGTACTATGGCCATTTTATTTGCAAACTCAACCTCTCTAAACCTACCAGCTTCTCTCTAATGATTTGACTATTTTCTATTCTTTTTCCTCGATTGCAGGCCATTAAGGTGCTTAATATGATTAAACTTTATGGAAGACCAATACGTGTAAATAAGGTATGAAGCTTATCCCTTGACTTTTGTCTCTTTCCCCTCTCTCTCTCTGGTGTTTAAGTATGAAAATATCAAGTTTATGAATATATATCTGTGTTTAAACATGTTTTGAAAGTACTAAAGAAGTGTAATATATTAAAATTAAACATTCTTATTCCTATTACTACTACTCAGAGGCGGCCGGATGTCATACTGTGTGTCTCTCTCTGACATTTGTTTGACACAGACACGTGTCTGGAAATGTCTGTGCTTAGTAAACTGCAGTAATTCTTGGAAGAAGTCAGGGAGATTCTTGTCATTTGACTGAAAGATTGATGTAGAACCAGTATCCAACAAGAACCAAGAATCAGGAATCCTCGGGATTCTAACAAAAAACTCAAAATGATATCTTTTGTTAATCAATATCAAAAGCATCCATAACATAGAGCACCTAATGTAATATTTATAATCCAATGGTGGTCAAAACCCTAGTCAAAACTCTAATCGAATAATAAATCCTAAATTAAATAACTTAATAAAATTAGGTAAAATCCCTAAATTACCAAAAATTAAAATGATCTAATTATCCCTAAAAATAACATAAATAAGTCTTGTTCATTCTGCATTGAAGATATATTTCAAATTGTTTGAAAATTTAATTTTGGAATTAAGTGGAGCCTAACGCTAAGTTTATTATGGACTGTAGAAATATGATGCATCTCCTCCAGTAGTGGTTGCATGTTGAGCACATTAACTGATATAGCAAAATCTAAGATTTATGTCATTTGACTAAAAGATATATTTCAAAACGTGAAATTTTTGATTTTTGAATTAACTGGAGCCTAATGCTAAAAGTCTGAAATGGAATGTAGAAATATGATGCGCCTCCAGTAGAAAGTTGCATCATATTTCTACATTCAATCCGTGTCTTTTTTACATTGTGTTTGTGCGAACTTTGCGAACTTTGTTGTGTTGCTATGTACAAGTCCTGCTGTATTTTTATCTCATATCATTGTCCATGGCCATGCCACTTCATTAAACAATATTGATTTTACTGTTTTTTGTCCAGGCATCCCAAGATAAGAAAAGCTTGGATGTGGGGGCAAACCTTTTCATTGGAAACCTTGATCCTGTAAGTCACCAGATTTAGCAAGCTCATATATGTTGAACTTTGAGATTTAACTTTGCAACTGGTTGTTGCTGCAGGATGTAGACGAGAAGCTCTTGTATGATACTTTCAGTGCATTCGGAGTCATTGTTACAAATCCAAAGGTTATGCTCTTCGAATATCTTGCATTACCTCTAATGGCATCATGTTTATGTCACTTAAGTAACAATATCCAGCGACTACTAGTTGCTAATACTTCTTCCTTTTCTTTATTTCTTGGGTGTCATTGTCAGCATTATTATTTTGTTTGTATAAAATGTCTAGTATCAAGCAGATGACAATGACTTCATGTATGGCTGGGCTGACAATAATTATTTGTTTACTGTCTTATTCCCTGAGCTGTTCCACATTTGTATGTTTATGCCTAGATTGTTTGTGGTATGACTAAATCAATTGGGTGCTGTCCCAGTGTATCCTCAAAGGGGACAGATTTATAAATTATTTCCCCCCTTAAACACATGGGATGGATCCACAGGATGTAGTTTTGGATAAGAGCTTTATTTGATGCGTAGGATATTTGATGGCTCAATCCACTGGCAATTTTAAAATTGTCCTAGTCTCCTGAGTTGACATATTTCTTCATCAACTCTTCAACTCTTCCATTTATTTGGCACATGTAATATGTATGTGTAAAATGGCTATGGTTTCAATCTCGTGTTGCACAGCATGTATTGTGAAGCAACTTATACTCCTTTGGCTGTCTCAACCCTCCATCCTTAAGAGGGATTGACTTCACACAAAATTATGCATATGATCTGATGTTAAGGACATTTTGTTGCAGATCATGAAAGATCCTGAGACAGGAAATTCTCGTGGTTTTGGCTTCATTAGCTATGATTCATTTGAGTCATCTGATACAGCTATTGAGGTATGCCTTTGCTGATGCTGGTTGGGTTTGTGAATCATTTGTAGGAATGTAGTGTGAGGTGAACGTTTGATTCTTTTGTTAAACTTTATTCAGCAAACGTGGATTATAAATTTCTATCTATATTTGTCATTTCAACTGTATTTTGCTGTGGCTGGCAACAGTTGCAAGTAGTCTATACACAAATGTTCAATCATACTTATGTTTATTCCCATTTATTTTATAATACCATTAATAATTATAATGTTTTTTTATTTTGTTTTCATCTGGGTCTCCAAATCTTACTTAACTATAGAATTTAGTAAGCTGTAAGCATTCCCTCATCACTGTTAGAATGAATTTTTCTATATTTCATAGGCAATGAATGGACAATATCTTTCCAACCGTCAAATTACAGTGTCATATGCATACAAGAAAGACACTAAAGGGGAAAGGCATGGTACTCCTGCAGGTGAACCCTTTTCTTGCAGCTATCTATATTTTTTTTTTGGATTAATTTGTGCAAATTTTTTAGTACTGTCTTTTTATATCTATGATGCAGAAAGAATTCTGGCTACAAGCAATCCAAGTGCACAGAAGAGCAGGCCTCACACTTTATTTGCCAGTGGACCTCCAACACTTCCCAATGTTCCTCAGGCTAATGGTGCCATTGCTGCTCCAGTGCCCCCTCGCCCCTTTGCTAATGTTGCTCCAGCTGCTATTCCTGGCCTCCGTCCACCACCTCCTCAAGCCGCAGCATTCCCGCCTATGCCAGTAGCTGGGCAACCAGCATGGCATCAACAGCAGCCAGGTCAAACAATCCCACATGTAATGCCTCCACCACCAGTTCAGCAGTTCAGGCCACCTCATGCAAGTATGCCGCCACCACCACCTCCACAAGGGGTACTGGCTCCTCCGAGGCCTCTTCCACCACCAACAGTAATGACAAGCCAACCACCACTTTGGCAACCACCACCACTCCCTCCACCTCAGCAACAGGGTGGACGGCCTTTGACATTTCCCCAGTTCTCAATGCTACCTCCTCCTGCCAATAACCCTCCACCACCACCTTCAAGTTGAAGGAACGCAATCCTTCTGGAATGTTCCTTACTTCCATTATCTGGAAGTTCTTTCCCCCCTCATTTGTTGCGAGTTGTTGGGCATTATGTTTCTAACTGCAGTAGGGTAGATTGTAACATGAACATCCTTGGCAGTCAAGAATCATTGAATGAATCTTGGGTTATACCACATGATATCCATTTCGGGTTTTTTTCCTATGTGTGGGTCACAAGATTGATTGATTGCCCCAGAAAGATAATATATAATCCTGATAATTAGTGACAGCTGGTTCGCTTGTTTTTCCTTTCTGGAATCTGATGTAGATTGTAATGATTTGCTAATACGCATGTATACTACGAAACACCCAATGACAATGAGATTATTAAGATTCAGTTTAGTTATTGTAACGCAAGAAGGTACAATGGCAAAGGGAACACTAAATTAACAAAACGGTACACGAGATATTAGTATTTAAAAAAAGGGCATAACAATGCACATGAGAAAAATCTGGCATGAAAGTGTTGTTTTTTTTGTTTTTCTTTTGGGCTTAGTTTTTTAGAAGGTTTTGTATTATTTAATTATGTATTATTTTTTTTTTGTATAAATTAGGAGTTTACACAATTCGACTCATTATGACCTTTTTTTTAAATGTAATTTTCTTGAATTGTAATTTATATATTTGAGAGTGTAATTTATTTTTATTATATTAATATTTCATAAATTAATTATGTATTATTATATTATTAAAAAATTATAATTATGATACAATTATGAAGTAAAATTTTATAATCCAAAATTAATTTTTTTACTTTTATCCAAAGAAAAAAATAAAATCATGCATTTAATTAAGAATAACATGTCACTATTTATGTACCAAAAAAAACATTTCACTGTTTATAAATGCCAAAAAAAAAAGCCTTTCACTCTTTATAAAAGATGAATTTTATGCAATTTTAAAGCCCAAAATAAAGCACACGGTAAAACAGTAAACGCCGTTGCAGCGTAGGGTTGCGGCTACCAGCTGAGATGTGTGACGCTATTGCTTCCCCATCGTGTGGTTCCTCCGTCGTGTTAGGGTTTGCAGAGTTGCAGTTTGCCCTTCATTTCGATATTCGAGTGTAAATTTGACAATTCCTCTGTAGTTTCGTTTCGCTGACTAGCGAAATCGAAAGACATCGACGGTATCGTGCGATTCGGTACGAGATTTTATTACTTGGTTCTTCTCTCGCTTCTACTTCCGGTGCTAATAGTTGACTTAGTTTGCACAGTTACTGATCTATAGAAAAGTTTGATTGGTTTTTGGTTGAAATTTTGTGCTTCTTTTTGTTATGTGTAAAATAATTTTCATGAAATCATTATAAAATGATATCTCATTTACAAAAAAAAAAAAAAGACAGAAAGCCATGCGATAATTTCTTTGTCAGTATCAAGGAGAAATAAAATACTTTATCAAGTATGATTCTCATCATTGTTCTTGACCACCATTTACCTGTATTATATATATAGCTACTGGCTGCTCAGTATTTGAGGACAGTTTTGATTAATTTTTGTAGTCTCAATTTGCTGGATTATTTTTGCTGCATATTGGTATTGGTTGTATCAATGCTTAAGGCAATTTGTACTCTGTTTTGATTTAGTTAATGTGAAAAAAAAAAGTCAGCAAAAAGGCAATTTGTGTTTGTGCAGTTTACATTATACTATTTGATATGTTGTTTAATTTCTTGAATTTACATTGAACTTTTATTTATTTATTTATTTATAATTTTGCATTCATTCGTTGATTATTGCCTCTATGATTTAATATGATTTTTTCATTCAATTTCGGCACTCAAATTGACTTATTGTGATTGATTTTCCGGTGTTTAACAGTGTTCAAAATCTCAAGTTTAGTTAATCTGGTGGGATATGTGAATTCAATAAAACATGTTTGGGCACTCATGGATGGGGGTGAGTAAACATTGGCTCTTTGGAGGCAGAGAAAGGTGATTTAACCTTGACCTGCTGAATTGGCCAGGGCCCATGGGCAGTGTGGGTGGAAGCATATTTGAAAATGGGACAAATGCAGAAAATTCAGCCCCACCCTGAAGCTTCCATGTTTAGATCCCTGCTTTTCTTCACATCTTCTGGCTCAATTTTAAATGAGCCGAGCCTGAAGCAATATCATGCTTTCAGCAGCCCAGCCACTTTTACCAAATGAATATTAAATCTGTGTTGCACATTTATGGAAGAAGTGCAGTGCATCACTCATCTCATTGACTTTTTTTCTATTGGTTTTAGGTGCCTTACAGATTTTGAGAGTGGATTTGATTTAATCCTAGCGCCAGTTGCAGATAGCTAAATACAAAGCAAATGGTAAATTTTAATTTACTTTTTATTTCATATTCCTGTGAAAGAAATTGGAACTCATGTGCAATGATACTCTTTTTTCAGTTTCTATTTGCAAGTTTATATCTATTTTGTCTTGTATCTGAATGCCTGTGATATATGTTTTCTTCCCCTTTTAGCTGAAGTAAGCTTGTGGAAGTTATAATTCTAGTCTCACTTCATTGTTGGTAATTGGTAGCTGACCCCTTTAAGTCACCCAAGCTTTGGATTTATGTCTCATACTCATCTATCTATTCTGGTTCTTATTTTGCATCAAAATTAGATTGATCTCCTTCAAGGTGACAATATTTTCTTACCTATAATCATATATTTCCCCCCCCCCCTCGTAAAAAATTCCAAGCCACAATTCCTATTCGCCAGCAAGGAACCCCATTAATTTATAGATCTGAGTTGCAAAATGGGTTATGAAATACCTTCATTTATACATCAACCCTTTGTGTTTCATGTTCAACATCTTTAGATTTTCTTTCCTCTTATTTTCATATCTGCAAGTTCCATGCAGAGAGGGTTTGCATCTCTGCAGGAATGAAACAGTAAAAAATGGATGAAGATATTATGCCAAGCAAATGCAGCAATTAAGCAGCTATGGTACAGTGCTGATTGGCTGATTTATAGAAATTTCCACTAGAGTAATGGTGATTCTGACTCATTACTTTGATAACCTGCTTAATCTTTTGTTTTGTGATGGCTTACTACTGTTAGTTATATTACATGCATTTTTCTTTTTAATTTTTTCTTATTCACCATACTTTTCCTAAAATCTGCAGAACCCTTTCCAAGTGTTTTCCCATCATTGTTCTTCTCCCCCTTCCCCAACCCTGATTGCTTTTGCATATTGTGATGTTTTCGTGTGCTAATTAGCTAATCCAAACTGCACCAGGCATCCTCAAATGTCCTTAATATAATGACCTTAGTTTCAATTTGGCTACACATCAAACATTAAATACAGGCTTAGAGTTTGTTGCAATTGCTCTTACATATTTTGAAGATTGAATTTGCTAATGAGCTAAGTCAACTGCACTAGGCATCCTCAAATCAACTTCTATAATGACCTTCAGCTTTGATTTGGTTTGACTGCAAGCCTGAAATAAAGGCTAAAAACTCATTGCCATAGGCTTACTGTTATGAGCCTATGCGTTAGATATTCACTTAACTGTATAGTATGTAGTTTTGTTTTTTAATTGACCTTAATTCAGAAAATTAAATTACTGGCTGACTTTGTTTGAAGAAGACAAGGCAACTGTTGTTTTTCATATGATACTTAAGCCTATTCAAATTTATTTCCTCTTAACCTGCCTTCAGAGTTGAGCTTCCTCTTTAGAAGTGAAGGCTAATAATTGACACTTGAATTAATAATTTAATAGATATTTAACTTGTTTAAGATATTTTTGGCTAACATCAATCTTGATCCAATTATCTTAATAGGCTCACACTTGGCTCATTTGATTTGTAGCTTTTATTCAATGTATAGAAAACAAGCCCAGCCTCTATGTAGGGGATTGGCTGATTACCGCCAGCTTTTGTTGTAGAGACATTATATTTTCATTTTGGTGATTTTCACCATTTATTCTGTACTAGAAAAAAGTTTATGATATGGCTTTATAAAACATCATTTACAGTTGTACTTTCCGTAAGGAATTGCAGGCACTTTATGATGATAGTATCTTGCCATTCCTTTTCCAATTACAATCTGGATGGTCTGTTACTTGATTATTTAACATTTGGTTGCCTCGTTATCTATCCTGTTTTTCCTTTTTGTTTACTTATGATTTGTGGATGGTTTGTTGTATGCTTGTCACAACCCATGAACAGGTCTACATGCCAGCATCACTAGGGTGGGTTCATAAGCTTGTCTCTTCCTTCCGGATTTATAGGCTAGTTTCCCTTCCACATTCCAATCCATCTCCAGTGCCTGTCTCTGGTGCTTCCTCATTGGCACCATGGTTTAAGACCGTATGCCATTTTAGCTTCACTGATAACCGCAGCGGCGGCATCAAACAACCCACTGGAGAATCTGATGACTTTTTTCTTCGAGAATCAGATTCAAGTTTTAATGACAACGGTTGCAACAGCAGTCAGGAGGGATACAGCAGTCAACAGTGTTCATCAGAACCAATTCCAAGTAGGCCCTTGAGAGGTAGGAGGCCAATTAATCAGCCTCCTCATTTCCAAGAAGATAATAGAGGTTCCCGTTCCTTCCCTCCGAGATTTGACAACAACCATGGCAGACCTGGTGATGATCTTGGATTTCAGGGCAGAAATATGGCAGAAACAAATAGGGATGTCAGTCAGTCAGGAGACAGTTTCCTTGATAAGTTCAAACTTGGCTTTGATAATAAAAGAATGAACCCCTTGGAGGTTGCGGCGAGCAGCCAATCTGAAGAAGCAAAAAGGTATCTCGATCAACCGGCTCCAGAGTCTATGCCTCAAGATGCTGCTGAAATCTTCAAGAAGATGAAGGAAACGGGTCTTATCCCCAATGCTGTGGCTATGCTTGATGGTCTATGCAAAGATGGTCTTGTTCAAGAAGCCTTGAAACTTTTTGGTTTGATGCGGGAGAAGGGTACCATTCCGGAGATTGTCATATACACAGCTGTAGTGGAAGGCTACGCAAAGGCCCATAACTCTGATGATGCCAAAAGGATTTTCAGGAAAATGCAGACTTGTGGCATTTCACCCAATGCTTTCAGTTACACAGTCCTTATACAAGGACTTTACAAGTGCGGCAGATTACAGGATGCTTTTGAATTTTGTATGGAGATGTTAGAAGCAGGTCATTCTCCAAATGTGACAACTTTCGTAGGCCTAGTTGATGGTTTCTGCAAGGAAAAAGGTGTAGCAGAAGCGCAGGGTTCTATCAGAAAATTAATAGAAAAGGGTTTTACTGTTAATGAGAAAGCTGTTAGGGAGTTTTTGAACAAGAAAGCACCATTTTCACCCTCAGTTTGGGAGGCCATATTTGGGAAGAAAGCCCCAGAGAGACCATTTTAAATATCTTTCCGACTTCTTGATAGTAAGTCCAGTTTTCACTCATAAATGTACTAGTCCCAAATTAGTGTTTGAATAATGTTTTCATTAATACGGTAATTTGACTTTCCTCAATTTTCTCTTTGACAGCTTTATATTTAAGGTAAATTGTAGCTTACACTTTTAACTTTGGTCCATAGATCTTAGAGTTTTAAAAGGTGTAAATGATTCTCTAAACTTCACACTTGGTTAAAAAGACATAATTTGTTAATCAAATTGTTAAATATTTAACGGAATTGTCCTATGACTTTCACACTGTAGCAGAAAAATTAGTTCCAATTTCGTCTTTATGCAATCTTCCTGGTCTTGAAGCGCATTTGATTTCGTTATTGATATCTCAAGGTCATAAATTTTACACTTATATTCATCTCAAATTTACAATCAATTAAAAGATAATTAGATAGTTAATCCCAAAATAATTATCCAAGAATGTAAAACATAGTAATATATGCAAAGACAGTGGCCATTGAGGTTTGGAAAAAGCAATACAACCAATTTCTAGTGCAACTTAGAATTTGAACTTTTTCAAGAAAAGTAAAACTTATATATTGAAATTAAAACATCATAATAATTAGAATGAAGGGCATCATGTGTCAAAATAGGCCAGTCTTGAACCATCTCACCCTTAACTTACATGGGCTGAAGTTTAATACACCCAGATCCTAAAAGTTCACATGTCGAATATTCTGTCAATCATTTACGAATAAATGGCATGGCGAGAAAGCCCATTCTTAGATAAATTCTTATATTTTCATTGAGTAATACTTTTTCTTATTTTATAAAAATAAATATAAAATAAATAAACATATAATGTTAGGTTTAACATTATTTTTATATATTTGTCCAGTATTTAGTATCATAAAATAAGAAAAAGTATTTATTTTAAGAGGATACAAAAATTTCCCTCTTTTTTACAATTCTAAAAAGAATAGTTCATCCCCGTTAATATTTAGTATTTATAATATTTAATATTTAATATAACAATGGGTATAGAGTATAGACAACATATTATGTTCATTGAAAGCAAGGGTAAAATTTAAAAATATAATATTCTGTTTCTGCTGTCTCATTTTTATAGATTAATTTCCAAACTTAGAAATATAGTTAAAAGACACGCTGATTGTTCTGTAAAAAACTGATAACCATTGATCTACTCGATTGGTTTGTGAATATAAACTCCCAACCTTTACGATCACTCCATGGACGACCCTTCAAGATGGGGAGCAGGGATTCATTTTGCTGGGTGTTTGCATTTTTTTTTTTTTTTGGTAGGGGGATTTGGGGGGAGGGTTGGCATTCGACTCTAGGTGCAGCTTTTCAAAGCAGTAAGATATCATATTAGATTTTAATTAAAAATTAATTAATATTAAATAAAATTATTTAACAAGTATATAAATCACACTCTTAAAATTAAAGTAAGCAATGTGAAACTTTAATACTGTCATTTCACGAATGTCTGTTACAATAGGTGATAAACACAGTTTGTATAGCTAGCTTTTTGAGTATTATATAGTACTCGAGATAATTGTTTCATCTTTACCGTGGAGTTGACACCAGCTATTTCCTTACACTGTTCTTGTAATAATATATACATTGGCAGTTAAAGTTTGAACTACATGAATATGAATGGCTTCATTACTTTCATCCGATCCCTCCTGTACTGTTCTATTTAATCAACTTAATTGGGAAGTGGCAACAAATTTAACCACGAAGACATCATCAATAAACTTATTTTAATTATATGATAAATTCTTAAGTAAACATTATTTACCTTAAATATTTCATTCAATAATTAACATGCATAAAATTTAATAAATCATGTTATAAATATATACTACTTTTTAAAAAATTAATAATATATATCAACTATTAAATTAAATTGTTAAAGTAAACAATACGCATGCCTAAGAATTTCTTTCTATTATATACTTTTCAAATGAACACTGCTTTTCAGAAAATAGATGCAACTAAACTCGGCCCCACATAAATACTAATTTTATCTTTCCCTAAACTCTCTTAAGCTTCAGCGAATCAGTGTGGTGTGCCCTTCGGGCCATTTAGCACTGCATACTTGTTAATGCATGTGAAAGCTAAATAAATGAAGAGTTTTTAATTTGATATTTGAGTACGTATAACTGAATTGCAAAAGGGATAAAATCTGAATAATCGGGACGTAGGCTTTAATCTCAATTTTGGGAAATCAACAGAGAAATAACATAAGTGTCTATAAATTTTTTTTTACAACGGTTATATAGACATTTGAATCTATAACTTGTCACCAACAATCAAATTTTATGGATGCGACAATTTTGAAATAATGAAACTATACCTCTCGTAGAAATGTAAATGAAATATGAATAAGTAAAGTAATATATTGAAGTCTCTTTTTTTTTGTAAGATATAATTTACACTTTTAAAATTTATTTCAACATCAAATCACCTCTAAAGTTTTTGTTGTCTTAGTAAATCCTTTTAAAATTTAATTTAACTTAAAAAAATTAATTTTGTCGATAAATGAAATAGAGATCACTCCACATGCATACAATTTACACTCTTAAATCTTACTCTTATATCAAACTACTTTTTTGAAATTCTCTTTTATCTCATTAAAACTCTCAAAATTTGGTTTAACTTAAAACTGAATGTTAATATCTATTTCATTTAATAAAAAAATTAACGTTTTCAATCAGATCAAAGTTTAAAAAAATTTAATGAGATATAAAAAATTTTAAAAAAATAATTTAATATAAAAATAAACTTTAAAAATATAAATTATATTTTACTTTTTTTTTTAATTTCATACGCAATAAGCGAAGACCCTTCATTAATCAATTCAAGTTGAATTGGCAGACACGTATGTTCCATTTTCTTTTCTTTTTTTTTCCTCCCTTTTATGATACATGTGATACACACAAGCATTGGAATTAATGTAGAGCCTTCACCAGTTATATCGGTTTCTGTAATGTTATTTTCACATGCACTTTTAATTCACAAACTTTCTCTAACACTTTTTATTTTAAATATAAGTAATTAAATAATGGGAATGAAAACAATCCCATTCTATACATCGAAAGTTCTCCCCAGTTCCCCTTTATGCTTTTGTGTTTCTTGCAGAACTATGACAACAGATTTTGACAAATATTTGGAGGCCCAGTGCGAAACACGTTTCAAACCACAATTACTAGTGGCACCACGAAACATGTGGTAAAGTCTCTTTTGCTAAGCCTATGTAAACACATTTGAGTTGCCGGGATCTAGCTAGTGCCAGTATCATCCCACAATTCGTGGTTCCTGAGGCCTCTCCTATGGCCTATCGAAGTATTGTCAGTAGGCCACATCCATCCTATGATCTCTCGAAACATTGTCAACAGGCCACATCTGTTTGTGGGGCAATATCGCAAGTACTGAGGCAGGTTCTTTCAAGTCATATACAACATAAAAAAAAATACACATGATAGAAAAAGTGACCAACATGTTTTGCATCCGTTTATTTTTAGTTTAGTAGTATTTTACAAAAACTACTGATTGATCAAGAAGAATTGACTTCCTTTTTAACTTGTTTTTAACATTCGGGACTGGAAGGGACATGCACACTAAGGGAAAAGAAAAACTCTACCTAATTGCTAATAAGTCTAAAACTTATAACTCCTTGTAAATTATCTAGAGCTCTATTTGTTTATTGGTTTATAGGATAAAAATTTTTTTCTCTCCCTTGGAGAGATACACATGTAAACCAAAATCTAGATTTTTTTGGATACATAAGAAAGGCAAAGAAAGACCAAGTCTAGATTAAAGAGAAAGAAGTTCATTTTCTAGTTTAATTTTTGTCTTAATCATATCTCTTGATAACTGATATGCCATGATTTGTTGGGAGCCTCAATAAGTGGTGAGAATGGTATACTTTTTGGCTTTAGCATTAGTTATCGCTACTATATATCAAACCTTCCACTCATTTACTTTAGGGGTCATGGATGAATTAATCTTAAATTATATTATTCTCTTGTCACACTCTCTTGATATATTATATAAGTAATGGGTAATTAACTAATTTTATATTTAATCCAATCGTATAAATAATTATATTTTATTTATATGTTATAATTTTATTGGACAATACTTTAAAAATAGATAAGAATTTCTAAAGGGGTGTACTTATCCAAAATAAATAATACTTGAACAGTTTCCATGGCAAGTGGCAAACCCACGAAGATTACGACAGTTAGAAGAACATTGAAATTGACGAATTCCAAGCCTCCTCATTAGTGCTCGTTCATTAGCCAACCTTGCCTCTTCCTTTCATGAATTCAAAGCGTAACTTGAGCTGCTTCTGTGTTTTCCTTAGCCTTGCTCCTATTTGTGGCCTTTTCAGCATAGCAGCAATTATTATACTGTTCACCCAATAAGAAGTGTGGCCATGCCATCATCCTCTATTTCTATATAAACAAGTTGGGAATTAAGGATACCCATAGTTGATCGAATTAAGACACGAGAGAAGAAATCGCGTTGAGAGCACATTTGCTCATTATTTACAAAGGTAGCTAGAGAGGAAGAGGGAGCCTTTCATATCGTGACTCTCATGGAGTTGGGTGGCGTAGGAGACCAGACGAAGGGATTCAACAAATATGCTTTTGCTTGTGCTGTAGTCGCTTCCATGATATCCGTTATATTTGGTTATGGTAACGTCCAATTATCTCTTACTCCTTTTTTTTTTTTTCCTTTGTCGTTCTTCTATATTTTCCAATTTGTTTTCCACCATTTTGTTCTCTTTGCAACGCATGGTATAGTACATATATATGTTTCTTAAGTCAAATTCCGTATGTTCCCTGATCGAGGACATCTATTTTTCTCTTTATTCTTTTCTTTTTAATAGCTAGTATTTTAGATGCATGCGCCTTGTTAGTATTTTTAACTGCATATACATGACTTCAGATACTGGTGTTATGAGTGGAGCCATGATATTCATAAAGGATGACCTTGGAATCAGTGACACCCAACAGGAGGTTCTAGCAGGCATACTAAACCTGTGCGCATTGGTGGGATCCTTAGCTGCTGGAAGAACCTCGGATTACATTGGTCGCCGCTACACAATCGTCATGGCCTCTATCCTCTTCCTGGTTGGTTCACTGCTCATGGGATATGGCCCAAACTATGCAATTTTAATGGTGGGAAGGTGTGTTGCTGGTATTGGTGTGGGCTTTGCTCTTATGATAGCACCAGTTTATTCGGCAGAGATCTCCTCTGCTTCATCTCGGGGTTTTCTAACCTCCCTACCTGAGCTTTGTATTGGTATTGGGATCTTACTTGGCTATCTGGCAAACTACTTCTTGGGGAAACTGACTTTGAAGCTTGGATGGAGATTAATGCTTGGCATGGCAGCAATTCCTTCACTTGCCTTGGCTTTCGGCATTCTCACAATGCCAGAGTCTCCAAGGTGGCTGGTGATGCGGGGCCGTCTAGGAAACGCCAAGGAAGTCCTATTGCGAGTTTCTAATACGGCACAAGAGGCTGAACTTCACTTCAAGGAAATAAAAATTGCTGCTGGGATCGAAGAGAATTGCCCAAAGGAGAATCTGAAGCTCCCACATAAGACCCATGGTGGAGGGGTTTGGAAAGAGTTGCTTGTGAGGCCCTCACCTCCCGTTCGTTGGATGCTGATTGCAGCAGTTGGGATTCATTTTTTTTGAGCATGCAACTGGTATAGAAGCTGTAATGTTGTATAGTCCAAGAATCTTTAAGAAAGCAGGTGTTACCGGTAAGGACAAGCTCTTGCTCACAACAATTGGAGTAGGCCTTACAAAAATCGTTTTTCTGATAATAGCCTCATTCTTGCTTGACAAAGTTGGAAGAAGACGCCTCTTGCTAATAAGCACTGGCGGGATGGTCTGTGGCCTCACAGTACTAGGGTTCAGCTTGACCATGGCAGATCATTCCAAGGAAAAGCTCTTGTGGGCCTTGACCCTTAGCATAGTGGCTACTTACACCTTTGTTGCTTTTTTTAACATGGGGCTTGGGCCTGTTACATGGGTCTATAGCTCGGAGATATTCCCGTTGAAGTTGAGAGCACAAGGGGCAAGTATAGGAGTTGCAGTGAACAGGGTCACGAATGCTGCTGTTTCCATGAGTTTTCTTTCAATCTATAAAGCAATCACTATAGGTGGGACCTTTTTCATGTTTGCTGGTATATCTGTATTAGCTTGGGTGTTCTTCTACTTTTTCCTGCCAGAAACCAAAGGCAAGGCCTTGGAAGAGATGGAGATGGTTTTTAGCCAAAATTATAGTAGTAGAAATGTAGCTACAGAAACTGATTTGAGACAGAATGCGTAGTTTTAGTGATAGACGGTATTTGAGAGAATGGATATGTACTATTTGCGATAAATGCTATAATATACTAATATTCAACACCCTGGATATCATATTGTTCAACCATGGCCCGTGACCTGGGTCCAGATGATCCTTTTCAAACAGTGCAGCACAACGCATGGCCAACAAAATGTGGAAGTCCGAAAGTACAATGCTAGCTAGGCCTTGCAAGTCAATTATTCAAAAACTGGTTGTTATTGGTTGAAGGCCTGAGGCACCCTCATATAGTCAATGTCATGAAATGGTGATTTTGAATAATATATATAGTTGTTTAGCAACAACTCCGCAATTCAATTCTTCTTTGGAAACTACTCTCTTTATGCTGCAAGGTGCAATTCTTTTGAGCCTTCTTTTGCGTATCCATACGTGCATTACATATGTTTCGTGCAAAATCTTTGTACACAAGACACGCATGTATAGAAGTGCAAAGTGCAAATTTGATGTTTGCAAGTGACATTAATCCAATTTTTGAGACTAGTACACATTTTGGAGATCGAAAATTCAAATCATATATAACAAAAAAAAATTTGAGAAATCAAAATGTAGAACAGAGTGAAGAGCTATCTACTGTGCAGTTGATCATATTTAAATTAACTACAGTAAATAAAAAATATGATGACATATCAGTTAAATTAGTAAAAATGTCAAAACTTGAGTGCCCATGAAGCAGTTAACTAATTTCATAAATTTTATGGTTCTCAAAATCCAAGGATAATGCATGACAAATTACAAAAACTCATAGCTTTAAACTTTTTTATTCTGTCGTCGTAACAAAAAAAAAATCACATAAAATGTTCATGTGTATTAATAGTTTTGCCTAATGCTGATTGTTAATAGGTGACAATATTCAATATTGCCAAGTTTTTTTATTTTTTTTATGTGAATTAAAAGTATTGCATAAAATTCAAACTACAATTCTCATAATTAAGAGTATAATTCACTTTTACTACGTTAACAAAGTTTTAAACATGAAAAAAGTAGTAAAGCCAGGGAATAAGAACTACATGCAAGCTTGGGGAGAAATTTTCCATATATGGATAGGAACCTTAAATTTGTTTTTCCTATATAGTTACAAGAATTTTGGATCCGACATCCATCAACAGCCAGTTTGACGAAGATTAAATGTAACTCATAAAGCAAATTTTGCAAAAAATTATGGATTAAATCTTGAAATAGAAACTTAAACAACAAAAGTCAGCCATAATTTGTTCCCACACGACACCTACAAGCAAGGAGAGCCTTTGGCAAATAGACACCTGCCCGTACCCTCTCATTTTGGTTTTCCCCAGATAGCTCCATCTTTCACCTCCACGGGTAGAAAGGGTTGAGGGGAAAGACAAAGGTGTTTTAGCCTTTGACTGTGCCATTCCTCTTTTTTCTCTGTCTTACCCCTCTTCAATCAACTTCTTCCCCGTACCTTGTCTCTCCCTAACACACGGACAAAAAATTAAAAAAAAAACATAAACAGAACAAGAGAGACCCACACACACAGACACACTGATGAAACAGGCAGCTGCAAAGGCATCCTTGAGGAGGCTTTGTCCGAACATTAATAAAGAAGATGGATTGGAGACTGTTCTTGAAATACCCATACCCGAAGAAATGTTCGCAAGCATGGGAAGCAACGTGACATTGCGGTGGCAGAACATGTTAACGTGGATGAAGGGTCAAACTGAAGACAAATTGGCGTCCCCTGTAATCGCAGCACGTTTTAACGAGCTTCGCTTTCTGCTTTATCTTGTTGGATCCCCCCTTATCCCCCTTCAGGTCCAATTAGGCCATTCCATCCACCGTCCAGTCAGAGACTGTTCCATTGTAAGAACATCTTTTCTTTTTCAATTTGAACAAAAACACAAAATTAAGTCGATCCTGAAAAATCAGAACTATAATCATAAACTAAATTGTTCATAAAATTAAAGCAGCCTGAGCCAACCATAATTATTGTTAAAACTAGTTGGTTAATGATCTCTTTAGTTAAACATATATTTTTACAACAAATTATTAGATGAGGTAAGGTATCTCAACAATCCCATATATATATATATATATCGCTTTCAGTCAAGAAACTTAAAGGGGTGATTTGGTTGTAGGAAGCATCGACGGCCAAATATATAGTGCAACAATACATAGCGGCAACAGGAGGCCAGCCTGCATTGAATGCAGTGGATAGTATGTGCGTAACGGGGCAGATCAAGATTACTGCATCAGATTTTCACCAGACCAGCGAAAGCATAGAGGTGAAGAAAACCTCTGAAGAGATTGGTGGGTTCGTCTTATATCAGAAGGACCCAGATTTGTGGTGTTTAGAGCTCGTTGTGTCCGGTTGCAAGGTTTGTTGCGGTAGCAACGGCAAGGTCTCCTGGCGGCATTCCTCTAATCAACAAACACCCATTTCACGAGGTGCTCCTAGACCCCTGCGACGTTTCCTTCAGGTACTTTTTTCTTATATATATATATTAACATATGAGCATTTCCATAAATGAAACACAATGTTCCACTTCCATAAATGCACCTCTCTGTGTGTGTGGTCATAAAACTCAATGAATCATGTCAGGGATTGGACCCGAGGGCCACGGCAAACTTGTTTTTGGACGCAGCGTGCATAGGGGAGAAAATCATCAATGACGAGGAGTGCTTCATCCTGAAGTTAGAGACGAGCTCGGCAATTCGCGAGGCACAAAGTGGTCCAAACTATGAGATCATCCACCACACCATATGGGGCTATTTCAGCCAGCGATCTGGTCTCCTAATCCAATTCGAAGACTCTAGGCTACTCACCATGAGAACCAAAGATGACGACGACGTTTTCTGGGAAACAAGCCTGGAGTCAGTGATGGAGGATTATAAATACGTGGACGGGGTAAACGTCGCACACGGTGGCAGGACCCGAATCACGGTTTCCAGATACGGTGAGCAATCGGCTAACCACAAAAGGGAAATGGAGGAGCGGTGGAAGATCGAAGACGTAGATTTTAACGTTCGCGGTTTGACCGCTGAGAGCTTTATGCCTCCCTCGGACTCAGCTAAGGCACAAATCGTTTTGTAATCATATAACTAAGCATATGTATTCTGTAATGACATTGACCACCATAAACTGGGGTGCCGAGTTAGAAATGTGCACATACTCGTACAATTCAAAGCATTTGTGCTTTTTGTTCCACACTTCCACTTCGCTCCATTAGATAGAATTTTGTATATCTCAGTACTATTATTTTTGTATTAGGTGTAAAATTACATATATAATACATCATATGCATGATTTTTTTTGTTATAGGCGTGACTTAGACTATTCTCCCGTTGTATCAAATAATCACTCATTATAAATTTGTTATTGTTATAATGTGAAGTGTGGTTATTTTGTTAAAAAAAAAAAAACCTATGTGCTATTAATGAAAGAGACTGTTTGCAACGGTTAAAAAAACTATTTATCATATATGTTAAATCTTGAGAGTTTAAATAATTTTTTTATAAAATTAAAAACCATGCAAAATCTTTTTTCTTTGGTTAAATGGTATTTGAATTACTATAATATATTATATGTTAAATAATTAATATATTTTTAAATTTATATTTATGAAATCAAGGTAAAAATGGAATAGTTATTTAGTTAATTATGACGATTTTAGCCACATAATTTATTTCTGAGTAATAAGAATGAGAATGAAAGTATAAATGAAAATAGAATGGATTACGATAAAATAAACATTTCTATTTTTATTTAATTGTATTTACAATGAAATGATATTTTTTTTTCGTAACAAAAATAGCATAAACATATTTAGTATTAAAAAAGCACCTGTGGAAATTTTACAAATGGGGTGGAATGCTAATCTGTGCCATAAATATGATAAAACTTAAGTATAATATTATTAACGAATGTTATTACTAACTAAAGTAAAATAACTTAAGAAAATAAATATTATATTTTTGGTAAGTAAAATAAAATTATATATAATGAAGGATAAGTTCAACAAAATAATTTCCATCTTAATTTATTAAAAATAGTCATTCTCACATCTCAAACAAAATTTCTACTTATATATATAAATAAAATTTTAAACTTAAAATAACTAGTCAATAATTTTTTATGCCAAACAAAAAATAATTTATTCACCCTAACAAGCATATATATTCTTAATACCAGCAACATCAAATTATTTAATAAATCTATTATATTTATTAAATATATAAAAGTTGAAACATGTAATAAGAGACTTCACAACAATAATAAAAATGCTTCACAACAGTTTATTCTTTATATTTTTGATTCACAATTGAATGTCTTTTTAAGTTACAATTGAAACGAATTTTAACACTTAATTATAATTATATTTGATTTATATATTTTAATTTTAGATGTAAATCTTATCTTTATTACTTTTTGTAATTAAATCTCTATATATATATTTTTTCAAAAACTAGAGATATTTGCGATGAGATATGTAACTTGTACAAGAGTAACTTTGTGGAATGCCTCTATTTATCAACTCAAATTAAACAAATTTCATTGTAATCAAGTTGGGTTGGATTGGATGATCAAGTTTATATATATGAATTTTTTAATAAAATATTGTTTTATGATAAATATTTTTAAAGAATATAACAAAAATTAATATAACATCATTTTATATAAAATAATAAAAAATTGAATAATCAAACCAATTCAAGTTCATTAGATTAAAAAAAAAAGACTTCGTACTAACAGTATTTTTAAAAAACATTATTTTTTAAAAAATAATTATATTTTTAAAAAAATTATTTTAGTAACATTTTATTTATAAATTATTTAAATATAAACTAAAATAATTCAAACATATAAAATAAAATAAAATCAAAATCAATGTAATATTATCCATATTAATTTTATGATAATTCAGGTTTACCCCACCCCATACCCATTGTCACATTGAACTGACAGATAGGTGGAAAGCGAATTTAAAACGCTGCCGTTTGGTATCGGTCGCCTCCAAGTGTGGACGTCAACTTTCATATTAATTGTTACCAAATGGCTAAGTCTAATCGACGGTGAGCATTATACCACATCAGACAAAAGTCAACCCCATCAAAAGTAATATAACGTGATAACTCACAAGCCTTCCCTGGAAGGAAACACCGAATCTGTCATTTTCTTTTCTTTTTTTTTTTTCATTTTATAGAAATTAGAAAATCTCTCTCTCTCTCTCTCTCTCTCCATCTGTGTTGCAGTGTATCTCAGTGACGCGCTCACGCACGCTCATTCCCACGTCAGATCGGACTCAATTTCCTTTTCGCAAATCTGAGTCCGCCTCGAGAGAGTGATGAAGCTGACGCAGCAGCGAGCACGGAAATAGATCGTTACCTTCTTTTTTTTGTTTGAGGATTGAAATATACATCGATTGGATTCGATTTGATTCCCTCCCCTTTGATCCAAGAAATGAAGGATGATGATGCACTTCCAACCACCACAGCCAATACAAAAAAGGAAACCGCGGATTCGGGTCTATTCGGTAAAGGGAGGTATAAATTCTGGGCATTGGCTGCCATCTTGCTTCTCGCGTTTTGGTCCATGTTCACCGGCACCGTCTCTCTTCGCTGGTCGGGCACTCTCAACACTCTGTCTGATGACCTCGATACTCCTATCCACGACGACCTCGATGTCCTCGTAAGTTTCTGTCCTTCTTTCTCTGAATGCCCCTTTCCCCATGTGGGGTTGGCTCTATTTATCTGAATTAGGTATTGGAGTTGGATCTTTGTTGCGATTTCATTTCATGCTTTTTTTTTTGGTTTAATTTTGGTTTGGGGTGCAGGAAATGGAGGAGAGGGAGAAGGTGGTGAAGCACATGTGGGATGTATACACCAACAGCCGCCGGATCAGGTTGCCACGGTTCTGGCAGGAGGCCTTCGAGGCTGCCTATGAAGAGTTGACTAGTGATGCGCCTGGGGTCAGAGAGGCCGCCATCACGGAGATTGCCAAGATGTCTGTGCGCTCCATTGATTTCGATCCACCTCCCATTCAATCTGCGGTTGGTCCTTCTTCTTAATCTTCATGTCGATCTCTATGTTCTTGTAGGCGAAATTTGAAGCTTATTATTGATTGGTAGTAGAGGGAAAGACCAAAACTGATGGTGTTTGTCGGTTCAATCTTTCAACATATATATTGCATTGGAATGCTATATTATACAAAGTATGAAGTTTTGAAATAGAAATATGGAGCTCATCAAGCTCACTGAGCTAGTGATTAGTGCAGTCTTGAATGTTGTCCCCGAGACAAGTGTTTCATTAGCTTTGATGCGAACGGGATTATGGGAATAGGAATAGTATATCTTATATGGAAAATGTTTGACGAATATGTATGTCATTTCCTGGGTTGGAAATCTATTGCAATTTTGTACATGGATTATTTTGTATAATATCATGTTATCAGTTTGAAGTAGGTTTAAATTACAAATACAGATCTTGATGCATGTTGTCAGCTTTCTTTGCTAGTGTTATTCCATTATGTTGAAACAGAGATCTTATTACTAGCTTGGATTTGGAATTCTATTCACTTCTTACTTTGATTCATTCATATGATGTTGGCGCAATAATTCTACTTACATATTTATCTTTAAACTGTCTGGTCAGACCATCATCTAACACTAGTCCCCCCTCCTCTCTCTTTTTTCTTGAAAATGGATTTTGTGTGAATTGATTATTTTAGAAAAAGAAAGTTGTTTGGGAGAATACAGCGAAATACAACTTGGGGGAGGATAAGGTATACTCTATAGCAAACAAGACAAAATACAACTAAGAGCTTGAAAAATGTCAAGAGTGCTTTGCATGTTAGAAATAAGTATTGACTACTCTTTTGACTTTGAAACAACCATGAGCATAACAACAAAGGGCTGCTAGGAAGGTAATACTATCCCATAGCAAATTTAAATTCAAAGAGACACTCTTAAAGGCGTGAGCATTCCATTCCAACCAAATGTACCCAACAAAAAGGCTTAAATTGTGCAGTGTGCTTTGCCACAGAATTTTGGCCTCCTTGTTTTTACCAAAACCTCTATAATGGACCGTTAACAACTGCTTCAAAGTACAAGGACACAGCCAATACTCACCAAGAACTTCAAAAATAATGTTCTATACGAAAGTAGCCACTGTACAATTCAAAAAATAAATGGTTGAATTGTATTTATTTTTCCATCCTATTAATTATTTTGAAATTGTGGCTTATGCTTTTTGTTTCCTTAACAACTGGAATTGAGTCTATTCAGAGTTTAAGCCTGGCTTCTGGATGTTTCCTGATGTATTTTGTATTTTCCAGATTAATATTTTGTATTTTCCTGATGTATTTTCCATCTTATTGTGTAGGATTATTTGTTAAAAATTCAAGATCCTTACAGTGATTCCTAGTCCATGCAGGTATAAAATCCTGGTTTTAGGCTTGGCTAGCATCTGTATACACACATGTAGTAGATAGACCTTTTAGTATCATCTAGATGAGTGCAAATAGACTAATTCTTTAACATCATCCTTGCTAGAGAAGAAGGCTTGTTAGAACGTTTGATGATTGTTAATTTTCTACCTGTCGCTTTTTGTCTTATCATCAGCATTCTAAAACTGTGCTCAATTGGCAAGGCAAAGTAGAAGGCTGCTTCTACTTTTATATGGATCAGACAACTTCAGAAAAGTGAGCATATTATAAAAGCCTGTGCTTTGTGTGACTTGTTCAGGTGGAGAAAACTTGGTAATTATTAGCTGCATGTGCGAATTGTTTGAATGCTGTCAGCTAATTCCTTTTTTGTTTCTTCATAAAAAATGACCATAGTATTCATTCATTTTTATCCACATCTCCTTTAAGGTTTTATGTGAGGATAGTTACCTTCTTTGTTTGGATATTTATGGTTGGTGGAATGGAATGGAATGAAATGGGATAGGATGAAATGGAATGGGGTGGAACGGAATGGAGTTCCCTTACCATTGTTTGGATATTTAACAATGGAATGGAGGAAAGTTTCCATTCCATTATTTGGAAACTCCAACAGAAATTAATAAAAATGAATGGAGTGGTATTATTAGTTCATTCCATCTCTTACCTCCCAATTTGGGAGGGAACAAAAATGAGAGTATGAAATGGAATGGGATGGAATGGAGTCCACCTAATTCCATTCCATTCCATCTTATTTTTAAAAACCCAAACAATGGCATGCTTTACCATTCCATTCCACTCCTTTCCATCCCATACCACCAATCCAAACAAACCCTAAGCCTGTAGAATTTGTTGAATAGCCCTTAATGATGAATTGGGATGAGTCCTTTAGGAGTCTTTCTTCAATTAGATGTTTTGGCAGCATTGTTGACTCTATTAGCAAAGTAAGCTTTATGGGTTTTTGCTTTTTGGATTAATTACACTTTTGGTTTCTCTTGTTTCACAACAATTTTGGTCCCCTGGTCTCCTGGTTTTGGAATTGATGCAAACTAAGTCCGTCCATGTGCCACCTCTGTGTTAGCAAAGGTAGTGCCATGTCAGCAATATGGCTGATATGGTAATGACTCTGTTAATGTGGCTCTGTTTTTGCTTACTTGCCAGTTGCCACTATCTTTGCTGACATGGAGATGGCATGGCACAACTCCATCTTAGCTATGAGAGGGCTATGTCAGCAGTGAATACGGGGGAAACTAGTTTGCATCAATTTGAATGAGTAACTTGTTGAAATAGGAAGGGTTCTAGAAGAAATGATACAATAGATCCTTCCATCATTCTTTCGAACAGTTTCTGTTAATCACGTAACAACTGATATACTTGTCATCGCCTTATTTGTCCACGTCAATCCTATAATTCACATTAAATAAAAAGTTGATAGAGTATTTAAATGTTTTCATTTCTTTTAGTATGAAATATAAAGAAAATTCTCAAAATTATTAATTTTCTTAAAAGAAAATTCTCAACGTGGAGATGGTAAATATATTAGTGATTTCATGATCAACAGAAATATTTAGTTAGATCTGGATGAAGTGACCTATTGCAGGATGGTTTAATTGGCAGATTTAAAAGTTCATGGTGGTTTCTTGCAATATCACTCTAAAGGGTAGTAGAAGCATTTCTAATTGTAATTTATGGTAGCTTGCATAATTATGCTGGAAGTGTACAAGTTTGCAACAAGTGTTGCCATGATTTGGTATGATTTATTATTCCCTCTATTTATCTACATTTCTTTTCTGGGGTTGACTAAAGGTGGATTCTTTGATATTATAGATCTCGGTGCTTGTTTTTCCAGATGTATGAATGTATGATTGGCAATGGTGTTATTTATTGACAAATATTGTTAGTAAAATGCGTGGAACCTTTGTTCCTGTCACAAATTCAAATGTAGTAGTGCATGTATTCTATCCTTATGTCTTCACCATGTACCATTTCAGAGAGCACGGGAATTTAGTAAGAGCCTCGAGCAAGTTGAGAAAGGCAAAGCAGCAGCAACCTCTAGGCGTGCTGAAAGACTAGAATGCGGAGCATCCAAGGGTCTGGTTTGTACTTGAAAATGCTCACGTGCTACCAGAAAATTGTGAAGAGGTAGTGATGGGCGAAGCCATACTCCAATTTTCATGCTTCCATAACGGGGAAAAAGTATGTATTTTATTAGGTTGTAATTCTCTCAAATTTTGCAGTCAAATTCAAAGTCTTCACAAAGTGAGGAGTGGTAAATCAAAACACGACTTTTTGAGGTTTATTTCACAGCAAAGTTCTGAATCTCCAGTTTTTTTCTTGTGGCACCGTTTTCGATCGAGTCACTAGCACTACTCATTGGATATCTTAGGAACTGACATTGCTTTCTTGATTAAGGAAGTCCAGGTAGCCAGCTTATAACATCTTTTTTCCCCCCACTTGGTGAGCCATACAATCAGATATGAAAATGGCTTAAAATGACTTCAATCTAAACTCTGTTAGTAAACAGTCACTTCCACGCTTGGAAGAAAAAAAAAAATTTCCACAGCAGGGATCAGCCGAACAGGATTACCACGTATTACAACTTATTTAATGAGAATAGTTTTATTAAATTCAATTAATTTTCTTGATATGTATTCAATCATAGACAATAAAATTATTCTCAAATAATACAAATACAAATTCTTTAGGAAATATTTTGAAAGGTGATGCTATGGGGGTTGCACCTTCAGACTTCGGTTGATCTCGTTCTGTTTTCATTTTTTGGGCCCTTTGGCCCCGCCAGTAACAAAAAAAACATTATCAGCTTAATCAAAAGCATTATAAAGACTTAGCACATGTTTAATTTCGTTTAATTTTTTTAAAAAAAATTATTTTTTAATAAAATTTTTATTATAAATTATTTTAAATATAAAATAAATTAATTTAAATATACACCTCATCTTATTAAACTTATTTTTGGTTTACAAAAAAAGTGTATCAAAAATCTAGCAAGGTTTAATTACAGTTTTGATTTTTTTTTATATAAATATATGATTGATTTTAAAATTTTTAAAATAAACTATTTAATTTTTTTATTTTAAAAAATTAATAATTTTTGTCTCTCCATTAATATGTTATTAAAAATTTAACAAAAATTGATATGATATTAAAAAATTAATTTTATAAAAAATAATTGAACTAAATAATTTATTTTTAAAATTAGAAGATCCAATGATTTATTTTGTTAAAATAAAAATATTAAAATTATAATTAAATCTTATATATATTATTATAAAAGATGATTTCTTACTTTGATATTTAATATATTTTTTTCAGTTTATCATTATTATAGATTAAAACATAATTTTAAAATTAAGTTAAATTACTTACACTATTTTTAAACACATCTCATTTTTACATAAAATCATTTTTATTTAATTAATAAATTTATAATTATAATAAATTTATAATAAGTTAATTTAAAGAATAATTATATCAATGAAATTTTAAAAAAATTAAATTGGATTAAAAGGCCCAATGCGCTAGTCATGAATAACGGTCTATTGTCCGTAGTGTGGCAATTAAGTAAATTTATTCATGCAAAGTGGCAAATATGTGGCTGTTCCGATATTTACATAATAGGTGACGTGTCGAACATGGGAAGCCTGATCCGCGCTTTGAGCTCTGCCTACACCCTTCTCGAAAAACAAACACAGAAACCCTCAATCGCAGCCATCCACTGTTCCACGTCATCAATCCGTGTCGTTACAAATCCAACGGCTACGAAAGGTCCCCCAACAAGATACAAAGCCTTGAGCCGCATGGCTCAGGCTTAGCCCACCCTTGAACCCTAGAGTAGGCTCGGACCGCGAGCCCGTTGCCCCAGAGAGGTTTATCCCGACTAGTCTCCTCTAACCAATAGACGCTAGAGAGAGAAAAAAAAATATGAGAGAGAAAGAAAGAGTGCGTCCCTGTGGAAATTCATTGTGCGTTGGTTTCCTCTCCAGCTATTTGAATTTCCATTCTTGAGTCTGCAAAAATTAGGGTTTTCCAATCCCTTCCCCGTGATAACCATTCAATCGAAACTTAATCATCATCGATCTCTGAACAGATTAGGGTTGGCGGTTCGTTCCAAATTTTCTCTAAGGAAGTTCATCGTTTCATACGAATTTCGTTACTGCACGCTCAGATTTCTTCTTCGCTCTTTGTCGTGAAGATATATGTATATACATATATTTTTGTAAAGAATTTATATAGATATTGAAGTGCTTGAATTTGCGAGTTGTGGTTTTGTATGAGATATAGGATTTCGTATTTGATGGATGAGATCTGGGAGAGGGCTGTGGAGACGGCGCTAGAGGGCGAGACGGACCACGCCTCGGCTCGAACTCTAACCCTAGACGGCGCGGTTAAGTGCGTCCAGGGTCGGCTACCCCCACCGAGCCTTCTGGAGAGATTCCAGAACCTTCAGCACCTTTCGATTGCCAATATCGGTGTTTCGTCGCTTGAGCAGTTCCCGCGGCTTTGGAATCTACAGAAGCTAATCCTCTCCGACAATAGGATTGCTGGGGGCCTGGAATTCCTCGTCCAAGCGGGGCTTGATTCACTGCGGGACCTCGATCTTTCCAACAATCGGATTCAGTATATTGAGGATCTTGCGCCACTTGCCCAGCTGAAGCTGGTTTCACTGGATCTGTACGAGTGCCCTGTTACCCGTGTCAAGGATTATCGCGTTAGCGTTTTTGGCTTGATCAAATCACTTAAGTATTTGGACAAGATGGATGCGGAGGAGAACGAGAGGCCCGAGTCTGATGATGAGGAAGAGGAGGATGAGGAGGACGAGGAAGACCCTGGGAGTGGGGAGATTGATGGGGAAGATCGACCCTTTGTGATGAGCAACGGGCACAGCGAGGGGGTTGATGGGGTTGTTGATGTTGATGAGGAAGAAGAGAGCGACGCTGATGAGGAGACAGAAACGTCAAGGAGGACCAATGGGTTGAGCCATCAAGCAAATGGGTTTCGGGTTGCGCCTGCGGCGGGAGTTGTTGTGGAGGAGGATGAGGAAGAAGAGAATGATTCAGGGGAGGAGATTGATGACGAGGAGGGTGATGATGATGATGTTGTTGAGGTTCATGAAATTGAAGACAGCGATGATGAAGAGGATGGGGTTGAATATGATGAGGACGAAGATGATGATGATGAGGAAGAGGAAGAGGAAGAAGTGGACAATGATGAAGGCGATTTTGCAGAACCAGTGAGTACTGGACGATTAACGAACACAGAAGGGGAGATTGATGGGCATGAGCAGGGGGAGGAAGATGGGGACGAAGATGACAATGGAGAGACTGGCGAAGATGAGACGGGGGTAGAATATGATGGAGAGTTTGATGATGACGATGAAGTGAGATAACCTTCTCCATGCACCTTTTCATTTGGTTATTGTTATTTATTTACTGCATGGCTATTTTCTTATGTTTTTGTAATTATTTATCTTGTTCCATATCTCATTCTGCAGATTGCTGAAGAGAACGCGATAATTTTGCTTGCTCTTGATATTCATAAAATTATGTTGACTGATAGTTACCAACGGGATTTGAATTTGTCCGTGTGGTTTAATTTCTCTGCATTACACGAGTTTTATTCTTTTGCTTGGAATCATATTGAATAAGTAGACCTATCTTTGTTAGTGTCTTTCTCCTCTCTTTCCTCCTTACCTTTTAAGCATGACAGCGGTGATGTTCTACATTCTAAGCCCGACGTTATTTCACTTATTTGCTTGTGATTTTGTATGTTTAATTCAAATGCTTGTGACTGCCTTAACTGTTGGGAATTATGCATTATTAGGCTTATGCCTTCTGTGTGCTGTTGGTGTAATATCCTGTTGTTGGTTTGATATGTGAATAGCCATCGCATTTGTCCATGGCTGATTCCGTGCACCTCATCCCCTGCAAAATTTTAAGTTTTATCAAATTACCTTCTATTTTTTGTGTTCATTTTTGTATGGACATGAGCTAGTGCAGTGTTTAACAGATATGTACCCACTTATGGACAGCGCGACAAGGATTGTGTTAAAATACTATACCGGCTGTTTTTCTTACACTGTTGCATTTGTTCTTTAAATTTCTTACATTGTAATCTGTGAAATTCCTTTGTGTACAATTTTTGTTTTTTTATGTTCTCATTGTACCACATTAGCAATGTTTTTGTGATGACCCTGATTTTTTTACACTTCCTTGTCTTTTAAGCTTTTCTTTTTTTTTATTATACATTAAGTTACGGGGTTGGTGTTAATGATTGATAATGAATGAATTTTAATTTGATCCTGCGATACATTATTGCTTTACTAAAACTAACTAATTATCAGTGATGATTTGATTATACTGAAGCAAATGCAGGAATCCTTGGATCATATATAACTATTATATGTATAATTCTTGAAAATTAATGTGAACTGTATGCTTTATTTTCTGTCGTTAATCCCTTTTGGCTTTTAGATTCTTCACCAATTTTTGATAAATTTCTTGCTTTAATCACAGGAAGATGACTATGGTGCGGGATATCTTGTTCAGCCAGTTGGACAGTCTGAGGCTGTCAACGCTGGGGCTAGTTCCATGGATGGAAAAAATGATGATGGTGAAGAGGAAGAAGAAGTTGATGATGATGCTGCTGCCCCTGCTGAGGTGTTACCCCCCACTTCTTCACACCTCAAGAGGAAGAGGGATGATGATGGCGATGAACGATGATGTGGTAACATACACTAGGTGATCCAAAAGCATCACTGACGCGCTATTCTTATATATCTCATGTTCATGTTCTGTTGATGTTTCCCGAGTATTGTGGGAGAAGGGAACCTCGCTTTAGATAGAGAATGATGATTAGTCTCTTAGGGATTTAGCTCTCTTGGACAGGACATACATCAGGGGAAAAAAGTTGTATGTTGGGTGGCAATACTTCTGTTTCTAAAAGTCGCTAGTGTTTTTTTCCCGCTTGCCTTTCACATATAGCCGTTGCTTTCGTATATTCAAATGACAGTTATCAGAGGTTTACCGCCCATGTTCTCGATGCAGGTGTTGGCTTGGAGAAGGAAGAAAAGAGTGAACCCCCCTCTCCCTCTACCCCTCCTTTTTTTCCCCCTCAAATATCTAGTTTATCGGAGCACTTTTTTTTTGGGGGGAGAACAAGAAAGTTTGTAAAACATCTGTAGATAGTTTGTCTTTCTTTTTTTTTTTATTCAAAATGATCCTATCAGTGAAGTGGGTGCCTGTTGTAATGACGTGGCTAGTTCAGAAATTATTGCCATTGGTACGTGGAATTATCTCAGCTTCTATCTTATATATATATTTATTAAGCTTGATGACAACAATGGCCAAGGGTCAAACGATACTTTCCCGTCGTATAGTCGTCAAATTGCCACCAAGTCATGACCATGGGCCCCCCAGTCTAGGTATGCTATGTTTTGAATTTTATCCGTCCAACCATTGAGGAAATTTATCTGTTGTTAATCTCTCGGACAAGTCTGTATCTGAACACTGCCATTCACCATCATATAATACAGGTGAATTTGCCTACTGCCACGTGGTCATGAACTGAGTCTTTGATCTTCAATTGGACGGCGAGATCCCCGCTTCGATGTTCATGCCCAAAGTTTTGGTTGTGTCCTCTTTGGAACCAAACCAAACATAATTGGAATTAGCTTGGCCTTTGTTTGGGGCGACCCGGAGAAATCGCCAAAGCCATGTGCAACTGCTTCGTGAGCGGCTTAACCCTGGCTAAGGTCCAGCATTCGAGCCACTGTTTCTTGCTTGCTTCTTGATTTGGGAGCGCTTATGTTCGTGAGCCAGCTTGACATCGCACAATGCCGAACACCTGCCTCAAGCCTTCAGGCTACGGGTGCTCCTAGCCAAAAAGGCAAAAAGCCATCGAGCCACTTATCATCGTCCCTTTCAAGTTAACAGAACACCAGTTGGTAGATATTCTGTAGAATTTATAACCCAATAAATAAATATGTAGAATTTTACTCAATTATCCTCTTGGACTTTTTTGGTACGCATTGAAATATGAGTCAGAACAGAAAAATTGTTTGATTCCACCTGATGCACGAGGTTACTTCTAATTTTTACTACCATGGCACCGGTACGATTTAAAATTATTTAAATAATTTTCTTTGAAAAATTAATGAAAATTGACTTATAGAATATATTAGTAAAAAAATTAAAAAAAATAAAAAGCGAACATTTAAGACTGAAGTCTTTGCAAACGGAGTATGTAGGGAAGGGAGGAGAATGCTAATTTTTTTTAAATTAAATAAAATATCATTTGAAATGTTAATTTATGTCTTTAATATATATTTATGAATAATAATTGAAGTTATATACTTTAAAAAAATGAGTTGGGATTGAAGTCTCTCACAGACTCGAAACGTGATAGTATATTTACAAATTAAATTTTCTAATATTTATAATTTTAAATTATTTAAAATAAATAAATATGAGACCGCCTATATTCATAGTATATAATAAAACAACTCTTTAAAAAATTACAAAAATTTATAATCTCTTAGCAAATATCATTAAATTACGTGTCAACACATCGTTTCTTCGATTGTATTTTAAAAATGCCCTTTATTTAACTTTCAGTTCTCTATTATCCAAATTATTTAATTTCGTTTATCACTGTAAATTTGTAGATTGTAGTACATAAAAACAGCCACCGACTCGACTCAAAGGCACTAGCACTCCATCGCGCGTGCTCTCTCTCCGTCTGGCAAGTTTTCAGACCATGGAAGCCTCAAGGATGCAACTATTCTCCACAATATCGAGCTCCAATTTACGCACCGGCCATTTCAATCACTCGCAGAGAAGAAGGCCTGGGTCTCACACGGGACTCAAGATAGTGTGTATGGCAAAGGAGGGCAGCGACACCAGCAACGGCGTCATAGAGAAAGCAGCCATAGCCGGTGGATTGGTCTCGTCCCCGGTGATCGCTTGGTCTCTCTACACGCTCAAAACAACCGGGTGCGGCCTGCCCCCCGGTCCCGGTGGGTCAATTGGCGCGCTCGAGGGCGTGAGCTACCTAGTGGTCGTGGGAATAGTGGCCTGGTCCTTGTACACCAAAACCAAAACCGGTTCGGGTCTGCCCAACGGTCCCTTTGGGTTGTTGGGTGCTGTTGAAGGCCTATCCTATTTGGCACTGGTTGCCATTGTGGTTGTCTTTGGGTTGCAGTACCTTGAGCAGGGTTACATCCCAGGTCCTCTCCCTGCTGATCAGTGCTTTGGCTAGCTAGCTGAGTTTCTCTAGCTCTCATCTTTGATTTGCAAGAGAGGATAACGTGATATGGGCCACTACAATTCTATCTCTGCACTTGTGGATATGGTCGCTTGAAGACCAAAAAAAGTATATAAGGAAATGTCATTTTCCACTACCTCTTGTGTTATAATATTTTCTGTGTAACATGTTTTGCACTTGAATGGAAATTCGTTGCTTGTGTCAGCAAATGAGATCCAGAGTAGCTTATAAATGTGTGTGTGTTTGTTAAAATAAAGAATATTAATGTTATTGGTACAATCATTTATGTTACAAAAAAAAAGAAAAAAAATTCATGTACAAGCCATTATCATGTCAACGACATACCCAGATACTTATCATGTTTTTAAACTCAAATAGATGAGTATATTAAATATTCTTAAAAAGAAATGATATTTAAGTTGTCCTGTCCTGTATATAAGGTAATAATGACTTTACATAAAAATGAACAAGGTATTAAGAAAAGAACAAAAAAAAAAACGACAAGGAAATGTTGTATTGTAAATTATTATTGTTAATTGTTATACCAAGCTTCCTTTTTAAATTTTTTTATTCGGGTATGAACTTTGTAATGATTTTTTTAGAGGGGTGTCAACTCTATTATTGACACTCTGTTCATTATATAAGGCAATACTTCAAAAAAAAATTATACTCATATATAAGTATATAACATATACATTTTACGATGCACGTGATTGTATTGATACTTGAATGTTTAATTTTATTAAAAAAGAATAGGATAGAATAAAATCAAAACAAATCAATTTATTTTTTCCAAACTTATATAGAATCAAGATTTCATATTTCTAAATTCCAAAAATTAAAATAATACTATTAAAATAAGGAAAATTATAAATATGTGCGAATTTTTTAGCTAAACATAAGAGTGCAACTAACTGCAGACAAGTCTGCGAGCAAAGAGAGATCAAGCCAAGAAAGGGCTTGCTGGAAGGTAACTAAACCATGATCCACAGAATGAGAGCTTGTTTTCTATCTTGCCAAATAAAAAAAAAAATACATTGACGGGTTACTTTTTCTTTTCTTTTTTTTTTTTATTGAAATATGTTACTGTCGGAGTCTGAAAACCTACATTGATTGGTAAGCCTTTCAAAGTGTTCAATTGTGTCTTTTTTATTTTTTTGGTTGATAAGCTATTTCAGGTTAATATTTGTTATGTGTTAGAACAATCCTTGAAGCAAATTATGGCCGGACATTGGATGATCAAACGATTAACGCCAGCTAAAAAATGGCAAAGCCTATAACTGACTAAAACTAAGCAAGAGTTGGCAAAGACAACAGGCATTGAGAGAGAGACATAGCTCCTCCTTTGTAGGAGACCATTGAGGAAGGACAAGAACAATTGCTTCTGAATTATGGAACTTTTACCATGCAACAGCTTTTCCTTTTCTTTCTGTTGAGAACCCCTGCTATTCCTCCACTCAGGTATCTTTTCTTCATGGAAAAATAAGAGAGATTTGAATCCCATAATCTAGGAAACCAGATTTCATGATCATGACTGAAAAAAAGTACCATAAAAGATTTTAACATGGTTTTGCCTAAGTTGGTTCTTTGTGCAGCAATTCACCTTCATGCAAATGCATTGGGATGTTGTTGCTAACTTGATCATTGTTTTTCCTTCCAAAAATCATGTTCTTTTCAGGGGTCGCAACCGTTGACAGAAGAGCAGATAGGGGAAAGGTGCTGTTTCCGGTGGCGTGCTAGTTTCGACGTAAACCTTTTGGCCGGAACCCAGAAGCTCTTCATGTTTTGAGAAACAGAAACAATGTCTTCAGCCCCTCATAACTCTTCTCCTGATAACGCTACCCCTGACAACGCTACCCCTGACAATGCTACCCCTGACAACGCTACCCCTGATAACGCTACCCCCGATGACGCTGATCACTCTGGTAACTCTTCATCATCTTCCCCATCACCGCAAAATTCCTCACATCCTCCACCGCCACCCTCTTCTCCCTCACCCACAGGAAAGAATTCAACCGCACCACCGCCCAATGTGGCCGCGCAGCCGCCTCGTCAAGTATCGACCCGTTCTCCACCCTCCTCTGACTTACCATCGCCGCCACACAAATCATTACCAAAAGCACCATCCCCGCCACGGCATGATGACAGTGACGATCACACTAGGGCAATAGTTGGAGCAGTGCTTGGGGTAGGTAGCGTAATTCTTATTCTGGTCATCGTTTGTGTAATTTGCTCGAGGAAGAAGAAAAGAAAGCACATGTACTATTATGGAGGCCCATCCATTGGAAAAGGTGCCAAAACTAGTATTATTTTTCAGTTATACTTTCATATACATATATATCATGTTGAGGCATTCTAGCATAGGGCAATACTCATACCTGAACAATGGTTATGATTTTGTGCTGAACGATGAGTTCCATATGAACGGTGTTGAATACTCGGATATCGCAAAGGCAAACCTACCATAGGATACTCCATATGCAAGAAAAATCCTATTATGCGCATTATACTTTGGCATTGTGCTTAGTTAATATGGAGAATAATTGTTTTCTTGGAATAAACACTACTACTTGATTGTTGGACTTATTTAGACTCCAGAGCAAGAACTCTCATCACACTATTTAGACTTATTTAGGTTCTCTATCCTTGATTCTTTCCAATTTATCTTCTACAGAACCAAACAGATAGCTGGTTGATAATTAATGGTATCTAGAATATGTATACAGGGAATAACTATTACAACAACGGGCAGCACCCTAATTGGCAACCAGGTCCGCATGGGTCGGACCACGTTGTCAAGGTACACCATGCTGCAAATGGAATGGGTCCAAATGGTGGTGGCTGGGGTGCACCACCTCCTCCTCCCCCACTGATGAACAGCGCTGAGATGAGCTCCAGTTACTCAATGGGAGCACCCCCTCTGCCTCCTCCCTCTCCAAACCTTGCTTTAGGACTCAACGGAGGCACCTTCACTTATGAGGAATTGGCATCTGCCACGAATGGATTTGCTGATGCAAATTTGTTGGGACAGGGTGGCTTCGGTTATGTCCACAAGGGTGTATTGCCCAATGGAAAGGAAGTGGCAGTTAAGAGTCTAAAATCAGGTAGCGGGCAAGGTGAGCGAGAGTTCCAAGCTGAGATTGACATCATTAGCCGTGTTCACCATCGCTATCTTGTGTCACTTGTTGGATACTCTATTGCTGGTGGGCAGAGAATGTTGGTCTATGAATATGTTCCCAATAAAACTTTGGAACATCACCTTCATGGTAAGTACTGTAAATTCTCAGCACTGTCAGTATATGGTTTTGCTTTTTATGTACTACTAATGCTTAGGTAAAGAGTAGTGCAACTGCAAGTAAATTTAAATAAATTTGGAATGCTCTATAAGCTTCAGATGTATGACTTATGATGCCTGCGGTGCAACCCATTAATTTGCAGAACATAATTTTCATGACATTTTTGCTGTGATCATCCATAGTAATCACAATTGCCAATGGATTTGATGGTCACAGGAAAGGGTCTGCCTACCATGGATTGGCCTACTAGACTGCGGATTGCAATAGGATCCGCCAAAGGGCTTGCCTACCTCCATGAAGATTGTAAGATTCACATCCTTCTTATGTTCTTTCTCTTTGTATTTCTTTTCTTCTGTTATCTTTTTCATTTTTGCTATATTTACAAATGCACTCAGGTCATCCTCGCATAATCCACCGTGATATCAAGGCTGCAAATGTTCTTCTTGATAACAGCTTCGAAGCCAAGGTTCCACATATTTACATATTCTATCTATTTAATGAAGTTTATTGTCCAAATATTTACCTATTTTAACTATTTAATTGCTATCGCACTTGTTACCAATCTTGTGTTGCTGAAGCTAATTGATTATGCCAACAATGCATCTTAATCAGGTGGCTGATTTTGGATTAGCTAAGTTGACTACTGATAACAATACTCATGTCTCAACTCGTGTCATGGGAACGTTCGGGTAATTTTTCTTCACCACATGCTCTAATCATCTGCAGCAACTTCAATAAAGAAAGTGACAAAAGTGGAAAGGCTTTTGCGAATGATAGGAACATGGTTTGCTTCAGCACGAATCTAATCTATGACATTAACTAATCAAAATACATGTTTAATTATAATACACTCAATGACTTGATAGCACAGTGAAAAATTCAAATGACAAAGGCCCAGCCAAATGAGACACAATACATGTCTTACACCCTAGCAACCAACATTATCATTACACTCATCAAGCTGCTACGTGATAAATAGTTTTTAGAAACTTAGGAACATTTATGTTTAAATAAATTAATCCAGCTTGATATCCTAGTTTTGCATGTTAACATAGGTACTTGGCCCCCGAATATGCAGCAAGTGGAAAATTGACAGAGAAATCTGATGTCTTCTCATTTGGTGTCATGCTATTGGAACTCATAACTGGGAAGAGACCTTTGGATCTCTCAAATGCCATGGACGATAGCTTAGTGGACTGGGTTAGTACTGTCTTCAGTTTTCAAGTCCGTCCCTTGTCCTAGGACTTGTTTTTTTTATAATCTGAAAATGATAGGGAACCTGTGTACCGAGCAGGCTCGACCACTATTGAATCGTGGATTGGAGGAGGATGGCAACTTTGGAGAGTTGGTGGATCCATTTTTGGAGGGCAACTACAATCATCAGGAAATGGCAAGAATGGCAGCCTGTGCTGCTGCTAGCATTCGCCATTCTGCCAAGAGGCGTCCAAAAATGAGCCAGGTACATGATGCATATAGAGACCAAGTTATTAATTAATGCCGCAAGAACCTCCAAGATATAGAACTTGATGCGCTATGCATAGAACATGACGAACTTATGGTTTAGGAGGTTCCATGTACGTTTTGAAAATGGTGATGAATTTGTATTCTCTTAAATCATGACTGATCATGTGCAGATTGTAAGAGCATTGGAAGGAGATGTCTCGATGGATGACTTGAAGGAGGGGATTAAGTCTGAGAGCAGCACTGCTTGCACCTCTTCAGATGGGAGCTCAGACTATAACACAATGCAATACAATGCTGATATGGAGAAGTTCAGAGAGGCAGTGTTTTCGAGCCAGGAATTTGGCACCAGCGGCGATGTCTCTAGCAGTGATATGAGCCGTCGATAGGAAACCCCAAGGCATCACCTTTAGGCAACTGAATCAACGACACTAGCAATCATCAGCTATCATCAGTCATGACATAACCACTTTGATGATCACACATGTCACAGGAAGGGGGAAAAAAAAAAACATATTAATTAATGGGGTTGTTGCTTTTACCTGTTTCGTTGGAATGGGATGTGTGATCTCATATTATATAGGGAATTGAGCTTGACGCTTTGGTTTCGGGAGGTGTTTGAGATGCACACGTTCACAAGGCACCAATCAATATGACTTGCTTCTTTTGTTCAATATTTCTGTAATATCTATAACTTGGCATATATGGGCATACCTTGGATGAAATCATGGAGATGAATATAACTTTAATTATTTATGGGAGGTTATTTATAGTACATATATATGGAGTTTGGGTGACAAGTGAAAAACATTTAGAAAGTTAGAATATTTGTTTTTTATTTTTTATTTTTGTATTTCTAAGTTTGGAGTATATATTCAAATATTTTATGTCTGCCAGCCTTTATTAAACAATGTAACAAATATTTCTAGAAACGCTTATGTTGCCAATATGGTTAGTTCAAACTGTAAGAATCCAAACATTTTTTTAAGATAAATATTTGATTCTCGTTGTTAGTAACTATCACTATAAGTTTTCAATAAAATTTTTTATTAAAAAAAAAGTTCTTAATAAAACTTACAGTGTTTATTGACTTTAGAATGAGATGAGTTCATCTTCCATGAAAATGACTTTATTTAATATTTAATATTATGTTTATTAAATTTAAAATTTTAAAAGATTTGAAAAATCTAACTGTTTTGACGCATTGCACTATAATTTGATGTTGCATATGTAATTACATTTTTTAATTACAATTTCTATTTCAAACAGTACATTTAGTCCTTTAATATGCTATTCGAAGAATAAGCATTGTACAAATTTAACCTATATTAAGTGATTACAAGTATATAACTATGTATCAATGTTTATAAACTAGATTAGATGTCAGATATTTGGAATATATTTTATCAAATTACTAGGAAATTTTTTTAGAAAAAAAATCGATCACCATCGTCCCCTTGTTAAAATTAGTAATTTTCTTAACTCAGGAAAAAGAGTGTTTGGAATTGGATAAAAACCATGGGCCGGGTTATCAAGACCCGACCCATAATCTGTGCACGAAGTCGAAACTCATGGACGACCCTTTCACTATAAATACCTCGCGCTTTCTTCTAGCTGCTACCTTCCATCATCACTCCGCGGGTAACAAATCGGATCTGGTGAAGTTCTTCTTTGATGCAATCCAATCCCTTCGTTCTGTGATTCTGTGATACTCTCTGCTCAGCTCTGGCTCCGCCCGATTCGCCATGGGAGACTTCAACAACGATGCCTTCATGCGCAACCAAAACGCCGCCGTTCAGGCCCGTACCAAAGCCCAGAATCGTGCCAACGTCCTTCAGCTCAAGTTGGTCTGTTTCCAATCTGTGAATTCCCTCGCTATGTGTTCATTCCGAATCATTTGCCCTTTTTTGTTTTTCTGGAAAAGAAATTTTGCTTTTCGACCATCGGTAGGGTTTATCGCTGGTGTCTTCTCGCAAACCCTAGATTCTACCTGTCATGTTGTGAGATTTCGATTTATTGCAATATCTGCAGGCATCGGCAGATTCTTTTTTTCTCAGTTGCAATAAACTTAATGGGAGTTATTTTTTAAAAAAAAATATTGTAGATTTTTTTGCCAATTTACTTTCTACGCAGATGGGGCTGTTTGATAGTGAACTTAGAATTAGGCTCGTCGTTTTTAGCTTATTGAAGGCTATCATTCTTCAGGAAATATGCTTTTTCAGTTTCAAAAACTTTGTAGTCACCTTTTACTGATTATTAAATGTGATGTGATTGCAGATTGGACAAAGTCACTCAACTGGTCTCACATCCAACCTCTTGAAGCTCTTTGAGCCTAGGCCTCCATTAGAGTATAAACCACCTGCAGAGAAAAGACAATGCCCATCATTAACAGGTGTTTAATTATTATTGTGATGTTTCTGTTTGGTTTGGCATCAGTTTCATGCTCTTATTATTGATTATTGATTTGCCTTTCTTTCCTTTTCAAGGGATGGCACAATTTGTGAGTAAGTTTGCCGAGCCTGGCGATCCTGAATATGCTCCACCTGTCCAAAAAGGCGAAATTCCTGTAATGTTCAGTTCTTTTGAGGCTAATTTCATGGGGTTACTATTACTATGTTTTGTGTAACTTCATAATTTTGTGTGGATGTTGCTGGCATGGTTGCTTTTGCAGTGTAGAGGTCTAATTCAACTGTTTCTGGTTATATTGATTTCTTTTAGTGATTATTGTCGAAGCAACTTCTTCACTTTATGAAGCTATTCTTCTACTCTGAAACTTAATGAGGAACAGAGTGATCCTTCATCTGAATGGTTTCCATGATTTGTCTGTTTGCTTCACCAAGAGTTCATTGAGATCACAATTACTATGGCTATTAATCTGTCACATAACTATTGATACAGAACCTTGCTTAGTTACTTTCATATGTTAGAGAGGTCATGGTGTGAGTAAATTTAATCCATTTACTGGTTATGATGGCTGAATTCTATAGTTTAGGTTTTGCATGGGGTAAGATTTTGCAAACAAAATGTTTTATCTTCTTCACCTGCCTGCCCTTTTATATGGTACAAATTCCTGTCTTGCATGTCTAAAATATCATTTTTAGGAATATTCTGTAGTTCTGAATAGCAAGCATGAATACTGCAACAGATTTATAGAAAAATGACAATTACGCTTTACCTCTTCACTCTTTACATGTTCTCAATTTTTTTTTTGAATTTATATAGGCAGGTTATATGATAATTTTTGTGGACTGAGATAATGGAGACTTACTAATAATATTTTGTCCTTTTCACAGGGCTGATATATAGCAAATAAGTTGTAACATGGCTTAAAAGTTGATTCCCCAGCCCCGCAAAATGAAGAATGAGAATAAAATTTAGTCTTATGATGTGCATATGGTGTTGATAATTTTGATGAACTCAGGCACAAAGAAGAGCAAGGATACACAAGTTAAGACTAGAGATGGGAGCAGCAAAAGCTGCTGAGGAGCTAGAGAAATGTGATGAGTCCTATATTGTTGTGAATTTTCTAATTTTTGTGGCTTTATGTTCCCTGGAAGCTGTTCTTATATCTGCATCTATGCAGATGATCCACATAATGACCCAAATATATCAGGAGATCCATATAAAACATTGTTTGCGGCCAGACTGGTAAGTTATATTTTCCAATGTAGTATCAGTTTGGTACTTTTTAGTTGCATATTGTCATATCTAATTGGTGCTATCTTCTAACAGAGTTACGAGACCACTGAGAGCAGAATCAAAAGGGAGTTTGAGTCATATGGTCCAATCAAACGGGTAGGTATTTTTGAATATCCCCAAAGGGGATTGGTAAGAGTTTCATACATGTTAGGTTATTAATTTCTTAGAATTTACTTCTGTCTGTTTGACATCTCCACACGTCATGAACCTTCAAAATATGTCTTTTTCAATTTCAAGAGTTTTCTATGTGCATAAATGCTACATATATGTATTAAGAACTGTTAGAATCAATTAGGATTGTCAGAATATGTAAAGAATCTGCTAGAATCAATTAGGATCATGTTAGAATCACATAGATTATGTAATAGGATCATTACATTATTTCTTTTTTTTATTGTACACAAGTATTATAAAATCTGATATAGAGGGCAGTGTATTTTCACTGACTCATTCTCACAAACTAAGGGTTTATATGATTCTTCCTTCTTTCAACATGGTATCTAGAGCCTAGGGATAGAAACCCAATTTTTTTTTTCGCTTCTCTGCCATCAGTTTTTTTTTTTTTTTTTACTCTTTTACTATCTCATCTGAAGCCCTCCTCCGGAACACACCCAGCGCCCTAGCCGATCTGATCGGCGTTCTGCTCCAGTCGCGCGTGGTGGTTCTGCTCAAGCCGCGGTGGTTCTGCTCAAGTCGCGATGGTTCTGCTCCAACCACGATGGTTCTGCTCTGTGTTCTGCTCTAGCCGCGGCCTCCCACAGATCACAGTCCTCCGGCGGTTTTTTTTCTCTCTCCTCCTGTGGTTTCCATCTCAGATCTACGCATCTGAGGTGTGTTTTTCCGGCAACCGACCCGACCACGACGTGCATCTCCCCGAACCCGTCCCATCCCCGGAGTGGCGCCGTCATCGGAGCTCCGACGCGCCGATCATTGGAATCCGTCCAGCAGGTGTTTTCAGCGCGCGTGAGAGCGCATTTTTCCCTCTTTCCGGCCGCTGTTTTTGCCGACCACTTCTCTGTGGGTTTTCTGGCCAGATCCAACCCTTTCCACGTGGTTCGTGATCTTCTAGTGGGTGTTTGGCTTCCTCACCTCCGTGCACTGCGTCTACTATCGTAATTTTTGGGTCTTCCGCTCTCAAACTCAGGTTCTTCTTTTCTGAGTTTCTTGCAGTTCTATGCCTATCATGTCCACCATTGCTGCTGTCAGTTCTGGGTCTCATGGTTGTGGCAAAGTTCAACGTTTACAGTGCAATTATTGCCACAGGTTTGGCCACACTCCTGAACGTTGCTTCAAACTCCATGGGAAACCCCCTCGCACAGCTAATATTGCTCAGTCAGACTCTTCTGTTCCGGCATCTGACTCTTCGGACGTGCCCACTATCACTATCCCAGTTGCTGTCTATGAGAGGTTATCTAGCGTATAAGGCTGCTCAGTCATCAACCTCTGCCTTCGCTTCTCAGACTGGTAATTCTGTTGCTTGCCTCACCCATTCTTCCCTTGGTCCATGGATTTTGGATTCTGGTACTTTCGACCACATATCTGGTAACATTAGTCTTTTCTCTCATCTTTGTCATTCAACTTCCTTCCCTATGGTTACCTTAGCCAATGGTTCTAAAACTATGGCTAAAGGTCTTGGTCAAATTTGTCCTCTACCCTCTCTAACTCTTGATTCTGTCCTTTATGTTCCTGGTTGTCCTTTCAATCTTATCTCTATCAGTAAATTAACCAGCTCTCTTCATTGTTCTGTCACTTTCACTAATAATTCTGTTCATGTGCAGGACCGGGATACGGGTCGGAAGATTGGCGAAGGGCGTGAGTCTCACGGGCTTTACCATCTTACCATCCCTTCATCACCTGCTGCCTTTACTTCTGCTGTTTCTCCTTCTCTCCTCCACAGTCGCCTTGGTCATCCTAGTATCTCCAAACTTCACCGAATGGTTCCTACATTGTCGCCTTTATCATCTTTAGATTGTGAGTCGTGTCAACTTGGAAAACATATTCGCACTTCATTTTCTAAAAGTGTCCATAATCGGGCTGTGTCCCCTTTTGATTTAGTACATACGGATGTTTGGGGTCCTAGTCGTGTTCCCACAACTATGGGATATCAGTATTTTGTCACTTTTATTGATGACTTTTCCTGATGCACTTGGTTATTTTTACTAAAGAGTCGTGCTGAGATCTTTTCTGTTTTTCAATCTTTCTGTGCTGAAATTCGCAATCAATTTAATACTTCTATTCGCATTTTACGTAGTGATAATGCTCGTGAATATTTTTCTTCTTCTTTTGCCTCTTTTATGGCTTCTCAGGGTATTCTTCATCAGTCCTCTTGTGCTCACACCCCACAACAAAATAGTGTTGCTGAGCGTAGGAATCGTCATCTCATTGAAACAGCACGAACTTTGCTTATTCATAATTATGTCCCTCTACGATTTTGGGGTGATGCAGTTCTCACTGCTTGTTATTTGATTAATCGCATGCCTTCCTCTGTTTTAAATAATCAAATTCCTTCATCTATTCTGTTTCCGTCTCAACCATTGTATTCCATTCCACCTCGTGTTTTTGGTTGCACTTGTTTTTGTTCATAATCTAACCCCTGGACAGGACAAACTTCAAGCAAAATCCCTTAAATGTGTCTTTCTTTCTTGGCTATTCTCGTCTCCAGAAAGGATACAGGTGCTTTCACCCAGACAGTAACCGATATATCACCTCAGCTTATGTCACTTTCTTTGAGGAGTCACCATTTTTCTCATCTTCTCCTGCTGAGCGTTTTTCAGTTTCCTGTTCCCTTACTTGGACATCCTACCGAAGCTATTTCTTCTCCTCCACTTCAAGATATTTCCATGGTGGTACCGGTAGACTCTAGCCCTAAACCATCACCTTTACCGCTCCACGTCCTGCCTCCCGCTAGTCCGCCAGTTGCCATTCGCAAAGGTATTCGTTCTACTCGTAATCCTCATCCTATTTATACATTTTTAAGCTATCACCGTTTGTCCTCTCCATATTTTTCTTTTGTCACCTCCTTGTCATCTGTTTCCATTCCTAAGACTACAGGTGAGGCACTATCCCATCCAGGGTGGCGACAGGCTATGGTAGATGAAATGCAAGCCTTACACTCTAGTGGCACTTGGGAGTTAATTCCGTTACCTAAGGGTAAGTCCACAGTTGGGTGTCGATGGGTGTATGCTGTGAAAGTTGGCCCTGATGGACAGATTGACCGTTTGAAAGCTCGCCTAGTAGCCAAGGGATATACTCAGATATATGGTTTAGACTACAGTGATACATTCTCACCTGTTGCCAAGATTGCTTCTGTTCGACTTCTTCTATCCCATGGCTGCCATGCAACATTGGCCCTCTATTCCAACTTGATATGAAGAATGCCTTCTTACATGGTGAACTTTGCTGAAGAGATTTACACGGAGCAACCTCCCGGTTTTGTTGCTCAGGGGGAGTCCGGATTAGTTTGTCGCTTTACATTGTTCTATTTATGGGTTGAAACAGTCTCCCGTGGGCATGGTTTGGACAGTTCAGTACAGTCATTCAGCAATTTGGCTTGATCCGCAGTGAGGCAGATCATTATGTTTTCTACCGCCATTCTCCTCAACATTAGAGTATCTTTCTAGTGGTATATGTAGATGATATTGTCATCACAGGTGACGATCAAGATGGTATCAATCAACTAAAATAACACCTCTTTCGTCATTTTCAGACTAAGGACTTGGGTCGCCTTAAATATTTTCTTGGTATAGAGGGTCGCTCAATCCTCTACTGGTGTTGTTATTTCTCAAAGAAAGTATGCCCTTGATATTTTTAGAGGAGACTGGCATGACAGATTGTCGACCTGTAGATACTCCTATGGATCCAAACACTAAGCTTTTACCAGGACAGGGGGAGCCCTTGTCAGATCCTGGAAGATATCGAAGACTTGTTGGTAAACTAAACTATCTTACCATCACTCGACCAGACATCTCCTTTGCTGTAAGTGTAGTTAGTCAGTTTCTACAAAACTCTTTGTGATAGTCATTGGGATGCTGCGATCAGAATACTCAGGTATATCAAAGGAGTACCAGGTCAAGGCCTTCTCTATGAAGACAAAGGACATACCCAGATCATTGGTTTCACAGATGCAGACTGGGCTGGCTCTCCCTCAGATAGGTGTTCTACCACAGGTTATTGCGTGATGATTGGAGGCAACTTGGTATCTTGGAAAAGTAAGAAACAAGATGTTGTTGCAAAGGTCAAGTGCAGAAGCAGAATATCGAGCTATGGCATTGGCAACATGTGAACTTATATGGCTGAAACAATTGCTCCAAGAGTTAAAATTTGGAGATGTTAAGCAAATGCAACTGATCTGTGATAATCAAGCAGCTTTGCACATTGTCTCAAATCCAGTGTTTCATGAAAGGACCAAACATATAGAAGTGGACTGCCACTTTATTCGAGAAAAGATTTTATCTGGATGCATTACCACTAATTTTGTCAATTCAAATGATCAGTTAGCAGATGTATTCACAAAGTCTCTCAGAGGTCTTCGAATTAGTTATATTTGTAACAAGCTTGGTGCATATGATTTATATGCTCCAGCTTGAGAGGGGCGGTGTTAGAAATCAATTAGGATTGTCAGAATATGTAAAGAATCTGCTAGAATCAATTAGGATCAATCAGGATCATGTTAGAATCACATAGATTATGTAATAGGATCATTACATTTATTTCTTTTTTTATTGTACACAAGTATTATAAAATCCGATACAGAGGGCAGTGTATTTTCACTGACTCATTCTCACAAACTAAGGGTTTCTATGATCCTTCCTTCTTTTAACAAGAACGACAAAATGCAAGATTTTTTCTATAGTATGCTCTTTTTACCTTTTTCTTTTCCATTGAATATCCATAATGATTTTTGTAGTCGTTGCTATTAGCCACCTAATTACATATTCATACTATAATTGCTGCTGAAGAATGTGATTATAATCTGCTTGTAACTAAACTGGTTACAATGACTAACTTGAATGCTCGAGTGTATAGGTATAGCTTGTTGTGAAGTTAATCAGTTATACATAGTTTTTATCCTGTTCTGTCCAAGTGTCAAGGATATAAATAATGTGTCTTCCTGATTTAATTAGTCATTGGTAAGTGACTTTGAAATGGTAACAACTGCATTTAGTGGCACCACTAATTTCCTGACAATGGCTTTTTGTTTATTGGTTTCTTTGGTTAATTTCCACTTAGTTCCACTGTTAATATATGTGGATAAGAGATCTTCTTAGGGCTTGGGTATCTCTAGGGATTATTTTAGCAGTAAGTTCTAAGGGTGTGATCAGCTTATTCTGCAAATGGTAAACAATTCTAAAATTTCAACCAACCCAACTCAATTTCAAGTGCTTCCACCCGCATGGATAGCTGAATAGTTGAGCAGAGCAGTGATGCAAAATTGTGCCTTTTGGTCTTTTTTTTCGAGCAAGGAAAGGAGACTGGCAACATCTGTTCTTTTCTGCACTGGGTAAAATATGTTGGAATTATTGCAATCTCTTCCTCTTCTGTTTAAATTCTTAGTGTGCTTTTGATGTTGCTAAAATTTTATTTTTGGCTCTAAAAGGCTATCAAAAACAAATCAGCAATTGAGAAGATGTCATGGTATTTTCTACATTACCTATAGCTGTTTCCTTTTTATCATTTTTAAAAATAAATATCCCTGGTAAGGGGATGCTAGTCAACAACTGGTTAAATTGGCCCCAAATACATCAGTTTTGGTGCAACTATTGCTGGTGGTGATGCATCTCGTGATGGGAGCTGTGTGATTTAAAGGTGAGCACGGCTAATTAGGCATAGTGCCTGTCTGCCGTGCCATTTAGGATTGCACTATTAGTCTTTTCTTTTGGTAGTATTGTAGTTAATTCTGAAGTGAGAGAGAGTTTTGTATATTATTTTCTTTTGAGCTGAAGACCAGAAAGTACTCTTCTGACTATTCCAATTTCTTATGATTTAGGTTCGATTGGTTGCTGACAAAGCGACAAATAAGCCCAAGGGTTACGCTTTCATTGAATACCTCCATACAAGAGACATGAAAGGTTGATAGTGGTTAACTGATGATTTGTCTGTTATTACTATTGATATGGTTTAGTTACATCTTTTGTTCATTATGCAGCTGCTTATAAACAAGCCGATGGCAGGAAAATTGAGGGTAGAAGGGTGCTTGTGGATGTTGAGCGTGGGAGGACTGTTCCAAATTGGCGACCTCGCCGTCTAGGTGGTGGGCTTGGTACTACCTGAGTTGGGGGCGAAGAAGTTAATCAGCGACTTTCTGGGAGGTAATTGATCTAATTGCAATATTTTTATTGATCTTCATTCACTGTTGATTCTATACCTCGAGCTTTTTTAATAGCCCAAACTAGAATAACTGGTAAAAGTGAAAAACTGAAAATGTTGTTGATCGTTGTCACATTATTCTATTATATGTATGATGGGCTTAATATATTGTTAGGTGTAAATTTATTAGTGTTGTTTATGATAGAGACAGTTTCCAACAATAAAATCCACACCTGGTGGACTTGGGGATTTTAAGATTTTCCCATACTTGTGGGATTCTCTGAACTCTTTCTCGACATCTGCATATCTGAATTGACCTATGGCAACTTGTTATGCTCATCTGATGGTGAAACCTGACACCCACCGCACCCCAACCCCCAAAAGAAAAAAAGTAGTTGTCTTTCGTGGAGATAAAAGTCACTGTTGTATTCTTGTTGACTGTTGATTTGGCTTGCACAACAAACAACCCACAGATTGTTGTGAGCACCCAGGTTACAAATTAACACACCTTGTTGGTCTTCTTGAATGTCATCTGTAGATAACTTGTTGCATGCTTTACCAGTTCTTTCTGTTGAAGGGAAATTCTGACATGACTTCATTTTTCAGGGAGCAACAGCAGTCAGGACCTTCTCGATCTGAAGAGCCAAGAGTGCGGGAGGATTGACATAGTGATCGGTAAGAATTCCGATATGTTTCTGCTTCAATTTTGTCTGGTTATAATCAATATTGACTTCTGGTCAAATAGGTTTTTATGGTTTCCCTGCATTAATTGTTTTCAACATTGAGGACTTTGAAATAATGTTCTTTCATCCAGTGTTTCATAAGCCATTTACTTTGACTACTATTGGCTGAGACCATTTTAGGGACAGAGAAAATCACGTGAAAGAAGTAGAGACAGAGAGAGAGAATGGAAGCGGTCACGTGAACATTCTCATGATAGGGTCAGGGATCGTGATTATAGAGAGGACAGGCACCACAGAGACCGGGATAGGAATAGGGACAGGGACAGGGAAAGAGATAGAGATTGTGGACGTGATCGAGATAGAGCACGTGATCGGGATCGTGACCGTGAACGAGAGAGGGACCAGGACCGGGACCGAGAATATGATCGACATCGTGAAAGGGATAGAGATTATGAAATTGGGGATACTGATCGAGGATGCTCACGTGATAGGGAGTCTGACTATGATCGTGTTGAATCTAAACACGAGGGATCGACATGGTGAAAGGGAACATGATTATGAAGCTGAGGATGATCGTGGATGGTATCACCAACCTGAGCATGGACATAGGCATGCAGACCCTGACCATGATCCCGAGCAGTATGACAACTATGAGCATCATCGAGGACGGGGAGAGTATGATCATGGAGATGACCATGGTGACCATTACAATCAATATCCTGATGATAGGATGGAAGATGACTACCACATGGAACGTGCAACATCTGAATCACGTGAAAGGGAGAGAAATCGTGATATTGACTGTGAATATCGTCGCTCGGAGAGATCCCATTCTCCTGAGTATGATTACTAGGACGAGCATAGTATACTTTACTGGTAAGATTCATGGCTTACATTTTAGCACTTATTATTTGGGTATGATCACTTGGTGTGAATCTTGCTATGCTCTCCCGGTTGTCTTATTAGTGGTTATGAATGGATTCAGGCATGGAGCGATCAAAGCACAACAAAAAGAACTCAGTAGCTGCTGCTATCTATATGGATCCGTATTTGAAAAGCTTTATTGCTGCACCTTTCGACTTTTTGTCTCTCAATATGGACTTGGACAGCTAATATTGGTGTTTATTGTGGGTTTTGTTGTTTTCTTCAGATTTTTAAGAAACATAATAGGCTTTTGTTTTCACTTTTTATGGGAACAATTGTCTGGGTTTTAAGTTATCTTTGGTCTGTTGATATGCTTGGAGCTACGTTTCAGTTTGTCACCCGAGTGGAACGCAAGTGTTGCTTACAATACAGAGCTTCCAGCATTGTTTGTCCGTGTGAGAAAGCAAATTGCCTTGGGGACATTTTGTTTGGGAGAAGGGAAGGGAAGGAATCAAAAGAAAATGAAGCAAAGAAGGCAAGAGAATGGGAGGATAAGCAATAAATTATTAAATTGCATTCCTCGTTTAAATGTTTAAAACATTTACTTTCAGGAATTTTAAAATGTTTATAAAAATAAATAAGGGTTTTGAAAGAACTCACATGACAATTTTTTTTTTCCCGTCATTATATATAACTCTCGAACAAAGATAATGTTTGCTTAAAACTTTCCGTGTATCTTCCTTTTTTCATTCTTCTTTATCTAAACATATTCTTAAAGTTCTAGACATATCTAAACATATTCCTTAGCATGTGATTTTAAGCCTTTCATTGGTGCCATTTTTGCCCGCGATTGTTATCCTCACGTGACGTTTCTTGAGATGGATATTGAATGGGTTGATGAACTAATGACGCTATGTTATCCAGTTTGTAATTCAACTGGCTTATTCACCTGGCATATTTAGATGTTTGCACTTATTATGTAACCCAATACAATAAAGGTAAGCTAGTGTAACATTTGGTTGTACTGCCTTAGATACAGTTATGCACAACTTTAAACATTCTTTTTTTAATTTTGGTCTCCCATTAAACATTCTTGAGTTAAATAAGTTCTACAATTTTTTTTCCTAATGGTACCGTGTGTGTGGTTGTGCGACCAGCGAAAGTCTTCATATACTATTATCTGCCAAAAGTAAAGAGTTTTGAAAAACTAGTCTTGTTATGGAGTTTACTAGTTTCGTCTTCCCGGATTCCACCCAGGGTAGGGTTGTTCAATACACACAAGATTTTGGCACAAATGAACGTTGTTTTAAGATTTAATGAGTGATTTAATTTTACTACACTAGCAAAGTGGCAACTTCATTTCCATTGATGCATGCGAGCAGTAATATGATATGTGACACAACTTTCAAGGCTATTTCTCGCTGATCTTTGGATACAGTTTCATGCTTAAAACCCAATCAAAAGTAAATATAAAGTTGACAGTATTAATTAATTAGCTACTCTCAATGGGTTTCGAAAGCAAAACAGCAAATGCTACAGGAATTTGACTATGGATATTGTTTCTTGTAGTTTCGTTGGAGAATTTTTGCGATAAGTGACCGTCCGTAAAGAAGAGAAAAAGGTATTAGTTGTACTGCAAGCTTTGTTTTGAAATTACCATGAAGTTTCATAGCTCTCCCATGATATCAGTTATACCGAGGACACCTCGATTATTCCCGATTATCTAACTGAATGAAACGATTGAATTGAATATCAAGCTTGACGCTAGATTGCTTTAAAATATTTTTGTTATGTGTGTACTCAAGTAGAGCGCTTCATAAAAGAGTAGAGTAGAAACTAGCAAGTATTTGCTATTTTTTGGAAATAAAAAAAAAAAGAAAAAACTAAAGAGGGAAGGAGCGATTATAATTTTCAAATGCCAGGGTGATCTTTATACAAGGAAATAAATAAGGATAAAAAGGTAGTTTATTGTCCTCCAATACGGGAGTACGAAAAATTGGTTTTGAAGGTTTACGGAGGTTTGGTTGCTTCTCCTAACCATTCCACACCATCCCTTCCAAACACGACCTTAATGCTTCTTCCATGAAGCTTCCCAGAACTCGTTGGTTTGTTCAGATCCTTTTCTTTTTTGTCATGAGGGAGGGTGAAAGGAACTGCAAACGGGGAAGGTGAAGTACAAACGGGGAAGGTACTAAGTTATTATATGTTATCTTTTCCAAGCAATGAAGCTGCTACTGATAACATCATCGCCGTATCACGTCTATTTCACCATTTTGGGAACCTTCCATTAGTAGCACTCCCTCCCTTTAATAACATCTTTCTCGACAAAGAAACAGAATGTAGCATCGATAGTTGAGGAGAATTGGGTCGAGTTCAACAGACTACAATCACTGAATAGTCACCACTCCATGCTTCCACAAAACTTCAAGAAGTACGCACTACATAGAAGATTAATGCTTCTTCCATGAAACTTCCCAGAACCCGTTGACTTGTTCTTCACTCTAGGTCCTGAGGGTACTACTACTAGGTTCTTATATGTTGTCCTTTTGGACCAGTGAATCTACTCTTGATTATACCATTGTCAATTTGTCATATCATGTCTATTTAGCCATTTTGGGAATCTTCCCATGAATGGCATTCTCCTTGATTAACATTTTCCCCTTACTTGTTTGTCCTTGAATGACGTTTTTCTGAACGAAAGAAAAATAATGTAGTATTGGGAGATGAGGAGAAAAAACAAAAACTAGGTTCAACTGACTACAATTGATAAAATTAAATAGTCACCATTCACTACTATCAAAAACTTCAGCTTCCAAGAAACTTCAAGAAGTGCGCACTGCATAAGAAGATAAATTGCATTAATAGAGTCCCTGCTTCTTCTTGAAACATAATCTTCCAGACTCGATTATTATCCAAAGTGAGATTTATAATTTGAAAACCTACCTACAATTTAAGTAAATAATTCTTTGGATGGGCAAAATCCATAGTGTGCAGAACTATTAGACTGCATGTGTATGTGTACAAAAAATATTAGAGAAAACTGTAAATTATAACTTACACTGTTCAACTTTGACCATATATGGAATAGATATTAGCATTTATAAAGGTACAAATGACCTTCTTCCACATTTTGTGCAAAAAAAAAAAATCCTTGTTAATCAGACTTAAATTTATGAAAGAATTGTCACATGTCAACAAAAAGTTAATGGGAAAATTATAAATGATTAATTATGTAATTATTCATTTACATCTAGTTTTTCTTTATTGGAGATTAAAACGAGTAAAATATTTATTTTATTGAGCAAACAAAGTTGGAGACAAAGAGAGAAAGACAGAAGATTTGAATCTCAAAATAGATGCTACATGCTATATAAAATAATTCAAGGTTTGGAAACAGGAAGGAGACAACAAGATGTGGAAAAAGAAATTAAGAAACCTGAAATTTATCTTAGATTTCTTTTAGGAAAATAAATAGTATTATTTACTGGGCCAGAGAAAGGGAGAGAGGAAGTGTGCTTTTTTTATATAAAGACCGTATGGTGGTACTAAGAAATGCACTTCTCCCTCAACCATATTTGCAGAAGCGGAAAAAAAAAATTTGCAGAGGAAAGGAATCCAAAGGGAGAGGGAGAGCAAATACAGCATTGGTTCTAATATTATTTCTCCTATATTCCTATCTCTGGCTTCACGCTCGGTCCATACATGGCTGCTGAAGTGAATCAGAAGACTTCTTCAATTGCTGCAGCAACAGCAACATGGCTGGTCTTGTGGAGCCTCATGATCTGCAATATCAGTTTAGCAGAAAGAGTTTTGAAAGACAAAGATTTAGAAAATTTTGTTGAGAAAGAAAGACAAGGAGTTCTAAGAGTGATTCATTTCTTATGGCAGAGTGGAAAGTCTTCCTATGAACCTGTTTGGCCCGTGAGTTTATCGAACACATTTGCATATTATGAGTAACTTTTTCAGCATCTCTTTATAATATAGTACTTTGGTGATTTCTTTTCTAATATTGGCATTTTATTCTGCAATGCATTATACTGGCCGGTTGAGCATGCAGGAGATGAAGTTTGGTTGGAGAATTGTAGTAGGATCAATCGTTGGATTTTTGGGAGCAGCGTTGGGCAGTGTTGGAGGGGTAGGAGGCGGAGGAATTTTTGTCCCTATGCTCGCTTTGATCATTGGTTTTGACCCCAAGTCTTCTACAGCCATTTCTAAGTGTTAGTATTGCTCTATGATCTGTTTATTCTAGCATGGTAGACATAAGTAAACCGCAGCCATGACTTCTGTACACACAAGTACAAATGGCCTGAACCACCTCTCTTTTGGATCTACAGAACCAAAGATACGAGGATGCATGCATTTTTTCTTTCATCTTTTTCGAGTTCCAGTAAGAATGACAACATTTACTTACTGGCTTCCATGCAGAGTTGATACTCATATAGTGTCATGCATTAAATGTTATTAGTCCTAACTATTGCTCCCTTAAAACTAGAGGTGAAAAATTTAAGGATGTATTTTTTGTACAATTTTTTTATATAAAGCTCATTTTAAAATTTTTTTTTTACCTCCATTTTTAAGAAGACATCAAACTGACCATCAAAGAGAGGGATGTTTTCATATTATTTCATCAGAACCCATTTTCCTGAATATATAGATAGATACATTACGTTGGTTTATTGCAACTTCATTCAATTTCTGGATTTTCAAATTTAGCTGTGGTTTCATAATCGTAGGTATGATTATGGGTGCAGCTGGGTCAACTGTATACTACAATCTGAGGCTTAGACACCCAACACTAGACATGCCGCTTATAGATTATGACCTGGCTTTGCTCTTCCAGCCTATGCTAATGCTCGGAATAAGCATTGGTGTTGCATTTAATGTCATGTTTGCCGATTGGATGGTGACAGTTTTGCTTATCATCCTATTCATAGGTAAGAATAATCTCTTAAGTCTTAACATTAGCTGAATCTTTTGAATAACTTAAATTTCCAGTGGGAGTCTCAGACTGTGTAAGGGGGCGCCCACTCTTGTGAAAAGCATGTGCTTGAAATAGATTACTTCATATTTTAAGAATGATATTTTTCATTTATCTTGCTAAAAGGAAACTTTTATTAATCTATCTTTCGCAGTCAACATCATTACATTAGTTTTTGTGTTTGTCAAGGCTTCATAACCAGCTTATGCTACAGATGATCACATGATTTATTTACTATGGTATCCACAATGCATTATTTATAATTTGTTTAGATTGTTAACGGGAAAATAATCGGTGATAGGTACATCAACAAAAGCTTTATTCAAAGGCATAGATACATGGAAAAAGGAAACAATAATGAAAAAGGTAAACTTACCTTTATACACTTCTATAATTGTGAAGTTGTCTCAATATTGTCTTCAACTTGGGGGTAAGAGTTCTATGCTACTTGACTTTCAGGAAGCAGCCAAGCTGTTGGAATCAGAATCTAAACCTGGTGGTAAGCCCCTACAAGCCTGCCTGTATATAGAAACCTTTCAGCAACTACATTGAAGATTACTGCAAAAGCTGAAAATAACAAGAAGCAAATTAAAGACACCGCAGAAAATATAGAGGAACATTGCATTAAATAAGATTTATCCGATAAGAATTTATGAACATATTTATTTTTCCCTTTTGTATACTAGTTTATGTATGAATTCAGCGTTATAAATTTATAATAAGGGGAAACTGGCTTCTTTTTCATATATATATATATATCTATATATACTTTGGCAGGCTTTCTGTGTATGGAGAGCATTGAGATTGAATCCAATTAAGATCAACTGCTCCAGAACCATTCAGAGTCACCAGTTATTCACCATCTAAACCCATCATTAATTAAAAGCAGAAGAAATCTTTCAATTGGAAACTAGGAAATGAAGAACAATTCATCATATATAGAATTTCATTTCAGTTCCTTCACAACTTAATTTTGTGATTCTGTACAAGGCATTTGGAAAATGCCTTTCTACTAATCCACGTCTTGTACTTTGTCAACTAACATTTAGTTGCATAAAACCTGAATACTTTAGCTAAAGATACATCATACATGGTTCTATCCAAGAAAAGAGAAGAAGCATATTTACAAATTCACATGTGCTATGCCAACAAATTGGGAATTTTTTGTTTCTTGTTGATGAATATGCTCAAGTGCACTTTGGTAATTAGAAGTCAAAAAGAGGGAACTTGTTCAAACAATCTTCTTGCAGAACAAATGACAGACATTGCTGAAGTCACTGTTTCCATAATTAAAGAAATTACAATTGATGTTTAGGTACTTATTATAACTTCCCATTAATTAACACAAACAGGAAAAGATAATTAATTTTACACAAGATCAGCTGCAGCATTAGTTTGTAATTAACATTTGGAAGAACTAGTAGAAGATCTTTCTAATATTTGCTGTTGAAACATTATTGTTCTAACCCCTTATTGCAGATGCTTCTGAGGAAGACTACAAGTCACTACCAAGCGGTCCAGCTGATCCACAAGATGAGGAGGTGATTCCAAGGGTTTTTCAAATCATTCCTCTTTGGAAGTTTGTTTATAATTTATCTACCTATATCCACAATTAAAATTTATCTTGTGTGCAGGTCCCTTTACTAAAGAACATTTATTGGAAAGAAGTATCGCTCCTTGTGTATGTCTGGGTGGGTTTCCTTGTTGTTCAGATTGTCAAGGTAATTAAACTATCAGTATTATATTTGGTTTGGCTTCTGATTCATTAGTCACACACATGCAGCTAAATTTTCAATATAAAGCAAGGGAAAAGGTGCTGTCACTAGATCCATTCATACAAGAAGTAACTTATTTTAGACGTTCTTTTTCTTTGAAACTGTGGTCAATGAAGTCAATCCTTCCCATAAATTCATACCACTTTTGATTAAGATATGATTCTTCGACCTAAATTTAGTCTATGACTGGGGATCTTGATTTTATATTGATAGAGGATTTGTCTTTCAAATTGATTCACCTGTTTAGCTGTTTAAATTTTACCAAGAAGTTTTCTTATGTTTACTGAATGTGCATCGTTATGTACTCCTATGCAGACATACAGTAAGACTTGCTCCATCGAGTACTGGGTTCTTAATTCCTTGCAGGTAAAGTTTTTACAAATATATTTGGATACTACTACACATAACATGGGTTTCATCAACCTGACGAAAGTAGTAGGCAAATGAACCCAAAATTGCTAGCAAAGTGTATCAGTTTTCCCACAAATTGTTAAATGGCCAGGTAGAAGGCATGAGAGCCAAGCTGAAATAGGACAATATCTAGGCACTTATCGCTTAATGTTAATGGCAACAAAAAATTGTATCGATAGCATGCATAAAGAGACTCATCCTACTTAGGAGGACTGGTACCAACTATAAGGCAAATTTAATAGTTTTGAACTAAATGTGTAACTTTGCTGCAATTTACATAATACCACGTACTAAATGAAATTTGATGTGCAAATTTGCCACTTTAAGGTGCCTATTGCGATCTCTATTACGCTTTTTGAAATCATATGCTTACACAAAGGAACTAGAGTTATTGCATCAAGGGGAAAGGAAATTACAAACTGGAAGTTTCATCAGATTTGTCTTTACTGTTCCTGTGGAATAATAGCTGGTATAGTTGGTGGACTGCTTGGCCTAGGGGGTGGCTTCATTTTGGGGCCATTGTTTCTAGAATTGGGAATTCCTCCTCAGGTACATATTTAATCATTCTTGTGTACATTTACTAATGTTAAGGTTCCCAAGAATAATATGGCATAAAAATATAGCTTTCACAAACGTGTTCTCTGTGGCAGGTAGCAAGTGCTACATCAACTTTTGCTATGTTTTTCTCATCCTCCATGTCAGTGGTGCAATATTACCTTCTAGATCGCTTCCCAGTACCCTACGGTAAGAACCAATAAATAAAACAAAAACCAATCCTGAATACACTAGCAGGTTTCTGGAAAGACTAGCTAGAAAAACTCGTACTAAAGCCTATTTACATTGCCATATCTTTCTTTCGCTGTTTGTATTTCACTAGTGTAGGTGGGGTTGAAACCGAGACCTCTCACTAACAATAAGTGAGCGTTAGTTGCACTAGAATTCGGATTTTTTTAGTCTATTTGTTGCTAATTTAACATCATAAGTTGTGAAACTTGATGGTTATTGAAAAAAAAAAATTTTTTTTATTCTTTGCTGCAGCTGCTTACTTTGTTTTGGTTGCAACCATAGCTGCCTTCGCTGGCCAGCATGTAGTGAGAAAAATAATTGCAATCCTCGGTCGAGCATCCATTATCATCTTCATACTAGCACTGACCATTTTCGTGAGCGCAATCAGTTTAGGTACTTTCCGTGATTTTAATTGCAAGTCATAGTATTATGTTCTTTATTTCGTTTTTTGTTGATTAGTTTCCTTCAAAGATGCTCACTTCCTCTTTTGGGTATGACAGGTGGAGTGGGAATAGAGCACATGATTGAGAAGATAGAAAATCAAGAGTATATGGGGTTTGAAAATCTTTGCCATCAATCTTAGGCGTGTTTTGCCTTTGTTCAGGCTGGTGATATGGTCGCCTATTTCTCCATTTTCATTCAAGCAAGCAAAAAGTTGTGGGCTTATCTTTATATATTTTGCTTTGTATTTCATTCGTTGTAGAAGTCTCTGAACTTCACCTACATGGCTGCATCATATTCTTTGCCATCTCAATAATTGATAACAAGTATTTTCACTTTGGTTTCTGAAGACAACTTCTGATGATTAAAAACAAAACAGAAGGAGTTGTGTAGCATGAAAACCAAGCAATGCGGTATATTTCTCCTCTAATAATTTAGATTTTAGTCAGTGTATCTGACGCGGACAAATAATGGACCAGGAAAATAAATTTTTCAGACTTGCACATGTGGGGGTTTATGCCTTGATGACAGTGAACACATGTTTGTACACTATTAGCCCACAATGCTCGTGGCCTAAATTAGCATGTACGTAAATTATTGCTGTATTGAATTGTAAAAATAATTTATTTAGAATTTTAATAATAAATAAATAATTTTAAAGTTTTAAATTTCTTTATATATTATAAATTATTTGATTCTATTTATAAAAGTAGTTTACAGTAATAATTGTCTTCAAAAAAAATGAAAGAGTTATTGTACTCCATCTTAAATCAATTTACGGAAAAGCAACAGTTATATATCAAGATTTATGTTATTCATATAGCATTTTCATGAAGATTTCTTCTCCAAATAATGTGTCTTCTTTATATAAAATGAGAATATATAACACAAATAAAAAGAGAGGTTTATATACAAGAATATTTGATATTTGATTTTGTAAGGGATTTGAATATTCAGCAATATTATTAGTTCAAACTATATTATTATAAAAAAGTATTTTAGCTTTTTTTATATATCAATAAATATAAAAAAATTATAATCTAAATCATATTCTTTCCATTTTACAGTCATTTTTTCGTTCTTTTAATTATTTAAATTGATCTTTTTTTTTGGTAGACTTAAATTGATCTATTTAAAATATACAATTTAGACTATATTAAATTAAAATCTAATAAAGGAGAAAGTAAAACGGACAGAGATAAAACGAGTTATTTTTACTAAAAGAATTTATTAAGTACTTTTTTGGTACATTATTAAATACTAATATTATCCATTTTATCAGTGTGTAATGATAGGTTTGATTTAAATTTTATTCAAATTATTTTTTAAAGAATTAATTTTAAAAAATTAATTTACATTTAGAGATGATATTTTAAAAATTAATTTTAAAAAAATTATCTTTGTTTGGATGATGTGTTAGAATTATTTTTAAAATATAACTATAATTATAAGTTTTTTTAAAAAAAATAATTTCATACCTAAAATCAATTCATCACAAAAATAATAAAATCTTATTTTTTCATAATCAATTATACAACCTAAAAATTTATGAGAATTAATTTTAAAAAATTATTCAAACAAATTAAACTATTCTTAATATAAAATGCATTAAAGAGGGAACTCTAAAATGCATTAAGCATCGAGGATTAAAAAAAAAAAAAAACAGGTTTTTATTCCCGTTTCGGAGCGTGCGGGCTTAAAGAGGGAACTAAACGAACCCAAATGGCCAAACGTGCGTGCCTAACACTACCAGTACCAGAGCACGCGTCATTTCATTTTATCTGGGAACCCACACCGCTTAGTATAGCTGCACCCCACTCACCAGAGCACCGCCGTATGGGAACTTTCAAGAAATGACCTAACTGTAGCGAGGAAACCTGCGTCAACACGTAGGTTTTCGTAGTAAATAACGCAACAATCCCGGGGCAATGATTCAACTAAACATTCCCGCCCAAGGTGATGCCCATTCGGAAAATAAAATTAAAAAAAAAAGAAAAAATCAGTACCTTTTTATTTCTCGTTGCTTCATTCCCCCCAGAACTCACCACCATTATTTTTCACGGTCGCGTTCCATCTTCCCAAGTTCTCTGCTGCAGCGGTTGCTTCAATTTCTCTGCGATTGTGCCTCTGCTTCGCTGTTTTCTCTGCCACTGTCGGTACTTCACCGTCGCAACGCGAATCGCAGCCCTAGCATTCTTGTTCTTGAACAATCCATCGTTGATTTCTGCCGTTTTGGTTCGTTGATCGCGTTCTGTGTTTTTTTGCGTGATTTAGGGTTCGGAATGGAGGCGAAGGACAAAGTGAAGAACGAAGCGCCGGCTGAGTCGCCCACTTCGGTGCTCGAAGACGAGGTCTGTTCTCATTTCTTTCTCAAATATTGAAACGCACTTGCTTCTCTCACGCTCACACACAATGTGTGGTTGAAACTTTTGCTTCTCTATGGTCTATTTGAGAACGGTTGATTTTTAGGAATCGCATGAATATCTGAGTTAGTGTTTTGTATTGGTTTCGTGGTAGAAGTTGCAGTAAAACTTGTGTTGTTCTTGCTCTGCTGATAGGCTTATTGTTTTTGTCTTTCGAGTAAATTGCTTGTGACGTCTGTGATTCTCTTTTTCATTCTCGTTGCTCCAAAATGTAAAGGATGCCTGCGGCGAGAAAGGGGAAGTTAAGTCGGAGGAAGAGTTGCTTGTAGAATTTAAAGATGATGGATCCTCGCTTATATCAAAATCAATGGCAGAGGAGGAAGAGAAGCTGCTCGAAGAAAGGATCAAGGAAGAGGAGGCGGAATGCAAACGGGAGGAGGTGTCAACCGACCTGAATGACACCCAGTTTAACAAATTGGATGAGCTCTTAACGCAAACCAAACTGTACTCGGAATTCCTGCTGGAGAAAATGGACGACATAACACTTGTATATTTTTTTTCTTGTGCCATTGTTTTCTGTCAACTTTTTATGCATGTCGATTTTTCTTTCTTGTTGCAGTGTTCTTATTATTTGAATTTTCATTGTTAGAATGGGGGTCAACAAGAGGGCGAGACAGCTGAAAAGAAGAGGGGCCGTGGTTCAAAAAGAAAAGCAGCTTCACATTACAATAATGTGAGTGCAATTTCCTCTGGCATATCTATTATGTTCATGTCAGGTCAAGGTATATCTGTATATCGGGATCTTCTCATACTATTATCTTTCTATAAGAACCAAGTGTTGGCTATTACCCTCAAATGGAAAATACTTGTTGTAGGAGGTGCAAAAATTATGACATTTTAGTCCAGCTTAATGTTTTGAGTATTAGTGAGAGATGCATAGTTTTTCAAGACATGATATTCTTATCTCTTTGTGTATAAGAACAAGATGGTCTGATCTTGTGTGTTTTTAAGTACAATGTTTGCATCTAGTTTGAGGGTATTGTAATCAGTAGTATATGATCTTGTTTGAAATTACTTTAGAGGAAGGCCAAAAGAGCGGTTGCTGCCATGCTTACAAGATCTAAAGAAAGTGAGAAGACTGAAGATATAAACATGTGTGAGGGAGAAAGAATTGAGAAAGAGCAGAAGGAGCTTATTCCTTTACTGACGGGTGGAAAATTGAAGTCTTATCAATTGAAGGGTGTAAAGTGGTTGATTTCCTTGTGGCAAAATGGATTGAATGGGATTCTTGCTGATCAAATGGGTCTTGGGAAGACAATCCAAACGATTGGGTTTCTTGCACATCTAAAAGGGAAAGGTCTGGATGGACCATACATGATAATTGCTCCTCTATCAACTCTCTCGAATTGGGTGAATGAGATTTCTAGGTAAATATTTTGTTGAATAGTTTGGCCATGCAGTTATATTATGGCATGCTACTGTATTGTGATCTTTAGTTTTGAATACGTGTAAATAGGTTTGCACCATCACTCCCTGCTATTATCTACCATGGTGACAAGAAACAGAGAGATGACATCCGAAGGAAAAATATGCCTAGAACAATTGGCCCAAAATTTCCCATAGTAATCACTTCCTATGAGGTTGCATTAAATGATGCTAGGAAATATTTCAGCCCATACCATTGGAAATATCTTGTTGTTGATGAGGTAAATAAATTCACTTGTCTGAAAGTAAATGTTGTTTTCCATTTAGTTGCATGTATTAAATCAGGAATCATTAGGTAATCAGAAGTCTATATGCTTCTGTTGCTCTAACTACACTTTTTTCTTTTGAAGGGACACAGGCTCAAAAACTCAAGCTGCAAATTGGTTAAGGCATTAAAATACTTAAATGTAGAAAATAAGCTTCTATTAACTGGGACTCCTCTTCAGAATAACTTGTCAGAGCTATGGTCGTTGTTGAACTTCATTTTACCTGATATTTTCTCATCGCTTGAAGAATTTGAATCATGGTTAGTGTCCTCTGCTTAATGGTTATTCTGAGGTCATGCTTTTCTTGTTTCCTCCAGTCCTCAGGTGATAAGTCAACTCTGAATTAAGGCAGTTGAAAATCTATTGCTCCAAAGTATGATGTGTTTTTTAAAATAATATTTCCTATTATATGGCTGGGTAACTAAAAACAAGATAGAGAACAAATGAGAATTTCTATATTGTGAGTTGCATCAATATCTTCTAGCATATTGAAGGGAAGCAATTTGGCCAATTCCTCAACATTTAAATAAACTTTGACCAGTTTGCTAATTTTTTTTAAAGTTTATTAATGAATTTACTATATGATATGTAATTTGTGAACCATTGTTAGATATATCTTTGATTTTGATGCACTTTTCATGTCAGTCTGTTGGGTTGTCTGGTGCACCCTCTGCCCCTCTTCTATCTATCCTGTTTTTCTTTCACTTTCTTTTATAACATGTGACTTTGTTATGCTTCTCTTTCCTACATTATCAGTGCTTTGTCTATATGCCTTTTTTGGCAATATTGGTTTCATTTGTTCTTTGCAGAAGGAAACATCATGTGTGCCTTTGTTTTAATTTCTTTTATCCATTTAAACTTCTTTGTAGGTTTAATCTCTCGGGAAAGTGCAATAATGGAGCAACCAAGGAAGAACTGGAAGAGAAAAGAAGAGCCCAAGTATGCATTCTAAGATTGCTTGTATAAAACTTGTCCATTGCATATCTGGACCGAAAGGCTAAATGGTCTTATCACATGCAGGTAGTAGCAAAGCTTCATGCCATACTTCGCCCCTTTCTTTTACGTAGGATGAAGGCTGATGTTGAGCTAATGTTGCCACGGAAGAAGGAGATCATTATATATGCTAACATGACTGAACATCAGAAGAATTTACGGGATCATTTAATTAATGAGACGTTGGAGAATTATTTAAAAGAAAAATCTTCAACTGGTAAGAGATTTCTTTCCAGGTTTTCCTATGAAAACAAAGGAAAGGGTTTCTTGCAATTCATATACCTTAACCCTTAGTTATGTGGGTTTCTGTCTAGGAATACAAACAATTTTTGGTTATGCCTCTTATATGTCTACCAGATCTAGCATGATATTTGCAGGTACATGTTATTAAGGAAATTGTATTAATACAGTTCTGTACTGTACTGTACTGTACTGGGTTACTGCAGGGCGTGCTACAAGAAAGCTTAATAATTTGGTCATTCAACTTAGGAAAGTCTGTAACCATCCTGACCTCTTAGAGTCAGTCATTGATGATTCACGTAAGTACCATGCAATTGAATGATTTTACTGATTTGGTTCTCTATGATCTCGACTAAGCTGTATTTTTCTTTCTTGATAGCTTTTTATCCTCCTGTAAATGAGATAGTTGAACAATGCGGGAAATTCCATTTGCTCGACCGGTTGTTGGCACGTTTGTTTGCACAGAATCACAAAGTATGCTTTACAGTGCTGTGTTTATGTCTTTGCATTTCCTCTTTTGTTGCCAGGCTGCTACAGTGCTACTCATCTGCACTTACATTTGCTAATTGCTATCAGGTTCTGATCTTCAGTCAGTGGACTAGAGTGTTGGATATTATGGATTATTATTTTAGTGAAAAGGGCTTTGAAGTTTGCAGGATTGATGGTGGAGTGAAACTGGATGAAAGGAAACGGCAGGTTTGTGCCAATGCATGAAGAACTTGATCAGCGAATTCAATTTTTGTTTTCTGATCTTTCTCTTATGTGTTCTGTTTTAGGTTTTGGATCTACATTATTGCATAATTTTTCATGATCTTCCATATTACAGGTTCATTATGTCATATGACATCTTAGACAGCCAAGAGGAGGATATTTTTAGTTGCATCTGCAGTTGTTTGCTAGACATAAATCTAGAGATAACAGGTTTTTCTTTGTGAATTATATGCATCAATTATAACTGGACCATTAATGGCCATTGGTGGGAGAACTGTAACCCTGCCAGTTATACTTGTAACATGATATTTGTATACAATCTCTGATAAAGAAGAATTATTTCTGTTTTAAACTTGGATATTTGTCTGTCCATTTATACATGCGCTGTAATACACTTCTTCCAATATCATCAGGACATCAGCTGTTCTCTTTGAGGATATCAATCTTATTTGGGGATTTAGGATGGCTGAATTCAAGTGTAGTTCATTGTTTACTCTTTTGCCCAACAGATCGAGGACTTCAATGATGCGAACAGCAATTGCAGAATCTTTCTTCTTTCTACTAGGGCTGGTGGATTGGGAATTAACCTCACTGCAGCTGACACTTGCATTCTTTATGACAGTGACTGGGTACCTTTTGCCTTTTTCCTCTTTTTGCATTCTATCTATTTGCTTTATAGCATTTAACATGTTTGAAATTTAATCTTCTTATTGAGTTCATTATACTCCAGAATCCTCAAATGGATTTACAGGCCATGGATAGATGTCATAGAATAGGTCAAACAAAGCCTGTTCATGTGTACAGACTCTCAACTGCTCAATCTGTAGAGGTACTCGGCAATCTTGTATTTTGGCTTGCTCAGTCTGTAGTGCACGATTGGTGACTTGTTATATTGAAATGGATCTGACGAAGTCTGTTTACAGGGTCGCATGTTGAAAAGAGCTTTCAGTAAGTTAAAGCTTGAGCATGTGGTCATTGAGAAAGGGCAGTTTCATCAAGAACGTACAAAGCCCATCAGTATGGATGACATGGAGGTTTGTACATTAGCATTTGCTTTCGAATGATTTCTTATTTTTGCTGCCCTCCCATGTTGTAGGTTGGACTTTTAAATAGGTATTTTATTGATTATTCTTTTCCTCTTGTACGCCTTACCTTGTGTCCATGGACTAAGGAAATTCATATAAGTAGTGTATGGTTAAAAGTAGTAATGAATTCATTGTAAGCCTGCCACAGCATGCCAATGATGTTCAAAATGTGTTTTCTGCTATTGACTCAGCTTATGCAAATCAGGCTGCAATTAAGACTTTATGAAGGATTTGCTTGCTTGAGCTGCCATTGTCAATTTGCTAGTTTGTGGTGTAGTATCTTAGTATTGACTAACCGTGAATAGATCAGCTTAATTCTAGAATAAAGCATGGATAGGGATCTTAAGCCAATAAAAAAAATGGAAATATGTACTGAAGAGGACAATACAAAGTCTGGCACTAGAATCTTATTTTTATCTTTGGGATTTGGATAATAGTAGAGCTGCCTTTACCATGTTTTAATTTTGAGTTTGTGACTGATTTGATTTAAGGAAGAGGATGTTGTGCAATTGCTCCGAGATGAAGAATCTGCTGAAGACAAAATGATACAAACAGATATTAGTGATGAAGACCTGGAGAAGCTCTTGGATCGCAGTGATCTTATTGTCCATAACTCGGACGATGATAAAAACTTCAAAGGTCCTGCGAGTACATTTCCCTGTAAAGGGCCCGGATGGGAGGTGGTGATACCAACTGCGACTGGGGGAATGCTTTCTACTCTTAACAGCTAATTTCTCGTCTCTGCATCAGAATTATTTAGGCCGAGATATACTTTAAAAAATATTGCTTTTTGTGGTATGAGATGTAATGGCATTTCGAGACGGTCCCAAGAATGATGTCGCGGACGTGCTAATGTCCTAAAGGGCTTTCATTTTTGTAAATGCTTCAAAGTGGAACTTGCTACTTTGTAGTCATGATTTTTGTGAGTTGAAATTAGGCATTCAACTTGTTGAAAATATTTCAGTTGAGAAAGTGACTTTATTTTTCTGATGTTTGAGAGTTCTGTTACGTTTTTCATTGACCTTTTATTAATGGAGATGTGTTAGTTGAGTTTATGCTCAACCCGAATTTAAATCCATATTGATTGTACATCCTCAAACCTAAATAAACTTAAATTAAAAGATTCGCAAATCAATTAATACAGACCTTAAAATATAAGATTGGGTTGGCTTGATATTGGAATTGGATTCTTGCATGTTTCTTTTCCAATTACTATTCATAATGTTACAAGCAAGTTATTTAGGCATATTTGTATTAAATTAATTTTGAATTGGTTAGTTTAATTAATTTAGATTTGAACAGCTACAGTTTCAAGAATCCAATCTTAAAAATAGATGGAGAAAGTAAGAGATGTGGGTCTTAAAATTAGAGAAAACGGGGAGGGGGGTTGAAACAAAAGACTTCACTTGGAGGTGTAACAAAATTTCCATGGTTGGTAATCGCACCCAGGTCTCCTGGATGAATGCCACATATCCTCATGTCTATATCCTAACCGGTGGACTAGGAGGAATGGCTGATTTAATTTTAATTAATAACAAATCTTCCACGTATACGTTTTATGTTTTAATCTTACATATTATCATACAGAATAAAATATTGACTCTCAAATTTAACTGCTTTGTCATTGCCAATAAAAAATGACACAGCTAACTTTTCTGCAGCTGCCAAATCTCTTTCCTGCGAAAATTCGATCTCAGATTTTCAATCTATCTAAAGGACTCCTTGATTGACAAAAACATTCAATAGATCCTAATTTTGTTCGAGGGTGAAAACTACTCCTTCACTCAAAACTTTTTTTAAAAAAAAAATGCACTCTGATGACTATGCATTTTGAGAAAGACAACTAAGTGCCCCCAACACAATATTTACGGTGTTTTAAAAACCCAGTCCTGATTTAAGGCACAGGAAAATAAGAGAATAATAGTTTAATTTGACTCAAATAAAATATATTCTACTTAACTATGAACAAAATTAAACTAAACTAAGTCTTCTCAAGCCAAACTAACGGGTATCTATCCCAAATTAATCTAAGCATGCGACCTATGCTTGCGTCATACAATAAAAAAGTACCAAAATAAATTAAAGCATATTAAGGAACCAAAAAAAAACACATCATTGTATTTAGAATTAATCAAGACAAAACTAGAGTCTCTGCATAGAATTATATGGCCCTCCAATGGAAGAAAAAGGAAGTAAGGATTCAAATCTAAAAAAAACTACGCAGTCCACCAAACAAGAAGAAACCTAGTAACCGCCTTTAAGATCATTGACGACATCATAGGGAATGGGGGTTACAGTCTCCAACGTAGCACCTTCAACCATGAAACCTGGTTTAGGACCTTCGGGCTGTCTCTTAGTGCTCATGACCTCTCCCTTTGCCTTGGCTTCAGCCTTCAGTTGATCATTCTTAATCTTCCTCAAACGGAACTCCTCAGTGCACCTTGAAGGCTGCACATGCTCCACACGCACATGAATTCTCTTTTTGATTATTCTGTTCCCCACCTGGATCGCCCAAAAATTTTTAGTAAGCTTGGGTAACCTTTTATCATTTGTAATTGACAAGCATCAAATTACAAACTAAACCAAATAATTAAATCAGATAGTAACTGGCAGTACATATATGGTTTGATCGTAAGACCATAAATAGACATTGAAATTCATTGCTCAGCCTTTTGAAACATGTAACTCACCTACATGTACAAACACTAACAATATCAGATAAGTCTAGCGGAACAAGCAAACATGATTATACAACTTCTATGCATTGAATAGGCCAGCAAAATGGGAAATCTCATCCAAGAAATTGACTTGTCATCAAAAGAACACCTGGAAGCCTTCGAACTGATATCTACTAGTCAGGGAATTACAACACAAAATGACGGCCATTCAATCTGGAGTACTATCAAATTTGCTTAAAGATAGATATAAGTTATAAAACTAAACAAGAAACCATCAACACAATAAAAAACCTAGCATATCTAATAAATCAATTTGGCTACATTAGGATCACAAAACATAAATCAGAACTTGTTTTATCCCGTTATCTAAAATACGCATACACTGCAAATGATATTTCAATGAACAACCGAATGAAATAACAAACATTACGAGACCAAATGCAGTGAACCCCAAATCCACAAACGTAACCTCCGTGTTATCTACTCAATTGAGAACCAATTATAGAAAACATCCCAAAGAACTGGCATAAGCATGCCATACCAAGGGTTCACTAACAAGCGGAAGCAACAAAAGAGAAACCGATCATAGCTCCTAATCAGGGATACAAGCTAATTAACAGACCCCGGAAACAGATATGAATATATGCAGCTTATTCAGCAATAGCGAAAAGCACTTTTTGTCAAAACACCCAAAATGAATCAATTTCACGAATCACGAGACACCAGTAGACCGAAACCGAGAGGTTGAGGCATACCTGCTTGTTGACCTCGACGCCAATGGCGCGCTTGGTGACGTTCCAGACTCGGCCGGTGCGGCCATGGTAGAACTTGTGAGGCATGCCCTTGTGGACGGCGCCATTGACCTTGATGTCGACGTGGTCGCCGATTCGGTAGGTCCTGAGGTAGGTGGTGAGGGCGATGGTGCCCTTCTTCCTGAACGGCCGAGAGAACGAGTCTCTCGTACGAGATCTCAAACCGTGACCAGCCGGCATCTTTAGCAGCTAGGGTTTCTCTGTCTCCCCTCTCTCTCGAGCTGTAACTAGACCAAAGTACCAAACCCGACCTGAAGAAAATGTTTGCGGTGTGTTTTACTTGCCGTTAATGGCCGAAAAAACAATTGACGACGGTGCATACGGTTTTGGTGCTCTATTGGATGGGCCTTGTGTCGGGTTTTACCATAATGGGCCGAGTTTCGGCCATTAGGCCGAGTTAATTTCAGGTTTCTATTATAGTTTTGGGCCGTTCGGCAAAAGTTTATTGCTCACAGCAACCCACCCCAGCTCTCTTTCCCACGGCCTTCTCTTTTTGGAAAGAATAAAGACCCGCGTTTCATATCTTCGCCAGAAGCGTTCTTCTTCAACTCTCTGTTTGATTCATTACGAGCTTGATATAGGTGATAGGTCACCATAGTTGACATGCTTTACTTGAAGAGAGCTTCGAAGAGCACGGTACATAAGCTTTAGCTAGGCTCTCAATTTGTTTGTTTCATTTCCACATTAGTAATATAATGCGATTGTCGCTCATGTAAGGGATAATTGTCTTGTACATAGATTGCTCCCTCCTCTCTCAATTTTTTTGTCATCGCAGTTTCTTCTCTTTTTTATTTTCTTTTTCTTTAATTTTTTTTTTATTGAAAGAGCTTACAAGTTACATCTATGCTATCTTCTCTTTCCTCGTACATTCTCTTTCTCACATTTTGATTTGATTTTTTTAAAATTTTTGTGACTGTCGTTATTATCACTCATTTGCTTTTGTTTAGTAAATATTAGAAAAATACATATGATGAAAAAAAGAATAATAAAATATAAAATTATCAGACACATAAAAATATAAAGAATAATAAAGAAAAAACATAAAATATAAAATACAATATAATCCGTAAAATTCAAGGGGATAAACTAGTTTTTTTTTTTTGAGGTCAGGTGATGAACTAGTTAGAGTCTATGCACAGATATTTGTTTTTGCTTATTGGTATGATTTAATAAGAATCGAGTAATTTACAATGGAAAGAACATTAAATTAAATCTAATAAATTAATAGGTTTAATTAAAATTGCAAAATGGAGTAAAATGTATATAAGAAAGTAAGAACCAATGTAGGATTTAGAAAAAAAAAAAAGAATTAAACCATAAAAATAATTTTATTTGGAAAGTTACCCTTTTCGCCTTCGGGAGTCCAATTGCTGTGCCTGCGTTCACAATTTCCTGGGTTGGTTTGTTGATGTTCATTCACCCGCTGAAACCCAAAGATCGCCACTATTCGATTGGTGGTAACACAAGAATCGCAGACCAGAAATTCGCTAATGTGAATAGGTTTGTGTTCGATTCGCACCCAGATGAGGTAGCTACGTTCCAATTTCCGTTTTCGTATTTGAATTTTCCTTGTCTTCCAAGTTTCTGGTTGCGGGTGAAGGAAAGGGTGGTAAACCAGTGGCGCTGGAGATGATAACCCGGTCTAAACTTGTGGAGCAGCTCAGAGATTACCAGATCCGTTCCCAGCGCAAGCACTCTGCTCTCACTGTCTTCTCTCCCAAGCCCCATATCCATACCTGGTACCATTTTTAACCCTTTTGCCTTTTTCTTTCTTTTTTTGAATGTTATGGAAAGATCTCGTTTAGTTCTATCTATCTTGCAATACAGCATGTAGCTAACATTTTGAGCTGCCACATTTTGGGCATTTGAATTTGTATGGAAAGAATATTGAAAACTGTTCCAAAAATTGTATTTTTTTTTTAATTTATTTTTTGTATCTGTGTATCGACTTGTTCATTGGCGTTGAACTTCTGGCTCACTGCCAAGGTTTCTATTGTAACTATTGGATATCGGTTGTCGGTTGAGTATCTATTTGGCGTTATCAAGAATATGAATTATTATGAAATGTGAATAGCATTGTGTTGGAATCACTTGTAGAAGTTGTTTTGTTTCACTTGCAAATTTTGATTGACAATGATATATAACAAAAGAATTGTCACCGAAAGTGCTTCACTTTTTCCTTTTAAAAACAGGCTACTCAGCTCACTTTTCTACCAAAAATTTGTTCATGAAGAGCTAATATTGGAATCTTCTTGAAACCCTTAAGGACCTAGAGACATGAGATATCTTGTAGGTATTTAGACGGTGGCACACTGTTGCCAAATTAAAAAATGAGACTTTGAATTGGGTACTTTTGGGATTATGTAATATTTTTTTATCTATAGAGATATACTGAGGGATGCAACATTAAGGGGCAGAGACGGGAGGTGTGTACATTAAGCTAGTTCAGGTCTTCTGGTATCAAAAATATGCCATAAACATTAAACCTACGGTTTGCTTTAGATTTAAGGGTGAAGAAATTGGAATTCCTGTCCGCAGTCTTGCCATATTATAGAAACTTCTATAGGCAGCTCGTGCTTCTTGGCTGCTATTTTTTACATTGAGTTAAGGAGTTATTAAGGGTGCATAAAAATATGGGCAATGTCTGTGATGAATCTCAGGCAAATGAGGAACTGCTTCTTCATGGAAAAAGATATATCTGTTGTGATCTTTGTGGGTACTGATTCTGCTCAGAGTGGTGACTGCCTTTCATGCAATAAGAAGGCACACATATAGCCCAAATCCTAAACTTGTATTCGGATTGCAGTTCTTGCTCTATTTACCATTTTGATTTAACTCTTTGTTGTTTAACCTAATGAAATTTTAGACTGAAGTCAGAAAATCTTTTCATATCCTTCCAATGCTAGGTTTTCCAGGTTTGCTACAAGAGAATGTCTTTGTTTTTCTCCCTCTCCCCCCCCCCCCTTTTTTCCGTTAAGTATGATGACCTTGTCTCTAAGTTTGCAAGTGTGCACTTTCTTCTAGTGAGGGTGTATTACTTCTAGTGAGGCTGCCATTATAACTTGCAGTATATAAAGACATTAAATTTCAATTTATGTCTCTTTCTGACTGAGGGTGTATTACTGATCTGCGGCTAGCTGGACAACTTTATCAGGTCACAAATTTGATTACAGATGGATGACAGCTCTGGAGCCATAAGGCTGGGCTGAGTGAGAAGTAGATTGGATGGATCTGGAAATAAATTATATTATGGAGAAAAATGCATTTAAGTGGTCATGGATCAATTTAATGGATATGCTACCAGTTAGATATCCTTTGCATTTAACTGTCTTGTGCTCTATTTGGATGTAAATTAATTCCTTAATAAATTCTTGGTCATACAATGTCTGCTGCATTCATTTTGATTTGACTTGATTTGTCAACGGTATTGTTGCAGTCACTTGCACATTTGCTGTTATAATCCATATCATGATGTTTCTTAGGGACCATTAAGATACAAAGTTTTTTTATTCCGCAACAATGAAAGCACGTTTTTCTGTTTTTCTCTCTTATATTTATTCTAGGACTTCATTTGGAAGAGAAAATGTTCCATATTATTTGATTCAGGTCCAGTATCCTGGATTCCAATGTCTAAGATCTTGTAGCACTTATCAATGAGGCCCTACTGATTAGTACGTATTATACAAAAGAAATCAATTATAGAGACTAATATAGTTAAATGTGCTCTTAATAGACAAACATGGGTTTGCAGTCCCACATAAAATTGGTCCGGGGTTGTGAGATCCTTTTATAATCAGACTTATTAATGTCTCTAAAATGCATCGAAAATCCTGGCATATTATTGATACCATTATGCTTGAGATTTTTCTCAACTTCTTGCAGGGTTGATGTTGCTGTGGCAATTTCTTTTGCTTTAGTGTTCTTCATGCTTCTTGTCTCATCCTGTATGACCCTTTATTTGAGGCGGTTTGGGCTTTTCTTGGTTGTCCTATTCTTCAGTATATTCCTTCCTGTGCGCCTAAGAGTGTCTAGGCAAACATTGACGAGGAAGAGGGAAAGGAGACTGCCGTTGTCCATATGAGCGTCATTGTGGTGATATCTTGCATAATGTACACTGGCAGGCAAGGGCTTATTTCTTGGCTTTTAGTTAATTTGGTCTTTCATGGATACTTTTGGTGCTGCCAGTACTTGTCTAGGACACAAGTCACAACTATTTCATGCCTCTGAGATAGAGATGGTATTCATCTTCACAAAATGAATATGTCATACACTTGTTTCACATGTAATGATCATAAAATTGAGCCCAATCAAGAGGCATAAAATTTCTCTTATTTTGTTTTTTCACTAGCTTGTGGACTTTCAACACTTGAGGAATTCAGGCCAAGATGTTCTGCAGAGAGTTTCTTCATACATTCATCTGCAGCTGTGATATTTTAGAGCTGTATAATTCGCAAATGTAAATAGTTATAGCTGATGAACAAATAAGAATAGAAAAATCCTCTCTTTGCAAATTCCAGGCTAGCTGTCTAAGCACAATTTGATGTGTCCAGTCACTACCTGAAGCACTGACTCTTTTAAATTCCTTTTTATCATTCTCTGCCTAGATAGATTTTAAGGCTGAGATATTAGTTTCAGCATTCTTCCTCCAAAAGCTCAAAAAGCCATCCAAGAAGTCTAAATATGCACCATTTCGTTGTTGATGATGAACAGTTTTCAAATTGGGATTTACATTTGTTGAGGTAGAACTCTTGCTGTCTTAATTATATGATAAAGACAGACCTGGTGGTGGCAAGGATTATATCTGACTGATGTTAATTGTTAGGTAACAAGAGTAGAAGAGTGACTATATGTTGGAATGGAAAATAAATCAGATGAACTTTAGTCAGCCACTTTAGTCAGTCTCTAATTGGCACGCTGCTAATTTTATATCTCCTATGTCTGTTTCTGATAAAGAAAAGTAGGTATAACTCATGAAGCAGATGTTGGCAAACATAGCAAAATCCAAAGTAAATGCATCCTTGGCTGTCTATATTTTTCATAGTTTGTAAGTAGCTAAGTGCTGTCATGGTCCCCCACGGTTCCAACTTGTTATGCTCCCTTTAGACATTGCTCAAGGTAACGAATATCATGAGCAAGAGAAGAAAAGAAAAAAGTAGGAAAAACATAATCAAATCTTGGTGCACTTGGTGGCATACAGGTGACATGATTGCTCTAAAATAATGAGTATGTGGCCCTCCAACATGTCTTCCGAATGTGTTTAGGGGCTTCTTGTGGATAATAGATGAGTATGAACGATGTCTAACAATTATTGTTGCATCACTGTGATTCTTTTCTTTCTGCTTCATAGCCTAGATTGTCTTGAGTATAAGATGGAACTCCCAACAGCCTATATACCTTTAGATTCCGTTTTGAGGAGGGGTACAGAGAATTATGTGTCACCAACTGCCTTATTTCTGTAACAATATAAAGGCAATCCAATGGAACGTCAATTGCAGATATTATCCTTTTAATCTTCTGTGATCCGACCTGATTAATTTATCTAAATTTTCCTGGTGATGTTATATGTATAATTGTATGGTGGTATTTGAGATGCTGCATAATGCAGTTACTCTTTTTGAGAAAGTGGGTTAGCTGAAAGGATGGTATATACCTTTTATGGCTTCATACACAAAATATATACTAGCTAATATAGTGCACTATCATATAACTGAAAAGCTGTTTATATTTAATAAATACGCATGGCACTTAAATTTTAATATACAAAAAATAAAGGGAGGAAGCACGTTTTACAGCTGAATCACGGTTTTAGTTGTCAGCTGCAGCACTGGCAGTAGACAAAAAATTCCGTTTGTCTGTGTCCTGAATTTGAAGTTAGATTAGTGTTGAAGTGAGATAAAACTTGTTTTATTTGTTTAGTCTGATCAAATCCATTTCCTATTCGGCTTGTGGGTTTATTAGAGAAGGAACTTGTCATGGCATGGCCCCCAAATTCGTTTACTATTCAGTTTGTATGTTTAGAGAAGGAACTTGAGCATTTCAAACCCAGAGACTAGGGTTGCTCTTGCGCTTTGTGTGGTAAGAAAGTGACTTCCCTCTCACTTATTATTAATGCTTTTTTAAGATAGTGATGGGCGATCTACCGCATTAAACAAGAAAACAGTTCTTGAGCCAAGCCACTTCCTTAACCAAAAACCCTAAACTAGACTTTTTTTATAGGTTTGGTTGTCATGGGATAATTAGCCACTCTTTATTCTTGCTGATGAAAACGAAGGATTACTCAGTTGCAATGGCATAAAAGGCGAAATTCTCGGCCAACTAGCAATCCCACTAAGTTTAAACAAATCCAGTATCATTAGTTTTGAGGTTGTATTTACCTTGTGCCACTGCAGAAACTTCTTTCTCAAGCGTTGTGCTTGGTTGATTTATTGTATTGTGGTTGTATTTGTCCCTAACATATTCTTATTCAACGGAGGCATGAACCCGTCGGTGGGGACTAAATATTTGACGAGACGTCGCCGAAAGCAAAAGTGAATGAGCCCTGATCCGTTTGCTTCAGGCTTCGGTTTTTCACTTCAAACCATCATTTTCTTCTCGCTCGAGTTCTTCAACTTTGGCATGCTTTTTTTCTTTTCGAATTTTTAAATGTAGGGAGGAAACGTGATATGGTAATGAATCCAATTTGAATCACTGAGTCTGAAATGCCACCGATTGTTTAGTTCCCTGCCCAGGATCCCCTCTGACTTATTGCTCTATTAGCTTACGTTGAACAGTAGGCCTAGGTTGCCCTTATGATTCGGTTCACAAAGACTACATGGGTTGTTGATATGACTCATGCCATGAGCCTGCCACTCAAAGTCCCGATGAGAGCACATTTACGAAAACTAGTTTATGAATAAAGAGAATCTCATGATTTAAATATCACACTGAATTTTTATGTATGCCCAATGTGAAACGATGAACAATTTGATAGTTTATGAAATTGGAATATCCATTTTACAAATAAACTACTTTATTCACATTTTCTTTCAATCTCACTTTCCTTATTATCTTGTTAATCTTTGGATTTTAGTATATGTTGGGATAGATATTTATTCCGCTCAAATGAACTTTTGATTTTTTTTTATTTGATTTGACATTTACATAATTTCTTAAGTGTAATTCTCGACTTAAAAGTTTATTTAATTTAAAATAAATATTTACTATTTTTAAATTAAATGTGATTATTTTTTAAATATAAATCATTTATCAAGTTCATCAAAACCAAATTAACATAATTTAACCCATACATACACTTAATTGTTAAGCAATATCATTGCAACCTAGGACTTCATCATAAGGAGAATTCTTGCTGTCCCTGAGACGAAGAAATATTACCATCATTTAATGTCGCGGGTCTCACAGATGTAGACTAGAAAACAGTAAGATTCACAAAATTAAATGACTATGATTGATGTGGTGTGGAAAAAAAAAAACGTAATTTGTGGAGGAAGAAAGAATCTCTTTTATCTTAATTTGTTTTACATCTACATGTTTATTCTTATGCGTATCTAGTGTTCACAAATCAACGATAATAATGGATTTCAAAACCTTTTACTTACTAACATGGAAAGATTATATTGTGAAAAAGAAAGACAATAAATTTCTTATAATAGGATATACCATGATTTATATAAGGATTTATAGATTAAACATAAAAATAATTTATGTTTTTTCTATCATACATGATTCTAATCCAATAATAATATGGTGGCTTTTTAGCTGCATCTCTTAATTTGTGTGTGTGTGTGTATTGCCACCTATCATCACGGACTGAAAGGTTATAATTTATTTTTCTTTAATTTTTATAGACATATTTTTTATAAACATATAAAAGTATATGGTAAAATCCATGTAATAATAAAAGAGTGAATCACAATCTTATGGAACGTCGAATATACTCTATCACGGGTGGGTTCCATACGGACCATAACAAATATCAAATGCTAAATCTTCTTTTCTTTACTTTTCTTTTAAAAAAAATTTCTCTCTGTTTTGAAAGGAAATTTCATTTTAAAAAATGAATATATCATGAACCAACAATGTTAATAGTTTAAATTTTTAAATTGTTGCATAAAGTCACATAAATAGTCGTATATCTAATATAATCATTAGTAATTCACCCTTCAACTGAGAAAGAGAGAACACAATAAGAAAAAAAAAAAAAATACCCCGACCATAAGCTACAATTGATTTGGACCGTGAAGTGGACGATCTAGTATTTGCATGCTTAGCAATTCACACCGTAGTCAATGCCTCTGCTAGTGCCATTAAAGGGATAAAAATAAGGGCAGATTTTCTTACTATAATTTAATGTGATGTAAATAATAATGCGCACTTTTCTTCTCAATCATGAAGACTTTATCTTCTTGTCTGCATATCATGGTGTCTGAGCGAAGTATGTGAAAGCATGCAAACATTACATAATTCAAAGGTGCGTAACAAAGTGAAAAGAATGTCTCAAGTCGTAACAAGGCAGCCAGGCAGGTTAGGGTAATTTTTCTTTCCTTTCCTTTCTTTTTGTTGTCTTCCAATCAGTTCTTTAAATCCAATCGGTGCAAGTTTCTGCAGTGTTTAAAGATGTTTTCCTTTGTTGAGGCAGCATTGGCCTCTCAATCAAAAAGGAGGATATTGATTTTAATTGAAAATTCCAATATCTTAATATGTGATACCTTAAAATTGTGTAAGTAATTATTTATGTAATTTTAAATTAAAAGTGATACGTTAAAGCTTTTTTCAAATTAATGATTCAAGATTTGAATAGCTGGTAAAGTTTGTGCAGTGTATAATTCACTTTCATGGTACCCGTCCATATTTGGTACCTAATATCTAGCTAGATCTAATTAATCTTAAACTTCATTTTTTTTACAATATTAAATGTTCATTAACAACACCAATTAATTAATTTTGAGAGAGAGAGAGAGTTGCACATAGTGACTGGAACTGGTCAAAAGATTGTTACTTGGAAAGCAGAGCCCCCAGAAGGCTATGATTATAGCTGACATTATGCCTGAGACTACTTGATGCATCGTGCGGCCACGTTTTCAGATGCGCGCGTGAGCAATGATTGAGGTCCCCCTTGGTTTGCTCAACTCAATCATGATGGGACTGCAACGCTGGGGCTTGGGGACCCCCATTCCCTTTCTTCTCTCAATATTTCAACCATTGACACATCCAAAAGGAGCTTCTCTGTTCCCACCATGCATCAAATGCTCTTTCAACTTTGAACTTTGAAGCTTAATTTGTTTGCTTTTGTTTTGTCCTTGCAATTGAATATACTGACGCCCTGCGTGGGTCAGTACAAACACCTCGTTTGTGTCAAACTCATAAATGGGTCGGTAGTTGGTTGGTATTGCTTGCTGTGTATTTGAAGATTGAGGACCAGATTCTTATTGAACTTCAAAGTTCCCATGGCAGATGGCCACTGTGAGAGATATGGGTTTCTTTAGTGTCTTGTACGCTAGCTTCACATTATTCAAGTCAAACAGCTAGTACTGCAGCCTTCTGCAATATACTCCTACTATAATGCAGACAAAACTATACATCTCTTCCTCGAACTGCATCCCTATCTTACTTTGGTTCGAGCATGGGTATCAACTTCAACTAACAAAAGACTATAAGAACTACAAGATTTTAAGCTTGAAATAACGACAATTATTACAAGTTGATTAGGAGCATGGGGTTCGAAATATGAACAGGGTTGGTTGCACGTCTTTGCCTTTTCCCTCTGGTGTGGACTATGGAGGTTCTTTCTTCTACTTTACTACAACAGCTAGACCATGCTTAATAAATCCGTACACAGCATGCGCGTTTGTCCATTCCCAGCAAAAGGAATATATATGTCACAGCATTACTTTTCTTGAAGTACGCTTTTCTCTGTTCGGTGATAAGTCACACGTGGTTCGCCCTATCTCATATTCTGCTACTCGCATCATTCTTTACTACTTCCTTTGTTCCAGAGTCCCTTGTATTGATTGCTGGCCCCCTTAGGCCACAATTCTGAGTGTTGATCAGGGAAACGAAGCACCAACCCCGAAATCTAGCGGAGACAAGGACAATATATGGACAGGATCGGGCGAATGATAATGGCCTAGAAGATCTATTTATCAGCATCTATGGAATGGTGTTTGTTTTCTGTTTAAAACCAAAATTAACCAGAGGGAAGCTAAAACACAATCATAAAAAAATACAGTAATAACCTGTCTCCCTCATCACTAGCGTTATCATTATAGTTACTTTTATGCCAATTATTATGCATGTTGCGAACAGGAGAGTTGGGACATACTTCATCTTTTTCATTACTTTGGTGGGTGTTGGAGCCTTGGGGGAAAATTGGCCTCACCCGCCCTTATTAATCTCCGACAAGATGTAGATGTTACTGGCGTGTACACATTTTTCAGACACACGTTACATTTTTTTTTATTGCTTGCAATGAAAAAGTAAAAGTTTAAAAAGAATTCGTATATGTATGTCAAGCAATTTCTTCACTTAAGTGAGACCAATACAAATAGAAGTTTAGTTTCATTTGTTTAATATAGTGATGAAAGGTAACCAGAGGGGTTGACGTAACGGTGCATGTGAGTATACCAAGTTGGACCATCAAGAAGAGTAGCATTGTAACAATGTTTGGGGACTATCCTAAAAAAAGCGCATGAAAATTACCAAAGTTTTTTTTAAAAAAAAATGGGAACCAAGGTCCACTCACCATACATGAGGCTACGCGCCGCCCCTAAATGTGCAATGTGTGGTTCGGTACACTATCAGTCTATCACCGACGTAAAGTCTTACCTCTGCTAATTCTTGAGGTGGCCATGGTCATGCTGCAAAGAATTTTGTATGACATTTTTTATATAGGATTGAAACGGTAGATTAATAATTTAATATGTGCAAATTTATCCAAGGATTTTTTGACTGTAATATAAAAAAAAAAGTTATAAGATAAAAAAAATTAGTGCATTTTTTCGTTTAATTTTTAAAATTTTAAAAAATATGCAAACGAACATAATGATCTCCAACAAAAAGTGATCATAATAAATAAAGGTAATTAAGAAATACGCAAATAGAAACAGTTAATGATGGGTCCTCTCTTATCCTTTGTTATTTTCTTCCTTTGCCTTTTTTGGTAACGAATTTGTTGAATTTATTATAATATTTTAAAAAAATATTGTTTTAATTTGTCGTATGAAATTTAATTATGTTATGTGAAAAAAATTTAACATTTGATTTTAATAAATGATAGTTATATAATAAATAATACTAATGTGAATCTTAAATGTTGTGATATGTTTATTATCTTCAAAATAATTGATAAGTTATAATTTAAAATATTAAAAAAAAATAAATTTCATAAATTAAACCTTTCAATTGGTTTTTTAAAATTCTTCATTTATATTTTCTTCCTATTATTTTTTTCTTTCATAATATTTTTTAATTTTTTAAAAATTTATTTTTAACTATTTATAATAATTTTTTTCATACATCTTACGGGTAATATTGCTTATTAAGATTAAAGATAGGTGCTATGTGAAACTGTGAAAGACAATAATAGAGAGGGTGGTGGTGGATCTGATTTTCAATTGAAAGGGAGACAGGGAAAGAGAAGGGGCATTGTTTATGAGTAGTGTGGTAAAATAAAATGGGAAAGCAAGCACACGGGGCGATTGAAGATCTTTTGCTTGGCTTTTGTGGAGGTTTGGCGGCAAAATCCAGTGTCTAATCAAATCGAATCGTGCTGTAAAGACAACCAAAGGCCTACACACTAATGAACTATCAACCCGGTTGGTGCGCATTAAATTCTCCTTCCTATACGTCGTGTCATTCACACGTGCGGTCCCGCCACGTGGCTCGCCTGATAGCCTCGTGGCTGCAATGATTGGCTATGTTGGCCACCGCACGAGTGGGTTTGTTACTTGCGTTATGGGCCTTTCGCTTCGTCTTCCGGTTTTCGGGTTTCGTAATTTCGTTCTCCAAAGCTTTTTCTCTCTAATTAAACAAAAATAGTTTATAAATTTTATCATAATTTATTATTAATATAAAAATATTCTATATTATTATTTAATTATATATTACTATATTCTTAAATAAGTTTATTTTTTTATAATATTATTATAATCAAATTTTTAAAAAATTATAAATAGACTGCTCATATAATTAATAACAATATAAAAAAAATTTATATAAATAATAAAGTAAATTTAAATTTTTTATTTTTTTAAATAATTGTATAAAAAATTGTTCTTGTATCAGTATGCGTATATTTAATGTTATGTCAATTTTTTTGTATTTTTATAACAATTTTGTACATTAAATTTTCTTTAGTAAAAACTTTAATGTATTATTTATTTTGTACATGATAAAAAAATTAATTAATAATATGTTGATTTGTGAAACATCTAAAATTGTAATTATATTTTATTTGTATATATACATGATGAAAAAAATTTATTTACTTTATATATTGCATATGAATATATAATCATTTTTATAATATTATTTATCAGTTGATTGAAATTGACCTATTTATTTATTAAATAATTCAACAATGGGACACATTTTAATTCAAAGGTTGAATTGCTTATTTTAATTAAATAAATTTAAACATATTAATATCTTAACTCAGTTACAATCCTAACGATAGAAGTAAAATAAAATAAACAAATTTTTATGTGAATTAAAGATTCTTAAAAAAAAATTATTTTACAATATTATCCAAACCAAATATTTGATTTTGGATTAAAATTATTTTTTTAAGGTTAAAATTACAATTTATCAACAAGGCCCATTGTTGTAGGACCCATCATGTCATGGAGTATATATTTTTAATTTTTTAAAAAGTAATATGTATTTATAATATGATTTATTAAATTTTATATATATTAATTATTAAATAAAGTATTAAAAATAAGTAATATTTATTCAAAAATTTATTCATATCACAACCTCACTTCCCTCCCAATTCGCAGGTTGAGGGGAGCAGGAAAATCTCAACTCTCAAAGATTTGGACCTAAATCACTTCCTTTCGTTTTTTCTTGAAAAACTTCCTTCATTCTTTAATTAACGAGTGTACCAAACTCAGGAAATGTACTTTTCTCTCTCATTGTGCATAAGATTGCTATTAGATAAGTAATTTTGCACTAAAAAATCAAAGTATTATTTTTTTTAGATGTTATTTAACCTGTGAAAAAAAAAAAGAAACTTGTGTCAAATTACCAAAAAAAACGCAAAAACGATTGGGAAAAAAATGATACAACATCAAATTTAACGGCAACTTAGTGAGCTTACATACAATATGTTACATGTTAGAAGTTACTTCTTTTTTATATTGAAAGTCAAACCCGTAATGTTTATTGAAATTTGTATTCTTAGTTACTTTCCCCCGTTCAGATATCAGCCGAAAGTGTGTTGTAACTTTTGCTAAACCAAATTTAAAAATTCACGTTTGGGGAGAATCTAATATAAGAAAAAGACAAACAAGAGTGAAAAGGAAATAGAACTGATTTTGGGGCAAAAGATCAAAAGCAATTTACCTGCTTGTTTTATCTAGCAATCCAATGTCAACGAGTTTTTTGTCGAAAGAGAAAATTTTCGTTTAAAAATATTTGTTTTAAACACCATGTCACATTAAAATAAGTGTTAAACAAAAAATTATTGCATGCTTATAAAATGTCATTTCCACATCCAGGATACATCTATGTTTTAATTTACGGGTGGCAGACAAGTTCTATGCTTCTCACTCTCTCACGAATGCATGTGCATTTGGTAAAGCTTGGGAATGCAAGTTGGCAGATGTGACTATGAAATAGAGAAAGTGCAATTGCACATGAAGGGTAATAATGTAATCATGTGGATTGAAATGAAACAAAATGTTTATAACTTCTTTCGTCTTTCTTATTTTTAATATATGGTCTAATTAGATAAGATGTACAAGTTAGTTTCATGTCCAAAGAGTCACAATTTTACCCAAAAAAATCAAATGCACAAATTTTGAAGTCTAACAAAACTTTTTAATAATGTAATAATATCAAAGAACTATTTTGAGCTAATAATTATGTAAATTATCAATAGTATTGAGTATTTTAGTTGGGAAAAAAAAACAATTTTAATAAGCTTCATTCAATTTCAGTAGACGATAATATAAATTGTCATTCTTATATAATTGTTAATTGAGTGTGCCTCATTTATTTAAAATAAAAATTTTCGGATTGAGTGTTTTTGCAAACGAAAATATTTCGTGAGGTAATAGATTGTAATGGGATACTTAGAAATTGTGCAAAAGTCCTTTCATTCAAACAAAACGAAATGAGCAATTTTTAGTTTTAGCAAATGATTTAAATGATCATTTTTGTTTTATTCTTATTTAAAGGTTTTAAGATTTTCAAATTCCGTTGCCTGAGTTATAAATGGCCGCGATCTAGTTGAAAATTATGCACTAATTTTTTTAAAACACTAATTTTGCACTAATTAGGTGGGAAAGAAGTTGTTAGGAGCAGAATATGTCAGGAAATTAAAATGGATGAGGTTTGAGAACAAGTATATTATAAATTTAAGTCATACTAAATTTTTTTGATATAATAAAAAATAAAGTAAATTTTAATTATATTCTTTTTATTTTTAAAGTGAATACTATATATTTTTATATTTTTTACTGTGTGTTGTTATTAGAGTGATAGATTTTATTTTCGTCATTTTAAGGTCGTAGGAGGTGTATTGTATAATTAACTAAAAAGTAAGATATGTTTATTACAATCTAATTAAAATTATTAAAATTTGGCTTTTCACGTTTTGTAATGGTATAATTTACAGTTCTTATATTTTGTATATCAACCTTGTCATTTTTTTTTAAGTGTCTGAGACATATTATAACATTAGGATCTACAATCAAAATATGGACATAAAATTTTTCATAAATTTTGTCATAATCAAAAGCATTAAAAAGTTTCATTGGGACCCACATTTTGATCATATTCTAGAATTTCGATGATTGAAACAGCTGAGATGCCGAAATATATCAATCATAGAGAATAATTGTGCATTAATCATAATTGTGGTTCAAGTATGAAACGACATGTTAATTCTTAACTTATAATTCAATTAAATTGTTCGGCGTACTCACGGGTACTAACCGCCAAGTGCAGCATTCATTATAAAGATTCAAATTCTTTTTTTTTTCTCTTTTCTTTCTTTAATTTTGTCTAATAATTAAAACATTGACAACTCAACAGAAAAAAGTATATTTTTTAATAAATTATCAACATTTAATTAAAAATAAAATTAGAAATAAGAAAATAAAGCCGAATAGTCGAGTCCTCGTTATAGTAATCAGTCATAAATTTAAGCTAATAATCACAAATTGATGTCAGTTAATGCATAAGTTGATCTAAAAATCTTTTTTACCATTAAATAAAAGGAGAAAGATAAGCATTCACTTATAACTAGAGTGATAACAAGTCTGTTGGAGACAAATTTCAGTCAAACAATCTTACATTTTAGACTATACTTTTTTTCTTTTTTTTACACTGAGTCTCGGACTTCTTTTACTAAAAAAATATTATCAAAGAAAATATAATAATAAACAAATGATCCACGTGAATTATACAGTATCGAATAGAGAAAAAAAAATGTATGTGAATAACCTTTCTAATAATACAAGAAACATCTTTGATTAGATACAAAGTTAATAACAAATAAATAATACGTGTGAAAAACTTGTCGCAAACTTAACGAAATTTATTGAAAGAAGATAACAGTCAACTACACCCGCGAACAAGAGAGAATCATGACGATTCATAATCAAATTCCATTGACTCTGTTAGGTATTTTTCATAAAGGTTGCATTTAAAATTAATAATTTTAAGATTTGATTTTATTTATAAATATAAATTTTTATTTAAAAAATAAAAAAATATGAATTGAGAAGATTTAGAAATCTTTAAAAATTTCATGAATTTTAAATAAGTTATTTTTAAAATTTTATTAAAAATAAGAGAATTTGACTAGATTTGAGTGGAGTTTATTTAAATTTACTTTTATACTCTTAATCATTTATTTAGAAATGAAAGAAAAAGTTTATTACAATAAAAGATAAAAATATATTTTTTAAAAAAATAAAATTAATTCAATTTTTTTTTATATTCTAAACATAAAATTTAATTTTTAAATTAATCAAAATTATAATTTTTATAATGAGTTTCAAACACAAAAATTAATTTATCTAATTTAATTTAATTTAATATAACTCAAATTAATTTAATTCAATTTTAATTTTAATGATTCCAAATACACCCAAAAAGAAATAAAGTATGAATTTGAAAAATGAGAATAATGAGATTGTATGGGAGTTACAAGTCTCATTTAAATACAATTATAATCAATTAAAAATATGTTAAAATAAACAATTGGTCCCTATAGTTTCACTTAATTTATATTTTGATTTCTATAATTTTTTCTTTGAATATTAATCTTTATAATTTTACTCATTTACATAACTTTTGGTACACGAAATGATAATTTCATTGAATCAGAATAAAATAGGAATATAATATAATAGAATAGTTATTCTTACTCTATAATTTGGTAACTTCTAGAATGTAATGACTTTCCAAGCCTCTCTACTGTTTTGTATATAAAATCACTGTAAAATAAAATTAAAGTTGATATAAATGACATGAATATTTCTTATAAAAAAAAATCTTTTAAACATTAATAAAAAATATTTAATTTTAATTTTTTTAATAATTTGAATTAGAATAAATATTGTCATCTTTTAAAAAAATAATGTTATTACCTCAAGTAAATACTTCATATTTATTTTGATATATAAATAAGTTTTTAAATCAAATACAAAAAATTTACGTCAAGACTTAAAAATTATAATGATAAACTAAAATATCATCAAAGTTAATAAGTAATCAAATATATAAAATTTGACCATAAAAAAATTATACCATAAACTAAAAAATATCAAAACGGATAATATTTTATTACTAAAAAAAAGAAAGACAATAGGTGTAATTATATAAAATTATTAAAGATATATTAAGAATAAATAATTTTAATCCCCATTCCATATAGCATGGAATCCTAATCCCACATCTCTAGGAGGGAATGGATTTCATGATCCATTCCTGGTTTCATGGAATAAGGGACATGGAATGAAATCACCATTCTTATGAATTTTTTTTTCAAACAAATATAAGAATGTCTCATTCCTTAGAATGGACATGGAATGAAATTACCATTCATGTGTATCAAACGTCGCGTTAGGATTTTAGTCTTTCAGGAACTAATATTTTAATAATTATAAATTATAAAAACTAATTTTTTATGAAAAAAGAGACTAATACTTTATTAAATAAAAATTATAGAAACTAAAATTTAAATAAATAGAATATATAAAGACCGATACCTTAACAGTAAGGACTAAAATCTAAATGAGTAAAATTATAGGGATCGATATTCAAAAAAAAAATTAATAAAAATTAAAATCTAAATCGAACGTAACTATAAAGACTAATTATTTCTTTTAATTATTAAAAATATATAATTATTGCTTTATTATATTTAAAATAGATAAGCAAAAAATTCAATACTTGCATGTGCATGAGAATTCAAGAGCTCATCTTTATTATCCGTGTCTCATCTCATCCTTATATAAGAATAAAATAAATTTAAAGATAAATTTATTTGTAAAAGTTAAATTTAGTTTTAAAAAGTTTATAGGTAGAATAATTCTAACATAAAATAGTGATTGCATCTTGTGTCTCTTCAAAACAAAATAATCAACAATAAAATTTACATATCATTTTTTTACATAAACTTTTATATCAAAATTTATATGAGAATTATTTTTGTGCAGAATCCACACATTTATAGGTTTTCTCTCAAGAAAATAGACCAATCTGATATAAAAATAATATAATTAAAAATATTAACAATTCTTTCATAATTCAAATTTCATACGCCTTGAAAATAATTGAAGATAGTAATTAGCAACTAAATAAACATTGAAGAACTAATTGAAGCCCTTTGGTTCATTGTGCGGATGTGTTTTAGTTCACGACATTTCCGAAAGGGCAGCATTATTTTCTGCCTTCGTTGTATAAATTATTATTATTATTATTATTATTATTATTATTATTATTATGTTAACATCGGCCCGTATCACTTTCTATCCAACCAGACCCAGTCGTTTCTTAAAAAAAAAAAAATGAGAACAAGAAAATGAAGGAAGAAAGAAACATAAAGGAAAAGACAAAGTATTCATTAATCTTTGCATGCCTTCAACCTCTCTCACAATATCATAATAGGGAGGAGAGGGGCAAAAAAGAGTAATGTTACATTTCTTTTCTCTTCAAAATTTTTATTTTTTAAAATTAATATATTAATAAAAATAAAAAATTTATATTTTATAAATTTTATAACCATTGAATATTTTAAATTAAATATTTAGTTAATTTATTAATTTAAATATATACGCAATATTATATTTATCATCTTTTCTTTTTTGACAGCTGAAATATTAGGAATTGGGAATTGAACTTGGTCCTCAACCATTTGGGAGAGCCCTTGGATCATGTGTGCTGTGTGTGCCATGTCAATGTCAATTTATACTATTAAATTAATTCTTAAAATGGGATCCAGATTTTAAATTGAGTAATGTTATATTTTTTAAAATATTTTTTAATAATTAAAATAATTTTATATATTATTTACTTATCTTGTTAATAATTTTTATAATTATTAAATAAAATAAGTATTAATGACTTTTTATGTTCTAAATATATCAAATATTTTATTTTTTATTTAATACTTATTGTATTATTTTATTTATTTTTATCTATTTTATAAAAGATTTTTTTAAAAAATATTTATCATTTAAAAAATATTAAAAAAATATTAATTAATTTTTTTAACTTTATCTTTATCTTTTAATTGAGAGAAAATAAGTGGAGTAAATAAAATTAAAAAAGAGATAAAATATTAATGAAGTGAAAAAAATAATAATTTAATTATATTAAATTATATTTTATTACAATTAAGACTATTAATAACTTTTTTAATCATTGTGTAATTACTTTAAACTACAAATAAAAGTGAATGGAATGGAATAAGTATTAAGAGTATTAAGACTATTTAAGGTTTTTATAAAAGGTTTAAGAAAGTTAATAAATAGTTTTAATTATAGAGAAATATAATTTAATATAATTAAATTTTTTTTTTTCATTTCATTAATATTTTTTTTCTTCTTTATTTTTACTTATTTTATAAATTTTTTCTCTATTAAAAGATAAAAATAAAATTAAAAAAATTAATTAATATTTTTTAATATTTTTAAATGATAGATATTTTTAAATAATTTTTTTTTATTAATTTTCTCTTCATTAAAAGATAAAAATAGACAAAAAAATAATAAAATTTAATAGTATTAATTATCATTAAAGAACTAAATTAATATTTTATATAAATAAAAAAGAATGTGAATTGTATAAACCTTTAAATGACTAAAACGAATATTTATTCTTGTTTTTTTACTCCAAACAGTTAAAAATATTATTAAACTGATCCATTAACAAATATTTAAAATTTTTCTTACCGAAAAAGTATAATGGACCAGAAGAAAGACAGCACATATAATTAAAAAAAAAATGAGTGATGAGTTAATCAAATTGGAATTAAGCGTAAATGAAAATTTAATTTGTAAAGAGCATTCTTTTCCAAGTGTAAAGCCGATTTCGTTGCTACTTTCCGCTGTTTTCGCTTAAAGACAGAAGAGAAGCTTATAAAAGCAGCCTATTGGCTTCACGCTTTCATTAGGTCCGATTTCATCGAAACCACCTGCTTCAAGCGATTTCATTACGCCAGAAGCTCCTTTTCAGCAGATGTAAAGCCTTTGCTTTATCTTATAGGAAACTGCACATACCAGCTTCATTTCTTTTTGCTTTACAACAGAGAGAAAGATCAGAAGATTGGGTAGAAAGATCAGACAGGCTATCTCCATGTCTGGCTCGTACCTCACTTTCTGTTCTCTTTTTTCCATCCTTGCTCTTCTTCTAATCTTCATTCTCCTCAAAAGAAAGCAACCCAAGCATAATCTTCCCCCAGGCAAAATGGGGTGGCCCTTTCTGGGGGAAACCCTTGGGTATTTGAAGCCTCACTCTGCTACTACAGTTGGAGTTTTTATGGAGCAGCACATAGCAAGGTAAAATCAGTAGCACTCACAAAATGACTAGACATCCTTTGATTACAAACCCATCTTGTTTTCCTTGTTAGGAAAAAAAAGACTCAAACTTGCCCAATCTCTGCAGGTATGGTAAAATTTACAAGTCGAATTTGTTTGGCGAGCCAGCGATTGTCTCAGCAGATGCAGGGCTGAATAGGTTCATATTCCAGAACGAAGGGAAATTGTTTGAGTGCAGCTATCCAAGAAGCATTGGTGGAATACTCGGGAAATGGTCTATGTTGGTCTTAGTGGGCGACATGCATAGGGACATGCGGGCTATATCACTCAACTTTCTGAGCCATGCCAGGCTCAGAACACATCTACTGAAAGACGTGGAGAATCACACCCTGCTAGTTCTAAGCTCGTGGAAGGAACATTCCACATTCTCAGCTCAGGAGGAAGCCAAGAGGGTAATTAAAAATTTTCATTTTTAATTTGATGATGCTAGATTCTACTGAAAGAGAACAGCACCAGAATCAAATAAAGGAGTAAACTAAAGGCTTGTTGGCTTAAATTGCAGTTCACCTTCAATTTGATGGCGAAACATATGATGAACTTGGATCCTGAGAATCTCGAGACAGAGCAACTGAAGAAAGAGTATGTCACTTTCATGAAGGGGGTAGTATCGGCGCCTTTGAATTTACCCGGAACTGCATACAGGAAGGCATTAAAGGTGATAATAATTAATCAATTAATAGTTAACTTATTTAGAGAACCCCATTTGTTTTTCTAATTAGCAGTACTGTAGTACTGAACTTTTAATCCTGTCCTGTGATAATTTTATATTTTACAGTCTAGGTCCACCATACTGAAGTTCATAGAGGGGAAGATGAAAGAAAGAGTCAAAAGAATCCAAGAGGGAAATGAAAGTTCGGAGGAAGATGATCTTCTAAACTGGGTTTTGAAGCATTCAAATCTTTCAACCGAGCAAATTCTTGACTTGATTCTGAGCTTGCTCTTCGCTGGCCATGAAACTTCATCGGTCGCCATCGCTCTAGCTATGTTCTTCTTGCCTGGTTGTCCTCGAGCTATGCAACAGTTAAGGGTAAGCAACAACGACGATGCTACTACGTGCATCATTATTGTCAACTCTCACCAATTTTCTGAAAAATATATATTTTCCCAGTTCAACTACAACACATAAAAGTTGTGAAAAATTTTACTCCTAATAATTATTTCTTGTTTTTTTTTTGTGGGAAAATAATAGGAAGAACACCTAGAAATCGCCAGAGCCAAGAAGCAAGCAGGGGAGGTTCAACTGACTTGGGACGACTACAAAAGAATGGAATTTACTCACTGTGTAAGTCACATATGATGAATAAATTGTGGGGTCTTCCTGTCCTTTTTTTTTACCCAATTTTTCTAAACAATAGTTGTTATTAGATCAACAGAAAAAATACTTATGGAAAGTAAGGAGATTATATATGTAAATTAATGTTCAGAAATACATAAGAGCTTTTATACGTATAAAATAAAATTTGGTTTATATAATGTTATCCTCAATTGCTCTTTGTGAAGGTTGTGAACGAGACACTTCGGCTGGGAAATGTTGTGAGGTTCCTTCACAGGAAGGCAATAAAAGATGTTCGGTACAAAGGTATATAGCATTACTGTTGGTATTCTTTTTTGGTTGAAAGATCAAAATTGCTTTTGTGGCAAAAAGAAGAAAAGATAAAAAGTTTCGTTTAGGTCTTATAGTAAAGGGAAAGTCGCCGGAAATTCAAGGCGTTTTCAGTATTGAAAATGTTTGTTGGTGTTTGAAAGGTTATGACATTCCATGTGGGTGGAAAGTCCTTCCGGTTCTTGCCGCCGTGCATCTGGATCCTTCGCTTTTTGACCAACCTCAGCACTTCGATCCATGGAGATGGCAGGTCAGTTCTACTTAATAACTGTAGACAGCACGCCTTGTATAATTATTATCCATCCTTTTTTCTTCTTCTTTTCTTCAAGCCAAGGCTTAATTAACAATATTTATTAGGAAAAAGGGTAAGAGAGTGATAAGCAGAGGTCCCCAATCACTTCAATTGGTCCTTGCGGTGGATCCCCACATGCAATCGCTGCCTCACTGGCTTCCTTTCCTTGGAGGTGTGGGCAGTGATATCATCTGAGAGAACAAAATTTTAGTTGAATTGGGGGTCGGGATTTTGCCAAAGATATCATCCCGTAATAGTTACTTATAGCTGTAGTCTTGGCTCCTTTTTAGCCTAGTTATCTTCCTTTATAGAACGCAGCACGGGATTTTACGTTCGGCGTTTCAGAATCAGACCCCCACATAAGGTACCACGCCGTACGGCTTTGACAAAACTGAAAAGAATGCTGGATCCATTGATCATTGTTGTTGACTCAGTCCTGGCTAGAGCTGCACCTAAACGTGCACTCCAATTCATGACCAATGCTCACGCTTTTAAAGTTCCATGTAATCTATATGGTAGTCTCCTAACTAAATTATTCAGTGCAAGGTCAAAACTCAAATTATTAATTGAGTAGCACATCTGTCTCAAAAATGCTCAAGGAATGATTAGACTTCGTTTTTCTTTTCAATTATTGACCACTTTTTTTAAATAAAATTTTGGCAAATAAGCACATAGGATATACTAGACATAGATTATAGATATGCTAGTTCTTGGGTAGGCACAAAATTGCAGCAAGAAATGTATTTTTAATTTTCATTGAGTGATAGCTACTGGGGGAGAAATCATTGTCCGGAATGGCGAATGATCAAGGGGTGTGGCCTACAGCTACGATGGAGGATCACGTGGGTCCAATCCACGCATCTACAACAGTGGGCGCCATCAGCGTCGAAGCCGTTAGGGGGAGGGTCAAGTTTGGCAAATAGGAAGGCGATAAGGGGGAGGCGATAAGGGGGTGTTGGGTTCGGGTAGCCATTAGTATTAGCATTGCCATTGCCATTACCATTGCCAAGATCTGGTGCTTTTGAGACGATGAACTGTCATGATCGGCGAAGGGGATGTTGTGAACAGTACGGGATGTAGGTCCCATTGGATGCGATAATGATGAGCATGGCTCTTTTGTGAACGTGTGGGCAGGGGCCTGAGGCTCCAGATCATTAATTGCCCATGTGGAAGTGGGGCTCTCACATGCACGTGCATATGTGCTTTCCTTTTCTCAACTGGTCCTAATTAACTCCTTTATATCCCAGATTTCTATATTACTTTCGTTCAAAGAAATAACAAAAAAGGGTGAAATTTAGAGGAAAAAATCGAACATGCATGTAGCCAAGTGGGAAGGGGAAAGGGATCGAATTGAGGATAAAAAAGTGACGGTGACAAGTACCGTAGCCCAGTACCAGAAATCAGCAAAATCCTCGGCCTTGGGTTGTTGGATATGACCCCTTGTCTCATTGCCCGTTCACATGATGTACATAGAGAGAACCGTCTGATATCCGTAGGAAATAGACAGTTCCATAAATCAGATGGATTTTTCTCATCCTTGTTACGTTATTATTCCTTCTCTTCATTTTTTTCATACATAATAATGTCCTTAATATTTCTTATAATTCTATTAATTTTCGTTTGATATTGAGAGTGATGGTGGCGCAGGACAATGGAAGTCGTGGAAGTTGCGCAAGCGCGAACAATAACTTCATGCCGTTCGGGGGAGGACCGCGACTGTGCGCGGGATCAGAGTTAGCCAAACTTGAAATGGCTGTTTTCATCCACCATCTCATCCTCAACTATCACTGGGAATTGGCTGATAGCGACGAAGCCTTCGTCTACCCTTTTGTGGATTTTCCCAAAGGCCTACCCATCAGAGCCCAAAGCCACTCTTTGATTTGAGCAAAATCCACCCAAACATTCCCCCCCCCCCCTCCCCTCTTTAATTAATTAGCTCTTTCTCCATATGTAATCAGTCTAAGCCTAGTAGCCACATATATATCATAGAGACCTCACAAGTCTCGGACTTGGCCGCAGCAAGCTAGCTGGAGCCTCTAGTGTTGGATTTGGAGATCATTGTTTCAAAAGCCAAAGCTTCATCTTTTGTACGTGAAGATTTTTAAGTTCCTCAAGTCCTTCCAATGGCATTAGCATGCAGAATAATAATTAAAGTAAAGCCCTTTTGACTTTCTCGCGTAGCTCACATGAAAGAAGGGAAGAGAAAAATGGAACCAAATAATTTAGCAGACATGCAATAGGACCACTTCCCTTCTCCCATGTTTTCTCCCCCTAGCAGATTTTTACCCGTACCCCACCCATGCACCCACATTGTACATTTTATATATTTCTCCCAAAAGGCCAGGACCAGTGAGGATTTATTCATTGTATATTATATATGTGTACTGTAATCTACCTTTCGTACTATATCTGTTGTGCATGGTCTGTATATTACGTTCTATATATTGCTTTCCTTCGCTCCTCCTTCAAACGAAGAGATTTTTTACCTGACGTCACCGTATCTGTAACGTATAAGTAGATAAATAATGAGAAATATTATACACATTTGAATTCAAATTGTTTATACCTTCCAAAATATTGCTTAAATTCAATTTAAATTAATTTTATATTTAGAAAAGAAGAAAAGGTTAGCACCAAGCATGCCATTAATGCTGGAAAAATAAAAGATCCGGACGTACGGGGCTCTCGTGTAGCTATGATATGAAGGAAAACTAATTTTATTTATTGTTAGTGAGTCCTAAATAACACACTGATATTTTATCAATACATTGTATTTATTTTGTAGAAAGGTAGAATTAGAGTTAGTTGGGGACTGTTATCATTGTGATCATTCTGTTACAGTTAGTAGATTGTAGTAGACCTGTATATAAGGAACAATACATTCAGTTAATACAATAACTTCATTCTCCCTTCTATTTTCTGATACTAAATTATACTTTTTTATTTTTTGAGTAGATGTTACACTCTTTTTTGTCACGTGAAATTATCAAAATGGTAGAATTTTTTTTACTGTTTTATTTATTTTAACTTATGTTATTTTTAAGAGTGTATGAGGTGTTTTGTGAAGTTAACATTTTTTTTAGAGACATTCTCAGATATATAAATATACGATACATATTTAGTTTGTATAATATATCAATAAAAAAATTAGTTAATTTGACAAATAATGTATAACAATTTAAATTTAAAAATAACATTAATTGTGACATTTCGATTGATTTGATGCACAAAATTTCCTACATTATTCCTCCCCAATAATTTTCATTTTGTTCAAGAGTTGTGGTGCAACGTGTAGAAGTTAACGTTTCAAGTCAAAGAAAGATAGGTTTGTGATTTGAGAATCAGTGTTGTTGCTGGCTACGGATATTGTAACGGGGTTTTGGAAGGGCATGCTCGTTCACTCTTGAATATTTATTAGGACAATCACAGACTGCGAACCAAAATTAGATATGAAACTTTGGGGGTACATTCCGGAGCCTCACCATCCCTTAATTACAATAATTTTTCAAAAAGTTAACAAACTCTTTAATAAAATTACAAGAGTTTTTAATATTTTAAAATAAAGTAATTTTAAAATTTTAAAATAATTTTATTTTAAAATTTTTTAATTTTTGAAAAAATATTAATAGTTTTTTCAAAGATTGAAATAGCTCGGTACAATCTGTTATTTTTTTGGATGATGCACCTCAGCGGCTGCCTGAACTTTTTGTGAAATCCGACTCTCTGATGATACCTGCTGCGGGTACAAGTTGCACATTTTGACTTTGCTATAATGCGATGAATTAACTTAGTAGAGCGAAAGAGGAATTCATGAAGGCCCCACTTGAGACTCCACCACTCATCAGCATTTAGAATGTCGGGCACTGCAATTTGTTGCTTCTCCCCTTTCTTACTTTCTTTTTTTTTTAATAATTTATTATTCACATCAGTGCTGGATCCATGAATCTTATTATAATTTCTTGAATTACGAATTTATAATAATTTTATGAAGATTATAAAAGGATGAGTTTAGTGTATGTCAGAAAAATTATTATAGTATTCATGATCATAATCAACTATATATCGACAACCCTTTTCTTTTTTTGTTCTCTTATTATATGGCATATATGATTAAGCAAATATCATTTATAATATTCATTTTATTCAACCAATATTAATTACATCTTGACAAGCCCAAAAATTACCATCATAGAAAACGGGGATATAAGCAGCACGATTTTAGTGTTTGACATAAAAAGATAAATTTACGGTAAACCACACAATAATTAGGATAGTGATAAAAGATCTAATTTTTAAAAATTTTATAGGAGGTCTGAAATTTAAATATTCTACAAGTAATGTAAAAAAAAAAAGCTTATAATTTGATAAAAATGAGAAAATATCTAGCACATTCAATTGCAACCTCACTTACGCATTGCTATTTGTATAAAAATGGTGTACCGTGTAATATACTGAGTCTACCATATGAAGACGAAGCCATATATTATATCTTCTCAATTCTGTAAATATCTAAGGTTAAAATCAACATGATTAAAAGAATAATAATTAAGGTGCCAAATGCACATCTAGCTGGCTAATATATCTCCATGCATTAATCGTAAAATAGCACCAACCACACAGTTCAATTTGATCATGGCTTCCTTGTCAGGTTATATTTGCCAAGTAACTTCCTTGTTAGGTTAACTTTCGCTTTCCCATCGATTCGCTTCTATGTTGCTTCTCTGTGATATATTGATGTGTCGTCGTCGTCCTCTCTTCGTCTGTGGTCTATGATGCTGCAAGTTATGTATCCAAATGTGGATTCTTTCGAAATGATAAATATGTGGTTTTCCTTGTCATGACAGAAATTTAGAAGAAGGAAAAAGAAAAAGAAAAAAAAAGCCGAAAGGAGGGTTTGGACACTACCAATCGTCGTCTTCAACCACATAAAAGCCACGAATTGCTTCGTACACTTCAGAATATGTTTACTTTCAGAGACAATAATTATAAAGCCGAGGTCAGCAATGATAAACCAAGAAAAGGAATTCTATTTGTATTTTAACAAGGTTTACAAAATATCCAACGTGAAAACAATAGGATGAGGACGAATCAATTTAAGCAAGGAAGAAAGCTACTATTATTGCTTGGCTCAAAACCAAAAAAGTACTAGGTCCAGTCCTAGTCCTAGTCCTAGCCCTAGCACGGCATTTGTAATGAAGAATCTCATACGGTTTATATTCCATTATCCTACGTTCAGTTCCAAAATGCAACGATATTCCTTTCAGGGAAGCACAATAAACTAGTGAATAAAGGTCAATAATTGCATAGGCATAACGGCATAAGCGTTTGCGAATTGACAACTCATAGGCTGCGGTATTACATGGCACAGTTTTTCTTTCTTTTCTGGTGCAATAATTAACAGGCTTCCCATTAGGTCCAAAAGGACGCCTGGCCCAACAAAATGTCTTATTCTAAGGGCACAATAGATCTTGATATGATGACACAAACAAAATCTAGTTATAGCGACTGGATATAGGATATCATCTAGTAACAGTGTAAATTATTTAAATTTTCTGACTCATTTTCTTATCCTAATCTAATCTCCTAAATTAAACACCAACAAGAAGTCAAAAAAAAAAAAAAAACAACAACAACAATACAAAAAAATATCTCTCTTAATTAGCAATTTTTTTCTTAATTGAAAGTGTATTTTAGTAAAGTGACAGTATTAAATTGGAGGACAATTGGTTACAAAAAGGTGACAATTAAATTTATGAATTCATAATAGATCTGATTCATTCATATATAAATTTAATTTAATACATCTAATTATAATATTAGATTTAATAGATTTGGAATGATTGGATTCGTTTTAATTAAATGATGGTCAATAAATTAATTAAAATATTTAGACATATGAAGAGTTTAAATGTATTTAATTGAGGATAAATAAATTATATTTATTTATTAAAATAAATTAATAAATAAATTAAATATTATTTATTAAAATAATTTATGAATGAATCGAATGATTTTAATAATTTTTTAAAAGATTTTAAACAAAAATCATAGACAATTTGAATTCTCCAAAACTTACTGAAGAAAAATACGAATATCAGCCAAGAGACACACATAAGCATCAAGCTCAACCCCAGCATTATTTATTTATTTATTTATTATTATTATTATTTTTGGTTCTTGACATTGAGATAAAGTTAATAAGCCATATCAGGATTAAAGGAGAGGTGCAGAGTGGATCAACATAGAATATATCAGATACAAAACCCAATTTCATCATTGTGGTTGGGTTGAAGCTCTTAACTTTGCAATTCCAAAAAAAAAGGAATTCTTACTTTTGCACTTGGTCAAATGAGTTGCGTCATCAATAGAGTTTGGGCCTTTGCCCAAAAACATTACTTAAAACTTCCAAAACTCATTCAAACAATTACTTTCTTGGCATCTTGGGACAAACTTTGACAAGCCCTAATTATATTTCAGAAGCCTTTGGGCTTTTAGATATGTTTTGAACGCTAGCAAGTCTTAACAAGCCATCATAAGTTTGGCCATGTGGTAGGAGCGAAGTCTCCATTCCTCCTTTCTCACGACCTAAAAATATGTTTTAAACCCGAAATGGGTGTTAAAGCATAACAAAAAACTATCTTTGACGAGAAAAAAATATATCAGACCTTCATTATTTTTACCAAAAATCTTATAATAACATCTTCAACCAAATTATCAAATAATGGCAAATATTTTAATTTATTAACAACATAAAAGTATGTTTATCATCATTTTTTATTTATTATCATGATAAATTGCTATCCTAATGCTGAATTCTTTTCTAATTGAATTATATCTCAATAATAAATAATTACTATCATATATTGCTTGTTTCTAGCTTAGCCACATCACAACAAACGGCATGATTAGGTTATTCCGGACCTTCCAAATTGTTTTTTATATATATAACTAAGAAAATTTTGTGTGAATATTTTATAAATTAGTTAGGATTTAATTTTAATTTATTAAATTTTTTTATATTTTTACTTAATCATATTTTTTGAATTATTAATAAAATTTAATTTGTTAAGTAATTATTATTTTTAATTAAATTTTTTAATAATTTAATAAAATATAATTAAATAATAATATAAATTTTTTTAAACTAAAATTAAATCAAAATTAAACTGATTTAATAGAAGAAATTTTTTTACAGTTTGATACTAAAAAAATAATACATAAAATATATATTTATATTAGTTTATTTTGTAATTAAAATAATATATAATTAATTTAAAAAAAATAAATAATTCTTTTTTAAAAAAACTGTTGCGAAACATGTTCGAAAGTGATACATCGCAGACTAGAGGGAAGCTTAATGACTTAATTACCCCTGATATCAAAGTCAAATTAGTTACCTCCGCTATTGCATGTTTCGACCATCATTCAGCTTCCACCTCGGGACGCGGTGAAAGCAAACCCGAGCGCGAGGACACCTAAAATATACAAGAGAAAATCAAAAAGCCCAGACAGAAAGAAAGAAAGAAAGAAAGCAAGAAAAAGCGAAGAAAATTCGGAATCGAAAACAAAGCGAACTCGGCTTGGAAGAGAGAGCGTGACTGTGCTGCGGAAATGTGGCGGTGCGTCGCTCGTGGACTTCGCCTACCAGCTTCCAAGAGATCCACTCCTAATGACCCTCTTGGATCTCACTTTTCAAGATTTTTCTCTGTATGAATCAATCATCTGCTCCTCTCTCCATTATTCCCAATCTTAGGTTTTCCACTCCCCCCCCTCGCCTAGTGATCATTGAATTTCAATCGCTTGGGTTTTTGCTTTTCCCTTCCTTCTTTTTTTTTTTTTTTGAATTATTGCAATTTTTATGTATATGAATTGAATTTGCCTTGCTTCTTATGGGGTTGCGTATTTTGCTGAATCCGCATCCTTTTTCGCTTGTTGTGCAGACTGGGGTAAACTCCTCATACACCGTGGTGGATCATACTTATGATGCAGTTGTTGTAGGTGCTGGTGGCGCAGGTTTGAGAGCTGCTATTGGACTTTCGGAACATGGGTTCAATACTGCTTGCATTACCAAGCTCTTCCCAACTCGGTCCCACACTGTTGCAGCTCAGGTATGAAATATTCGAGCTCTGCTAAATCCTTTTTTTTTCTACCATTTATTTGTTTCTTATGCATTTGTATATAGACAGCTCTCCATTACATTGGTATTATGGCTATTATTCTGCTTTATGTTAGTTGTTATTTATTTGTCATAATTTATAAGTTTACCTTCATTGGTCCTTTCTGTTATTGTGTCTTTTGGTTGGTTATACTGTGATGTAAAGAATAAACAGTGTGTCTATGTAGAAATTACTCCATTGAGGTCTAGACAAATAAATTTATGAATGACCAATGAGGGCTGTTGGTGATGTGTTCAACTAGATGAATATAGCAACGGTAACTTCTTTCAGTTTTTATTTATCTCTCTGATGATTATATTCAGCAGATTTTTACGATGTGGAAGAAACCTTCAGTCACGTTAAGTAGGTTTGGTGACGTAATTATCCCCGAAGCACTATCTTGGGTCACTCACCATCACTTCATATTTGATTGACACTTTAAACTTTTTTGTTTGATAGTAGACACTTTAAACTAGACAACGTAGAATATTGTTTTTCAATGATAAACGAGGGGGATTTAATCAGCTCTTTGTCATCTGTACCATTTGATGCTTTAAAAAAATCATTAGTTTTGAGATCCTCCCATATTACGTGTTCTTGTCTGCTTGCTCAGTTAGTTTTCATGAAATAAAAATTACTGGATGATGCACCAAAGAATATTAAGTTGACATCATCACTCAGACTTTTTTTTTCCCCTGAATATACTGGCAATGCTCATGCATGAGAATAAAATTCTGTATAGGGTGGTATAAATGCTGCATTGGGAAATATGACTGAAGATGACTGGAGGTGGCACATGTATGACACTGTCAAGGGAAGTGATTGGCTAGGTATAAATTCGCCCAATCTTGGAAATTTTACTTCTCATCATGTCCTACAAAATTTAATATAATTATATGTAGAGTAGCTTACCATTATGAATATTATGGCATGTAGATACGCTTTCACCTTTAGACATGTCTACCTCCCAAGGAGAAGATATGCCCTGTGATTGTTTTCCTAAAGAAAGGAAATAGAAACAAGAAATTTGAAGCTTTTCTATCTGAAGAAGCTGGTTGGGCTTTTGCTGAAAATCTAAAGGCTCCTTGGGTGCTTGTGCAAGCATGAGCACATATGAATCAGCATTTTTCTTTTACCATGCTTTTTATTTCTTGTTTCTTTTCTGGATCTAAAAATGCAAGATCTATGTTCTACAGGAGATCAGGATGCCATCCAATATATGTGTAGGGAGGCACCAAAAGCTGTCATTGAGCTTGAGAATTATGGATTACCATTTTCCCGAACCGAGGATGGAAGAATATACCAGCGTGCATTTGGCGGTCAAAGCTTGAACTATGGAAAAGGTAAATTCAGATTTTGGAGTAGGGTTGTCAGCGTTTTCTTTTCACAAGAGTTCTGATCTTGGCTTACTACAGGTGGTCAGGCTTATCGTTGTGCATGTGCTGCTGATCGAACTGGGCATGCTTTATTACACAGTCTTTATGGCCAAGCTATGAGACATAATACCCAGTTTTTTGTGGAATACTTTGCATTGGATCTTTTAATGAACAATGATGGTAAGTTGTTGCAGAAAACAGTTTGCTTTTGCTTAAAACAATTTGTATTCAATTAATTGAACAAGGTCTCAGCATTCATAGGGAAGGTTTAATGAGCATATCATCATAACTATAAAATTGCTCGCACAATGCTGTAGGAAAAGATATCCTTAAATTATATTTTCATAGGTGAAAAGGAAAGCTAATGATTTTGGACACTCCAAGCTTTAGTCAAAACAAAACAAGACAGAGCACATAATTAGTGATAAAAGATTCAACTCGAGAAAAAACTGTTTAAACTACAGTGCTAGTAACATAGGTGAGAAAAGAACAATAAATAATGGGTAAAATTTGCACATGTATTTTATAGGGTGGCATTCTGAATAGTGCACCAAAACCCTAACTTGTCTTCCATTTGTTATATATGTATGATGTAATATTGCATTGGCTATGTTTACAGATCACTTAATTATCCCACAAGCATCACATCACTTGTCATCTACACATTGTAAATATGTTGTCTTTAGTTTGTGATGCTAATTGCTTTCTCAAACATGTATACAGTGGTGAAAAAAAATTGTTTCTTTGTTGTGGTTAATGATAAAGTTAACTAATTTCCATATTGGATATATATGCAGGCAGTTGCCAAGGAGTAATTGCCTTGAATATGGAGGATGGAACGTTACATCGTTTCCAAGCTGCTTCAACAATTTTGGCCACAGGGGTACATGATTGTCTTTTGGATGTTTGACATTGAAGTTTTTATTGTGCTTCACTCATTATGGATATGTGAGTAACTGAGTATCAATCTTCTGTTCTACTTCAGGGTTATGGTAGAGCATACTTCTCTGCAACCTCGGCACATACATGCACTGGAGATGGCAATGCCATGGCTGCACGTGCTGGGATCCCACTCGAGGTTTCTTTCTTGCTTTGCATTATTAAGATTATATCCTATGGAGTGAAATCTTCTATCATTCACATTCTCGTCATAAATTCTGTAGGATTTAGAGTTTGTGCAATTTCATCCAACAGGTATATATGGAGCTGGTTGCCTTATCACAGAAGGTTGGTAGTTTAAGTTCTTATTTGCAACCTGGGCTTGCCTTTGGTTGCACCTCATAGTGCACCTTGTCCAATAAAGTTGGAATATATTGCTTCTCATTTTCTTCTTTTGGACCATGTAGGTTCTCGTGGTGAAGGTGGAATTCTTAGAAATAGTGAGGGTGAGCGGTTTATGGAACGATACGCTCCTACTGCAAAGGATCTTGCATCAAGAGATGTAGTTTCGAGGTCAATGACGATGGAGATTCGGGAAGGTCGTGGTGTAGGTATGCTGGCTTGACGTTAATATATCCATGTCTTGATAAAAAGTTTATAATAACATATAAGAAGTCTGAATGCTACTAGATTGTAGGTAATTGTTGGAACATTGCTTAAGTGGAAACTGGTGTTAGAGCATACTGAGTTGTATGTCCAATTTGCTTTTCTAGAAATACACATTTTTTTTAATCCTAAAAATAAGTGAATTATCTGAGCTTGATGAGAGTCATGACCTTTCTATTTCATATATTGGAAAATATTTGTTCTTCCAGTTAAGTTGGACAATTCGTTATTTTCATTCTTTTCAAGTAAGCTGGTATTGTTGGCGGAAATTATTTGCAGGACCCCTGAAAGATCACATCTATCTCCACTTGAATCACTTACCCCCAGATGTGCTCAGGGAGAGACTTCCTGGTATCTCTGAAACTGCTGCTATTTTTGCTGGCGTGGATGTTACAAAGGAACCCATTCCTGTTTTACCAACTGTGCATTATAACATGGGCGGTATTCCCACGAACCATCATGGAGAGGTATGAAGTTAAAACAAGCAGTTTAAAGTAAGACTTCCATTGCAAACGAAAAAAATATAAACAATGAAAAATAAAAGAAACCTAGGATAATTAATCACACTATCCTGGCTATATACAATTTCTTATATTGCAACTGTTTACTGCTATTGATTACTTGAAAAATCGGTGCTCTGTGCTTACTTTTCTCCATTCTTTTCCACACTGTACAGGTTTGCTCATACATGAGATTTGAGCAAGAGCATATACAACACAAGTGATAATAATTGATTGGGTTTGTTTTGATAACAAAAATATTCATATTGGCCTTTGATCGTGTACAATATGATTAAGCTGGACTAGATTGGATTGGGTTTAAAATAATTATCTAATATTATTCTATAAACAAAATACCATTATGATGTTTGACTCAGGTATTATTACTAAATACCCAAACAGTTTGATTATATATGTTTTCTAAACATCATATGAAACAGTACTTTAAGGCACCCTTACTAAAAAAAAATTATCCAAATCTCTCTTGCAAAATGCTCTTTATTGTCAAGACTCAAGAAGTTCTTAGAAAACCTATGATCAAAAACCTGTTAGTACCTATGGATTTGATTATTGATGGATTTACCTAGATGTCATTCTCTAATAGTTTTATGAACCATTTTGTACCTGTAGTATTACTCTTGTCACTATAAAATATATATTACATATGTATAGTAACTTATGTCATTTACCTATGAGGGAGGCTCTATAAAAAATATTATTTTATTGCAATTTTTCCAAACAAATTTATTTTCTTACATTCAAATCTGAATGTAATTTCTTCTGTCTCTGGTTTACTTGACTAGTTGTTTGGATTTGAGTCAGAGTTTTATCCTGTCACATGTGCAGTAAGCACAAAAGTAGCAGTCTTGTTCTTTGTATTTTTTTCTTTTTTTTTCATTTTTAATTAAAAAAGAAAAACTGTAATCTAATGTGCCATTTTGTTATTCAGGTGGTTACCATTAAAGGTGACAATCCCGATGCAGTAGTTCCTGGATTAATGGCTGCTGGGGAAGCAGCCTGTGCATCAGTCCATGGTGCCAATAGGCTTGGTGCAAATTCACTTCTGGACATTGTTGTTTTTGGTAGAGCTTGTGCAAATAGAGTTGCAGAAATCCATAGGCCAGGCAAGATCCTTTTTCCAGTTATTAAAATGGATTATGTGCATTGAAATGAGTGTGGTAAAACTGCATACGTCTATTTTCCATTTTGCAGGAGAGAAACAAAAGCCTTTAGAGAAGGATGCTGGGCAGAAAACAATTGCGCATGGCTGGACAAATTGAGAAATTCAAATGGTTCATTGCCAACTGCAAATATTCGGTTGAATATGCAACGAATAATGCAAAACAATGCTGCTGTATTCCGTACACAAGAAACATTAGAAGAAGGTAATCCATTTTTCGTCAATTATACTTTATCCTCCTACCCATCCCTTTCTTTTCCCATGGCGTGTGTTTCATTCTTACTGATTCTATGACTATCTTATTACAGGTTGTCAACTAATTGATAAAGTATGGGAGAGCTTCCATGATGTCAAGGTGAAGGACCGGACGTTGATATGGTAAAGCCTTTACTTTTTTGGCAAATGTTTGAGTATTCCTAGTATTTCAAGGAATCTGCTTGTTCATTTAAAAGTTTATTGGCTAAATATTCACAGGAACTCTGACTTGATTGAAACTATTGAGTTGGAAAATCTTTTAATAAATGCCTGCATCACAATGCACTCTGCTGAAGCCAGGAAAGAGAGTAGAGGAGCTCATGCCCGTGAGGACTTCACGGTGAGTGGTTTTTTTCCCACTATGTGCAAACTTCACACCACTAATATGAATAGTGATAATTGAATATATTATTTTGGATTCTGCAGAAAAGAGATGATGAGAACTGGATGAAACACACTTTGGGGTAAGTCATGTTTCAATGCAGACAGTTTTTATATCAATTTTAGTTTGCTGTTTGCAGTAGTAGGCACTTGAGTAGTTGAGTTGAAGTTGGGTCTCTTTACTTCTGGTGGAAAGTTGATCCTTTTAGTGTTCTATTGATTCTTAAGAGCACTAGAGCTCTTACAATGATGATGCAACCAAGCAGTCTCAGCCAACAAAACTAGTGACACAATAGTGGAATAATATTGGCATTATCTGGTGTTTATATTATTCTGTAGATAATAAATATATGGTTGAAAACCTGATTTGTAATTTGGTCCCTCCATGTGATCCTTACTTGTAGGATCTTCAGTCACTGAGTAGTTTTAATTCCAACAAGAGAAGCTTTTATGTAGTTCTTGGCAATTATCACCAACATATGTTGAAGAGGCTAGATGTAAACCAAAATTGAGCATGCATTGAGTGTTGGTGGCAAATTACTATGATTTTTTTCTGTTGAATAGGGATATTTTTAGTCAATGATGACAGTTTATTTAGAGCTGTAAGAATAATGACTTGGTAATTTTGCAACCTATTAGAAAAGTTCAAAAGCTTATAGCAGTCATTTGGGGAGAGGGAGATATTTCAATTATGTTTCTGACCATAGGCTTGGTATATGTCAAGAAACCAACTATCTTAAAAGCTTAAATTATTAGATAGAAATATAAGAATGGTTTATTACTTTACCATTCGGTCCATTCCCCTTTATGTAAGAGCGCTTTAGGCTAAAAGTCCTAGCAATGCATAGGCCCACTTCATCTTTTGCTAAAATTATAATTTCATCTAGATGAATTGGGGTGTCAAGAATCGATTTTTTAATCACTTGATCATAATGATTCTAATGTCATGTCATGAAATAATTATTCTAAAAGCTTAAGTTGTTAAGTATAGGCTCATAATGGTTTTATACTTTATATTATTTTGTTAGTGGCCATTAGATTATTGACTTATCAAGGCACACATCTATAGTAGAATATTTTTATTTTTGGGTGGATGCAGGGGTTGTTGAGTCGACTAGCATCAAAATAAATGATTTTGGTTAGCTGAATTTGTTACCATAACTCTTAGCGAGAAATTACTTGTATCAGCAAGTTTCTTTTGTTAGCTAAGCTTTTGTGCATTAATTTGCAGATATTGGGAGAATAAGAAGGTCCGGTTAGATTACAGGTCTGTGCACATGAATACATTGGATGATGAGGTTGAATCATTCCCTCCTAAAGCTCGTGTGTATTAATAAACTTGCTAAATTGTTGTGGATGGATTAGGCGTATTGTTTCACAGTGGAATTGACTTGTGCAAGTAAAAAAAGATGCAATCAACTGTCGTAGATGCACGAATTTGATGATAATAGTTGCATTCATCATCAATGTTGAACTGATATATTCCCAGGCATCCTCAAATTTCATTATGTGTATTTGCAGCAGAGAATAATAGCGATACAATTCCAATAATTGTTAGTATCTTGAGAAGCTTTTACGTGTATGCTATGTGTTAAGTTTGTAGTTTCTAAATATCTATTTTATTCAAATTCCAAATTTTATTTATCTAACCAAAGCATCGAATGGAAAAGGCAAAAGTAGTTAATGGTTATGCTGGAGAGGTTGAGTGAGTAAAAATTGTGGAAAATATTGCCAAAGTTACCGCCTCTGCTGCTATCTCCCTATTCCAAGAATCCGACTGAAGTCTACTTCTCTACAAGTTTTACCCAAATAGAAAATTTTAAAAAGTATGAAACAACGTGTTTTCACATTCATCCTTTACAATATTGTATAAATATTGGACGCCTGTTTATTTGGTTGTGCTGGCAGTTCAGATTGCACCTGTTTATTAGCATATTCAAGCTAAGCACATGATGAAATATTGTGACGATTATATAAATCAAAATTTTCCATCTCCCGGACTCGTCTTTGACGGTTAGATCAATGTTTTAAACTTCAGCTTATGTTTTGTTAACCAGTGATTCAGCGTATATATATGTATGTATATATTCTATATCCCTTGTACTCTAGTACTGCTCTAATGGAATTTGGAATAGCTTTGGCTATTCAGTTGATTGAAACATTGTATTTGAAGTTTGTCAGAGGAAAAAAAAAAATTTCTCATCTCCGCTGGAAAGACAAGATTGATGCGCTATCTTCTTCCAACTTGATGGGATGCGGGTGCGTGTGAGAGAGAGAATCACCGACTCAGCAAAAATCGAACTTACGCCCAAAAGTAAAATAGAAGATGCTCACGTCAAAAGACAAAAAAGATGCTACTAAAAAGTAAAAATGTAGCCTTGAAAACATAATAATTTATTACTTTGAGGTATTTTATATTTTATCCATTTTGATGGAAAAATTAATGCGCATACCAATGGTGCCCCGAATCTTTACGTTTATTTATATATTAAAAGTTTATACAAATACCAATAATTAAAATGGAAAAATTAATGCGCATACCAATGGTGCCCCGAATCTTTACGTTTATTTATATTAAAAGTTTATACAAATACCAATAATTTTTTAAAATTTTGGTCAGATTATTTAGATCGCAAACGCATATATTAATCTTATATCATTCAAATCTAATCAGAAAATGCAGTAACAAATACTGAATTATCGAAATATCTGCCTCAAACCTTACTAGAAGGACATGTATATTACTAATTAATTTCCATCGACTGACTTAAAAAAAAAAGTTTAATTTTAATTTGTTAATATAAAAAAATTTTATACTATCATTTAATCACATCTTATTAAATCATTAAAATAATTTGATAAGTTAATATCAACTTAAAAAGTTAAATTTTTTTAATAATTTTAAAAAAATTATTGAATGATAGTATAAAAAAATTTAAGAATAATAAATTAAAATTAAATTAAAAAATGACTTCAACATATTTTTTTAACTTTATGCATAAATTAATATATATTTAAATTAACTTATTTTATATTCAAAATAATTTATAATTAAAATTTTGTTAAATTTTTTTAAAAATATTTTTTCTTAAAGATTAATTATTTTCCAAATATACACTAAATAAATACTTAAAACTTTAATGTTCCCGTCCTTAATCAGACATTTTCACTCGCAACGAAATCAAGTTACTAGAGTTTTGTAAGAAAATCATTTTATACATACTTCACGATGATTTTTTTTCTTTTTGTACAAAGACAAATCCAAGATTTTTTTAGAATAAGTAATTCGATCCTATTTTTTTAAAAATAAGTTACTGCATTAATTTTTAATAAATAAATCAACATCTTAGATAACTAATAATTATATTTAAATTTAACTAAATTCTAATTAATTTTAAATAACATAGTTTTAATTTTAATTATTTTGATTTTTTACAAATGTATTTATTTTTATTTTGATTCATCAAAATTATTTATGAAAAATTAAAATAAAAATAAATACATTGAGAGATAAAAATAAGGAAATAATTATAAAAAATTAAAACTAAAAGTAAATATATCCTTATAGGATAAAAAATCCTATCAAAGAAAATAGCTGAAAGACTAAAATAAAAATATTTACGAGACTAAATAATACTTTATTCATGAATTTTTTAATCATGCAAAAGTAGTTTTAAACTACGTCTAGATTACTTCTTAGGTTATGTTTGAATGGAAAAGAATTAAAATAAAAAGAGAAAATAATTTTTTTAATGATATATCATATGATAAATTTTTACGAAATAAAAAATGGCGTGGCATATTCCTTTTTTGCGCCAAATTGTAATAAATTAAAAAAAAAACCATTCTTGAGCCGTTTCTGCAGAATGAATTAAAAATTAGCATTTGCCTTTTTTTTTTCTTTTTCTTCTTCCATCCTCATATCATTAAAAAAAAAATTTCTTTGCGAAAGAAAAGTCATTCTTCCGATATATTAAACTCGCTGAATATCCATTCGCGAGAAATAGTAATACGTAATACATTAAGGATAATGATCCATTCACATAATTGAAATTTAAAAGGAAAAACAAAACAAGAGAAAGTAAGAAAGAAAAGTCAAAGAGCATCAATAGCTCCAATACATGCATAAAACCACTTGGTCCATCTTCGCATAAATAACCTAGGCGTTGGCGTTCGTTTGGTGCCTCCCTTTTTCCTTCTCCTTCACCTCACTTCCCTGTGTCTTGTCATAAGCTTCATGAATACCCAAAAGAAACAAAAATCATCAGCGCAGGATATATATCTTAATTAGGCCACTTAATTTGCATTTCAACCCCAACAAAGACATGAAGAAAATTAGAGAGAAAAAACAAAAAAAAGACACAGAGGTAGTCATATCAATTTGATAAGCAAACCTGGGTGATTCGTCTCATTCTTGGGATGGGACTGGTTTCCCCCATAAACCCCACCAAATCCTTCTTCATCAGACCTCGTAGCATACCCTTCCCCAAACGAATGAGACATCACATCCCTTCACATCAATATTAATCAATCTTAGTATAGAATTTAGTTATAAAACTCAAAATTATGATTTTAAATCGTGACTGTTATCACGGTTATAATTATATTGTAATTATAAAAAATATAATTAATGTAATATTATATTATATTATGATTATAAAAATTTATATAATAATAATATTATGATCGTACTTATGATTGCAAACATGATATTCGATCAAAATGAAGTAGATATGTTATTTGAACTCACCCAGTAGCTTTCTCACTCGGTTTCTGGGTCTTGTCCATCTTACAAGCACTATCAGGGTGGCCGGAGAATCTAAGTGCAGAGGTTTGCCGACCAAGATTGGAAGAGAGAGATGGTGGAAATGAAGCGGTTGGATAGGCTCGAACCGTCTTGATTGTGTGGAGCATCCTCTCTTTTTTGTTCTCTGTTGAGATCTTGAAAACCTATAGCAATGTGTTGGTTTTATACATACACCGGATGGATCAGCCAGCAACATTTCGCCAGGGGATGGAAGGTGTCAGCAACGACGCAGTATTTTCGACCTCCTGGTGGTGCTGCTTTTCCATGGCGAGACACCTGGCTTCTGTTGAACGCGCGTCCTTCAAAACAATCGCTGCGTGTCACATCGCGGCTTTTGGAATTCGAGCTTTTTGCGTGCAACTGTTTGAAGACAAAGTATGCTTGTGGAGCAACCGAACAAATGGCACCTCCTCATCAGCCAGCATGCACCCGCGAAGGATGAAGCTACTTATTTTTAGGGTAAAAGGTAAAGAGACGCTCCAATTTTGAACAAGTTATGTGTATACTATTTTTTTTTTTTAAAAATAGCGTTAGAAATTGTAGTAATTAATTTTTTTTATTAAATAATTTGTTAAATTCAATTAATAATTATTATTTATAATATGCATATAATTTATTGATATTTTTTACTTTTATTTTTAAAATATTCTATTAAAGTAATAATAAAATTAAATTTTATATCAATTTCAGATTCATAATTTTTTATTTTATGAATTATTTAAAAAAATAAAAAATTAATAAATCACATATATATTATATGTAATCAAATTATCAGTCAAATATAATAAAATATTTGATAAAAAAATTTAATTATTATAATTTATATAATTTAAGTATTTGATTATTGTTTTTTATTATTAAAAAGTATACATAAAACTTATTTAAAGTTAAAAAAGTGTAAGTTTATCCTTATTTTTAATGCAGAAGGGTATTACACCGCGTGGGCCGGTGTGTGACCTAAGTCAGCTAGAAACTAGTCATGAATTATGGTCTCGTTTGAGCGGCAATGGCCCAATTTTCATGTAATGGCATCGGACTATTATGCGTGTGTGTGTGTGTGTTTTTTTTTTATATACGATATCAGCCTATTATCTTAAATAAATAATAGAAAAAAGAAAAGGATATAAAAGCAAATGTAAGCTTATGGAATGGCATTAGATTATTATGTTATGAGTTTTTACTAAATGGGATAGATGATGAGATAATAATTAACAGGAGGGCATCTTTGTACCGAGAATACCATTCTGATTGCCTAATGCCTAGTTAAGAGTGCAAACCTTCCTTTCAATATATATTAATAACAAGTAATGTAAGATTTTATATTGTATAAATCAAAATAAATAACATAATATATTGTCTGTTTTCGTTCCAACTTTCAGTTTTATTAATATTATAATTGGTTAGTATATATTTAAAAAATAAAAAATAAACGAATTTGAATTTTAAGACGTTGAGCAAAGTTAATTGGATTCGTGTTAACTATCCCGAACCCGGGTCCACTTCATCACCGCTCTTCTTTATACGTGAAGTTATGATCTAAAAAATTCGTAAGAGCTACTTAGCACGAAATTAATAACTAGAAGGTTAAAAGTTATTTACATTATTATTGAATTATATATTGATATATCATTAAGAGAATTATATTATAATAGTAATAATTTTAAAAAATAATTTTTTTAATAATATATTGACATTTTATTAGTGTAAAAAAAATCATAATTAACTTTATTTGTTTTTATCCCCGATGCCTGATAGCTGGCCCATCACAAGGAATGAAATGATATATATTCCACCTTTCTTATGATAGGATTTGTTGGATTGTCCAGACTTTACCTAATTGGAACGTGGCCCTACTACCTTGTTTCTTTACTCCCATGAATGCACAGATTTGGGGACAAGGGAATTGAGCATTGTGGCAATTGAGTAAAAAAAAGAAAATAGAGTATATGGGGCTCATTTGGTCAGACAAATTGGAGAGTTGATTGAAAAAATCGAGTTGCATTGAAATACAGCATGTTTGTTTCACAATTTTTTTCGAGGCAAACATGCCTTAAGCAAAAGGAAAAAAAAAAAAATTTCTTCTTTCAAATGCTCTCGACACGTGTGATATCTCAATTATTTTCAAGACAATCACTAAAACAATCGGATCTATAAAAGCTTATGCATTAACTTTTTTTTTTAAACTAAAACATGTATACCATCTAATGTGGGGGAAAAGAGAGCAAATGAAGTTTTCAATTTTCAGTAAAGAATATTTTTAAAAATAAAATAACTTTTAATAAATATATTGTAATATTTCTATAAGGTAAAGTTAATAAATTTATAATACAAAATAATAAAATAAAATTATAATGTGACAAAGTTTTCACATCATAAAGAGATAAAATGAACTCACGATGTGTTACGTAATAAAAATAAGTTATATTCTCATATAGGAGGTATTGCAGTTCGAATCTTGAAGGTCTCATCTTATGAGAAGAGTTATAATATTATCATTTTCAACCTGATAAGATTAAACGTATAAAATAATTCAAATGGGTCAAATTATATGAGAATATTTCTTATTTAAAGAAAAAAGAAATAAAATAATAAAATTAATTAAAATCACATGATGCTCCCAAGCCACATAGACAAATTGAGAGAATCGGCAAAGAGAGGCAAAGGAATAAAGTTAAAATCAAGTTACACAAACTGAATTTAACTCTAATTTTTGTTAGTCAATGGAGCCAAAATTCCAAAAGGACAAGAAAAATTGAGAGGCCACACCAGGTGTAACAATCAACAACAAGCAAGAGATAAGAGAAGCGAGAAAGAATCAAGACCAGGACGAAGAAAAATATGCCGTTATGGTATTTTAATGTTTTTTAAAGTATTAATGTTTTTTTTTTGGGTACATTAAAGTACTAATATTTTAAATGATATGTTTTATTTTTATGGGAATAAATGATATGTTGGATATTTATTAATTATTTTTTATTGTAACAAATATTAAAAATTTATAAAATAAAATAAATCAATTGTCTATAAATTTTTTAAATATTCACGGGATAATATATTTAATGATTTAAATTTGATTATATAATATTTTATATTTAATCAAGCGATTATGTTATTCATACGCCATAATTTTAATAGATTGAGTGTTGTACTTTAAGTACATGCTTAGTATCATAAAAAGAAAGAAAAATGAAATAAAAATGAAAGTATAAGTAAAAATAAGGAATTGAATCAGTATTTCAGAAATAAAATAAATATATTCTTTAGAGATTGAGTATTCACTACTTAATTTTTTTATTAAATAAAAGAATCATTTTTATTTTATTATATTTATTTTTCTCATATCAAATGAGTTGTAAGAGTATATGAAAAATTCTCTAAAAAAAGGAAAGAAAAAGATTTGTATAGATAATTTCTTAATTTTCATTACCTTAATAAGAAACTCTCATTAATAGTGTTCTCTTTTATGTGATTAGAAGTAAAAATAAATTAAGTTTTTTTTTAAACAGGTATAATTTGTTTTTGTAAAATATTAATTTTAAGTCTAACTTATTATTTAACATAATTTTTTTAAAATTTAACTTAACCTTTTTATAATAATACAAAAGCTTAGTCTCTATTACAAGTCTATTTAAAGGATTAAAACTTTAAATTAAATTAACAAGATTAAAGTTTTAAAATTTTAAATAAGATAAAATTTTTAATAAATTTTTTTAAATTATATATAAAATTAATAAATTATATAATATATAATAACAAATTATATAAAATATTATAATTTTTTAATTATATGTAATAAATAAATAGATTTTCTATTAAATTAAATAAATATTTTTAAATATTTAAACTTAATTTATTTAACTAAGTAGATCTTTTCAAAAATTTATATCTAATTTATATAATAAATGGATAAGGTTTTGTAAGGTCGAAAATAGAGCCGCACGACCTATTCCTACCCTTATGCAGTACATCTCGATCAGTTGGAGAGCCGTGTTTGACTAGGTGTTATCCTACGAGCGTATAGATAACGCAATGCAAGCTTCAGCGTAAAGCCTACGCAACAAAATGTCCAGCTGCAGCCAGCGCATTATTGCCGACCAAATACCCCATTTCTAAAATAGAATTAAATAATAAAAATATATAGTTAACAAACACCGCCTCAGCGATAAACGAGCCGCACATAACTTCACACGTTACCCAATCTCTACCCTCAAAACATCTAATCCTAGCCGTCCGTTCCCCAGAGCCCCTTATAAAAGGAAGGTTAGGGTTCTTCTTCTCTTATTCAGCGCCTCTGCGTTCCCCAAGCGTTTCATCTTCTCCTCCAAATCCAGATCTCGTTCAAGCTCTATCTCTCTATCGCTTCTTGTGGCTGGATCTGTATGGATCGGATCGAGATCTGCACGCCGATAGTGGTTTCCGACTGGTAGGACCAACCTCCGGTTGTAATTTCTCTTCGTATAGGTTTGTTTGGTCCCTATGTGTTCTGATTTTTGTCATCTTTATCTTTTTCTTGTAGGTCTTCAGTAGATCTGAAGCTTGGTGCCTCAGATCTGCCACGACGAGGTGTGAGCTTCATGTTCGTCTTGCTTTTGGAATCTGTATCGTAGAAAATCGATTTGGTCTTGCCTATGTCAAGGCTCTTGAGGTATTGTTTTGCAGGTATGGGGGAAAATCGATGAACAGAGCGTAGATCTACGGAGGAATTAAGGCGCTTTCCTGTCTATTTTGTATGCTTCGGCCCCGGATCATTCATGATTGTTGGTGAGGACCGTTGTGTTGTGTTCCACCTCCCACATATGTTGCAGATCTCGGATATTGTAAATTTATTTAATGGTGGGAAGCTTTGAGAGGGGAAATCTTTGGATGTAGAAGATTTCGGGACGAAAGATCTCAATACGCGGAAGGGTTTGAGGTTTCGAGTCCTGAGTGATCTTGTCATCCGACCTTTGCCATGTCAGGTGCGCTTGCATGGCAGGTCAAACAAAATCTTAATAAAAAAGAAGTTTTATTGGTTTTTGGGGGTGATCGCACGGGAGTTGCCCGGGATCTCCCCCACGCGTGGTGTGTCCTCCTTTTCGTTCTGCCTTTTTAATTACCTAATATCTATTGCTCGACTCGGTATTACATCAACACTGGACGGGAAGGATACATCAGCGGATTTCCTCCGACTCCTACAAACAAATGAGGTATCATCTATCAGTTTAGATTCGAAAGGGTTCTCATATATTTTATATTACATAACAATATAGCTATAATCAGTATGGGACGGTAAATTAATGGAATCTTGTAATTCGTATTATATTTAAAAGCAGCAGATCGCATATTGGTTTATGGCTACCAGGCCTTTTTAGTCAAATACTTCCTTTAGATTTCAAGTACCATCGGTTTGATTTAATGAACTGGTAACTAAAATGATATTAATTCAAATTTTTCGTAATGTTTTTATTGACAGAGATTGCTTTCTGGAGTACCTCAATAATTATGTTTTGAAAGGTAATCGGGGGTCGATTAAATCTATTATTCTCTGGTTTTTACACTTTACGGATTATCTGATTAGTGAGCAACTGCCTGTATCATAATTTCTTAGGATCAAATATAATTCTTCAGTGTAATCTGTCATGAGACGGTCCTCTTGTTAAAAACTCTATCGAGACCTATACTTGAAATATGTCTATTGATGGTTATGTTTCCTGTTTAATTATTTAATACCTGCGAAATTCCTGTACTTACTGTTACAATATTTTATTTATATATCAATGTAACGTGTTCATTGTACCCTTCCAAGTAGATGAACTCTGCTTTCTACATGGAAGATGGACCCCTTTGTTTTTCCTATTTGTAACGTCACTGTGCTTGATGGCCTCTGTAAGATATATGTTCAGCCCTGGCTATCAAAATTTGTAATGCAGAACTACGTAATTTTTGAATGCTAATATTGTCAAGGATGTAGTTTTATATATGCTTTGCACTGGGATCTTCTGGATGATTCTCATCTCATTTTCGGGAAGGCTTGAAGCACCGAGATCACAAGGTCTGCGAGAAGAAGCCTCTTGAAGTTCGGCCTTGCATTTAGGATGATTCAGATTTAGGCTTATTCCTCTTCAATTATTGAGGTGAAGATAACTTTGGTCCTTTTTAAGTTTTAAGTAATGCGATGAAACATCCTCTCTGGTTTTCACAATGACACGTAATATACTATTATACAGTTTGAATTTTTTTTAATGATGTCAGTTTACATGCTGTGAAGTTCGTAATTATTGTTGTTAATGTTAGCTGTATGGTTTGCTAGATTACATAATCTTAAGCATGTCATGAGTTTCAACTAAATTAAACTATGACTTATTTCTACCAAATAGGGAGATTCAAGATCAGTACTCATCTTTTCTGTATATTATGTTCAGTGTCCCTGATATTTTATTGGTTATTTTGCTGTTACTACGCAATTGATATGTTTTCGTCACCCTAAAACATTACTGTAAAACCACCCTTTAAGATTCTGCTGTATCTGACTCTGGCAAATGTGTCTACTTGATCATTTTTTTGTTTTCTGTCTCTAACGCGGAAATTTATAGTTCTTTTAAAGTGATGGATTAAATTCTGACTTGCACTATGATTTAATGAGTAACTTTTTTGCTAGTTGTTATTGTACGTTTAAGATAATTTGAAGTCTTATTTACCAAAAGGAGATTGTAAGTGATGTGTCAGTTTGGATCAAAATCAGAAGTGTGGGTTAAGATATCTATAGTTGTAGATTTGATAAAATTAGAATAAATGAATTATAAATTAAGCTATGCCCCTTTTTTCTAATTTTTATTTGAAGATGCAAGCACTAATTTCTTTTTATGCCTGGTAGCATATTTATTTCAAGAAAAAAATATTTTTTAAAATTTTTTCAGTGATATCATGATTATTTAATTATAAAATAAGTTAATTTGAATGTGTAATTTAATTTGTATGTCTATGCATCATGCAATGAAGATATGCGATTTATTAGAAGTTTGAATTATTTGTTTGTTTCTCAAGTAATGTATAATCAAAAATGACTTTTAATTTTTTTAAACCTTTATTAATTTGAAGGTCGAATAAATAATAAAGTTTTAATATTTTATTTATCTAAAATTAACATATTTATATAAATATGTTAATTTTTATTTGATAGTTGAAATAATTTATAATTAAATTTTTAATGAGAATTTGAAAAAATAATTATTTTAAAAAAAAGATTAAGCAAAATTTATTTTTTGAAAAACTCTTCGAACTCACGATAAATTAAACACACATAGTAAGCATCTCAAAATATGAACGAAAAAAATATTAGTCAAGCTTTTGTTCCTTATCGAGAAAATCTAGAAATTATAGTTGTTTGATAGAAAATTAATTTCTAAGAAGGTAAAGATAAGGGTTTTTTAGTTTTTAGTTTATAGATTAAGGAATTAAAATAGAAAATAAATTTGATGATTTAATGAACGGGTTTTTAAGAAGTTTTTAATTATTGAATAGCAATTATTATTTTTAGAGGCAGTTTTTTTTTTGGTTAAATTGGATGTTTCAAGTAATCGTTGAAGTTATTATTTTTTTAAAAAGTAAATATTTTCTCTAGTTTTTATTTTAAGTGGCAGTTATTATTGTTCAAGTAAACGGCGGCCAATGGTTGGTAATATTTGAATAGCCATCGTTTTCTCCAGAGATACATGACCCAAGGTGTGAAGGTTTGTGTTTTTACTGTTACTCTCTCCTCTCTTAAAAGGTCTGTAAGCTCAAAACGGTAGAGCGCTCAAAGCGTTTAATCATTTTCACCCCTGGGTGGATTTAATCTGCCACACAATTCTGGTAGATTAAATTTACCTATCAACTTTTTCATGCTTTGAGAGGATGGTGGTTCGAATCCACCCGGATCTGCTGTGAATTGGTATGCCTTGCATCTTGTGGATTGACTTTCTGTGGCATATATTGAACCTGTTAATTCCGACATTAATGTAGAAACAAATCAATTTAAACATTGTATAAAATAAATAAATATATTGAATGCTGTATAATTTTAACTATTCAAACTAGAAAAGCTGTTTGATAGTCGAGGTTTAAAATATGTTATATACATTAATTACATACTATCTTCATTTTATTTTATTTTATTTAATACTTTAAGATTCAAGATAAAAATTAATAAATTCAAAATACTAAAATATTTCATTATATAATAGCCCTTATTACTAACTGTATTTCTTTATTTGATGCTAATAGCTAAAAACTAAGATATTTCATAATATATATATATATATATATATATCTGCACGTTTGTCGAAGAATTGAAGCTAAATAGCTCGCATCCAATATGTATATTGAGTTGTTAATTTTTCTTCAGTGTAAAAGAAGAATTTGTTTTGCCAATGATATAATAACTTGCTTTCTTTCATGACCTCAGTTTTATTACGTGTTTGAATTAATATTATTTTAAAAATATAATGAAAATGTTTAAGAAAAATTGTTATAGTTAAATAGTTATTTTTTAACATAAAATATTCACACACTTAGGCTTCAACATCAATATAAGAGTTTTTTTTTAACCTAAAGTATTTAAATAAAATTCAGTTTATTTAAATCGTTTCATATAATATAAACTTTTTTATAAAAATAAGAGTTTGAAAAATCGAATATATGATATGAGTGTATATACTCAAAAGCACTAATAAGCTTAATATGATACGACCCCAGCAACCATACAAGTCCTTCTCTCTTTTTATTTTTTTTAAGATATTATGATGATAGCAGTTGAACTTTGAACATTTACAAACATCAATATATATATATATGTTGCAGAGAATAAGCAAATTATCTTTCTCCTTTATTGCATCGTTCCTCTTAATTTCTGCCCGGCATCAGTATCCTTTCATAGCGAGTCATCTTACTTGTCCATTAGACACACACCTCAGCTATTCTTATCCACAAAATAGCCAATGCAGGGCTTCTAGGAACACCTTAGAAAGCTTCATACCCAATGCAATAGAATTGGCTCAGCGTTGACTTGAGTTAGCTCTACTACTTCAATCTAGAGGCATCATATTGAACTGACTAAACTGCTTGTAAGAGTTGGCTCTTTACTTGATTTCTTTACGCTTCAACTGAGTCCAATTTCTTTATGAGCTAGCCATTGATTGATTTCTGGTATGCTCTTATGAAACAATATCTAAAGTATATTTGTTTTTCCATCTGTTTTGACATGACATGCTCGTAGATGCTTGCTAGTTCACCTCACAGAAATAAGTTAGCTAACTGCCAATTTCGGCCATTAAAAGGCCAAATATAAACAGCAATAATACATCACAGTATAATGGTAGTTTTATCGGCATAAAAGTATTGAGAATGAACGCAAGTATGTGCAGAAATGCCGCACACATGAATAAAAGTAAATAACAAGATATAATATTATCAACACAATGAGTTATATTTCTCATTAAAGAATTCCCAATATATTTAAAATACTTTAATATGATGTGTATAAGAACGAGTAAGCAACAGAGTCTCACCCCACGTTCCGGAGTTGAGCATCAAGACTATTTGATTAAACCTAGCTGGAGGCTTGGATTTTTTTTTTTTTTTTTTGTGTTATAAGTGGAAGTCAATTGATGGTTAGTTACCCCATACTAAATCTATGCCCATTCCGATCCTATGTGATAAATAAGGCTAGGCTAATTATTCCTAGTCGTGTTTCTAAGTTTGTTCGCATTGCCTATTTGTGATTTAAAAAGTGTCATTTGACCCACCTACGGTTTGCTCTATTTGTTCATCTGTCTAAACAGTAAGCTATACGTAAACCTTTAGGCAAATTGAGTTTGTTTATTATGCTCACTTATTATTTTGGATTTATTTACTTGATTCATCTTAAGTTTGCTTCATTAATAGGAGAAACTTCAGATGAAAATAGTCTCTTGCTTATATAACTTTCACATGCTCACTAACGATAGGTTGAAAGGATGAGAACCTAGAGCAAAAATTTAAATGACACTCTTGAAAATACAAGTGAGCAAGATGAACAAAGCACAAATCTTAGATGGTTGACTGTAATTTACCACAAAAAGCAACATAAATTTCTTCTTCTTCTTCTTCTTCTTTTTCACTAGAATCATTGTTTATCAATCTTAAGAATGACGACATATATAATCTATTAGACAAAACATATATACAAATGCAAACATGAATTGATTCAAATGCAATAAAGGGAATTTGATTTATTGACAAAACCTATTCATGTCTTTGCCTTGGATTAAAAAAAAAAAAAAATCAGTCACCATCCCTGAATTGGCCACCGCCTGTCTGGATCCACAAGCCAAGAAGACCGTTTCTTCTCCTTCTTCTCCGCCGTCTCCTCCACCTTCGGTCCGTCGTGGGCGAAGGAAATTTTTACGAAGGTAAAGACCTTGCCAAGAAGCCGCAGACCCCTTTTGTGCTTCTTGTGCCGATCACTGAAATCGTATTCGCCAGGGAGCCTCACAGATTGGGAGAGCCTCTCATAGCCAGCGATTCTCGCACATTCCAAACTCACGGATTCGGAGGAAACCAGTATGCGGCGTGACCTCGACAACCTGAAGCTTCTGCTAAATTTCATAGGCTTCTTCAACAATTGGCGTTTCTGTGGTTGTGTTTTATTCTTGTAAACCTGGGTGAGGAAGCAATCAAAGGAATGGAATTATGGTACGAATGCTAGCGCAATTGGTTGAGACTTGAGAAAATGAGAATATTAATGATGTTTTTTTGGCAAGAAACCGACAGTCAACTCTCGCAGGATATTATTCAATAGCTGCGTCTAACTTAGTGGGTTTACCTTCAATGTTTAACAATCATGCGCGGTGGGGTTGTCTGAGTGCGACTCCAGCGTGTGCTAAACCATGAAGTATTTGGATATATCTGTCTTTCTCTGTTTCGAGTATTTTATTTTACTTAGAAATGTTTCTGAATTTTCTTTGCCTTGTAGTTTTCATTGATCAACCTTGTGAGAAGCCGTCAGCGAAAGAAACGCAAGTGAAAGAAGATTAAATGGGCCTGGATGGATGTTAGTGAGAAGAGGAAAGTTACAAAGTATCCGTTTGATAAGATAAAAAGAAAAAGAATATAAAAAATAAAAATGAGATATTTTTATTTTTTTATTTAGTAAGAAAATTAGATAGTGAATATTTAATTTTTAGAGAATATTTTTCATTTTTTAAAATATTTGTTTCATTTTTTATTGAGTAAAATATAGTTTTAACCTTTCAAAGTTATATCATTTATCAATTTTATTTTTTAGAGGTTAATTTTATTAATTTAGTCTCTCAAATTTTAAATTCACAATATTTTAGTCTTTTTGAGGGACTAAATTGAATTAAATTAAAATGAATAAAAAAATAAAATTTGTGAGTGACTTGAAATTTGAGGGACTAAATCGATAAAATTAATTTCTAAAAAATGATGAATTAATAAATGATATATTTTTTAGAGACTAAAAATAATTTTTATTTTTTTTATTTCATTCCCACTCTCACTTTTATTTTATTTCCTTCTTTTCTACTATACCAAATGTGCATTAAGACTTGAAAGTCTTGTGCACAAAACACTGGTCTTATAATTCTGAAATTTTAATTTCATTTGAAATGGAGTGCAAGGAAAATTCAATGGATTTTGTGATGTGAAAAGGGCTCTATAAAGAAGTTATTATTTATTAAAAAGGGTACAACAAATGGGCACCAGTGAATTGCGATGATCATTACTTGTAGTTGCATTGTAAAAAATGAATTTTTTTTTTTTTAACTTTTCCTACTTGTGAGCTGCATCTGTTTGATCTGATTTACTTTACTAGGTATTAACTATGTATCCAGAGTAGGGAAAACAAAATCTCAAATTTTTGAAACATAAACAAATGGATAACTAAAGAAATATTAAAGGTGAAAATGTTCTTTGGACAAACAATTAACGACGAGAAACTTCTGGTTAAAAGTCTCTGTATTTTTAGTACAGTCAGAAATGTGATGCTATAAGATGGCCCCAACACGAAGAAGTGATACCAAACAAACGAACAAGGCTGGATTCTGCATTTACATTTGCAGGCTGGATTCTCCTTTAAGTCAAAATAAGTTGCTTCTCTTTTCTTTTTATTTTTCTCTCTTTTTGTCAGGCCCAAGAAAGGCAACAACATGCGATTAAACGAAGTTGCGTTAGAAGTCAATAATTAGTCAAGTAATAACGTTACCAAAAAAAAGTCTTGAAAGTAATAATAGTTAACAACATTGCAATATTAACAACACAATACATGAACATATATTGACTCTATATACATGTTCAAATATTGATCCTTAAATTGTTTTTATAAAATTCAAATGAATTATATGTACTACCTATATGCAATTCTTGTTGTAGTAATGTGTAAATAGTAATTTTATAGTCTTTATTCTTTAATCATCCCCTCCCCCTCACTTGCTTAGAAAACAAAATCATGCTCCACTTACATTCATTATCCCACCATGACACCATCTAGTGCGCCAACAACGAGGCATTTATTTGGTCAGAAAAAAACAAGGGGTGGATCTTTTTCTTTACGGTCTTAAGAAATGGGGGATCAAAGCCGTTATATAACCCCTTTTTTTTTGTTTTCTTTTTTTTTTTGTCTTGGTATAATTGAAGCCGCAGTGCCGCAGGAACCCTAACTTCAAACCATGACATTCACTTGCTGGGCGTGTATTCCAGTCCCTTTTTGGGGGATCAATAAGGTATAATATAAGAAAAGGGTAACAAGTTTTAAATAAGTGACTATAACAAAGCATAATAGTAAATATTAGATAATACTAGTTTGCAATACTAACCAGTTCCTAGAGCTTCAAAAATAAATAAATAAATGAAGCAATACACCGCACAAGCTTCGATTAACAACATAAACCAGCAAGCAACCTAAAACACATAAGACCAAATTAATAGTTAAAACATAAGATACTAAAATTAAAGACAACAAGTAAAACTCGGGGATCATGCCGCCTCAAATTACTGTACCAGATTTTTGCAAGTATCCTTTTCCACTGAATGGGCAAAGCATTGGGGGCCAACAACAGCGTCATATTCATATATACTGAGGAGCACAACCTTGTCGATATCCCCAATAATTCATAGCTCGTCAATTTCAGATATATACTGTTATGTTCTATGTATAATATATCTCAATTCTAAATACTAATACGAATTACATAATAGCTTCTTATATTATTTATATAAAATTAAAAGAATTAAGTTGTCAATTTACATATTTTAAATTATCTATTTCAACTATACCAAATACTTACCTGTAGTATATTAATTAATATAATTACATAGATAATAGTATTATAAATAATTAATAACTTTGGAAATTTAAGTTAGTTATTATTGATATTATTTCACATGAAAAAATTAAAGTTATATACACTACTAACTAATATTATTAAAACACATAAAAAATTAAAAAAATAAAAAATATATATTATTAATATCGAATAGTAATGAATTAAAAAAGTAGATATTGGAATGTCTAAAAATGAAATATCCAATACACTTCGTTTAATAGTTACGGAGCATATAAGAGAAATGAGTTCTGTACTAACGTACATGGCAATTAAGACTGGCAAATTGTGATTTGTGACTCAAAATCATTTAACCATCTTAGCCCAACTTTATTAGGCCGCAATCACACCCACCTATTTGAATAATAAATGGGTTGGGTCATTACACAGCCCAACTGTTTATGGGTATTTAATAGGTCATGCTATATAACTTAGGTACACGTTTAACTCCGTGTCTTCCCTGGTTGCAAAATCAAATAAAATAAGAATAATTCTAAAAATAAAATGAGTAGATTGAATGTGAAGCTAATAAATGAGCCATGGGTCATATTAATGGCATATAAAAATTTAAAATAATTATTAAAAATTAATTTCATATCTTCTTAAATAATAAACTTAATAATAATCCATCTAATTATTAAAAAAATAAAATATTCAATGTATTTTAAGTTTTTAAAATATTATATATCTCTACTTCTTTATTTAATACATTTTTTTATTAAATATTAAAATAATAATTTTTTTTGTTATTAAGATATATTTTTATATTTTTTGAGTATGAGTTAATTATCATTCTGAATATTGAAGCTTTTTTTTTATAAAAACATTTTAAAAATAATTTAAAATTTTAATATTATAAATAAAATTTATTATTAGAACTTTAACTTATTTATATCTGAATCCTACCTTTTTAAGTGTGTTTAGATTAAATTTTATAAATTTAATTTTAAATAAATTTAATTTTGATCAGAAGTAAATTTTAAAGTGATATGATATATATTTAAAAAAATTTTATTTATAAATTAATTTTTATAAAATAAATATTATTCGGATAATATTCTAAATATAAATTAAAATATAATAAAAAAATAAAATAAATTATAAAAAAATTAAAGTTAAAAATATAAAAATTTCTTTAATTAATTTTTATTTTAATATAAAAATAAAAAAATATTATTTCAACTAAAATTTTAATTTTAAATAAGAAATAATTTTGTGATTATCAAATATCATGGAATAATTTTTAAAACATGATTTTTACCATTAAATGAACTTCTGGACAGCAAATGCTGCCCCACTAAACACTCGCCAAGTTATTAAGATGATGATTCTGGAAAAGGCAGCATTACTCATTATTAAATAAATAAATGGGTCATTTACAATTGTTGACCCACTTAATTATTACAGGCCAACCCAAAGTCGCTAGTTTTGACAAGTGATGGATGGGTGGGTAACGAGCAGTCAAATTTGTTTATTGTGATTGGCACCTGTGGAAGCACCTGAACCGTTCACATAATCAATCCCGTCGCCGGCTAGGCATTTGACATTTTGCCACCCATAAGTCGTGTCCTGAGATTTGAAACATTTACATGCTTCAGTTCTGGAATATTTTATTTTCTGTTTTTGTGTAATCCCTCTGTCTCGATTCCTCAGTTTTTCAAATGCTGATTATAAAACTTTTACTGTTGAGTTGAGGGGCATGAATTATGAATGAAGGATTATTTTTTTTTTTCTCCAATCTTTTTGAGATGATTATTGCTTTAAGTCAACGCTATCAAGTGTCAGTTGTTATGGACCATTGGACGGAAACTCATTCGCCTCTCTTGATTTACAAAGCAATAGGCCATAATGGGGTTCTTCTCAAGTTTTTTGCGAGTGATATTTTCTTCCCTGCTCTTATGTTTGGTTGGATGAGTGTAAATGGATATCGGTTTGAAGAAAGCAAAAGAGAAAATAAAAGAAAGGCTAAAATATTTTAGTATTTTGAAGATTTATTTGATATTAATTTAGTTATTTAAAGATATTAGACATCAATTTAATTTTTTTAAAATATGTCACATTAAATTAGTTTTTTAAATATTTAAAGTGATATAAAAATAATTCTTCAAAAGAATAATTTAAAAAATAATTTTGATGTCATTTCAAATTTTAATTTGATGTTACTTATTTTTAAAAAATTAAATTAATGTAAGTGATATAAAAATAGTTCTTGAAAAAGAATATTTTAGAAAGATAATTTTGATGTCACTTCAAATTTTAATTTGATATTACTTATCTTTAAAAAATTAAATTAATGTTAAATGGATATTTGGAAGAGTAAAATGATAGTTTAATCTAAAATAAAAAAAGAAAAAAAGTGGTTGAAAAGGTTGACCTTCATGTACCCCCGGCAACCAGTCAGGATGGATGGCTGTTTTCAATGGTTTAGGTGTTAGTCTTTTCATACAAATTTTGAGAGAAAATCGTACATCAAAATTGCCAGGTGTTTCTGTATGTTTTGCTTGAATTCCAAATGAGATTCTATACAGTGTGATTGAGCACGGGCAGAATTGTTGATTTTGATTGCAAAAGCTATGCATCTTTTGGGGAAATTCTCATTGAGGATCTCTCATTTTAATCTGCATTTAATTATTTCTGAAAGCAGATTCTCTTCTTCCTCGTTTCAGCTCACAATATTTCAATCGTGAATATCTGATAATATATTGCATCTTTCACTATTCTGTAATGTTGTAGATATTAAGTTTGAAAAAGAAAAGTAATCTTATTTGAAGATTTCTGCTGCAAGTTGGCGGTCAACATGTTCCTTCTTAGGAGAAAAACCCAGAATCTGCAGAAAGATGATTCCTCATATCAAGATGCAAAGGTAAACTTTTTGAATATATTTTTTGCACGTTTTGTTTAGTCGGTTTGCAGCTATGGATACTCAGAAATTCTGTATCAAATCTTGATAAATGCCCAATTATAATAGCCGGTGATTGAGTGCATTACATCTTCTCTCCATGGCATCCTGTGAGGAGAATGGGAAAAAAATTTATACTTGTCTGTGATGGTGAAAGCATGTTCAGAAAAGTGTCTGAAAATTTTAGAATTTGTTTTAAAACTAAAGATGAGCAACATTAACTTTATAATATATTGAAAATAAGCAATAAGTGAACCACGTCTACAAACAGGTGGCTGAACTCAGGGCTGCTATTGGGCCCCTATCTGGACTTAGTTTAAAGTATTGCACTGATGCATGTCTAAGGAGATATTTAGAAGCACGGAACTGGAATGTTGATAAATCTAAGAAAATGCTGGAAGAATCACTCAAGTGGAGGTCAACTTATAAGCCAGAGGAAATCCGTTGGGTAAGTATGATTTTTCTGTCTGTTTCCCACATACTCAATTGATGATACCATGAAAAGATGATGAACATATTAGTGCAGAATCTTCTGGAGTTTTGATATTCATAATCTTTTTCTAACTTTTGTTAGGCTGATCTAATGTTCTGCATGTTTTTCTCTTCCGATGGCAGACACAATTCATTGCTTTATCACATGTTTGGTCTCCTATAAAGTCCTTTTGCTTTATAATCTGCTGTATGATACCTGTCTATACCATGAACACATCTAGTTTCTTTTTCTTGGAGCAACGTAATTCTTGGATTATAATCAGTCCTGTTTTATTAGATAACCAAGTATAAGGTCAACGATGAATACATCTATATTTCAAAATGTCCAAATTGAGATCCAGTTGTCCTTCTAAAATTGATTAAGATCACACATTAACTTCACCATGCATTTAGTTCCAAAATTAAGCTGAAACAATATCCTCTGCGCGTGTTTAATTTTTTGCATGGCCTGTGAGCAGTACACGAAGCTATCACCAAGTGATAGCCTACTTATGGATTTTTTTTCTTACAAATATTATAAACCTGGAATATGCAATTGAATTATTTCCTACTACCAGCCTGAAGTGGCACAGGAGGGTGAGACAGGCAAAGTCTCCAGAGCAAACTTTCATGATCAACTTGGGAGGACTGTGCTTATAATGAGGCCAGGAATGCAGGTTTTATCTAAGATTTACTTTCATTAAATTTATATGCAGTTAAGAAGGCTTCGTTGTGCATAACCTGTTAACTTTCACTGTTTTCTTTTTGGTTTTAATTACTTTTTCAGAACACGGCATCTCCAGAAGATAATATCAGATATTTTGTCTACCTAATGGAAAATGCTATCCTTAATCTTCCTGAAGATCAAGAACAAATGTCATGGTTGATAGATTTCACTGGATTTTCACTGAGTTCTAATATTCCTGTCAAAACAGCTCGTGATATTATTCACATTGTACAAAACCACTATCCAGAAAGGCTTGCTATTGCTTTACTGTATAATCCCCCAAGAATATTTCAGGCTTTCTGGAAGGTTTGTCCTCCTGGTCTGCAAGTGGTGTCTGTTCTGCTTCACTATTGAAGGGCTTTATTTCGACTTGCTAATCTTTAGGAGGAAAATTACATTGCATGGTGGTTTCTATCATGCATCTTTTAATTTTAAAGATCAAGCAATGCTTGGCTAATCCTTCTTGTTTTGTAAGTGTAGTATGTTCTGTATCACTCTTAAGCTTTTAGAACCATTGCTAATCGTTTATTATGCATCTAAGCATATCATTTCAGTCAGATTAGGGAAAATTTGGTTGGCTTTTAGCATAATCAACTCAATTAGATTTTTCAACTGTATGTAGTTATTCTTGAAAATTAGCCGTGTAGGTAGCTTATCTCAGTAATTTGTTTTTCTTCTCATTTCTCTTGCTATTTTTGGAAGCTTTTTTGGGGGTTGGGGGACAAGGGAGGGGACATGGGGAGCTGCATGTCAGAATGAGTGAAGCGGTTTACTTAAGATGGATTTTTTCTTTTCAATTTAGTTCCTTCTACCTTGCACTATATGGGTTTTGGTCAACTTCTTAAGCCTGTGAATCTGTGATTGTACAAAATTTGAGATTAGAATATGAGGTTTTAACAGTCATCTCTTCCATTTAACGGTTTCTCTTACTTTCATTTTGATAGGCTGTTAGATACTTCCTGGATCCCAAGACAGCCCAGAAGGTGAAGTTTGTATATCCCAATAATAAGGAGAGTGTGGAGTTGATGAAATCACTCTTCGACACAGAAAATCTTCCTCGTGAATTTGGGGGAAAAGCTACTTTGAAGTATGACCATGAAGAGTTCTCACGATTGATGGCTGAGGATGATGTGAAAACTGTCATGTTCTGGGGACTTGATGAGAAGCCCTTCCACAGGTAAAAATGTGCATTCTGGGGCAGAGGTGGCACCAGAACCAGTGTCTACAGAGCCAGTAGCTAATTGAGCGAGTTTAAAAGTATAGTTGTTTATATATAAGCTAAAGAAAATTTACACCCACGATCCTCAGCTTCAAGCTAAGCTGACTGTAGCTCTTTACTTTGATATTCCAACTAGATATCAGTCAATTATTCTAGATTATGCAATAGTAAGCTCTTGTGGATTACAAGTCTAGAACAATTACCCGGTTCCTACAACACGATACATCGATGGCTTGGCAATTTATCTAAATAGAATTTGAATCACGAAAATTGAAAAAAGCCACAAATTTTCTATTTGTAGAATATAGATCAATATAAATTAAGTACCTGGTTAATTAGAGTTTTTAAAAATAAAACACCTAGTAAATTTTGTGATTGTTAGTTGTTGATACTTAGTTGTGTGTGAGTAAATTATAATTAGAAAAAAAAATTATTAAAAAAAATTGAATAATTATAATAAATAAGATATTTTTGACTTTAGTAAAGTAAAATTTCCAGTATCATAAACAGGGCCTGACTGTCCTGACAGGTTACCTCCTAAAAGACACATAGTATTGGCTACTGTAAATTTACAAGTGTCAAATTGTAAAAAAATTATAATGCATTGTCTGTTTACTATTTAAATTATATAATATATTAAAGCATAAAAATTATCGTAAAATAAATTGACATATTTTTATCTAGGCTCAAGGACAACTGATATTTCATTAAATTAAATTATCTAATTCTTAATAAATATTTAGATCAATAGAGTTAAAAGTTGAAATTTAGTATGAACAAGTACAATTATGCACTGGAATTGTTTGCATAGAAAAGCAAAGGGGCATGTTGCACTCACAAAATGAGACTCACATATGCTTAATGTGTGTTGAAATTAGATTTTGTACACTTAATTATACAAACTTAATTTTAATCAAAAATAAATTTAAGTAAAAAAATAATTTATAAAAAATATTCACTTGTTCTTTTGAGGCCAAAGTCCCATACTTTAAAATCACGTTTAAAAAATAATGTTAATTAATGTCAAAACAAAAAATTAAAAGAATGATATAGAAATACAAATGCAATTATAATTGTCAGTTGTCAACACATATAAAAGGCATGCTGCGTACTTTCTAATGTTTTAAAAATCAGATCAGACCGGCCGGTTCAACCGGTCAGACCGAGAACCGGTCCTCTCACCGATTCGGGCGGCTTTTCAGAACCGATGAGGTCAAAAACTGGTTCCAAACTAGTCAATCGGTTCTAAACCGGTTGAACCGATCAAATTGGTACCGGTCCGTACGGTTACCGATTTTGAATTTTTTTGTTTAAATTCTGTAACCGAAACGACGTCGTTTTGTTCCCTGGCTACCGCGTCGTTTTGGGGTTGAAAACCCTCGGCTACCTGGTTGGAAGAAGTTGATGATACTTTGTTTTTTGTTCGCACCGTTCAAGAACAACCCTCATCTGCAAGATCCACATCAAGTGTTCGATCATCTTCATATGCAAATAATGTTGAGCAATCCTCCGTCTCGATTAGCTATGCTCTGTCAATTCTGTGGAGCAACCTCCGCCTGCTCAGTCCAACAACAGCGAGCCGAAGCCCAGGAACTGTCTCCCTCTGCTCGTACTATAATCACTACTCAGGTTATCCTAACCCAGTAATACGAACAATGATCAATCCCCATCTGCTCTCGCGGCCTCAATCCGTCCCACTGCACTTTCTAAGGTGGTTCCCATGGTGCTGCCTAGTGTACCTATAACACTCAGGCCAGCCCCTTCGTCCATTCCGTCAGAGGTTCCTTTTGATGTTCAAAAAGACAGGAGGTATGCTGCTGCTGCTTTTCTTTGCTTTTTAAGGAGCTATCAAGCTCTACCGTAGGAACTTACTGGTTCTTTGTTTCTTTTCATTGCATTGCTGGCCTAATTTTATCTAGTTTATTGTCAGTCTTTGTTTGATGAATTCTCTAATATTGTATATCAATTTGACTGATTGTTACAAATTGATAAATGTGTAAAATGCTCTGGCTTGTTTCTTTTGTTTCATTCTTTACACTTAGTTAATTGTACATAACTTATTTGATAAAATGATCCACTCAGAATTTATTGGATATTAGCTTTTAAATTAAGTGTAAACAATGATAACTTTTGTAATTTGATATTAGCAAAATCGTGGAGTATATATATATTATAAATATGTAAATTAATATTGCGTTACTTATATAAATATAATATTTTTTTATTTTATGACACTATTTTTTTTATGTTTTAAATAATTTTATTATTGAATTTATATTATATTTTTATAATTTTTTATTTATTTTATTAATATATAAATAATTATATATATATATATAAATATATTTATATTTATATAAAAATATAAATATATATTTAATTATATTCTAGTTCGACCACGATTGAAACTATTAAAATCTTGAAATCAGTACTTCGACCGATTCAGTAACCAGTTCGGTTTTTCAGAACCTTAATACTTTCCACCATAAAAAAACGGCATGTAAGGGGAGGGCCAACCGGTAAACGTACGGATGCATAAGCTAAATCTGTAGTTCAAGGTACAAACATACCACATAACGACATCTAATTTAATTTACATTCATACCGCATGCTAAACACAATCGGCGGTTGAGAAGAGGAAAGCGAATTCATCCATGAAATAGACTCCGTTCCTGTGATTTCCAAGGACATAACACGACTATTTCTTATTGCATTCATCAACGGTGAATGCACTTTACAGTAGTTATTATGCAGGCATATGTGCTTGCTCACAGTTCATTAGAGTAGAGGCACTCATCCACAAGCTGGCGGAGGTTGGGATTCTCCAAGGCAGCAGCAACTCTTTCTTTATCATTTAGCTGCTTATTGACTGCATGAAGAATATGTGCAGGATTATTAGAAGTTAGTTTTATGTTCACAGAAAGGAGGGAATCCAAAAGAAACTAGTTTCTCAGTGCGGCGAACGGGTAAAGCGAAGTTATGTCAGTGATGTGGCTGAGCATAGTTGTTGTTGGAGAGAAAAGGATCATAAAGTTTTAAGTATCGTTTCGGATAAAGTCGCTCCTGATGTTAGACACTGAAAATGAAAGGGAATTTAAACTTGACCTGATTCTTCATCTGCATGAGATCCTGGAGATACTTTGATGTCCACCTGCAAAGAGGAATTTGAATAACAGATCAGATAATAACCAGATAGAAGACAATTATAACATGATCTAAATGGAGTGGAAGTGATATTTCAACATTGAGAATGGAAATTGACAAGAAAAAGAGAAAGGCCGTAGATGAGAGGGGATTCATTAGAAAATGTAAAGAAAAAACTAAACTCACACCACCAACCAATTTCAAATGAATGAAATTACACACAGCAATGATAGAAGAAAAATATCAAGCTATGGGTACAGAGGAGTAATAAGTAAGTAAAGTCAGAGACTCCATTGGCCTTAACATATGCGTTTACTGATGACCTCAGCAGAGACACTATGAACTTTCACGCATGGCTTTCATGTTAATATATCCAACTCCAGTTAAGAAGATAGTATTTAATTCACTCAACGATTATATTCACTACATTGTACATGGCACACGTATCCCCAAACAGTCATGGGGCAGCCCAGGTTTGATTAACATGGAAAAAGAGTTTAATTTCAGTATACATGACACAACAAGACATATACTTCTATTAAGAAATGTAGTTGTCTCTATTACTAAAAAAGAGAACTCTTGAATAGTGTTCCATCTTCACTTTTTGGTCGAAAAATTGTAAGGAAATACTTAGTTTCTTTTTATATTTGTTAAATAAATTAAGAAAACTTATAAAATTATGAATGTAATTAAATAACTAAAATAATCGTTTTAGAAAACTATATCCTATATTTTTTCTTCACTTCCCTTATTTTTCCCCTATTCTTTCTCTTACTTTCATCCATTTTATCATTTAATTTACACAAATGTTTAGTATGAAATTCACTTCTAACTATGAAGAGACCAACTCCTTTCTTCCCTTTAAAGATGCTGCAGAGGGATAATTACTACCCGTTACTAGTCTATAACTGCTCCCCTCCCATACAAATTTTGGAAATGTTATTTTCACATTACAAAATTGATGTGATTCCTACCCAAATTCAACCTCTGCACAAGTAATAGTTATTTTCTGAGGATCCAGCACAGGAAACCAATTGGTATACAAGAAAGTGGTGTAACAAAGTAATGTGTAAGAGCTTTAATGTGCAAATTACGTTATTAAAATAAAAAGCATAGTACACCAGTTAATTGATTGACAATGGAAGAAAACAAAACAAAACAAATATGATATACAGTGTACTTTAGCAAAACATGCACAACACAAGAAGCCATGGCGGACAAAAGGATTCAGAGAGAACGGAGTCAGATTATGTGGTGAAGTCGTAGGAAGGAAGGAACCTTGTAATGAGGAGGGAAGCAGTGCTTTAGTTTCACTCTCAGACAGAGACCGATGACCGTGGCCATACTGCAGTGCTGGATTGTCGGCGTAAAAGTTATCCTAAACAAAACATATATGAAATTAACAACAAACCAAAACGAAAATCAAAAGAAATGTAATTTCAGAATCGAATTTAAATGTTTTAAAAAATAAATCCTAAAATGAAAGAGAAAAGAGGGGAGAGAGATTAAAACTCACAGAATCCGCCCCAATTTGTCATCCACGGTAATTGATTCCTCGGAGAGGACACTGAGTTGTTCTAAGGAATAAGGATGTTCCGGATCCCTGATGTCCCTCACGAAATTTGCGAAATCAAAGTCAAGGACCGCAAAACTTTTGCACTCAATCCATCATCACATGGCGACTAAAACAGTGGGAAATTAACAGTGTACCTGGTAACTGCCAAAACTGAGAGCAAACATACAAAGGAAGAAGAAGAAGAAGAAGAAGAAGCAAGCAGCAGATGAAGCAGAAGCAAAAAGAGGATATCATAAATATCAAGGGGATCAACGGCATCGTCGTCGTGGGGATCTTCGGAGCGTGCGACTCTCTCTTTCTTGGCGTGAACCACAGGGTTCGCATTGATCAGACCCAGCGTCATCCTTTCTCTTTCTCTCACTCGAGCGCTCGCAGCTCGCAGCCCTTTCTTCTCCAGTCTGTCGCTTTTCACTTCGTCAACTTTTTTGGTACATTTCACTTTCGTCAACTGATAAATGTTTCTTTTTACGATTTGATTTTGGTTGTTTTTTTTTATTAATTCTAATAAATTATAACGTGTTATTTTTTCTGTAAAAAATATCTGTTTTTTGTTTACATAACAGTTTAATTTTAACTTTGTTAGTAAGAGAATTTGTGATTTATCATACTACAGCCAATGGTAATTACAGCAACGTGACAAAAAATAAATTCGTGACTTTTCCAAAAGATAGTGGATACATTTTCTTATAAAAAAATAATATTTTTTGTAGCTAAGCGGTCTTCGGCCTTCGCAGCTAATACACGTTCAGTGGGACGCAATTGGCGGTCGAATTTCTCTAGCCAAGATTGGACTATGGAAATGCAAATGCCAGAATTTCCCATCGATATGTTGATTGTTTTTAATAGGTTTTCTGACGTAATGGTCCCGTAGCTCAGTTGGTTAGAGCGTTGGTCTTATGAGCCGAAGGTCGCGGGTTCGAGCCCCGCCGGGACCACCTTTTTTTTTCACCTATGCCCTATGAATTCTGTTTTATCTCACGAGAGAATACAATGGAGTTGTGTATGTTGAATTTGTTGAGGTTACGTAAGCTAAGTCCTTAAATACCTTTCACTCGGTTTTTTATTTCCTTCTTGCATATTGTAAGTAAGTGTTATTCAGTCCTATACGTCACCCTCTCTTGTTTTGTGTAGATCAAATCCCTTTCCTTTCATTATGATCCATAAAGTCGTATTTATCCAATTTCTAGCTAAATTTCTGAAAGTTAAATATTTAACTATTGTTGATGAGGTGAATGTTTGTGGTAAAGCTAATGTTAACTATGAGGATGGAGAACAAACTATGACAAACTAACAATCGAGTCAATATAGACAAGCTACAATATACAAGAGACGGGGGAGACTAAGATCAGAAAATTTGTGCTTTAGTGTTAATGCTCAAGTGTGTTTCTAGTGCTTCTTTAGAATGGTCCTCGAAACTCGCAAAGATGTTAGAAAGATCACACTGTACCCTAATCCTTACTCGAGGCTAATTTATAAAAGACAATACAATTTTTATATGATTTTTAAAATTTAAAACTATAAAAATTATTATGGTAAATTTCATTTTTTTTCTTTATACTATAGGATAAAGAGGTAGAAAATAAAAAAGTGAGAGAAAGAGAGAGGAGAGAACTTTTAGATAAAGATCAAATCGACACATTGATTATAATTATAATTTTTTTGGTGCATTTATAATCATAAATTAAATAATTGCTTACAGTGATAATATAATTTTAAATAAAATAAACAATTATTTAGTTTGTAGTTATAATTAGTGTCAAACAAATACAAAAACATTTGGATAAATTATATTGTCTTAAGATTAATAAAATTAAATCTAGACTTGTGTGTTGCTTGGACACATAAACAAAATGGTTCAATTTTTTTCTTAAAAATTATTTTAACTTTTATTCATTATATATTATTAAAAAATAAAATAAGTAATAATATGTGCATTGGGTATACACAAATCATACTTAATTGCCATAAAAAATTAAAATAATTTATTAAGGCATGTTGAAGTGAGAAGACACTAAATTTGAGGATATTGTAAAATTGCTTATTAATGCCACTCTCAATGTTTAATGCTCATTCAAATGATATACTTAAAAGACAATCTATTAAAACATTCTATCTTGATTCATTTGAGTTACTAAAAAAAAATAAAACTAAAAAGAAAGTATTACGCTAAAAAAAATCATTTCATATGATGGAAAGAAATAGTTAGATGTGGCTTATTTATCTGTTAAATTGAGAAAACTTATATAACTTAAGTGGTTCTTTTTATAATCCCTACTGTGTCAAATTGAAAAAACCTAAAATGACTTACGTGGGGCTTTCACAATATGCACTTTACACGTTAAATATTAATAATAGTTTATTCTTTTTTGATTAATTAATAGTTTATCCTGTTTCACTTGTTTTTTTCACTTCTTTGAAACCAATGAAGTAATATGAAGGGGTAAATGTGTGTGTAATGTACAAGAAAAATTATTATGTATTTTTAAAGTACAATAAATAAATACTTTTATCCTATGTTCTTTGTTTTATTAGACTTGTTTAGTCCAGTTTTATAAATTTTTTATTTTTATGTTAAAAATATATATATTATTCAAAGTATATCCATCATAAATTTTTAAAAAATTCATATAAATTTTATGTTAATAATTTAAAATTAATAATAAAAATATTTTTAGAAACATATACTTAATTATACTAAGGTGCATGTAATAACTTCTCTTATATTTATAATCGTGAAGATTAGTCATTTATAAAAAAAGAGGTTAATTTATCCTGTCCCTTTCACAGATGCATCGCTGTTGCTGCTTTTGTTAGCCAGTTGTAGCCTGCACTCACTCTGCATTAAAAAGGGGGACATGGTTAAACTCCAAATGTCCGATTGAAGCAGCAAACGGCGTCGTCGGCTATCCTTTCCTTATCTATCGGCTCGACCCTTTCACTGCGAAGTCATCGATGAGAAGTGAAGAGACTTGATAGAGACAGCACGAAGACGAAAGGAAATGGTGCACAGCGCATACGATTCTTTCGAACTCCTCAGCGATTGCCCTTCTAAGATCGAAGCCATCGAATCGTACGGCTCCAAGCTCCTCCTCGGCTGCTCCGATGGATCTCTCCGAATATACGCGCCGGAATCGCCCCTCTCCGATCGCTCTCCGCCGGCCTCCGGGGAGCTGCAGAAGGAAGCTTACGTTCTCGAGAAAAACTTGGCTGGCTTTGCTCGGAAGCCTGTGCTGTCAATGGAGGTCTTGGAATCCCGGGAGCTACTTCTATCACTTTCCGAATCCATCGCGTTTCACAGGCTTCCTAATTTTGAAACCATAGCAGTCATTACCAAAGCCAAGGGTGCCAACGTGTTCTGCTGGGATGATCGACGAGGGTTCTTGTGCTTCGCCAGGCAAAAGCGGGTCTGTATTTTCAGACACGATGGTAATTCCGTTAATTCGATAGTAATTTTTTATTATGTAGACATTTGATTCCGTTAATTCGGTAATAATCATGGTGGTAAACCTTTGATTATGCACCAATTTGTTTGTTTATTTTTTTTTTTCAATGTATGAAAATTCGCTACATGGTACTAATAGAAATTTTACGCGCAATCACGGCACCATCGAGTTTCCCATCCTCCCTTTTTAATTAGCACCATGGAGAACTAGATTATACGTCAGATAAATGTATCAAAGTGCTGAACTATTTTTTGGCGTTTATCTAGGTGGTAGAGGATTTGTGGAGGTGAAAGACTTTGGTGTTCCAGACGTGGTGAAGTCCATGTGTTGGTGTGGTGAAAATATATGTTTGGGGATTAGAAGAGAATATGTAATTCTGAATACTACAAATGGCGCATTGTCCGAGGTATTTACTTCTGGGAGACTAGCACCGCCTTTAGTTGTCTCTCTTCCTTCGGGAGAACTTCTTCTTGGGAAGGTATTATCTTCTTCTTGGCCATTGTCTTGGTCTTTTTGCTGGTTACACTCCCGGCAGAAATCTTGAATGTGTATATGATGATTGTTTCATGCTTTTAGAAATGCATTCCTATTGTCGCAAGGTGCTTTAAGATATATTTTATATAATAAATAAATGTTTTATTTTTCCTTGCTATGTTGGCAATGACATTTTGTTAGATAGGGGTATTGGGTATGGTGGTATCTGTTATATATATACCGCCATGAATTCTTTGCACCGTGTCAAGTGTTTTTCTGCGTTAATAAAAAGAGTTTAGAATAAAATTACTTGGATGCAGCTTTGCTTGTCCAGATCTCTCCTGTGAAAAGTTTTTAAAGAAACACTATTCATGAGAATATGTTCTGGCAGATATGATAGATAATAATTGGTATGTTAGAACATCAGTCAGATGTCCTTTGGTAAAGATTGTCGTTCACATTCTTTTTGTTTGGAAGTTAAGAGTGCATTTACATTTAGAACTCCAGAAGCCCCGTTTTAAACTCTTGCACTAAGTTCCTTCCTTAATTAACTTCTGATACTTCTTGATTTAATTTTGTTTTTGCAAACAACTGAATCATTTTAAGCTTTGATGACTTTTCCTACTCTAGTAACATCAATTGAAGAATTTGTGAGACAAAATTTGAAGTCTATTTTGATTGGGGAAGGGTCAGCTGGTCAGAGGTTCTTGCTGACTGTAATTCAGAAACCTCAAACCATATGCAATAGCTCTGTTACTTGGTTTTGATTTTATATTCTGCTGAGGTCAACTTTTCAAATCTTCCTACTTTGAATTGTTAATTTTCTCCAGTTAGAGGAGCTAATATGTTTTTTGATTCATCTTAGGAGAACATTGGCGGTCTTTGTGGACCAAAATGGGAAACTTCTTCCAGAAGGTAGGATTTGTTGGTCTGAGGCCCCAGCAGAAGTTGTAATTCAGAAGCCGTATGCTATAGCTCTACTGCCCAGATTTGTGGAGGTAACTAAGCATTTGGTGTCTGACTGCTTGGTGCTTGCTTAGAATGAATAAATTCCTGGATCTTTTCTATTTAAAAGAGGTTGTGCATCTATGCACTTTACATCACTTGCATTTTGCAGATTCGATCTCTCCGAGATCCATATCCACTGATACAAACGGTTGTTCTTCGAAATGTTCGCCATCTTCGCCAAAGCAATAATTCCGTGACTCTTGCTTTAGATAATTCTATTCATGGCCTCTTCCCCGTTCCTCTTGGAGCCCAGGTATTGCAAATGTTGTTAAATGATATATGTCTTTTTTTGTGCTGTGGTACCTATTTCTGGATTCTAGTGCAAATGACAAAGCAGTGAATCAATTGCTCTACTTAATTTTGTATGACATTGTTAGATCACAAGTTAAGGATTTTGCTATTTCATTGTAGATCGTTCAATTAACAGCCTCTGGCAACTTTGAAGAGGCCTTGTCATTGTGCAAGCTCCTTCCACCTGAAGAATCAAGTCTGCGTGCTGCAAAAGAGGGGTCAATCCATATAAGGTTATTTGCCCTTATGAGATTATTCCTGTTAAAGATAGGCAGTTTGCTTCATTTAAGATGAATACCTTTGTATTTTAAGTTCTTCATATTTCTCAGAGCCGGCTAGCTGGCAGTTCAAGTTTGTATTTGTTCTGAAGTCTTGCATGTGAATTGCTGATTTTCAGGTCTTAAAAGTTGTAGGATTCAGCTATAGTTATGCTTGAAATAAAATCAGCACTCCTATTTGAGGTTTGAACTAAATGTTGGCCAGGACTTGGGATCAATATGATCATGCTAGCTCATGTAAAGGAAAAAATGTCTAATATTATATTCATTACTATCTAACCTTATAGTAATTGCAAAAATAATTTTTCATAATTTAATCATATATTTATGAACATAATAATATTTCATAATAGTTGCGTCATAAATCAAAATCTTTACACAATGATAATTGTATAATTAGTAGTTATAATTATACAAATTAAACTCTTTATAAAAGTAACATTTTAAATTAAAATATGAAAAGGTAATAATATTGCCATGTGTCAAGAAGTTGGAGTCTGTGTTTCAGATTTATATATTTGAGAGTAGAATTAAGATATTGAAATATGAGACTAAGTGCGTAAGCTCATTTCAATAATGTGTACTAGCCCTAGAATATCGGTATGAATATGGTTAATGGGCCATGAATGTGGTTTACATAATGATTATTACAATAATTGTTTTTTAGTGGAAGTTTTTACCTTTTCATGCATCTATATTTAGTAGTTGGTACATATTATAAAGTACGTCAATCTCTACATATTAATCATTGCTTACTTTTCATTTTTCTCAATATGCTGTTAAATTTGTTTGTCTCGTGATGTTACAGATATGCCCACTATCTTTTTGACAATGGAAGCTATGAAGAGGCAATGGAACATTTTCTGGCATCTCAAGTAGATATAACCTATGTGCTTTCTCTGTATCCATCTATTATCCTTCCAAAGACAACTATTGTTCATGAGCCTGAGAAGTTGATGGAGGATGCTTCATATCTCTCCGGAGGTTCTTCGGGTGTGTCAGATGATTTGGAACCCTCACCAACATCTCATATGTTAGAATCTGATGAGAGTGCAGCACTTGAATCCAAAAAAATGAGCCATAATATGCTTATGGCTCTCATAAAGTTTTTACAAAAGAAGAGATATAGTATTATTGAGAAGGCCACTGCAGAGGGAACTGAAGAAGTTGTTTTAGATGCAGTTGGGGATAACTTCCCCTCCTATAATAGTAGGTTTAAGAAAACAAATAAGGTAAAATAATCTGAATTTTTTTTTTCCGGTTCTGTATTCATGTGTAAATTGTGATACATGTATCATTAATTTTTCTATGTATCTCCAATGTGTGTGATGACCATGATTATGTGATAGATTTGCTAAAACTTACCACTCACACATTAGTTGGAGGCCAACTAGGAAAGTGTTACGCTCACATAAAGGCTTGTTGTAAAAAAAATTATACTTATTAAATTATGGTGGATTTCTTTATAGGATGTTTGCAGGCAGGGGCGGAGGGTAGTTAAGCTTGATTTTTTGAAAAATGATACTTTTACATGTATTTTTTTTTTTAAGTAAAATTTTTTTAACTTAGCCCCTCCCAAATCATGTGTTTTTTTTCTCGTTGGCCACCCTGAGAGAAATCCCCTGGCTCTGCCACTGCAGGATTGATGGTGAAGCTGCGGGACATATGATTTCCTTATTATTTTCTGAAATATTAAAACATTTTAATAATTTACAATTATTATTAAAGTTATGATTTGGTAAATTATTGGTGTCAGGGGCGTGTTAATATACCTGTTAGCTCAGGAGCTCGGGAGATGGCTTTGATATTGGATACTGCTCTACTCCAAGCATTGCTTCTTACTGGACAATCTTCCGTGGCTTTAGAAGTATTGAGAGGTCTTAACTACTGTGATTTGAAAATATGTGAAGAGATACTTCAAAAAGGCAACCATCATGTCGCTCTATTAGAACTTTACAAGTGCAACTCAGTGCACCGGGAAGCTCTTGAACTTCTTCACAAATTGGTGGAAGAGTCAAAGTCTAGCCAGTCTGAGATTACACATAAGTTCAAGCCTGAGGCCATTGTTGAGTATCTCAAGGTATAAACTCTGTTTGGTTGATAATTTCGTTCATAATTTTTGCCTTAATATTTTTTTAAAGGCGACAATGGCTAAATTTTTTATTTCCTTAAAAGACTAGCTGATTAAGGATAGTGCTTAGGAAGCAGTTGTGTCTGAATTTATGACGTTCTATAATCTGTAATCAGATAGTAGGTCCACAGCAATTGCTGGTGTATTTGTTCTGCCTGATATTATTAACATTAGGTTCTAGACTTAATGAAGATCATAGGAAGGTATCCTTCTTCTGCTTTATTTGCTAGTCTTGATCAGATGGAATTTTGTTATTAAGCATATGAACTTCTTTTGTTCTGTAGCAGTGATATGCTGACAACAATTAGTTTATGTCTTCCTGAGCTTATTGGCTAATTCATTTTTTTCCCTCGTGGCATCTAGCTATACTGGAAAATGTTGTTTGTGTAGTCACTTAGGGATTAATTAAAAAAAAATGTATTTAATTTCCATTACGCATGGATTAAAGTTTGTGTAACACTCCAAATCCTCCTTAAAGTTGTTATAGATGTTTTTTTAAAAAAGTTGTCATTCGATACTCAGTTTTTTGATTTGGTGGGTTTCTGATGCAGCCACTGTGTGGGACAGACCCCATACTTGTTTTAGAGTTCTCAACGCTTGTTCTTGAAAGCTGTCCTTCCCAAACTATTGAGCTCTTTCTGTCCGGAAATATTCCAGCAGATATGGTGAACTCATATTTGAAGCAACATTCTCCAAACATGCAAGCTACATACTTGGAGCTCATGCTTGCAATGAATGAGAAAGCCATATCTGGAAATTTGCAAAATGAAATGGTGAGGACCTCTTGCACCTAATTCAATGGCTCTAAGGACTGAAGCAGTTCTACTTTTTCTTTTGGCTAGGGAGGGGGGCCAGAGGACTTAATGAAAATAGCTTGTAAATATTTTGCAAAAGCATTTTCATGATGATGCTGCAAGCCTAGCTGCTTTATTGTCAGCATGATTGATATATATGATTAATAATGAAAGAAAAATCTGAATTTACTTGCAGTGTTCTGCAATGTAGGTACACATCTATCTTTCCGAAGTACTTGATTGGCATTCTGATTTAAGTGCTCAACAGAAATGGGACGAGAAAGCTTATTCCCCAACAAGGAAAAAATTATTGTCTGCCTTAGAGAGTATATCTGGATACAATCCAGAGGCTCTGCTGAAACATCTTCCACCAGATGCTTTATATGAAGAGCGTGCAATATTGTTGGGAAAAATGAACCAACATGAACTGGCATTGTCTTTGTATGTTCATAAGGTATATCAAGTGTATTGCATCCTCTATTTACTATTAAGGGGAAGTTCAATGAAATTAGTGATATATTGATAACCCTAATGCACTTAGGTTCATTGCTTCATGCGTAAGTATGTCATATAAATCATGGTTTTACTTATGAATATTATGGGAATAAATAAATGTCCCTTTCATTTGTAGCTTCATGTTCCAGAACTGGCATTGTCATATTGTGATCGGGTGTTTGAGTCTATGCATCAGCCATCTGTAAAATCTCCCAGCAACATATACCTAACGCTTCTGCAAATCTATTTGAATCCACGGAGGACGACCAACAGTTTTGAAAAGAGAATTACAAATCTATTATCCCCACAGAATACAACCGTTCCAAAGGTTGGTTCAACGACAATAGTAAAAACTAAAGGAGGCCGAGGAACAAAAAAAATTGCTGCAATAGAGGGTGCAGAGGACACAAAAGTTAGTTTGAGCAGCACTGACAGTAATAGGAGCGATGGTGATGCCGATGAATTTAGTGAGGGAGATACTACTATCATGCTTGATGAGGTCCTTGATTTGTTGAGCCGCAGGTGGGATAGAATAAATGGAGCTCAGGCCCTTAAACTTTTACCAAGAGAGACTAAATTACAGGTATCCATTGCTTGTTCTTGTACCATAGCTAGAGTAGAGACCACACATAACTTAGTTTTTATGGATCCAACTTCTGTTCTTGCAAGAGTTTTGTTCTGTTAAGAGAAGGTTTATTTTTTATTTTTTAAACATTATTTAGTTTCATCAATCTGGTAAAAATTTGCATCTGTGATCTGCAGAACTTGCTTTCATTTCTTGGACCCCTTCTGAGAAAATCTGGTGAAATGTACCGTAATTGCTCAGTGATCAAGAGCTTGAGACAGAGTGAGAACCTTCAGGTAAGCATTACTTTCTTGTACTATGCTGATGCAATGTGGCAGAGCCAATGAGCCACACGCCCTTGCATATTCAGATGCTTCTGTTTTTTCACCTTCTCAGAGAATCTAGCATGATTCAATTCGGTTTGCACAGGTGAAGGATGAACTCTACAATCAGAGGAAAGCAGTTGTGAAGATAAATAGTGATAGCATGTGTTCTCTGTGCCGTAAGAAAATCGGAACCAGTGTTTTTGCAGTCTACCCAAACGGGAATACTCTCGTTCACTTTGTCTGCTTCAGAGATTCTCAAAGTATGAAAGCTGTGGCCAAAGGGTCTCAATTCAGGAAGCGGTTATGAAAATGGGTATTAAAGGCCATCCAGTTGGTGGCCCAGCCGCCATGTATGAGCATCTTTTCACCCATGGTACCTACTGGTTGGTGGATTTTGATGGCAGTGGCACCGTAATTTGTTGTATTTGTTTTCCGAAGATCAGTTTGTACAAGTTTGTAGTCCGTGTGAAAAGTGGGATTTGATATGTGAAGGGCGTGATATGTTTTTCTTTTATTTTCTTTTGTGATGTAAGTATTGGGTTAGAGTGTCCAACATTTATTTATTTATTTTGAGCATTGAAATGGAACAGATTGCCCCCTTCCATTTCCCTCTCATAGTTGAAAAACAATTGAGTATACAAACAATTGGGATCGTTTTCTAGTAAGCTTCACAAACTGACTCTATATAACAATTTACTACAAAGTACACAAAAGTTTACTGACAAATTGATAAATTTACACGTGTCGAAAACACATGGCATAATTTTTTTTCCTCGGTGACATGAGAGGATCAAGTTATGTTACATAAACTGATTTGTATAAAATTGATGGACTTTTACACAAATAATGGTGAGTTTTATTATAGTAAATTTGTAATTTTTTTTTTCTTTTATAGCATGAGTTTTTCATGTTAGGAAGTAAAAGAAGTGAATCTAAATCTAAGTATAAAATGATTAATTAAGAGTATGCTTGGTTATGTAAGTAAAAAAAAAAATAAAAGTAATAAATCTATAATGAAAATTATTTTACACTTATTTGGTGAAAAAGAGAAATATATAAATAAGTTATATTCCATTTTTATTTTTAGTTGAAAATCATCTGGAATTCATTCTCTATTTTTTGCTCTCTCACTTTGCATCTATTCATTCAAACATATTCTTAAAAAAAAAAATCATAGATCTTAGTAATTAAGATTTTGATGTGATATATATAATAATTTAATCCCTGAGCAGATTATTTTTCTCCTCTATCAATCTTTTTCACTTTCATTGATATAAATACATACAAAATCCCCTATTATGTGCTCGGCGACGATAAATAGTGCAATCACATTTTATGGTCTAATAATAATAATTTTAGGAACTCTATCAAATGGTCCCATGGTCTAGTGGTCAGGACATTGGACTCTGAATCCAGTAACCCGAGTTCAAATCTCGGTGGGACCTCTCTTTTATTTTTTCATGGTTTTGTTGCCAACTGCGGAACTGCCATTTTTGTGGCTACTATAATGAATTTAATTCATTACGAAACACTTGAGGAATAATACGATGCTCTATTATTACAAAAATAAAAGTTTTAATACAAAATTTTCATTAATCTTTTTAGCAAATGATATCGTTTACACAATCAATGCATAAAAGTTGAATACTTGTATAATTATAATAAACTTTTCCCACAAGGATACACACAAGTTAATACCAAAATAATTTTGAACACGGAGTTGCACATTCACATGATCTACACAGTCATTAATCTTTTTAAATACAAGTTTTTTTTTTTTTTACATATTTTTATACAGTTTTATAAGTTAAGTGACAGTAATTAAATTTCACTTTGATCTTTTATTGAACAACTATGAACATTTGGTAGATTATAATAAAATTGATTTTAAAAGAATTAATGTTGAAAGAATTGATGTTAAAAGAATTTATTTGTATTTAAAAATAATATTTTAAAAGTTAGTTTAAAAGAATTATTTTTATTTGAATAGTGTAAAGTAAAATTATTTTTAAAAATAAAATTACCAAAAACTTATGCAATGTAATCTTAGAAAAAGACAAAAAAAAAGTTATTTTCGTAACTTTAATAGATGCATTGAAAACAAGTGATTGGAGAAGTTACAATTCTTTGATGTGAGGAGAATCTTTTTTTTTTTTTTTGCCTCAAAAGTGCAAAATTCATTACCCAAACGTGATGAAAAAATATTAAACTACATTAATGGAAAACAAACCCCATTCATGATCTTGAAAATGTAAACCAAAAGAGCTATGAAACTAAACACATTTCTGCACTTTATTTCCCCAGCTACAGACAATACATATTGTTCGAAAATCTTGTTCCTTTTATGTCCTTTCCTTGAAGTAAGGGATTAAAATTTTGTGATTTCTGACTAGTGGGCATTTTTTTTTAGCTCATATAGAGCAGATTAGCCGCAGAAATGGGGCTTAGAAAGATTGGACGGGGCCTTCGTGTAATGCTTCTGCAGTTAAGAGTCGCAGATTCTGCAAACCTTGGCATCAAAGATAAGTTTAAAAAATAGTAAGCTAGCGTTTGCCATATGGTGTGTGTCTCTCAGACTCTGATCATGACTGGGGAAGCTTCAGTAACCTCGTTGAGAGCTGAGAGCAAAAGAAAAGATGGGACACAGGACTGGCTGTAGTTGGAACTTGAAACTTTAATTATAATTCTTCTTGCGTAAGTAGGAAGGCGTGAAGAAAAAACTTCTAATGCACTATTTCATATTGATATATGTTATGTTTCATATTAAATAAAATAAAAAATTTAATATAATATTTAAGTTATGAAATACTTTTATTTACTAATTTTTTAGAATGAGTCTATGATAAACTTGAGTCATAACGGTATATAAGTAGTTATATTTTAAATAACAATATTATACAAGATAGATATAAAATTGTATAAATCAAATATAAGAATAACATTTTTGTTAAATAAGAGTCATCAAAAACTTTGAGAGTATTATATTTAGTCTATTAAATTTATAATATATGAATAATATAATTATACATGTTATTAAATTAAATATAAAATATTATATAATAAAAATTAAATCAAATTTTAACCACTAAATATAATACTTTGAGATTACATATAAATTTTCTCGATTAAGCACCAGCAGTGAAACTACCAAGTTAAATCGCTTGCCCAGGCACAGACGAAGGTGCGAGGATTTCATTCGCCATCTAGCATCCGAAGACTACGCGTAATTTCGAGTTTATATGGATGCAAGTAGGGTGATCAAATAGTCATATTCTTCGAGAATCGAGATGCCACAACTGTTTGTTTCATTTAATTAAATTTTGTAGAGGGAAATTACCAGTAGCTAATATATTTATTAAGAATTAAGAATCATAGTGCATGCACGTTGCGGTAAGTTCTTGAATATTCCAACCCACGTGTTATGTCTATTGCCTCCTATGTTTCTCTTCACTCAAGAAGGAAGTAGTTTGGAAAGATGAGTCCGTCCATGCCCTCTTGTCAAGTACTATTTTTTTCTTCTTTTTTTTTTTTTCATATCAAGTCAAGTAGAGTAAACTTAAACTTCCTTTAAACAAAATTTAAAAACAAATCAAATAAATACTTAAAGGTACTTATCACTGTGAGAAATTTCTAAATAAATATTACTTATTATATTATTCTTAAATACTTCGCATAATAATTAACATAATATATATTTTCAAGTTTTTATTAAAGTCATTTAATTTGTATGACTTAATTTTAATTGCACATTTATAATATATAATAAAAGAATTTGTATGACTCTATTGATAGTTTAAAAATATATATTAGTATTTGATACGTGTTAATTATTGAATAAAATATTTAAAAACAATGTAATAGATAATGTTTATTTAAGACTTTTTCTATTATTGTTCTAGATTAATTGTCAAATATTTTATTTATTATTAGTTATACTTAGCCAACTGGCAAATAAATATTTAACAATTCTTTAAGGAATTCTAACAACTCCCATACTTCAAAAGTTCAGATCAGATCAGTGGGTTCATCCTTTTCAGGAATTTTTAGTGCTCCAAAGATGACAGGCCATTAAACTACAAGAACAAACATGGGATCAAAACCCTTATTTCTACTTTCTGGAAGAATACAAGGAGAAGACTTGAAAGGCAAGCAACTGACTAATCTTCAGAACCCCTCTCCCGAATCTTCAAGCAGTTCAATCATCATATTATATAAGCATAGCATTTATAACATGTACTTTTGTACTTTTGTTTGACAACTTGCAAACTTTCCATATATAGTTTAAATGGCGCACCAATTACTAGTTTTGCAGTGTCCTCTCTTGAATCGAGGGTCCTCCTTATATTATTCACATTTGCAGCTTCCTTCTCCATTGGGTTTCCCACCAGTCTTCTAGCTCTTGCTTTCCCATCCATTTACTTCCTTATGCAGTCAAAGATTCTTCCTATATTAGGGACTAGTTGCCCACAGGGTATCTTCTTTCTTCCCATATGATATTCTCCTCTGATTTTTGTTGCAATGGCATCCAACACACTTTCTTCTCCTAACTCCAATCTGAGATGGACAACCAAGAAGAACAAACTGTTCGAAAATGCCTTGGCAATATATGACAAGGAAACCCCTGATCGTTGGTACAACATAGCCATGTTTGTTGGAGGCACAACTGAAGTGGAAGTCAAGAGGCGCTATGAGATACTGCTGGAGGACATCAAAAATATTGAGTCAGGCGAGGTTCCCCTCCCTACCTACAGTAGAAATGCTGGATGTAGCAAAGTAAACATCAGCAGTGCAGACCAGAGGTAACAGACATGATTCCCCCATTAACAACATTGTGGAAACAAATTATACTTTGAAGTTTGAACCATGTCTATAAGTAGATTTTCGCTATCAGTTTTTTCCTATCTCAATGAAACTATTACTTTCCCATAAGTATGACTTCACTGATTACTGTCATACCACAATTTTCCAATCATGGCATCCCTACAGTGCGATGGGAATACTTCCTAAAAGTGATCATTGGTCTTACTATCCTCTACTTGCCTAGTTGGGCCTGGTGTTAATCCCCATCTCCGATGAGAAGAACACTTCATAAGAAATCTAGTTTATTTATAACAAGGAAGTCTAGGACAGTTAATAAAAGTTGGATGCCTAACACACCTCTTAAACTATGTCAAAAAAACTTTGAGACTACAGGAAATGCACTAAAGTTGAATGCAAATAGCACCAGTTGCTGTAGTTTCCTGCATAAATTTAAGTGTACAGCGTGTATATATTTTGCATGCTTCAAAGAGGCAATTTTAATTATAATGAATGTCTTATTTAAAACTTTTCTATGAATCTTCTAGTTCTTGTGAACCTTTACGGCCCAAGATGACATTATTATTTACACACCTGTAAATTTATGCCTAAATGGAGTAAAATTTAGAAAGACTGAGGGACTGGCTTTTTTACCCCTCATCACTTGTACCTTTAACTGGACTAATGGCCAATTTACTTCATGATGATGTTTGATAAGTAATTATACCCCACCTAACAGAAGAAAAAAATAATCACCAGACAATATTTCCTGTTTGTTTGCTAAATCTAATTTTTTTTTGTCACAAATAATCTGCAGGCTGAGGGATTTAAAACTCTAATGAAGAATGGTCTTAGAAGTGAAGGGGCCATCTTTCGAGAAGTCAATTTAACAGTCGTGAGCAGCGGCCATGAGTAAGTTTGTATGTTTTACCTCAACTCTTTCTTTTAGGTGTATGTAATAAATTTCTTTGATGCCATGCTCACCTTTCACCATGGCATCTCTTTTTCATACAATGAATGATAAAAGGCTTAAATGAGCATTGCTGCAACTTCTAATTTTGACAAAAGAAGCATTTCATCACAATCAATTTATATGTGGACTGAAATTCTATAGGGGTGGAATGTTAAGCAAAGAACGGAGAAAGGTAATGTTGTTGACTTCAGTTTAAGATGCTAATTACAGACCCACAAACTTAATGGTAACTCACATGCAACCATAAAGCAAACGCCACTTGATTACAGTGTTCAGCATTAAGTAGGGTAAACAAGTGTTGGCATTAATGACACTATGAAAGGGAGTCCATCAGACAAATAACAATAGTGGTACTTACTACTAAGCAGTGAAACAAAAATGCATCACAAATTTGCATTTCAAATCCATATCTCACAGTAGTCCAGCAAAATCATGTGTACAAAGGTAGCGGTGAAGAATAAAAGTCTAAACCATATACTACAATTAAGTAGCGACATATTAAGGTCGTAGGATACATTATAATTGTTTTTAATACCCTAATCATCTCCTAATGATTCAAGAAAGCCTTTTAATTCCTTGTAGCTGATTGAAGGGGTGGAGAATTTTCACCTTCACTTGGGCTGTCACTGTTTTTTCCAAAAATCTTTGATGCATTAAATATCTGTTTCAAACAAGGTAAAATTTATCACTTACAACAGTCTGAACATTATAAACAGACTTCATAGATACATATATCCACAGTAGAAATTTACCTTTTGAATTGTGTTTCTCAAGCATGTCTTGTGTTCATCCATAGAAGCATGGATAAATTCATGAAAGTGATTTCTTAATTTAGACACAAAGCTTCCATTCTCAGACTTCTTCCTTTGGCAGAATGTGACTCTTGATGCTGGGTTGACTGGCAGTTTCTCGTCAGTCTGTTTGTTGATGGAACCCATTGATGCCAGCACCTGTCACAAAGTTAAGCAAGTCATTATCGACATTCTTGAAACAGATATTTAATGCATTCCATTCCACTTCCTTTTTATTTCTTTTTTGGGTATTTATATATGACCACTCAACAACAGCTAACAGTACACGCTGTACACACTAACACCTCCGTTCACCGAAGAGACTAGAGCTTAACCATAAGATCCAATGAACTTTCCTCTTTTATAAATTCTCCTAAAAACAGCACCAAATTGACATGACACTGTCCCCACAGATCTGGAACAAAGACTTACTAATTTCCAACTCCGAAAAAAGACTACAGCAACAATGAGGTATAGTCATAATGGCATTCCTTTGGTTCATCAAGATTACACATAGCTCCACAAAGTTTGGTTAGAAGCCACATTTGTAAATATAGAGTCCTTCTATCTAAACAATTCTTTTTACACTCATTTTTTCGTGCACCACTCTCACACTCCTTTCTACACATTAAATTTACCTCTGGATTTTACAGCGTCACATGCAGAAATTCATGTACAATCCAACTACTTTACATGTACAAAAACACACAACTATGTGTGTTTAGCAGTAGAAGGAAAATGCTAAAAAGACAACTTCTTGGACACTCTGTGTATAGTTGTTGGATAACATGTGGATTAGAGTAGAAAAATGTTGTCGTAACCAGTCTAGAGGTAAATTTAATGGTACATAAAAGGATGCAAGAGTTTTTGTTTTCTTTGACATTTTGTCAGAGTAGCATTACCCAAAACACGATCACCCTGATGCAGAAAAAAACTCCCTTTCTTCCCTTCCCGTAATTTATTCGTGAAGTTATAGGGCACAAAATAAAAAATGTCTAATATTCAAAAATTGCAACAGATGCAATTTAAGAAAAGGAGACGCAAATGGATCCGTGACTAGACATCATCAAAATGTACAGATTACAACATTGTACAATCTAAGAAAACTAGACTGCTACTTTAATGCCACTGTCCTGTTGGCAACAACTCTGCTCAAGGAAGCGTCGATTGGAAAAATTACACACACACACACACAAGTATATGCATCGCAAGAACACTATGGAAGAGGGAGAGGAGTAGAGGACCAATGCCGACTTACTTTGCCGTGGGCCACGCCAACGAGGAGCTGCAGAAGTACAGGGAGAAAGAAAGCCAAGAGCAATGAGTGCGGGGGACGAGCTTATGCTTCATATTTTTATACTTGGTTGTGCCACCGCACAATCGCTTTCAGCACGACACGAACGGCCACGTCGCTTGAACGCCGTTGTATACAAGATTTCCGGTGTGCGGGCGAAAACGAAACGGACCCAGCCCTATGGGCTCAGGCCCTTCATTATATCTGCTGTACCGTACAACAGGTCAGTGCCTTTGAAATATTGTTGGTATTTCTTAAAATAAAATAAAGCTAAGAGTGATGACCCAAAAAATAAAATAAAATAAATAAAGCTAAGAGTTAATTTTATATATTCTTATAATTTGATGTGAAGTAAATTTTTCATCCTAAATTTTTACCACATTTTTAATAAAAAAAAGAGTATATAAACCCCTAAACATTATTTGTAAATAATTATTAAATTTTAAAATTATTTTAATTAATACTTAAATTATAAAAATTATATAAATTAATCCTTTCATTTAATTTAAAATAAATAAAAAATAAATGAATTAATTAATTTATATAATTATTATAATTTAAATATTAATTAAAATAATTTTAAATTTAAAAAAATTATTTATAGATGACACAAAATTTAAAAAAATTATATACTCTTTTTTCTTTTTTAAAAGAATACCAAACTTACCCAAAAGATAACAAATAGTTGGCAGTGGCACCCATGCGTGACGCATGCGTGTGGGTTGCTTAATTGAATTACTTTTCCATTTTTATTTATTTTATCAATCTTTAGTGAGTTATAGCTTCATGTTCTTTCTCAAGCAGGGCTCAGAGCTTGACAAAGAAAAAACATGCAAGCGCGAAAAATCGAGATGGCTACTTAAAATCCGTCGTTCAAGGCAGGAGCACTCCCCATAAGGGAGTGTTAAATGAAAACTATGAATTTTCCCTTAACTTCCCTATTTTCACATAAAAAGCTTATAACAAAGTTCAGCTCACTGACTATATGCTTAAAGGTCTACAGCTGCTCCATACGTACATGTGCACTCAGTGCAAAGAACATACAATTTGATCAAAGCTTTAAAACATGCACTCATCACATAAAAATTTCTCTTCCAAGTTTACGCTTTCATAATCAAGTCTTTTCATACACGTCAAAAAAATAATAATAATCAAGTCTTTTCATATGATTGATTATATTAATGGAGATTCCTGCAAACCATCTTCTAATTTCTTCCAGCATTCAAAATCAAATATTGAACACCACCCCCCCCCCCCAAAAAAAACGAAAAAAAAAAAGATATCCATTTGGAACATGTCAGCGATGCAGTGGACCACAAAGTCTTCTAAAGATATGTTTAAGAATTCTCTTCTATTGGAACCATTTCATGGAAAAATACATAAACAAGCATTAGTCAAGCATGTAAATTCTAGAGGCTATGTCCTGGACCAACCAATCAAATCCCTCCAGCAGACCCTCACCAGTGTATGCACTACAGCCAACAATCTGCCAATGCCGAGATTTATCCATGGCTTCCAAGTTCAGCACCTGACACAGTTGGAGCATATTAAAAGTAAGGATAACTGGGCCTTTGGCCCCTCTTTTGTACTGAAAAAAAAAAGTAAGGATAACTACAGCTTGCCGCATTGTTGTGGTTTAGGGGTCTCAGGATCAAGGTTCTCAAAATCGTGATCCTATTTGTATAATCATAGGATTCTACGAGATTGGAAGGCTGGAGCGATTCTTATCCCGGTACAAAACTCATTCTGCTGGGATTGCTCCCAGCACATAGAAGTATGATCCTACCACTCCCACCTTGGCCACCAAATGCACTTAGATGAGTGGCCCAATTTCAGAAGAACCCAGCCCAAGACAATGGGCCATACAAACCTTAGTCCAAATTAATTACCATACCAAATATAAAAGCACAAAATCTACTAAGATAGAATATCTAACAAGAAAAATAAGAAATAAAAGTAAAAGACACCTATTATGTATTTTGAATGGAAGTTTTTTTAAATGTTAGCAGTGATTTTTAAGGTATTATGTCTAATTGTACTATTTTTATGTGAGCGTGTGTGACTTATAATATTTTATATTAGAGGTAGGATCATCTTGTTTATACTATGATCTCACATTATATGTGTCCACTCCTTGTATAATCCTAAGTAGGATCTATGAGTTTGACAACCTTGCTTGGGATTTGAACAGTGTTTTTTTTCCTTCTCTAACACTCATCTCCACTGTGTATCCAGAAAATAAATAAAAATTCAACTTTTGCTAGTACTTATCTACTTCTTGAGATGCCCAAAAAAAATCTACTTCTTGAGCACTTCAAGCTAATTGAACCCTAAAATTTCTAAAATCAGTTCAAAGCTGTTGAAATATCAGAGACATTCTGCTTGGGTGCTTCTCTCAGAGGTATTCAGGGTTTCCATATGAAGTCAAATGTACTTTTTCTGACCTTAGCTCCAAAGTAAAAATTGACCTATTTCACTCGTGATTTTATTCTGTTAACTTTGTACCTTCTACATGTTTTTTTAAAGGCAAGGGAGCTAAGTGTAAAACAGTAACAAGGACCCTAAAGCACAAGGCCACTAGGGAGAACTAGTAGAAGTTAGACTACAAAAGAAAAGCTGAGGGAGGCCAACAAAGTTAAAGAACTAATGTAGTGATTAGATATGATCAACTCTGAAATTCTCCAGAATCAGCTAAATCAACAAAGTCTTGAATACAGCTCTTTCCATAAGTAGTTCCATGAGTATTTATTAAAGAATTATGGAAAGATAGAAATTAAGAATGCTAGAAGTAAAAAGTCCATATAGTAAAAACAGATCAATTGTTTCGCAAAAAATGACAGCAAACTGTAAGCATGTTAAGTAGTTTATTAGCTATAATGCCTAGAATATTACCCAGGTTAAGGAAGAAGCACCCCATAAAATTAAGCTCACCTTAGCTATTTCTTCAGGCGTGAGGGCACCTTTTATGTCCTGTTTATTTGCTAGTATCAATAAGGATGCTCCAGATAGCCTCTGTCAGATGAAGAATAAGAACTACTGTGAATAAAATAGTTGACAAACACCCAAAAGAAGAAAAAAAGAGAAAGAGAAATCACTTAGACATTCCAAATTGATAATATGAGAAATAATTATAGTTGGCTTTTGTAATACTAAATTACTAACACATATTTCTTCTAAGTGTAAAAGGCGCAAGTACATATGGTTGGTTTGGCACTACTACTACTACTAATAGAAATTTATGCCAATCAAACAAAAGGGAGATAAATTGGTAAGTCTTCCAAAAGCATGACTGAATGTATTTAGTTAAGCACAACATGTAAACAACTTGTTCAGTTGATACGCAATAAATAATTGGATTGAACAAACCTCTTCCTTTAGGAGGTTATCTAGCTCCATTTTGCAATCATCCAACCTTCTCAGATCTGAACTGTCAACTACCCAAACCAAACCATCTGTTTGCTCAAAGTAGTTTCTCCAGTAAGATCTTATTGTTTTTTGGCCCCCAACATCCCATATATTTAGAGTGTACCTGCTAATGTCGATATGTGGACAGATGCCTAAACATTCTAGATTGTAATAAATCACTGTAAGATACTGAGCAGAAAAAAGACTAACAACATAAAGAATGACCTGGTATGTAGTGAAACTATAAAGTGAAATAAGAAGTAAATAATTTCAAAGAAATTCAAGAAAACAACTGTTTCATGTTCTTAGAATATACCACAACCGCATTAAGAAGTAAGATGACATCAATATCTTTCCTACCTCAAATTAGAAATGGTTTCAATACAGTATTGGTATCTCAATATTAGAGTTATACCATGTTCTTTAATATAAATAGGGAGACGACCACCTAGTAGGTCCCAACACAAACCCCACATGATTCTGAGAGGGAGGGGGATGGCAATGTGGTATTCCCCTTAAATGAAGTGCAAATCTCAGATCGAGACAGCAAAAACAGGATGCTCGGTCTGGACAAAATTAATATCAACTCAATTGATGTTGATCATATTTGGACGAGGCTAAACTACCCAACTAAAGTTTCAAACGGTTCTCTCTTTCATTTTTATTGGATTCATTTTGCCCTTCAAACAAAAAAGTGATGCTAGTGTCACGATCAAAAACCAAGGGGGGCGGGGGGATCTTAACCCTTAGAAAGTGATTGTGTCGTGAATAAGAACGGAGAGAATAGTGAAGTTTACTTTTGGTAGGTGATGGTTTTGATGTTGAAGCCGAGTGTAGGACTGATTACGCTAGTGTCCTCCCCATTAATCTTCAAAACGATTGTGGTTTTCCCAGAATTGTCCAATCCACTGCATAACAACCAATGTCAGCAGGTATTATTGTAGAAACTCTCACTCTCGAGAGAGAGAGAGAGAAATGGAAGGAGCAACTTACACCATAAGAATTCGCATTTCCTTTTCTTTCCTCTTGATTTTCCTAATGATGCTGAGAAGACCCATTGAGCTCCGCACGCAAAATGCCAGAGAATGGGATCAAATTGCTTGCGTAGATCCCCAATCTGATGTCAAATGGCAAATAAACATTTCGGGCAGCATGTACCGTGATACCCTATACGGCTTTTGTCTTCTAATGCTCCAAAACGGCTTGGGAGCATCCATGCTGTGGGAAATGTCATCCATTGATCATAAAGAAAAATAAATGAACGGTCAGATGGAAATTACCTGTAAACTGATTTACAGGTTAAAATTAAAAAATCTTAAATAAAAACTTAGCCCTTCGTTTGAGAATGATTTAGAAAAGAATAACTGCAAAATGGGTCAGTAACTTTTAAATATTTTCAAAATGGGTCATCTTCTTCCTCCCATGACTGCAACGCAGCGCAGGCTCAACTTTCCAAAATTCCATCTAAAAACAGGCCAAATCATGCCGTTTTCTTCAGGATTTCCATGACAATGCTTCAAGCATCAAGTATCCCTAACAACCCATGCGATTTCGCCGATAGAGACATCCATTTACGGAGCCCAAGAGCTTGAAGCTCCGACAATGGCGGACGCAGGCCATAACAGGGGAAAGAAGCAGTTTCAGTCCAAGAAATCATGGTTTAGACACAATTTTGAGCCACAAATCTTATACAAACCATTCATATTCAGATTAATCCATACAAAAGGCACCAAAAATTCAAAAATCAAATAGCCCCAAAACGAGAATGGATTTAGTTTCAAACTCCTTATACACTGAGTTTCAAACCACGAAAAATCAAATCAATTAGTCTCTTATTCGGTTTTGATTCAGTAAATTTCCTGGAGGTAAAATATACCCTTGCGTCGGTTTCTTCTTATTCGGTTCTTGACCAGAAGATTTGTGATAAATTTACAATTCATCAGACACGATAAGCTCGTTTCCCTAATCTCAAAAGAGGGAGTAACCCATTTTTGTTCCAGTAATCTGATTGCCAATGGACCTCTGGAGGAGAAAAAATAAAATATTAATAATTTTACATGTCAGAAGTTTTCGGTCATCAAAGGTTCAAAGGATCGAAATCTCAACAAAATCTCGAACTGAACTGAGTTGCTGTGTTTTTTTGCCAACCTATAGAAAAGACCCCCTTTATGTGGGATTACAAAGGAATAGTTACTAAAGGACTATATTGCAATTTTATAAAGTTAGGGTTAAAAAAATAAAATAACCAAAACCGCTGATAAGGTGTATAAAGTGGAGCATTGTAGAACGCTCCCACTCTGTACAGAGAAAAGGGGAGAGGAAAAAGACCGAGGAAGGAGGGGCAGATGGGGGATTATGAACTCGTGCCAGCACGAGTTAATTTTAATATATTTATTTAAAAACTTATTATCAAATGATTACTTAATTTTTTTAAAAAAAATAATATACAGACTTAAATTTAAAATCATTTATAAATAATTTTTAAAATTTTAAAATCATCTTAATTAATATTTAAAAATTAATTTATATAATTATTATAATTTATATATTCATTAAGATGAATTTTAAATTTTAAAAAATTATTTACAAAAAATTCAAAATCTAAAGAGTTTTTTAAATATAAAAATAGTATTATGATAAATAAAAAAATAGTATGAAAATTGAGATAAAGATAAAATGTCATATAATTGTTTTAAAAATAAAATAGATTATGATAAAAAATGAATTTTTATAATAGAAGAAATGTAATATTTCAAAGAGTATAAAAATACACTGAATATACAAAATAATCGAATTGCTTGTACATTTATATATTAAAAAAAAAATTAACTAACACTAGACAAACTCCAATAGAATTTAATGGTGTAAAAGTAAGTCATATAGCATTACCTGCAAAAATAAAACAACGCATCTTGCTTGCAACCCAATTATCCTGATTCGGGATTTGATAATTCTCAGAATTGTCACATTTGTCATGGGAAGAGCGCATTTGTCTTCGTCATTATTTTCTTTGTTTTTTTTAACAAGTTATCCTCGTTAGCGTAGAGACTGTCCTCTCATAAAATGTTCTTTAACAAAATTTAAATCTCTAACATAAAATATCTCCTACTCAAACTTTAATTTATTTACTATTGAATCACACTTATAGGTTCCAGCATTGCTAACTTATATTTCCATTACCAGACCCCCTATAGCTTAAATTTCCAGTAAAAGCTTCAAATGCATGCTTGCTTAACTATAGATAAGGATTCAAAAAGCTTAAATTGAGGTACAGCTGCATGTCGCTGCATTCCTTTGAAAAATTAGTACATGAAAATAATCGGTTACGAAAACGTTACGTACATACAAACTTCAGACGGACGAAAGAAGCCCTAAAGATGCAGTGTCTAAATTTCTTAGCTCAAAATAGCGTTACTGCAAGACAATAATTACAACACCCATACACAGGCAAAGATCTCTGACGCCCTTGTATGCATCGAGGGATTTCAACGCATTCAATTAAAAAAGTCGTACATATATTATCATATTAAATTTTTTTTTTTGGTCTTCTACCATATTAAATATTAAATTAGCTTCTTTACGAAATAAGTATCGGGAACTATTTTTCTTCTTCCTTTTTTGGGCTGCTCAGCTGTGGAGGTGGAAGACAGAATATGCATACACCAATCTCCAGTAACTCGTCTCTTCGTTTCCCTTAATAAAGAACTGTTCTTGTGCTATGCCACATCGATCATATATGCAACTGATTCCTCCACCCTAATTATAGGTAATTAACTAATAAATCTATGCAAGTGGCTGGGACAAAATTTTCACATATTGATAACCAAAACAAAATTAATTTGTCAGCCTTGGGGACTTGAGGAAGTATATACTCCTTATAAACCCTTTCCCAACTTCACCCACTGATTTCAGCACCTTGCAAGGGTCATGTGACTCGTGTCCTTCCTCAACTACTTCCTCTTGCTTCCGTTTCTTCCAAATAAAAAAGGAAAAAAGGGTGATCAGCAGATCCATTTGTCAAGATTCGTAAAGTAAGAATTCATAATATACTTAGTACTAAGTCCACCAATATAAATGCAACTATACCTTTGAAGAATAAGATTCTCCCCACGTCAGGCCAATAACATCACCTCCCAGAGAATCATGCCATACCTTGAATATGGTGGAGAACTCTTTCTGCAGGTGAGAGACGACAGTGTCTAAATTAGCAAAGGGGATACTGACATATCCCGCAAAGGGAAACAATGTCATTATGTTCAACACCAAATCATTTTCCCTGTACTTGCCTCTAAATCCCTGATAAAGCACCTTGATGGATCAAAGTCTACCAGCAACTTATTTTTAAGTTCCTCTGGCCTACCCTTAAAATCTCTAGGCAACAGAAAGGGTTGGAAACATTTGCCAGCATGTCCTCTAGCAACTTGTTTTCCTGCCAACATTGCAAATATGAATATCATTTGATTAGTTAAGCATAATCTGTGATAGAGAAGCGGAGAAAGTAAAGAATGATATGATAAGGTCAGGCTGTCAATAATTAGCGTGTTCTTCAACGTATTAATTCCAGGTCTACTGAAATATGAACCAATGCAGTACTGTCTTATATGTTTCATATTCTCTCTCTTGTTTGTCAGCCAAATGTTTCATGTACTGTTGTAAACTTAAAAGTCCAAATGAATTGTTCAAAATGTATTAAGACTTTTTAAATATCTTTGGACATTAGAGCATATATACACAATTACTGGAAATATAAAACAGATGATGTCAAACACCAAAAAACCATTAGTTTCAGGACAAGTAACCAGTATATTTGAGTTTTAGCATATCAGACTAGATATTTCCCACAGCAAAGATACGTCGCCCAGTTATACAAAAGAATACAAAGATAATATAAAAGAAACAAATTCCAGTAGAAACAATAGGTTGCAATCTGTACTCTTAAAATACTTTAAAATACTAACTTTGCACCCAAAAGGAATATAAATATTACAATAAAAACATAAGAATTAATACTTATAAATTTACAGAATTTTTTCAAAAAAATTATATTGGGGAAATCTTCTAAAAGTAACGAGGATATAAATTATCAGAAACTATTTATTGAAATATAATAATCTTTAATAACACTAAAATAATGAGTGATGATCAGGAGTAAGATGTAAAGATAATGAGAGGAGTTTCCTCGTATGCAGACATTAAAGAATGCCAAAGTAGGAAAGGAAATAGAACATTTGATATGAAGATGGAAAACGAAAAAATGTAATTGACAAAGATTTTCAAGATCAATGTGGAAAAACAAAGATATTGGTCAAGCAGTGAGTAACACATCAAGTAGTCTTATTAAAGCTACATTATAATATTTGTTTTTTCTATATACAATCAAAGAAGGCATAGGAACAACATATTATTGAAATGGCTTCTCATCTATCAATTAAGCATTGATCAGAAACAATTTATATAATGTCTTCACACTTGAGCACACACACACACAAAACCTGTTATGGCTAATGAAATTGTATAATTGCCTAGCTATAAGTAACTATCACGACCAACTAATTATAACCCCCTCACCCATAAATAATTTTCAGACCGTACAATCATCTAAAGTACCAGCTACTAAGAACTGTACCATGATCAACTTCTGATGGGAAGAGAAGTCTTTGTGGATAAGGAAGTTTGTCCTTGTGCAGAAGAATTATGGCATCATAATTGTTTAAAGGAGTTCTAAAAAGACACTGCAGCAAGAATTGAAAATTTCATTAAGTCTCTGAAAAGACCTTTTTTCTACAATTAAACATTGAAAAAAAGACAGAACTGAAAAATGTGCCCCACTCACCTCCCATCTATATGGACCAATCTGATCCTGACATATGAGTTTGGTCAACAAATTTGCACTGCTTTGGGCGTACGCAACTAACCTTTTAAGTTCCTGTTAAAATTAAAAACATCCATGAATCATCATCATGTGAGGCAACCAATACCTCCTTATCATAAATCAGCATGCACTTGTAACATATCAAAGGAATCACAGGAGTAAGTTAAAATGCAGACATACAATAACAACAACCAAGCCTTATCTCACTATGTGGGGTCAGCTTACATGGATCAAATGATGCCATTGGGCTCTATGAAAAACCAAACTTTCAATAAATCTATTTAGAGTAAGGTTTTTGTGGTTTCTCCTAAAGTTAAAATGGAGAAACACCAGTTAAAAAATTCAGCAGATCAGATTACTTGTGTTTGGAGAATTTAAGAATACAGTCTTACTGTTGGAAATTCCCATATATATTCGTATACGCAACTTTTATTACATCCCAACTATTGAAGACATTTCCTCACTGGCAATTATTGTTACTTAAAGGCAATCCTACACCCAAGCAATATATATATATTGTAGAGATATACTCCTAGAATTGTGTGCACTACCAAACAGAGGACAGACATTACAATTAACAAACATATAAAGAAGGGAATGAAATGAAAAAACTTCAGGCCTTATGAACTAGCAAGTTGATGAACAATATAATATTTCATTTCACATAGCTCAGAATTATATCTAATTTAAACTAACCAGTGCGCTTGGTGATAATTTAGTCCAAGCCTCTGATGCTTTATCATAAACTGTAGCTAAGAACATCACTGGACTTATACTTTGTCCATTCTTTTCCTGACTGTTTATTCTCAACAGAAAGTTATCCTGAAATCCACACAGTTGTCATCAAGAAGAGCATATATTTTACTAAAGACAAATATTATTAACAAGTTCTTACATAATTATTTACTCAGACACACAACTTACATTTATTTCTTTCTCATCATTTTGGCTCAAGTCATTATTTATGTCAACAACCAGCGGAGAAAAAGTCCAATCATACTGTGAGAGTAACCGCAGGAACCTGACAATTAAGTAAGGATAGGATGGTATTATGACATTTTAAAAGACTTCTAAATAGGTGAAAGCCCTTCACAGGAATCTGATATTTCCCGAATGCTTAATCTCAGGAGAATTGTCCATCCCAGCTTCACACCCAGTTCTGAAACCCCTTAATGGCCACATTAACTGCTGGTAATATGGTTCAGAAGAGTACACCTTCACACCCAGTTCTGAAACCCCTTAATGGCCACATTAACTGCTGGTAATATGGTTCAGAAGAGTACACTGACTCCTGCTAGGTATGACATTCAATATCTCCTAACCAAATATGGAAGTTTTTGGTCTTTCTTAAGTTGAAAGCTAGTATTTTTTATAAGAAAAAGAACAATAAAAGAAGAAATTTATCAAGGATAGGAGAAAATATCCTTGGCCTTTGTTGAAAAGAGATGAATGCAAGAATTTGACAGTATGTAACGCAATGTTTGAGCAATCACGCCATAGATAATTAGTCATTTGATCACTTATCAAAATTATGATTGAGGAATAGATCAGTAACAATAATTTGGAAACTTACCTTAAAAAACCAGTGATCCGTGAGCAGGGGGCATCAAATGGAAAAGGATTAAGAAAGAGATATGCAACCAATAGCTCAACAGCCTCCTCTACTAAGCAAGCCGAAAATAGATGTGAAGCAGCCCATCGTTTTGCAAGTCTTGACATATAAATAAATAGCTATATGAGTTACACAGTACAAATTGAATATAGTTTAAAATACAAATTTTCAAATATTCACCTAACTACTGGTCCATATATTGGGTAACGACTTTGTAATCCACTAATCATGCTAGCATGCTGACAACGAATAAAAAGCTTCTTGTCAGTAGAAGGAACCCGCTTTGCTTGATCATTCCCAACTGCATGTTAAAATGGTTCAATAAGTGGAATTGAGAAGTGGCATTTCCAATTAAATCCTGATAATCATATAAGAAGTGGAAGCCCATACTTTCCTTTTTGAGCAAACTAAGGCCCTTCTCATGCAAAATTTTAAGACGAAATGCATATCCAGACATTAACACATCCACATCATCCTCAGTGGCAGTACATGTCATCCCCCACATCTTTTGAAGACTGCCATAATAACATAATCATATTAAATATTGAAAAAGAATAAGATCCTATCGTGAATAAAGAATCTAACCCTGACCCACCTCTCTCCAATTTGAATAAGGAAACTAGATTTGGTTTTTTCAATAGCAATTTCATCCATTGGCCAGTTCCCAGAACCTTCCAGCTGTAAGAGCAAAAAAATAGTTCTTCACAAATGCCTGTTAAAAAGGTCAGTTGATTGAGCTCGACTGGTGCATAAAACCATACCTGAATCATAACTTCCAGTGGTTGAATGCATGATGGAATTAACTTCTTCAGTCTGAGAGATTCAGTCTTTTCATTAGCTAGAAGATGAGGTTCAGGAGGGAAGACCGATGTATACCTGAAAGCTGTAAATGATACTAAGCACAGAGCACTGATTTGGCTCCAGTTTCAAGGAGGGATTCAACATGCATAACTTAAAACACCCTTATAATTACTTTTTTTCTTTGCAAAAAAAAATGTCATTTTGTGAATAACATACACACACACACACACACACACACACACACACACACACACCCACCCACCCCGAAGCATTGACACAGATAACTTTACAAAATAGTGCAATAAAACCTTTATGAAGTCTGTATTTGAATAATTAATGTTTGTCCAGGTGGGGAAAATACCAGAGTCTAAAGGCTGTATACTAGACACCTTCAAAGGGAGGTCTTCAATAAGACGCAAACGCTTTGATAAAACATCAAATGCCCCAAGCAAACTTCCAGAATATGATATAGGATCTGTCATGGTTTATCATTTTAAAAGCATTGCAGGTGTTAATAAGTTAAGCATAACAGACAGACAAAGGATATTTCACAAAGATTGTTACCTCCAGCACCATGAAGCAAAGAGAAATCAAGTTGATCCACAGCAACTACAATATTTTCCTTGGATAGAGAAAGATGTCGACTAAGTAAATGCTCAGCTATTCTTTTTAGAACAAGATGCCTTGTCCATTGCTCACTTTCCCATACTAAGATTTAAAAAAAAAAATATATCATGTTAGTCATTGATATCTGCCAACAAGGAAAGAAAGCTATGATAGTCAAGCTGGATCAACTTAATGGATTGTCCGCACAGATGACGCCTCACCTGTGCTTTCTGCAATTCTACCATCTTTAAATCTTCTAAGCTCAGCTTTTTCCCCCCAAAACTTTCGAAATTCAAGGGCCTGCTTCAAATCATGAGAGAAAGCCGTATTGCATGCAAAGACACAAATTTGAAAACTAAATGAAAAAGGGAGTGTATCTGAGCAGAACTCTCATATACCTCTTCTTTACTATCGGCATTTGGGCCAATATCAACCATCCTGAATGCTTTCTCTAAAGTACTCACTGAAATTCCTATGAATAATGGCTCTTTATCAAGTACTGACAAGCCCTGGGGTAGTGAAGTCAATTAGAGGCAGAACAGTAGATTCAAAACATGAAGCATGTTTAAAATGATATTGAAAATTCATGCTTGAAACCATACATCATCCACACTCCATTCGGATTGTGTGTTTCTCCATGTAACACGAATGAACTTTGCTCTATCGTTCAACCCTTTAGCTAAAATACCATGTATTTTCTCCTCATACGATCTCCAGCATTCATCATCCAAACAAAATCCCGATGCATATATCTCCTTCTTTCCCATCAAATTTATTCTATAAGAGCAAACATGTTAGAAGATAAAATTGCAGCTTTGATTACTTGAAGCAAGACATCAAGAAAATGATTTAAGGAACAGAACAACCCATCATGAAATACTGTATCCATCATGCAAATGTAGGAGAAGAAACAAAGTAACAAGTCTTGTCATGTTACCAGGTAGCACAAACAAGCACATGTATCATAATCAGTCCCACTAGGCTGTTTACATCATTATAATTATTATGCTTCATATCCATGGTATTATCCACATTGATCAATGTTAGATTTTTCAAAATTCGAGCTGCCTTACATAAAAGTAGTTGCTTTACATTAACACAGAAGGTGAAAAAATTCAATATTATAATATATATAGAACTGATGCAAAAGATAACCACCCATCTGAATGATATAAACAGAAGGAAAAGAAAGGAGAAAAAGGATTGAAAAAATCATACACACTATAATCGGGCAAAAAATTCATTCTATAGATAAGCAAGTTATCTATCCATAACACAGACCAAAACTTGGAAACTAGACATCCTAATTCCTAATATCTGAAAGAAAACCTGTCAGCAACAACTTCTGCAACAATAAGCTAGAACATTATTGCACAGGTTTCGTAAGTCAAGTTTTATAAATAATACCTGCTTTTGAGGAGTTACTTAAAATCTAATATGACATCTGACATTCGCTTCCTTTCCTTCATATTTATATTTCATTTATTTCTAAGTTTTTCTTGCTGCACCATCTAACACTAGTTGGATTATACCTACTGAAGTGTAATATATGCACAGAGAATATATGAATGTATAAGCCAAAAAGTAAGTAAAGCATGCTGAAAAAAATTCAAGTCAGAATCTAGAGAAAGAATAATTCATTCCTGTATTACCATCAAAGAGGCAAAGCGTTATTTACCCAACAAAAGAAAAAAAAAAGAGCAAAGCTTTCAAACAGACAATCAAAAACAAACAAAATTTAAATGAAACAACATTACCTCATGCAATAGTCACATTTAACAGCATAGTCTACCTTGGTCATAAAAATTTCCTCAAATCCACCATCTTTACACTTTTCCACACATTTAAGTGTCAAAGCAGCCTCATCTTGAAGCTGAATATAAAAGTAAAAAGAACAAGAAGAAAGAAATAATCAAAATAAGTACAGTGAGATTTTTATAATGAGCATAATATACAAATTTAAATAACCCAAGTTGGTGTGCTGGCCTAACATACCTGAGTAAAACCAACCCTAGACATTCGGAAAGCCAAATTGAACCGCCCAGATGGATTGCATATGACAACTGGAAATGACTCTTTAAGTAGCATCTTTTCCTGCAAATGGGAATCATGAACACAATCTGCATGAGAAACAACTTTCCTGCAAACAATAATAATGAACACGACATATTGTGTGACAACAATGAAGGGCACAAAAAACAAAAGGATAATAAAAAGAGTTCTTAATGCAGGGAGCATGTAAAAATTTCCATCAAAGTAAGGATCAAACTCTGATGTGTAAGAGAATAAAAATATAATAAAGCTACTTGCTAGTGAAGACAGAATATATCTGATTTATTAGAAAGTTTACACCTTTTGAATTAAAAAGAACAAATAATTAATGGAACATGAATGCAAAAAAATATAGACACTAAAAAACTAACAGCAAATGAAAAATCAGTGGCAAAATGGACCTCTTTTGCAATATTGCTCTGGCCTTCCTTTGGAAAGTAAAGCCCTCGGCTCCACGACTCTGAGGTGGCTGTAAAAACAATAGCAATAATAGGTATCTATCTATTGTAACAGAACATGTATGTTAAATGTCAAAGCCTCAAAGCCCCCCTCTCAATCTATGCTAATTTTTAAGTCAGCCTGATAACTGATAATTATTGCTAATTGCCTACAAATTCACAAAGAAATTACATATTGCAGCAAAGATCTGTTTTTGTAATTAGCTTCAATTACAGAACTAGTAAAAGCCTATATACTACTAAGAGAAATGATGATAAAGCATTGGGAATACAAAATATGGCAAACACTGTACTAGTCATCAAAACAAATCAGGTATTGGGGGAGATCTAAAAAATGTTTTTTTCCTTAGCATTTTTGTCAAAACAATGGATGTGTATCATCTGCAGGACATATTACAAAGGAAGTCATCATTATAGGTTACTAGAATTCACTACATCAAACAACCACAATTCTCCTATATGGATAGCTTAACTTTCCTAATAGACCAATTATGGTGCACTAACATGATGAGCAGAGCTAAACAAATATATCTGAACTACAAAGGAGAATCTATACACGTACCAATAAAGTTCAAGGTAACACGAATTATTTGGATTGCCTTCATCGAATTGTTAATTTGTTGCCTAGTCGCAAGATATGCCAGTATGACAGAAATCAGAAATCCATTCAGGCAATCATGAACGTATATCGAACTTCTCTGGCGAACCCAAACCTAAATCAATGTAGACAAGCACTCAATTCTGTGTTCCCTTGTATATATTTTATTGAATGTATGTGTAATGTAAAAAAATACTCAAATATCAGACCTTAAGCAGGATTAAAGCCTCTCTTAGTTCCTTCCATCCAAGAAAAATTTTGTTGATGAATTCTGTATCCTCTAAAAACATGTCTTCCATAATACTATAATTGTACTTTGGTGTAGCCTGAAGAGCAGTCACTTCAGAATAATAACAATCAATTATCAATAGTTTGTATCAGAAGAAGAAGCAACTATCTCAAAGGAACAGGAAATAGGTACTGAAGGCACAAACCATGATTCAAAGTATGAACATTGTTACGCTTCAGGTTCAACTTTGATATGCTAAATAGAGACATTGCTGATGGAATAATTCTTACAAAAAAACCAGGAACTTCAACAAGCTTTGCAGCTGCAATGTCATTTTCTTTGTCAGTCATGTCAACATTGTTTTAAAGGAAAAGGCAGTAAAATTTAAGTGCTAACATGAAGGACAAACCTGGATAAACAATCAGTAAGGGTTTTCGGGCTTCATTCTGTAGGGTAGACCATTCAACCTTACCAATAGATGGAGAGGTCTCCAAGTACTTCTTCATCAAGCAGAGATAAAGGCACCTCTTGGCATGGTATCGGTAATTTAAATAATCCTTCTCATGGAAACATTCCTAATAAAACAGGAAAATCGTTAGAAAATCCGTCTCCTCCCCCCCACCCCCAAAAAAAATATATATTATTCGCAAAGTAATTCCCGTGCAGTTATAGGAATTTCCAAATTGTTTTTGTTAACATATTGGACACAACAGATATCCAATTTCATGGGTTGGATGCCAATCATCAGTAACAACTTGTCAATTGTCAACTACATAAATTAAAGAGAATAATTTTCAGATCTTAGACCAACTAGGCATCATCATTATGGAAAGCTACCTATATGGGGGCGGGGGGGAAAAGAGAAAAGGCAATTCGCATTTTAAGGTGGCAACCGTGAGAAGATACAATCCCCCAGTTTTTGTTTGAAAGATAAATATATTTCCTCGTGACAAAGATGTTTTATTATCAAGTTATCCCACTATTGACCATTGTTACTTCCCAACTTATCTGCTTATTTATCTTAACATGACTAACAGTAGCTCTTTTGGTCTTGTTAGACAGACAGTTTTCAAATTCCCTGCAATGTTTGACATTTCATATTCTAGAAGGTTGCACCCCCATTAGCATCTCCACAGCTCCCATGGTTCTGTAAAAATGTGCATAAGCTACGTGCTCCGTTTAGATGAACACGTCACATTCTTCATGCAATTCGAAATTTTCACTTGACATTGATACATTGAACATTGATATATTGTGCAAATTCAGTAGCCAAACTAGACACTTTGTTTTCTGATTGTTGCAAAATTCTGCAACTGAACAACAGTTAGCAGCAAAGTAGACGAGTTTGGTTATCCTTCTTTTCCTCTTTTCCGTTTGGAGTTATAGGGTTGAAGTAGGTTGTTTGTATGAGTACCTTTGGCAACCTGATAATAAGATCGACATTTACTTCGGGCTTCGCGAGACTCTGCACGGGATAACTGCCCCCAATTTTAATCGACGCTGGCTTCTTAAACTTGAACTCCACCTTATCCGCACCAATGTCCCTAACAAAATTCGGTGCTATATCCGCAGTTACCTGCAAATTCACGAGCAGCGAGGAGAATCAGCGTTGAATGCTCGAAAAATCAATGCTGAGAGAATTAGGAGAATGACCTTATAGTCTTGGGGGATTTCATCGATGGACACTTTAATGGCGGAGATCGTGTCGTCCACGAGCTCAGTGAACTGAGGTGAGTAATGTAGCTGGACCTCCTTCAATAACTCCGCCACCTTTAAGTCCATGGAATCCATGAAAACAGCGCTGCCCTCCATCGTTGGCTTTAGCTACCGGAGTGACAGAATGAATTAGGGTTTATAGAGAAAGATAGCCGGAGATACGTAGCAGGGTTTTTAGGGTTTAGGCTGTCTCAACGGCAATGCCAATTTTGAGAATTAACACAGACAGCGTAGACTTTCAGGAGACAAAATAGTCTTTTTATTTTTTTTTTCTCCTTTATTTTCTTTTATTTTCTTTTTCTTTATTTTTATTTTTCTCTCCTCACCTAAATATAATCAAAGTTTTAATTATTTATTAGTTATTAATTATATTTTATAAATTTTAAATTTTTTATTGTAAAAAATAATAACTAATAAATATGTGACAAGTTATCAATTGAGATTTTTTGCACTGTCCAGTAATATGTGGAGATAAATTATATATTTTGAAAGTCTTGAAGGTAATTTACACACACAAAAAAATTAACTTTAAGGGTAACTTGTAACTTATTTTTTCTTCCCTAAAAAAAATTTATTTTTCTTCTACGTTTAATGAAGTATAAAAATTATAAAATAATAAGAGTATCTTTTTATAAATATAAGCACATAACAAAAATAGTACTTTAGACTTTTAATTACAATATTGTTTTATCATTGATTTTTCTGTTTACTATTTTTATAGTAGTTATTAGTAATTTAAATAATAACCAAATTATATGTTTAGCTGGGTATTTCTTTTTTTCGGTACATTAAGGTAAAGAAAAAGAAAAACTACATCCTTAAAAATTTCACAACCATCATATCTCCAAGTAAAATGAGCAGTTCAAGTCAAAAACAAAAAACTAAAATGGGCAGTAATTTTATATGTGTAATATAATTATCCTCCCCAACTATTCTTAGCTTTGCCGAATATATCTCATCCCTTAATCAAAGTTTGATTTTGTTTATACATATTACACATAATTTATAATTTTATTTATTTATTTAAAATTTTTATAAAATAATATTTTAAATATTTTAAAATGTAGGCAATTTATAGGTATAATTAGTTTTATTTTTTAAAAATTATATTTATAAATTCATTTAAACTAATACTTTTAAGCATAAACTTGTACTTTTAAAAATGAAACTTTTAAAATATATTACATTTAAAATTTATTTTACCTCATTTTTTTATCCATAATCTATTTGTACCTCTATACTAAATTATTATTCATTATTACTTTGATCTAAAAAAATTAAATTTGTAAAACGATTTAAGTGAATTAAATTCTGTTAAGATATTAATAATTCAAAAAATAAAAAATATGTAATAATGGGCCTGAGGTCCAACAGATTCCGAAATTCGCACCGATCTACAGAGTACCAGCCATAGAGCGAAGATGCTACAACAATAAGAAACTATGCGAACATCGACAAAAGAAAAAATAGGGGAACAGAGCGTAGAGTCTATAAACTGTGGATTTGGGCTGCTAAGCCCAGAACAAGAAATCTGCAATTAGAATGCTGGCACAACCGTTTTGTGTTAGAAAAACAAAAAAAAATAAAGCAAAGGTAGAAGTATAATAATAAATTTCCGAAAGAGGCACTAGAGGTCATAAATATATTGCCATCTGCATTTTTTAAAAAAAAATAATTTTAACTATGCAATGTACTCTTAATAGTAGTTTCAACAAACTTTAAAATATAATGTCACTATATGATACGTTATAATTTAAGAGATTAGTTTAATGGTTAAATATATATGCTTTAATTACTTAAATTGAAAAACGTTATTTAATAAAAAATTTTACATAGTGCATTATATGTGAAGTTAATCATATTTTAGATGAAAAGGAAAAAAATATAGACATATAAATAATAGTAATAATGAACGCATATATGTGCAAATAATGTGTTTCCTATTAGGATTTGTATCCCGAGTAAAGTATAAATGGATAATTCATTGAAGAGAAAATTAAGTAAAAGAAATTTTAATAAATTCATAATTTATTATTAATGTACTTATATCTTATCAAATTATAAACTATTATTTTTTTTTATGATTTTCCACACTACACTATAATCATATACTTTGATACCTTACTTCTTATTTGTTACATAGTATAAGACCTGATAGTATAATTAAGTTTATATTATATGGTTATTTTTATCTTATGTTTAGTGTAATATGATAGAATAAAGTTATTCCGTTAATTAATTTTTATCTAATAATTTAGGATAAATTAATCAAACCTTAAGTGGCCTAATAAGATTACCCACAAAGTGTTAGCGTAGTAAAAATGAGTTATGCCTCAATGTATGAGGATTGTAGTTCGATCCTGAGAATTGCATCTCATGGAAAAGTCATAACATTATTACTTCATCCAAATTATTCTTATTAGCATGCTAAACATTAATTTCTTAGATATAACATATTATTAATCAAATTAAACGATTAGAAAATGTAAAAAAAAAAAGGGTATAATCATGTATGCGTTGATCCATATGATAACCCCTCTTCCTCCACCTCCAAACCTATTATCAAATATACAGGGAAGCAAAGGGCAAAAAGAACTAATACAAACACTTTGATCATAGTCACTTGCATGCGAGGAAATATTAATTATAAGAGTGTCATAATTATAAATTAATCATAATTAAAAAAAATCCAATAGCCTTATAACTCAATTGACATTAAGTTGCTTTAAGAACTGTGATCTCTCTCCCTTCACACCCAAGGTTGTAGACCTCAATTATATATTAAAAAAAATACCATAATAGAATGAAAGACGATAACATGTCACTCGAATCTCCATTTCTTTCCATCCTTAAATGGTGGACGTCTACTCCTATATACAGGAATTTTAAGCCCCAGCATTGCTGCATTTGAATATGTGTCTCTTTCTTTACCCAAAAAAAAATAATAATAACACTATCAATTTCTTGAAAAGTTTGAAGAATTCAGATCTGTCACTTGAATATATTCGCCAGTGGAGTATCCAGTCCAAATTCGTCATCATAATTTCAAAAAAAAAAAAGCAGAGAGAGAAAGATTGTCCAAATTTGAAATGATTAGAATTATGGTACTCCAAAGACCAAACACAGGCAAAAACATATAGTATAGACTTTAATCTCTTGATCATCTGCAAAAGGGGTACAAATCAAGATTCCAAGGTTACGTACACAACTGAAAATTCTAATGGGAAGCTGGAAGAAAAAGAAAAGGCACGAGGTCTCACAGAAAAGTTCGTATAACATACATAGGATCCAACACTGCGTTGCCATCGCAGTGTCCCACTTCAACCTTCGAGGCTTCGACACTTAGCAGTCACCACGTTGGCGAGTGTTGCTAATAGGTTGAGCAGTTTTTCTTTTTTTTTTTTTTTGTTTTTGTGCCGAGTAACCTTGGAGGAAGTGTTGATTCAAGTCCGACATTGTTCACTTTATACCAGAACGATTTCTAGGTAAATGGTTTTCAGGTTACTACAATTCATATTGAAATAATGAATTAAAACTTCGTTGTCATTTATGTTGGATAAAATGGTCAGAGATTAAATAACTAATAAAATATTAAATAGTTAAAATGAGTGAGAATTTAAGTTGAATTTATATAATTTGAAAATTCATGATAACAATGTAAAAAACTGACAAGAATTTATGCATCTCTTAATTGTTTATATGATGCTTCAGTTCATTTACAATTTTATTAAAACTTATTTTTATTTTTATTATAAACACAATAATTTAGTTAATTGATTTTCATACAAATAAAAGCTGCATAAAGGATATAAGGTATAGATTTAAATGAGCTTGCTTCTTATGTAAGTGAAAAAAAAAGGCTATATGATGATGATTTGTTATATAAGGCTATTTGATTTAATCTGAAAGTTTGGGATATTCCTCCTAGGGAATTAGAGGATTTGTTATATGATGATTGTAAGGGAGTTATTACTCCCAGAGTTGTTGCTTTGTAATTGTTCTTTTTTGGGCCCGTTAATTCACCCAAAAAAAAAAAAAAGGCTATATGCTTGTTCGTCTATGCGAAAAATTGAAGATAAAAAATAAAGAGACGAGTTGAAAATTAAATGGGATTGGAATAGAAAAATTTTTGATTTTCATTTATTGTTACTTGATAGATGATTGAAAATCACTTTTATATTATGGTAGTGACCAAAATTTATAATGTAAATATTAAATACTTAAGTTGTAACCTATTTTTAATATTTTCTCATTTTTTATTTTATGAAAATGTGAATAATTTTTTATTTCAAATTTCTTACATCTAATATTTTTATCAACTCAAACAAATATAACATTAGTCTTATAAAATGTTTGTAACTTAGATTTTTTTGGTAGATAAAATTATATAAATAATTACTCATGTAATTTTAAGTTATGAATAGTGATTAAATAAATTTTTTTTAAAAATAATAATTTTATTATTCAAACTTTTAAAATTTAATTGAAGTTAAAATTTATTTATATTGCGACTAACTATTTTTAAGTTTTAACTATTATTTGACTATCAAAAGGACAAATGAAAAATAATTGACCATGGTTAACATTTAGGAATTATAGGATTTATGTCTAGAAAATGGCACTTGAGCCTGAACAAAATATCGTACGGATTAAAGCCTAACGTTTTAAGAATTTAGGCTACTGATTCTCTCAACTAATGAAGTACTATATGAGAGAAAATGTGAATAGCACGCAAGGGATAAATTAGTCAGTGCGAACCCATTAAAGTACCTCATCATGCTTAATTAAAAACTAACAAACTTCTTTAGTTGCCTTTTAACATAATTGCTCCTAACATGAACGACAAATCACGAAATAATATACCTTAAAAAATGAAAAAGATAAAGAAATGTTCTTTTGAGGCGCATACAGTATGGCACAGTGGTTTAAGACCACCTTTGACCAAAAGGTTAGACCTCCATAGAGGAGACAATTAGAGGTTACAGTGTCGTCTCAGGATGTTAGGATACTGACAAGAATTCAGCAACTTTCTTAGGTAGGAGTAGGACGGCTTATTAGTGGTCTCTCTTACGATACAATTCCCCCTTTTCCAAAATGTTGGTCCACTGCTTCCCCCTCGTTTCACTGCTTTTATTTTTGCTCCTTTTCCTTGTTCCGATTCTTATTCCACTTCTTCAATGTTGGTACTTAGAATCCTGATACCTGGCACTGACAAAGAAGATCCCGTCAACAACAAAATCACTAGAACAATCCAATCCCAATCCTACCTAGCCGAAAAGGTTGCTCTCTGGTCTCGATGGATCGAATTTGAACCATAAAGAGAAAATGAAAACATCTCAAACCCCTAAGTGAGAGAAAGACAGACAGTCCAGTTGTATCTTGTTGCTTTTGAGGAATGCAATTTCATGCGTTCCCAAAGATTAGTTTAGTAATAATTGTTATTTATTTTGTACTATATTGTATCTATATATACACCACTGTATAATAATATTCTAATAAAATAAAAAATGTTGCTCCAGGCATTGTGTAACACATATTTGCATTGCATGCATGCAATGCAAGCAAATCTTTCCACGACACCCACGTGGCATCTTGGTTGGAGTATTATTGAAATGATTTTAGGATTTTCGTCGGATTAGGCAATTAGTAGATACGATTTTGGCAATTATTATTTCAGATTTTTTTTTTCATTTGCTGTTTATATCAGGAAAGTGGAACACAATGGCAAGTGGGTCCCACCAAATCCAACTAGCCGTGTGTAACGTCATGATGAACAGAGCATAACATGTAAGACCGTGCAAAGCTGGGGTTGTGAGGCGGTGACCAGTGATTACACCACACACGCACGCACGCACGCTCTCGTTTTGGGTTTGAAACTTTGAACTTTGGACTCTGAGTTGAATGGGTGGATGATTAAGCAAATCCCAGATTTTCGAAGAGCACAATCAGATTCTCGCTAATAATGACCCGGGAGTTTGTTTATTGTTTGTATTTGGTCTCTCTCTGATCTCTAGACACGCGCAGAGCGTGCGGGGCACACCCAGAGAGAGAGAAGGGGGGGGAGGGATCGGAAGCGTGACGGTGGGTGCGAGGTCGCGTGAGGGGAGAGGGAGAAATGCGTGAGTAAATGACAATGCAACGCTTAGCTTAGCGTCTTGGGGTAATCGTAGTTTTTGCTCGTAGTTTACAAAGCGAATAGAGAGCATCTTTTGGAAAGCGGGGGTCGTCCCGTTTGTCGAACTGTGATTCATCAATCTCTAGACGATCTGATTCTCTCTCTCCGTGAATGTTTTTGAATCTTTTGATCGAATGGGGTCGATGTTCCAGAGGAGTTTGTTTGGGCTTGGCTATGATGATGTGGGGTCGCTCCGTGTTTTATATATATATATATATATATATAAAGACTATTTTCGGTTTTATTTTGGAATTTTTAAATTTTTGTGACCCTTTTATTTTTGGTATGGTTTCTATCTTTGACCCAAAGAGATGTCTCTGTAGTGGACTAGACACATACAGTAAGCGAAGGAAGAAGCAAGGTTGCTTTGATGATTGCAGACTACACCAGTTGCGATGCCTTTATCTCTTTCTCCTCTCTCTTTAGCTTTTTCTTATTGTGATCCAAAAATCAATCAAAATTTCAGGGATCTTCCCCCTTACTACTACTACCACCAATACTGTTCTCCCACAAGCAACTGCTCCTAAAAAGCAATGTTGTGATGGGTTTTGGATTCGGGGCATGAGGTTACTATCATGACGAAGTTGGCTTTGTTTTGGATTCACGTGATTCCGACAGTACGGCCAGCCACAGATGGAAGCTGAGCTCCAAAAACTCCAAAACTGGTTGTTGTGGTTTTGTTGCTGCAGATTTGACGGATTGGACGGCCTATAACAACTAACTGAGTGGGGATGTTAGGAGGAGTGGTCATTGTTCTGTTGAAACTTAGAAAATATATCTCCACATTATCACATAGACACTAGCCACAAATTGGGCATATCCCACCCTCACCAATGTGCGTGACAACCAAAAACCAAATCTTCAATTTGCATATTTTTCGATAACTTTAATCAACACTATTCAAGTCTGAATCCGAACCATATCCATCCAACGTGACAAAATTGATAAACAATTGTCACCGTTCACTTCTTTAGTTACAAATTTACAATTTGATTGATATAATTATAAATTTTGTAGATGCTTCACCGCTTAATTAATTTGAGAGTGGGAAAATGGTTCGGAATATCACAGTTTTGAGAGTTAATTAATAAATAATTATATTGAATTAGCAAGGAGGGAGGCAGAGAGTATATGCTGAGCAATATTGGGATTAGGGCGTGGTAGAGAGGAGAGCGTGAGAATAAGGGAGGTGGGGAACTATTCCATTTTCCTTGGGAGGCTGGCAGTGGCAGAGCCAGCGAGGCAGGGATACGGATACGGACAGAGGTTACGATGTATTGGGTTTGTGACTAAAAACAGCCTCGTGATCGGAGAAGGCAGATCCATGGAAGACTGTTCCCGCTAGTCACGTGGGCTCTTTTGACTACCCAATGACCATCCCCTCCTCACCCTCACCCTCTCTCTCTCTCTCTCTCTCTCTCTCTCTCTCTGTCTCTCATCGCTCTTGCTATAAATTGAAATTTTGCAAGGCAAAATTTTACAGTCACAAAATAGTGCCACTGTTAGAAAACTCAAAACACTTGCTCATACTCTACCACCCACACTCACTCCCTGACTCACTGACGGCATGGCTCACTCTTACCCTTGATTTCTCGCTGAATAACGCACTTTCTCTCTCCTATAACACGCCCGTTGGGTCCCCTCTCTGTTTACGTCTTCATAACTCTCATCTTCTTTCTCTCTTCTGAAACCCCCCACTATATATATATATATATATATAGTTATATACACACACGTTTGTACGTCTCTCTATTTGCAATTAACGACAACGTGGACTGCAGGTGCTGACTGGTATTTCGCCATTTTATTAGCTTACAAAACTAACAGACAACACCACCTTCTCATTTCTCTCCCCGCTCTCGTACCGTTCAGCTCTTTCTTCCAAGTACCCTGACATTTCAAACATTTTATTATTGCAATTCGCACTGAGTCTACTCTCCCGCTTGTACTTCTCTGCTCTAATCCCTTAAATCTATAACCCCATCATCTTCCTTCTCTCTCTTTGCCTATTAATTCTGCCTCCACCATCCTTCTTTCTCCCCACCCTTTCTCATCCCTTTTGCTCTCTTCAATTGGAAGAAACCGTTTTCTGCATACAGCTTCGAATTCCGAGAACAAGGAGGGAAGGGGCTATTCATTAAAGCGAAAAGAGTCATAGGAGAAGAAGAAGCCAATGATGCATCGTTGTTGCAGTGGCTCCCAGGGGCACGTGATGGGGCCGTGTACATGTGGTATGTTTCACAGTCACAGCCAAACCAATTCTTTCTCCATGCTGTTCTCCATGCCCAACCACAAACACTATGATGAATCCAACTTGTACTCCTTCACCCCCTCTTCCTCTTCCGTGGACTGCACGCTCTCCCTTGGAACCCCATCCACGCGTTTGACCGAAGATGAAGAAAAGCGGAGCCGCCATGAACGTCGCTCCGTCTCCAACTTTTGCTGGGATTTATTACAATCTAAACACAACCCTCAGTCCCAAACCAAGTCCACCAGAGGAAGCAATAGTAACTCCTCCAACGATCCTCTCCTCGCTCGTCGCTGCGCCAACTGCGACACCACTTCCACACCCCTTTGGAGGAATGGCCCTCGTGGCCCTAAGGTAAATACTAGATATATAACAATAATAATTAATCAAGTAACTCCCTTTCAATAAATTTTCGTATTTTATATGGGTCAAATTATTTTATTTAGTTCCAACATTTTTTTTTAAAGGATGCTGTTATCTGTATTAAATTGCAGTCACTATGCAATGCCTGTGGCATCAGATTCAAGAAGGAAGAGAGAAGAGCGAGCGCTGCCGCCGCACCGGCGGCAACCTCGGGAGGCGTAATGGAGTCGGCGCAGATGTACAGCCACCACAACAATTCCTGGTACGCACACTCGCAGAGCCAGAAGATGCCGTGTCTCGCGCCGGCAATGGGTAACGAGTTCCGTTTCGTGGATGACGCCGATCGAGACTCCGAGAACGGCATTCCCTTCCTCTCTTGGAGACTCAACGTTACAGACAGAACGAACCTCGTTCACGACTTTACAAGATGAACATCGAATTATCAATCATATAATAGAAAATGACAAAAAAGCTAGCTAGCTAGACGGTCAAGACCACCCAGTTATACGTCAACGTTTTTTGATGATGATGTAGAGGATGTTTTTGATTGCGTTGGTTATGGTCTCGTCAATGTGATGTTTTTTTTTTTCTTCGCTTGACCTTTTCCTTTTTGTTTGCTTCCTTTTCTCCGTCTTGCATAGGATGGAGTGAGAATGGGATAATTCTATATTCTTAGTTTGCTTTTTTCTCTGGACTTCTTTAACTTTCTCTTTCAGTTACATAAACCTACCTTTCTGTTGGTTCACTTTCCTTCTTAGTTATATATATATATATATATATATATATATATATGGTTGATGTTGACGAGGACCATGATAACGGATAAATAACCTATGGACCGTTTGGTCCATTTGGTTGCAATTTCATCCTAACGTGGGCTTTTGCAGATGTTATGATCATTCCTTCCTGTGAACTAGTAACTGCAAGTTTAAGCTTAAGCAGACTCTGAAACTTAGTGGTTGTTTTCATTTTCCTGAATTCCACAGCACAGACATTTATACCCAAACAGAGATACACTTTCAGAAAAGAGATAGATAGGGAGAGAGAGAGAGAGACGTAGATGCATTTAATTTGGTTGATGCAATTCTGATGTTCCAATGCCGATGCTGGATCACTGTTCTCTCTGAACCGGACACTCTGCGGTTCAGAACAGTAAAACTGAAATGTCTTTTTAGAATACTGCATCGAATCTAACCGTCCAATGAAGTTAGTGTTGCACTGGCTGGGAACTCAGGCAACTTTTTTCATCATCGAACCTAACACGATTGCCGGTTTATCTTTTTGGTACCATTTAAGCATCAAAATTATCTACTGCATGTGTTACCAAAATCGAAAAATGTGTATTAGCATATTATTATATTAACAACGTATTCGGCCAATCGACCTGGGCGTTTCAAAATTATAAAATGCACATCATCTCCCCGGTATTATTATTAACTAGCTAGAGTGAAACCATTTTAACACAAGCGTGTGAAGATATCAAAGGCATGGAACAAATTAATTAGAGTGGTCGTAGTTTTTAGTATAGGAGTCCCCTTTCGGTGAGATGGTGGTACACCAACGTACGTATACTGCGTCTGGTCCGTGCAGATGAATCGATCAGTGGTTGTAGTTTCGTGACCAGTTACGTTTATTGGCGCAGAGATTGCCTGATGAACGTTACTTTCCTGTTTCCGCGTTGAGAAGAAAATTATGAGTCTATGTGACATGTTAAAGATATTCAGGAGATTTAGGATACGTTAAAGATGCAATTTCTCTCCCTTTCATGTGGCCTAATGGTTTGGTTTGGGAGAATGAGGAAATGTTTGAGAGTTTGAGAGTTTGAATGGATGAAAACGAAGAAAATTAATAAAAATGAAAGAAAAAAAAAAGTAGGAAAATGGGAGGAAAAATAGGCTTAATGTAATCATTCAAACTTAACATGAACTTCAAATAAAAAAAAAAGGGACAAAGATACACCTAGTGTATATTTGACATAGTTTATTTTTAAGAAAAAAATTAATTTTTTAAATTTTTTAATAAAACTTTAATTATAAATTATTTAAATTATAAAATAAATTAATTTAAACACATACTTAACCATCTGGGAACGTAATTGACCATTAAAGCTTTTGTTTTTCACTTCTATTGGTTTATTTAAAATGTTGACAATGATGTTTGTTATTTGACTATGTTACTAATTTTTATTTATAAGAGATTTAAATTATAACTTTGGCCCAAATCTTACTTTTTTTTTTGGATGGAAACAAATCTTGTTTTCTTTTTTTTTACTTGGGTTAAGTGTAATTAAGTGAATTAAAGTATATTAACCATTGATAAGAATTGAAAATGCTGAAATTGCTGCGCAAATTTTCTATATCAAAGATGAACTGAATCTAACCTATAAAATGCCACATCATTTTGATCCTTGTGTAGAAATGTTAATTTTTCCAAACTTTTTGGTAAATAGAATGTGAATTATTTTGTAGTAAGTACAGCTAATGTGGCTCTATTTGGCTTTCTAAAATGGATAATTATTACTAAAAACAAACGGATAAACTTTTTTATAAAGAAATTTATTAATTATTTGAGCGGTTAATTTTATTACGAGGTAGTTAACATGTATTGGTCTTTTTCAATAATTTTCGAGTAATGTAGTTAATGCTATATTCTTATAATTCATAATTTTTTAATTATTAAATAAAAAACATTAAATATATATTTTAATAATTTTTAAGTAATATTATATTTTTTAATAATTTTTAAGTAATATTATTTTTTTTAATTCATTTTCTTAATAATCATTGTAATATTTAATAAAAAATATTAAATAAAAAATTAAAAATATATTTTTTAAATTAAAAATATATTTAATATTTTTTATATTTAATAATTAAAAGAATGAATTAGAAACAAATAGAATTTTCAAAAAAATTTCTTCATAAGACGTATTTTGTATATATGGCGTTGTAGAGTGAAACATTTGTCCTTGCTCCTTTTTATAGTAACCATGCAACGAACTCAAATTTTGATGTTTTAAATACCAAATTAATCATTTAGCTAATTACGGGGGTTAAGTTTCTATAAATTATGAATTATGGAGTAAAATAAAAGAACTACATATATAATAATGCAAATTTTTTTAATGTGTGGGGTCATCTACGTACTTAGCATTTAAGGCAATTTGGACTTTTGTCCATGAGAAGCAGTAAAACAGTAACAGTATAACATCTCAAATACATTCCCAATCCGAACTTACCCTCATCCTCCGCAGTCCGCATAGTAAACACTATTATACTCTGTGCTTCTTTATTTAACCTTGAGGACAGAGAGAGTGTGTCAGAGAGAGATGGTGAACCTGGTGACAGCAGCACATTGGCCATTGTTGCATGGCCTAATGAAGATGGCGGGGGTGAGGCCATATACGGTGGACATAGAACCGGGGACGGTGATGAGATTCTGGGTACCTTCGGAGACCATTTCGAAGCTCAAAAAGCCCGACGAAAAGCCCAAACTCGTCGCCAAACCAAGCAAACCTGCGGTGGTTCTCGTCCACGGTTTCGCCGCCGACGGAATTATGACGTGGCAGTTCCAGGTTGGCGCTTTAACCAAAAAATACGCGGTTTACGTGCCGGACCTCCTCTTCTTTGGCGGTTCCAAGACCGACAGACCGGACCGGTCACCGGGCTTCCAAGCGGAGTGTTTAGCGGCGGCGTTAAGAAAGCTCGGGGTGGAGAAATGCGTTGTGGTTGGGTTCAGCTATGGTGGGATGGTGGCGTTTAAGATGGCTGAGCTGTTCCCTGAGCTGGTCCAAGCCGTCGTGATCTCTGGCTCCGTTGTGGCTACTATGACGGACTCGATCACTGTGACCGCAATGCAAGAGCTTGGGTTTTCTTCGTGTTCCGAGTTATTATTGCCAGAGTCCGCTAAGGGCATAAAGGTCCTTTTGTCCATCGGTACTCACAGAAAGCTCTGGATCCCAGACCGTCTGTGCAAAGATTTTCTTCAGGTTTGCCCTTTGCGACCTTGGATTCTGGTTCTCCTTTTGTTTTTCTTTTTTTTGTTTTCAACTAGTCATAATCTGGAAATTCTCGATCATATTTGCTTATGTAATTTTCTTAGTTTATATTTTCCCCAAATTTTTATTTGTGAATTGATTCAATTTCTAAACATGAATTGATTTGCGGTTTTGAATGAGCTTTTAAAAAACAGCATTTATGATATTTTATTTTAGTTTTTATGAAAAATAAAAACAAATTTGTGTTTGGATGTAATTATCAAAATATATTTTTAAAATAAAAAATGCTTTGTAAATTTTTTGGATATAAAAATAAAAAAGACATGAGAAAGCACTTTTTAGTATAATTTTTTATTTCACTAATTTACATATATGTATAAATATTATCCATATTACATCTTTTATACACTAGGCTTTCTCAAATTTTAACTTAATCTCATATAAGACAATGCTGTTATCATTAAGTTAAATAGAAAATTATTTGGATGTCATTCTTCTAACTAAATGAAACATTCAACAAACACAATTTCACTTGAAATTATACTTGATGAATTAAAATTTGGTTGATATTATCTAAAAATAATTGATCGTAATAAAAGTAAAATGTAATTCTAAATAAACTTTACCTGTAAAAACTTTGATTGGTATTGAAGAGTTAAGATGTCCAAATACTAGTTCATATAAAACAATACAAGGTCAAATTAAACTTACAACATTTTATAGCAGAGACTAGCTAAAATGATGAATTAAGAAATAATACATTTGGATCAAATTTTCAACATATATCAAACAACAATTACTACCACTATTTTTCTCATTAATTATTTTAACATTCTCAATACTATTGATATAGTATTTTGGCATGTGATGGCAAGTCATGTGATAGCAGCCTTCAGCTATAAACTCCATGAATCATATGGTTACACTTCATACAATGCAGCCACAGAATGCTTATGGTCAGAAACTAAATCTTCACATGCTTTACTTTGTTTCTTTGGGCGAAACTTACTGTGACCAACCGTTCCGTTTTTCCGAAAGAAGGCATCATAGGAAAAAAACAAAAGGATAAAATGGCAATCCATTTAGACCAATTAAACATGCTCAAATCTCATAAGGCTACAGAAGCCAAAGACACTTAATAGAAAGAGGCAACATTCTTGGAACCACAGGAACTGCGCAAAATGCCAATCTTAATTTATTGTAGAGGAAAAAGAAAATTAATAAAAATAATAAAAGGCCTGTGATAATTTTTTTAAGCATTGTCTTTTTTAGAAGGAAAAACAAGAAAGTTATTTATCCATGACTCTCTTTGATTTCATATACAAAAGAAAGGGAAAAAAATGCTAATAATAACGAAAACGATGTGTCATTATCCTCAATATGTATCGATTCAATAAAAAAATTTTAATTGCAGGTGATGTTCACGAATAGGAAGGAGCGAGATGAGCTATTGGAGGCCTTAGTCAGTGGCTATAAGGACATCAGCATCCCAAATTTTCTGCAGGTAATCTTCACAATTTGGGTACTCAACTCCTGTTATATATATAATTATATATTCTCCAATTCTCCTTCATGCTTTCATTTTGTTAATTACTCAACTTCCCTTTGCAGAGAATGCATCTTCTATGGGGTGAGAATGATCGAATTGTCAAACTAGAGCTTGCGCAGAAAATGAAAGAGTAAGAAATCTAGGCCCAAAAAATACTAATTGCAAAACCACTTGCACACGAGACCATTCCAATAGTAGACATTATATTTTGGAAAATTTAAGAGAAGACATTTACTAGATATGGCCACCATATTAATGGAGCTCACTAATGTTATTTATACAATTTTTACATTCACAATTTTATAATTTATATAGACGTGTGTATAAATGTACGTCTCAATACAAGTTTAGGTTGCCCATTTACATAATCTTTCATAAAACTGAAGATGTATCATGTAAATAGTCACAATCAGAAGTATATAGTTATGGTTATGGACATTAGGCTGGAGATTAACACAGGATAGAAACATCTTTTGAATCTATAGTCTGGTCACAGTCTAATTCTTGGCCGTTGCGCGGATGCTCTGCCAAACTATGGGCTTTCTCTGCATCTTGGGTATCACGTGTAGTTTCTCAAGTGCTACCTTTCCTCATTCTCTCTCTTCTGTTTGCTTGTTGATTGTGGATTTTATTAGGCTTGAAATCCGCAAATTTCATCTCTTTTGAAATCTAAAATTATTGCCTTTGTCCTAACTTCCGTGACCTTTCTCCGCATGCTTTATATGCTGCCTGTCATATCTTTTTCTTTTCAGTTTTTTTGTTATATATGTATGTGTGTGCGTGTGCATTCTCTAATGCCCTTTAAATTGAAAGGGTTTTAAAATTCGGTTGAAGTGAACCTATAAAGTAAGAGCATGTTAATATTGACTGATGTTGCAAGCTGAGTTATAAAACATATTATTGCCCCAAATATTTTTTTATTTTATAAAATCACCCACCTCATCTTCTTCTTCGTTGCTGAAGAGGAAGCTTCTCTCTCCTTTTGTCGTGTGGTTCACATAAGAATAATAATTGGGGGGGGGGGGGGACGATTCTTGCTCAAATTTTGACACTTTTTACACCCTTGCCTCAAATGTAAGAAAATTGAGAAATAATTGAAATTGCCTCTCCTCTTCTCTTATGAGACTCTACGCGTTCTTGTTTTCTCTTTCTCTTTCTCACCACATCTCTTTCTCCAAAATGGGTGGGTCAACCACTAGTTGACTAGGGTCGCGTTTTTCTACTCCCACAGTCAACAGCACGAGCCACTTCGGACTATCCTTTTTTCCGCGTGATGGCTCCACCTCACGTTCTACTTATGAGACCCTTGAATATTGTGTTATGTAGTAGATTCGATGAAAGCGAAAGCGAAAGTGGAAAAGAAACAAGATTTAGATTCAAGTCAATGTCCTCATTCAATTTTCACAAAGCCCGCTGCTTACGGTACTATACCTTCTGTCCTCTGTTCTTCCTCCATCTAAGTTGATTTTGGGGTGGGGTAATTTTGTAAAATAAAAAACATTTGGGATTTAGTTTTACAACTCAATACTAATATTAATAACATGTTCTTGTCTTTTTGGTCCATCTCAACTCGGTTTTAAAACACTGTCAATTTAAAGGGTACCAAAGACTTCATCATAAATATATGTGGTTGCCCACAAGTTAGTGTGCGGAAAAGACTTTCTCTAAGTAGCATCATTCATTGAATCATTCTATCTGCATATCTCTTTTTATTAGGTCTCTTTTGCATCAAGCAGATTTACTTCTGATTTATAAAGTCAAATCAACGGTTTTCTTAATTAAAGATCTATATTCAATCTAATATGTATTAGACGGTGGCTGAGAATGATTGAACATATGGCAATGAAGTGGGCCAAGTCGCGCTTATTAATCCAGCAGTAACATGTCTGATGACAGGCAGCTAGGAGAAAACGTAACATTTCAAGGCATAAAGAAGGCTGGTCACCTGGTTCACCTTGAGCGACCCTGCGTCTACAACAGGAGCCTCAAGCAGTTTCTCCACTCCATCCTGCTTGGTTCCACCAAATGAAGCCGAAAACTAATCCAATTCTATTCCACATCCAGATTATGTCCTTTGGCCAAAGATGTGGAGGTCATGTGAAATAAAGGGTCTTTGATATTCATATATTATATTTTATTAATAAATACTTTTATATCTTCTTAAGTCATTTTTCTTATAATTTTTTAATAGAATTATTATGTGTATGTTTTGAGAGAATGTAATAATACTCTCTATTAGTAAGATTGCCTCTATTTTCATGTTCCAGTTTTTGCTTTCAGTTCACATAAAATTATTTTCGTTTCTTTTTTTTAATTTAAATTAGTTTATTTTATAATTAAAATAATTTATAATTAATTTTTTAAAAAAAATTATAAAAAAATATTTCTTTCTTAACAATTAAACTATCTCATACATGTTATCAGTCAATGTGATTCGCATCTATGTTTTCTTTATTGATTTGTACCTTACCGACTTTCGTTTTTGCAGTCCACGTGTCATTGCAATTGATCTGATTTTGCCGCTTGTGACGTAACCATTAAATTGGCCTCCTCTGTGACTCCATTCTAGGAGCGTGAGACTATTTGTCATACATCGGATCATACAATAAAATTATAATTTCATAATGCAAGAGATAAGAAAACTTCTAAAAATTGTAGAATAAGTTAGTTTATTTTAAGTTGTCAAGCATACCACATAGAAAATAACATTTAACTGACTTATTTTTTTCTTTTTAACAATAATAAATTATTTGATATTTTATTAAAAATTAATTTCTTTATGTTTAAGTTAACATATAATCAATCAATTTATGTGGTAGTATGAAGATAATTTCGAACATATTTATTAGTAATTGTAGTGATTAGAATTTCTTTATTTTAAAAATTTTGTTGATAATTTGAGTTGTTTGAATGTTAGAGATAGAACAATTGAATGCTTAAGAAAATAGAATTACTGCATTTAGTTAGTAGATTTTTTTTTTGTTATAACGGTAGTACAAAATTTTGAACTTATGACCTTATGTAAAAATCTCTTAAAGAGTCACTAAAAGTAAATTAATAATGAAGGATTTGAGTAATTTTTAAAAAATTATAAGCTCAATTTTCAATGTCAACATTATACTAAATAAATCTCTTAATAACCTTTCTATGCTTAAACTTTGTATGCATAAAAAATTAACATATTTACTCTCACTCGTAGTATGAAGATTGATATTCTATACATATTTAGTTAGATAAAAAGACTAATGCTAATTTTTCAAGAATGACATATCATTTATAGGGTATTTAAGTAACAAATTCCTACAAAAACTTGAACCATTTAATGTTCTCTGTCCTTAATCCTCTTCTACAAAAATTAAATCCATAACAAACTTATGTTAACCGATAGCTCTCTCACTGTAACTTAATTTTCTATTTCTCGTTCTAATGCAAATCTATTCTGGGATAATTTTATTTTCTATTTATTGAAAAGCAAGAAGAATTAATAGCGCAATTGTGAGAAAAGAAGGTTTACCATTCAACTTGGTAAACTAGCGGCTTAAGTATTGCGTAAGAGATTAAGCGGCAAAGCAAAACTTGATGGCGTCAACACAAAGTTTGTCTGTCGTCGACCTTGTAATGGTAATTAATGGATAAAAACGGAGAATAATGTTAGGCAATTTGAGTTAAAATTTTATTATATTGAATCAGTAACCAGTATGAATGAACTGGAAAAAAAGTGTTATTTGTATTAAGTTACAAAGTATTTATAATACAAAGCTGAGCTATAAGTGACTAACAACTGCAACAAACTTAACTAACCGTAACCATCTATTATTCCAATATATTACAAGCATTTAACATATTACAGAAGTGACTATTGGTAGTTTAGTTAGTTGGCTGGGCTTACACTCTTATTGACTTATTGGCTCAAGCAAAATTAATTAGCTTACTAACTAGGCTTTGAAATTCTTTTAAGTGAACGGGAAAAGCAGGAAAACATTTTTTCTTGTCTTGATTGTGATCTTAATATACTCTAACCAGACTAGATTTTAAGAATTGTGTTTAAAAATTTAAGAACTGGTTTTAAGAATTCAATATTCTCTTTTTTTTTTTTGGCTCAAAAACATTGTTGGATATGTTTTTCTTGATTTATGATAATTATATGTAAAAAAGGTAAAAAAAAATGCATAAATATTGTTGGATAGTTTCTTTCAACTGCTATTCCTCTTTCATCTTAAACCTAAACTCAGCTACACTGACGATCTGATCCGTCTCCATTGTCGCATCTGCCGCCGTCCTGCGCTGCACCGTTTGCATCAATGTGGACCTCAACACCTGCTTGGCTGTTTTTCGTTTTCACTGCATGTTTAGTTTTAATTAAATTTTAGAAAAAAAATTAATTTTTTTTAAAAAATTTCAATAAAATCTTAATTTAATTATAAATTATTTTAAGTATAAAATAAACTAATTCAAATATAATTTTTCGTCTACAATGTCGCTGACTCCTCTAGTTCAATCCCACGCATTCAGATCATTTTCCATTTTACTTCTATCTGCTGGATCCTTGTCCAACAGCAATCCTAATGAGAATGGTCCCAAGCCCACCAGTTCACTGTGTTCTCCATTTTTTATTTAAGATTTTTCCTTTGGTCAGTTATTTGTTGGATAGTTTGGAGTAAAAATGAAAGTAAAATTTTTTTTATAGTTGTATATAAAATTTATTTATAAAATTTTCACCCACATACTGAATATACACAAAAAAATTATAAATTTTATGGTGTATAATATATATGTTGTGCTGGTCATGATTCGTTTTGGTTTTAGAAATTAATAATAATATTTGCACACTATCATTCTTGCAAAAGATACAAGTGCAAATGGTTAGGTTCAATGGCCATTTAATGCATTCATGACAATGCCATCCGCAACCTACGAGTGCAACTGACAGGGTCATGGCATTCTTTTGTCAAAAGAGTCGACGTCATTCGAAAAAAGATATGCCATATTTCAAATTATTTTCATCTTTCCTCGTGAGCGAGGGATGGACTCAAGGGTCCACAACAACGAAACGCTGGTGGATATTAGACGGTGTGGAGTGGTTGATCAAAACCAAACAACAATGTACGTGGTGACTAAACATTATATTAAACAACATTTACGACAACAACAATTGTGGTAATTAACATTTACATATAATCTTTCGAAATCCAACAACGCATATAAGAGATACTATGATCAAGATTGCTTGCAAGAAAACTCTAGAATCTTTTGGTTAGATTTTATTAACCTAGGCGACCGCATATGGTGGAGCTTAGGCTCTCACATCATTAATATTTTTTACTAAAAAAGACAAGCAACTATTAGCGCAGCGACTCCTAGCTGCCAGTGATCTGCCACTAGCGGTCCAGCACCAAATCCCACTTACCCTGCGCATATAAAATAAAGCACACTTTTCGACTCGTGAGCTTCATCGCTTAACCTTCAGGACCCAGAGACAGAGTGTGTGCGAGAAATATCACAGAGAGAGATGGTGAACCTGGTGGCAGCACAGAGGCCATTGTTGCACGGGCTAATGAAGATGGCGGGGGTGAGGCCCTGCACGGTGGAGATAGAGCCGGGGACGGTGATGAGCTTCTGGGTACCTTCGGAGACCATTTCGAAGCCCAAAAAGCGCGACGAAAAGCCCAAACTCGTTTCCAAACCGAGCAAGCCGGTGGTAGTTCTCGTCCACGGTTTCTCGGCCGAAGGAATTGTGACGTGGCAGTTCCAGGTTGGCGCTTTAACCAAAAAACACGCGGTTTACGTGCCTGACCTCCTATTCTTTGGCGGTTCCAACACGGACAAACCGGACCGGTCACCAAGGTTTCAAGCGGAGTGTTTGGCGGCAGGGTTAAGGAAGCTCGGGGTGGAGAAATGCGTTGTGGTTGGGTTCAGCTATGGTGGGGATGGTGGCGTTTAAGATGGCTGAGCTGTACCCTGAGCTGGTCCAAGCCATGGTGATCTCTGGCTCCATTATAGCTATGACGGACTCGATCAGTGTGACCACACTGCAAGAGCTTGGGTTTTCTTCGTCTTCGGAGCTCTTATTGCCAACCTCTGTTAAGGGCCTTAAGGCCCTTCTCTCTGTGGCTGCTCACAAAAAGCTCTGGTTCCCGGACCGTCTACACAAGGACTTTCTGGAGGTTCGCCTTTGCACTCTTCGATCCCCTTTATTTATTTATTCTTTCCCTATTAAATGTAACATGAGAAATTCTTACTTACACATTATTTATTGTAAATATTTTATTTAATAAGTAATCTATATAAAACTTCATCGAACATATTTTATATATATATATATATATATATATATATTATTTTTTAAAAAATTAATAATACATGTCAATAATTATATAAAATATTAAAAATAATTAACATCTATATAAATTTTTTTTTATAGGATTCTCATATTGGCACATAATTTTCTTCGCTTGTATTTTAGTTAACTTCAATTTTCATGTATCAGTTTAATTTTTATATATGAATAGAAGACTCGCCGTTTATGTGGTTAATTAAGCCAATCATATTGATAACAAAATATCATATATAAAAAGTAATATAAAAACACTTGTAGTTATATATCTATTTTTTAGAATTTTAAAATTCACATACTAAAGACACGTAACTGCATGATGACATGAGCGATTACTCGATTAGGGACATGCTTTCACTTTCTTCCCTACTCTCTAACTCCTTTTTCCATCTTTTGTCTTAAATTTTTGTTTTAGATTTCAACGATAGTAATTGCCAATGTTGTCGGGGTTTCTACCGTGCTTTTTTTACAAGCATGTCATATTTTGATTACAAGTTGACACGTGGGTTAGATTGGTTGTGTGAATGCCGTGGGAATATATATATATATATAGAGAGAGAGAGAGAGAGAGCAAAGAAAGAATGATGAAAGGCAGGAATGGGCTTAGCTCAACTAACTTTACCTGATAAGAGTGGAAAGTAGTAGAAGATAAGGATTTTGTTGGACCCAAATTAATCTATTGACATTTCTTTTTGTCTTTTTTCTGCTAGCAATTAATCTATATTGGCTTGACCTGAATAATATAACTAATCCGAACAATTTCTTACATTGATTTTAACTACGTAGATGATCCAATCAAAATTTAAGTTTTTTTTAATAAAATTTTAAAAGATGAATTCTATCTCTATATTTTTATTTTTTTTAATATTCATGTAAGCGTTGTTCTATTTAAACTTTTTTTAATTTTAAATTTGAGTGACGTAAAGTGATAACTCTTGATTCACCCAGTGTCTTGAGCAATTTACAGGTGATGTTCACGAATAGGAAGGAGCGAGGTGAGCTATTGGAGGCCTTAGTCATTAGCAACAAAGACATAACCATCCCAAAATTTCCGCAGGTAATCCACGACCACTTTGGGTACTACATTCCTGTTCTATATTCTCCAATTCCTTAATTACTCAACTTCCTTTTGCAGAGAATACATCTTCTATGGGGTGAGGATGATCAAATTTTCAAACTGGAGCTTGCGCAGAATATGAAAGAGTAAGAATCTACACCATAGATGAAATACTATGATTGCAAAACCATTTGTACACAAGACCATTCCAATGGTAGGGATTATATTTTGGAAAATTTAAGACTTCTAATAGATGCTCGCCATAGTAATGGAGCATTGAAGCTGAGTAATGTTATTTATACAATTTTTACTCTCACAATCACAAGTACAGTTATAGTCACTATGCCATTTTCACACTATACACACACACACACACACACACCATTTTATGTCTATACTATACACACACACACACACACACACCATTTTATGTCTATACATGTATTTAAGTAGACTTATTTGAACTTTTATTTAAATTTAAATGGACTGTGATATCAAGAGAAGCGTTTAAATTCTGAAATTTTTGTAAAAAAAAATTATGAATGCCCACAAATTAATTAGTATGCAAAAAGACCATCTTTAAGTAGCATTATTCATTGATAAAAAAAAAAGTAGCATTATTCATAGTCATTCTGTGTACATATCTCTTGTTCTCATGTGCATCAATCAGATTCAGTTATGATCAATCAAATGTCAAATAAGATCCATAGAAGGCGAAGTCATCGTTATAAGTCTTTTCTGAAGTCTGATATGTATTAGGTGGTAGCTCTAAAGGGTTGTGCATAATAATGAAGTGGGTCAAGCGGCTTTTATTAGAGCAATAGTGACGTGTGATGTGATGACATGCAGGCAGTTGGGAGATAACGCAACATTTCAAGGCATAAAGAAGGCGGGCCACCTGGTTCACCTGGAGCGGCCCTGTGCCTACAACAGGTGCCTCAAGCACTTTCTTGATTCCCTCCTGCCAGCTGCCAATAAATGAAGTCAAAAAAAGAAAAAACCAATTCATGTCTTCAACTCTATTCCCACCCCATATTGTCGCCTTTAGCCCAAGGATACAGAGTTCTTAAATGAATGGTCTTTGATATTGATTGCAGTCTGAACAGCTAGAACCTTTCCAGGAGATTATTGTTTAAAGTATACAGTGCGCCTAATCTTTTTTTTTCTATTTCTATTTTTGAATGAAAAACTTATACTACTACGAGAAATTAGTTCATTTCTGATGAATGGATCTGTGAAAAACGAGCTAATATCCGTCAGATTTTTTGTTTTTTTTGGGGGTGGGGGGGGGGGGGGACAAATTATCAATTGATTCAAGGTCGTCGATGATTCTTTCGTCAAAAATTTATTTTTGATGGATTATTTTCAAACGTCAAAAATTATCGCAAAACGTTACCGTTTGTTGGTTTTTTTTTTTAAATTCAAATTTTCTCATAGATTTTTTTCGTAATGATTGTTTCAGGTGATTACATTAGTGATTGATTGTTTCTTTTTTTTTTTAATAAAATAAAGCACAAGTGGATCAACTCGTCTCTGATTCTCCCTAGTCAGTACTTCAAGGCAAACGGAATGAGCAACTGATTTTCATCCAAAAAAAATTTTCATATTGCTGCTAAATCATTCATTTCCTAACCTATTATATTGTAAAAGAATTCATATTGTCGTCAAATACACTGTAAGCTCTAAATTGTTTATAAATAATTTTTATTTTTACAAAGGATGTCAAAGACCTGAATTGGGAAAAGGAAAGAATAGGTTGAAATTCAAACAAAACGGCTTAGGTTAGATTTAATTCCAAAATTAAACAGTTTCTAAAAATAGTGTCACTTGAACTACAACTTAGAAACCAATTGTATACAATCATTGTAAGTGTAGTTTCATATTGATGCTTAATCAATCATTTCTTAATCTTAATTATTGTAAAATCAACCATATTGTGGTCAAAATACGCGTTAAGCTCTTAATTGTATACAATAATGGTAGATATAATTTGAGTAGATGTAATGTCTATCATATATGAACTTCATGTATGTAATATGTGCATATTAAACTTAGTCTTTTTCAAGATTCCTAAACAAGGTTTAGAAAATTGTCGGGGAATCAGACTCACATGCTCATGGTTGTTACTCTACTTTAACAAGGAGGCCCATCGCTTTCAAAACAGAATGGACCACTAGTGAGGATCAGGAAGTGAAAGGGGTTGATGCAAACAAAAGACATTTCTTTCTGGTTTATGGAAAGTACCAAATATTTCACATAATTTCTTTTTTTCTTTGGTTTATATTAGCCGTACGGAAGTTTAAACATATAACATCCTGTATACTAACCAAAGTCCAAACTCCTTGCCACTAGCCCACAACAAAGTGCAATTCCATTAGAGTATAAGTGAGCCAATGAGACCCAGCTTTGGCACGTATCAAATGATCCTTTGGGTCATTGGGTGCTTATTAACTATATTTTTGTATTCTATTACTAGTATGTTTGATTTGGCTTTTGACGCCCCAAAATCATGGTTTAAAGATTTATAAAAGCTATACCAAACACACTATACATGTCCTCTATCATTCCGGAAAATGTCTGTTATCTCCGGTTGACAAATTCTAAGCACAATATGTGAACTCATAGCAGCTAGTAGTGTTAAAAAAAAAAAAAAGGATGCACTGATTTTTTTCCCCCTTCATTTGTTACAGAAACATGAGCCACAATGATTTAATAGGACTATAAAAATACATGATGTTGGGCATATCATTTTAATTGAAACAAGATAGACTACCTGTGTGCTCTCCCGTATATATCTATCTAAAGGAAGACTGAATTTCTTCCAATGTTCTTCCCTTGGTCTCAGGGACCCATATTGCAGCAAAAGCAACAGTAAAGCCAGCTACCACCGCGTAGATTGTGAATGTCCCTGTTGACGGCCAAAAGTAAGCATTATAATACAAAAAGCATTCATGAATGTACTCGATGGTCATAAAGGTGCAGACACAGACCTCCGCTGCTCCAAGTCAAAAGCAAGTTTGCAGTCATTGTGATCACCCAGGAAGTCAGCCAATTTGTCAAGGTGGCTACACTGCCAGCAAGGCTCTTTATATTCACTGGAAGTATCTGAAAAGCAAGATTAACAAGTGAGAGATTCTCTACATATTCAATCAACAATTCAAGTTCTGCAAATATAATTCATTGTCCAAAAGAGGCAATGGTGCCTTCAGGAACAATTAATACATGAGGAAAACCGTACACATTGGCTAATTAATGCTACAATTACTTTATCCTTGCTGAGCATATTGGTTTTGAGTACTGAAAGTAAGTATTTCTGCCTACCTCAGACATTATAAGCCAAGGGATTGGTCCAAGTCCCAGAGAGAAGCCAATTACCATAGTCTACAAAGAAACAGTTGATCAAACTGATAAAGTACTAAAAACCTCAAATCACATGACAAAGATGTTCAGCCTAGCCCACATAACATACCACGAGCCCAGCAACAGAAAGTATTCCCAAAATGCTGTATAGATGAGAATCCTCTGATACTACTCCCTGGTATCAATAAAATAAACTAGTTAAAAACATAGCTAACCTCCTGATATTGAATCAAGCTTGTACAATTACCAGTACCAACCTCCAGATAGAATGCTATAGCAACAAGGAGAAGGCTAACTGTCATGACAGATGAGGATATCTGCAGAAGCAATAACAGATTTCAGAATTTTTTTTTTTTTGAAAAAAAAAAACTCCATATGCACTTTTTAATATAATGGATATCAGAAAATGTTTATGCAAAGATGGAATTTGCTTAATGCTCACTATTAGAAGCAGCCTCCGGCCACTTTTGTCCACCAACCAAGTGGTGATTCCAGTCGCTATGACCTGGAAAAGAAAGATGATTATGAGAACAGAATTCCCTATTTTGATATTAACATGAAAAAACACAACATGTAATATAGGCTTTAGTATCCAACCTGAATAGCTCCAAGTCCAACTGTAGCAGCATTGCTGGATGAAATTCCTGTTACAAAATGAAAGTCAAATACCAAAATAGGAGAGATTTAAAATCTTGGGGCTACGACAGCTGTCATCTAAAACTTCAAATTAGTTTCCATTACTGATTGTTGAAACCTGTACTAATGAAACATATACCAAAAACGGAAGGGAATTAGCCATCTTTATATTCCTTGCACCACAAGTTAATAACACAGTGAAGTTCCAAGGTCATCTAAGCACTTTAAACACACACATCATTATCAGAGGAAAACAGTCATGAGAATCATGGAAACACAACAGAAAACTGGACGTTAATGCCTTTCAGAGGGTACAATTTCCAAGATATATCTCATATCACAAACCATGTTGTATCATGTCAAACATGGGTATTTGAGTATTTCAAGGTTTTGAACTCCCTTGATCCCTACAAATTATTTAACACCAATCCCTCTCCACTCATCCCCTTACCTCCCAAAAAAATAAAATGAAAAGTAAGATTATCAATATAATGAAAAAATGACTCAACAATTAACAGCTGATAGGTAGATCTAACCAGCATTTGCAAAGATGGTACTTGAATAGAACAAAACTCCATTGGTACCGCTCAGTTGCTGGAGTGCAAGTAATCCAATCCCTACCTGCATGCCCCCAGTTAGCCAAAAGTCTAGGTTTTTTAACTTTAAGACAAACAAATAACAGTAAGACAAGCTCTGGAAGAGAGTGAAGGGAGGGGTATAAAATCAGAACCAAAAAGAATCTTAGTATACCATTAAAGGAAACCAATATCTTTTCCTCTTGAGATCTGCAAACCGGATTGTAACTCTTTTTCCTGTTGATGCCACAGATCTCTACACAAAAGCAAAGTGATTAGCAGTGTATGGTTCTTAAATACAGACTCTAGAACTATACTATAACTGCACCTTGTATATGCTTTCTGACTTTTTGTCATGCATATGACTTGGTTGGCAAAATTCATAAACTCATACAACAATGAGCTAAATACCTTAATTTCATGTACTTCAACAGATATATCTGTGTCAAATCCTCGTAACACTTGCAAAGAAGTCTCAAACTCTTCTGTCATCCCCATCTTGGCCTAGATTTCCCCAATTTCCACCCACCCAGGAGAAAAAAAAAGAACAAAAAAAAATCAGAAAGAGTAAAATATCTTACCCTCCATTATTTTTTTATTTTCTGGAAAGGAAATGTAAATCAACAAGAATGAAAGGTACAAAAATTCTAGTTTAATGCATGACATGTGATCCATACCAACCATCTGGGAGATTCTGGTATGAAAAATAATCCCGGTATTAACACTGTACAAGGCAAAATTCCTGCAATTGAACAGAACATGTTTATTTTTATTATTTGGTTGCAGAAACAGAGTAATGCTATGCTCCACACATTAATGTTTTGAATCACCTATTTAGTTCATAATATTCTGTCAATTGTTTGTTGCCAATTATGCAGGAAACTTTGACACAATCATGGTTATATTAGTGCAACAAAAGCATGAAAATTGTTTGGCTGTTTTAAAATTTGTTGTGTATAAGTCATCTCTCCATGGATATTCTGTAAAACCTTCAGAACCATCTTTCCTTTGATTTTTAAGAACAAAATGATGTAAAATACACATATTATCCCCAAATGTTGTATCCTCAATCAAATTTACTTCCCCTCCCCCATGGTCAATCCTCTTCTTGTAAATTTGGCTCTTCCCTGCATATATTTACCCCAAATGAACATGTTCCTTGTATTTATTTCTGTGAAAAAACTAATGAAACTGATTTGTTACCTCAAGATTATTAAGAGTTCCATTTGTCCATTCACAAAAGACCAACCAACTGAACCAAGTTAATCATTAGGATTTAGGAATTTACCTAGAACTGCAAGCACTCTCCAGTTGACAAAAAGGCCCAACAGATAAGCCACCATTATTCCGATTGTAACAGAGAGCTAAGCCAAAAGGATCACAGATACGAACAATAACATTTCAAATATAACAAAATTGTAAAAAAAAAAAAAAAAAGAGAGAATAGCATTCAGAAGCAACGATTAAGTGCCAACCTGGTTCACTGATCCAAGGGTGCCTCTCATGTTTTGAGGTGATATCTCAGCTATATAAACAGGCACCTAAACAGAAGAAAAACCAGTAGACTACTTTCACCCAGCATTCTTCCCGATAGTCCCAACAAATAAAAGATAGAAGGGCTATCGAGATTACCACATAAGAGATTATCCCAACGCCAAAACCCTCCAATAACCTCCCCATAAATAAAAAACGACGAGTCCTATAAAAGCAACGACACATCCTATAAGGTAAGAAACTTAGATATAACAGTAATAATGGTATCAAACTACCCTTACTAATTGCTAACACTTACTTTGGCAAAAGAGATGGTTAGCCATCCTATTATATTGGGGATTGCAGCTATCATCAGTGACTGCAATTCAACATGACAAAAGCATCACTCATCACATCCGTAGTTATTCTTTTAAGAGTCAATGTAGACAAACGTTATAATACCCCTTTGCGTCCGATGTACTCTGCTATTTGACCACTGGCTATGGCTCCCACCATGGCACCAACATTGGATAGAGATCCGAATAGAGAGAACTGACCCCAGTAACAAATTCAACAAAAAGCAAGCAGAATGATTTAAAACGAAAGGAAAACGCATCATTCAAATAAATCTAAGAACAAACACAGCCAAACCTCCGAAAGCGAGAGCTTTAGATCGCTGATTATTCCCTCTTGCGTTGGAGAAGAATACCCACTCTGTGTAAAAGCAAATAAGACAGAAGAAATAAGGTTAAAAACAAAAATAAATCAGTAAAAGCCTTTCGTGATGATTGAGACGACGGAAGCAATGAGATTGGCTAGTATGGTGTGAAGAATTCAAGCACCGTGAAACCGAATTGAATAGGGCCCAAGGCGACGATGAGCACGCAGAAGAGGACAGAGACTGAGCCATCTCGCATGACCTGAGTTGAGGAGCTCATGATGCTGGACTGCCTGGAACCCATTCTGTACCAGCTGCCAGTGTGGAGGAAGGGCTTCCGAAGTTCCCTCCCATCATCGCTGTCGTCCCTGAAACTCATCACCGCCACTTGGGAGCCTCAAACAAACTCGAAGTTCTGGCAAAGAACCTTGAGTTCTACGTGCTTGCGAACATGCCCCAGAGGTGGATCCGTCCCTCTGGTGACTGTGGCTTATGATATTCCAAGGTTCACGAGCAAGCGGACAGGCGACAGCGTCATAAAAATGTTCAGACAACAAATGAATTATGAGAAGGTTGTTGGTTGGTTTTGCTGTTGAGTCTTGTCCTGCTCTACTCGGCCTCGGATAGATTTTAATTTTACCGCGCTTGGTACTTGCGATGCATCATTATATTCATAATTGTCGTTCATGAATCATGCTTAAATTGGCAACATCAGTTCCAAAAAAAAATGTTTATCTAAATTCTCTATAAAATATGCCTGATACTTTTAGCGGAAATGATAAGATATTCTCTTAATTTATTTTTTTAATATTTAATAAAAATATATTAAATAAAAAAATAAAAATATTTAATATTTTAAAAATTTAAAATATATTTAATTTTTTATTTAAGTCTAATTTAATATATTATATAAGTAATATATAATATAATATAATTAATGTTATATATATTTATATTATGTTTAAATAAAATACTAAATAATATAATATCTGATTAAAATAATTTTATTTAATTTTAATCTTATAATAAATAAGAATTAAATTATTTTATCTTATATATTTTAAATAATTAAGACTGAATAAAATTATTTTAATTAAATAAATTATTATTTAATATTCTATCTAAATATAAATAATATTAATTATATTATATTATATTATTTATATTAAATAGTGGAGATGTGTGTGCAATTATTTTTCATCCCAATTTGAGATAAAATCTCATTTTTAACTCATCCAAACACCAATAATTAGAGATCAAAACTTTTCTCCATTTTCTTTCCTCTTTCTATTTGCCGTTGTCCCATTTCACCCCCAGGATTTACCATACTTGGTACATTATGATGATCTCTAGCAATACATTCAAGGTTAGTAAATTCTCGTGTTCATAAGGAGCTTTGTTTGGCTGCTTGTTAGTATATTATCATTTATCCATTTTATTTCTCCGTATAATATGTCTTGTTATATGCACCCTTGTTATAATGTTTGTATACTTCATATCATGGCTTGAAGTCCTGGTGTGATAGGAATAACAGATGCAAAGGGTATTTAGCTATTACAAACGAGCAGACTTCTACGGACAGTAAATTTTCTACAGACGGGGGATTTTACTTTACTCGTACAGTTTCGTACCGAGTTGCATGTTGTATTCAATGCAGTGCGTTGGCACCGCACATGTCGAGAGGCTAATCTGTGTGCAGATGCTCTTGCCAATTTTGGCCACACATACCCAGGTGCTTCCTTTCCTTTCTATATCTCTTTTGTTTTGTATGATGCTGCTGGTACTTGGTACTCTAGAGGAGTTCTTCTGTCGTTTATAGTTTGTTTTTTTTTTCTTTGACCCGTCCTTTCATAAAAATAAAAAAAAAGTGGAGATGTGTTCGAATAAATAGAATTATTCTTTTTTTAAATATAATACTTACGGTTCATCTTTTTGTCTTTTATAATCATTGCATTACATTGGATGTCATTATGTTAAAAATTTAATTTAATTTATTATTGATGTAAAATTTTTTATATTATTATTTAGTTATATATTTGTAAATTATTAAAAAATTTAATTTTTAAATAATTATTATGTTAATAAATTTTTTAAATAATTTAATAAAATATAATTAAATAATAATATAAAATTATTTAAATTAATAAAATTGAACTCTTAACTAATGTGAAGTACTCATTTAACGTTATAAAAGTTGAGCTGTACACGTCAAACAAAAAACAAAATGAATGAGCTGTACACATCAAACAAACTAACATTGAGCTGTACAATAAAATGAAATATGTTTAATGAGGACAAACCATTTTTGTGGCCATTGTTGACTAAGTGAAAATTGAATCATATACTTTTTGTTCGCGCGCGCACACGCAGGAAACGTGAATTGGGACACAAGAAAGCAATAAATAGTTGGCATAGTTGGCGTAATTTAAGTTCAAACTTTCGTAGCAAGGTTATTAAAAAAATAAAAAAGAATAGCTCAAGCCTCACATTCCAATCCAAGTGATGTAGAATCAATTATAAATGAGGTTATTTCAAGATTTAAACTTCTTAACACCAGACTCTCATCCGATTTTTTTTTAAATAAAAAAGGTGTAAGATTTGATTTAAAGAGAGAGTAAAATATACTAAAATAGAGATAAAGCAACTTCAATATAATTCAATTTTGAAACCATGCAGTTTTTAAAAGAACTTAATAGTACTTGAATTAAAACTCTTAAACATTAATTTTTATTTTTAAAAATAATTAACCTTATATTGTCTATGTAAATATACTTATACTTGCACAATGTTCAAATCTTAATTTAAGAATTGTTAGGTAAAAATTTCCAAACTAGAAAACTTGGAGTACAATTATTAGCAATTGTATTATAATAAAAAAATTAAGAAGATAACATTGTGTGTGTCAGGCTATGTCAGAATGTGGCACTCCGGCTGCCGCACCATATGGAAAGACTAGTAGTTGATTCCCGCCCTTTATATTACACTTCAAATCTTTTTGTTTGACCAAAAAAAAAAGTGGCTTTCTCTTTTTCATGAAGGAAACGAGAAATTGATCCCGTTTGGTTGAATTTTAGTTGTTACTGTCACTCCAGCGAGTTCCAAATTCATAAACCCTAGAAATCAGCCCCAATTTTTACAAGGATGAGGCGAACCCGATCCCAATCCAAAGCCATTTCCAACCTTTCTCCTCACGATTCTCAATCGCCAGCCAACACTTCAATTTCCTCAAACCCTCCTCCTCCTCCTCCTCCTTCTTCTTCCAAAATCTTATTTCGTGCTCGAAAAATTCCAAGAGTCACCTCCGATTCCGTTAAGAACAAAGACGAAGCTTCCACGCTCTCCCAAGACAAAGCCATCTCTACCCAGAAGCAGGTCCCGTCCGTGCAGCCCGTGATCATGAAGCCATTAACGTCGAAAGGCGAACTCGATCTCGCTCTAGTGCATCTGCGCAAAGCCGATTCCCTCCTTGCGACCTGCATCGATTCTTTCCGCCCTCCTGACCTCGTTACTCATCACCAACCGTTCTCGTCCCTCACAAGGAGCATTATTTGCCAGCAACTTTCCAACAAGGCAGCCAAGACGATCCACGATCGTTTCGTCTCGCTCTGCGGAGGCGAGGCTTCAGTTCTGCCGGACGCAGTGCTTGGGCTCTCGGCTCAGCAGCTCCGGGGGGCTGGGATCTCCGGACCGAAAGCAAGTTACCTCCATGACCTGGCAAGCAAATACAGAGATGGGGTATTGTCAGATTCTTCAATACTTGAAATGGACGACGAAACGCTCTATACAAAGCTTACTATGGTCAAGGGAATTGGGCCTTGGTCAGTGCACATGTTCATGATCTTCACGCTTCACAGGCCGGATGTTCTCCCGGTGGGGGACCTGGTTGTTAGGAGAGGTGTGGAGCGATTGTATGGCCTGAAGGCGTTGCCGCCGCCTTCGCAAGTGGAGAAGCTGTGCGAGAAGTGGAAGCCGTATAGGTCAGTTGGGGCTTGGTATATGTATAGGCTTATGGAAGCAAAGGGGGTCTTGCCAACAGCGGCAGCAGCGGATGGTACTATGACAGAGCACCAACAAATGCAGTAGTATCACTGATTGTATGTACCTTTCGGATTTTATAGTGGAAGTGCAAACCCTGGGTATTCACCCTTTTCCAATCTTGAATGCGTGGTTAATTTGTCTCGGGTTTGCTATTCCGTGTTCCACAATTTATAAACTTCAATTGGAATTTGGAAGTCACTAATTTTATTGCCAAGTCTAGGACTTTAGGTATATTTATCTTTATTTAAGCCGAAACCTTTACCGGTTCCTCTTGCTTGTCCGAGAAGGATAACTTACTACTTACTGATAATGTAAAGGAATTAGTTTGCTTGATAAATCAATGTATGGCTGTGGACTGCGCTTCCTTTCGTAAAATTTTTATATTTTCGGATGGTCATAGAGGTCTTATTAAGATTAAAGTCTGAAAATGAAAGATCAAGGTATGATCTGGGTCTGCTACTACCTGTGGGGGCTTTAAAACTCTAATTGACTTTTTATGTGTAATGTAGTGAACAGAAATCTCTTACTTTTAGGGTGTGCATGGTAGGGATGAAATTGTGAGGAGTACAGATGAGGATGGAAAACATTTGTATTGGCTTGGTTAAAACAATAAAGAGAATGGATTGATAATAGAGAGGCCGCCACATGAGTCATTCAATGCAATTATTTTTCATCCCAAAATTGAGATAAAATCTCATTTTTAACTCATCCAAACACCAATAATTAGAGATTAAAACTTTTCTCCATTTTCTTTCCTCTTTCTATTTGCCATTGTCCCATTTTACACCTGGGATTTACCTTACTTAGTACATTATGATGATCTCTAGCAATACATTCAAGGTTAGTAAATTCTTGTGTTCCTACGGAGCTTTGTTTTGCTGCTTGTTAGTATATTATCATTTATCCATTTTATTTCTCTATACAATATGTCTTGTTATATTCTCCCTTGTTATAGCGCTTGTATACTTCATATCATGGCTTGAAGTCCTGGTGTGATAGGAATAACAGATGCAAAGGGGTATCTAGCTATTACAAATGAGCAGACTTTTACGAAAGTATGTGCAGATATGAAGTTTAACTGGTTTTTTAGGAGTCTTGTGTAGAAGATTGGGTATTGATCAAATTCAAAACATTATTGTTTGATTAGAGTTTAATGTTGTATGGACAGTAAATTTTGTACAGACGGGGGATTTTACTTTACTCGTACAGTTTTGTACCGAGTTGCAGGTTGTTGTTTACCCGCTGTGTAAAGTTTCCTGATGAAATATATATTCTGAATCATACAAAAAAAGGTGAGTTAAAGAAGCCAAAACTTCTGACTGGCTCATTTTTTAATGCTTCAACTTCATAATTATACTATCACTTTCATATGATTCATACATGTAATATGTCTTTTTCATAATGCATCCATAATGACACTAAAGAGTTTTATTCCACAGCACAATCTATCATGTTATAATGCTTAGATACAAGTAATCTTTTTTGCTTTATTGACAAGTCAGATTATATAGATGTTACAAACTACTGAATGTGAAATCAGGAATAGGGCTTTGATTTGGTGCCACAGTTATCATACATATGTGTCTTTTCATCCACGTAATGATTTTCAGTGTAGGTTGATTAATATATTATGCTCTAAAATTAAACTCAGTAGAGATTGATGGTTGCAGGGCAAAGTTATTCGTTAATGCAAGGGGATAAGAACTAGGAACTTTTCAGTCTGGAGTTTTAACACCACCGGTTCTTTACCTTTGTAGAAGCACTACCTGAATTCGTAGCTTGAGATAAATTGTCCATGAAAGCAGAGTGCCGAACTGAGATTTAGGAGATTTGTGAACAACTCATGTTAGCTTTGAAACGTGAACTGGAATTGAGAAAGTTTGGAGTTTAAGGGTGTGCTTGATAAGAGTGAAAATGGAAATGTGAAAAAGGGCATTGTATCTATACTTATACTCTGTCCAAATACAATGGCATTTTTCATTTGCCCAATTTCACTCCTACCATGCACACCATAAGTGAGGCAAATATTTTTAAGAGGTAAGCGTGATTTGTGGAAAATAGCAGCTTCATGGTTCTGGAAAGGCATTTTGAGCTGAAAGGATAGTATAATCGAGGGTTCCTGCTTTCTAGTTGGGTATTTAAATCTATGGAATTTTTGGAAGTTGGAGGAACCTTGATTAAATGGCTTTAAGCTAAAGTCAAAACGAAATGGAATATCGACAGGATATGAGAATTGCTGAACCATTTGTACAACATAATTAAAATTGGATGACATTTGGGGTATATATGGTTGGAGAAATTTTTATAGATTTTCGTACCCTAGACTTGGCAATGCAAGCACTTGGACTGTAGATGAGAAGGCATCTGTACTGTGAAATCATCTTTTTTAATGGTCAAACATTACAAATGTTTCAATGAGATTTATTGTCAGCTGGAAAGAATATGAAAATTTGAGGTAATCTACATGGAATGCTATACCTTCTTTAGATGAGGCTGGCAGGCAACACTTTAACTGCCACTGAATCAGGACATTCTCTGTTAATTCTCTGCAGAATGAGTTGGGTTTTCAATAAATGTCAGTTTACTGTTGTAGCTAGCTTTGCTTGAGTATCACAAGGAGGATGGGTTTTTTTTTCATTGTAGCTCAGTTCGAAGCCCATATTTGCTCTGGTAGATAGCATATTATCGCATATTTCATTGGCCCTCCTGGTATGGTCCATCAATTGCATTTCTTAGGCCTTAGTTGAAGCTGCTTTGTTCTTTTGTGCCCCGTGGGTTTTTGTCCTATGGTTGTCTTGTTGCGGGGCCAGTAGGAAATTGTTTCTTAGCCTTTTTTCTTGTTGTATGAATCATTAAAGTGGCGACTAAAGGGTTATTCTATTCTTTAATTTTTGTCAGCAGATAAAAACAAAAACAAAGACAAAAAAAGTTCGATCCGATTCTATCTATCGTCACATCTACTAAAAGGAAAACCAAAGAGAAAAAAGAGAAGGAACATCTTTCTCACCACCAAGAAAAAGACAAAGGCAGGATCAGATGGCATCAGCCGCTTTGTATTAACCGCATAATGGGCATGCTGGGAGGGACTAGCCCGCAATCAGACAAGAACTAGACGATAAAAAATGATGCATTATGCCTAAAGATTTGTGCTTTTTCCTTTCTAATAATGCATGAAGAAGATAATGCTACCATTTCCAAACTCGCTGTTCTGCGTTCTTTGTGTGACACAATCCGCAGAACGATCGGTAAAGTATTGTCAATTATCATGAACGCCGACTCATGAGGGGCTCAGGCGTTTTCCGAATAAATGCCTTTCAGAGGTAATTGAGCACTAAAATTAGGATAAGGTGCTTGAATAGACTTAATGGTCGCTTCATGAGAGAAATAACAGGGAAAGTGGGGAAAAGCCGAACAAAGAATGTGCAAAACGTTGGTATAAAACGTAAAGTATAGAATCCAACCTCTAACATTATTAAACCTCAATTTAAAAGACTGAGACCTTGGTCAATTGAGTTATGGGTTTCATGGCATTTTTTTTATTTTTAAATAATTTTTTGTGTTAATAGAAATTAAGTTTTGTATTTGAATAATTTTAATGGTATATATCCCACATAGACATAATGCATTTAAGAGAATTATTTTCGTAAGTGTTGGTCCAATATTTAAATCCAAACAACAATTGAAAGAGGGAACACACCTTGTTAACAATTATACAAACCCTTAAGTTAGACATTAATAGCTACTTGAGTTTTTGTTTCGACTAGTTTAATTTCTTTAGTTTCTTCCTGCATTCATCGGATAACCTATATCAGACAATCTTAAAGAAAATTCAAACCCAGTAAGTGCTGTATAATCTTTTAGGATTTGATAATATTTGATAAGTTAAATATTGATAATATATTATTATAATTTAAAACACTAATAAATTATATTTTAGAATTAAATTGAATTACAAATTAAATAATTTATTTTCTGGAATTTATGAACTTCTAAGTTAAATATACTAAATCAAGCTAATCATAAATACTGCTACTCTTGTATTAATTGAGAACCTATAATTTAAGAGATATTTGTGTGAATTTAATTTATATAAATTGAGCAGACTCGGTTAATATATAGCTGATATATTATTATTTTTAATATAAAAAATTATTTGACATAAAAACTTATATCATTTTTAATAAAATAATAATAAGACACAAGTAATTCTCCAATAATACAACATGTGAGTACAGACTTTTGACGTTCAAGTTCAAACCAGGAATCATGAGCACAGCCATACCCTCGGACAGCCAATGACAGGAAACTCGGCTTTTCTTATCTGATTGACTTTCTGTTTATTTTTTTGTCATAACTTAAACTCACTTCCTAATTTCTTTTATTAATAGATCATCTCTAAATATTATTTTAAGCGTCCAATGAATTTAAAAACACGTCTTAAACTAAAATTGAAACGAACCTTTCTTATAACTTAAATTTAAATTTTTATTGATAAAAAAAAAGGTAGCTAATGACACTGCATACACAAAGATATAGGCAAAAGTGAGGCCCGACTAAAAGCGAAATTGGTGAATAGTGATGGATGGATTTGGTGCTATCAGCATATCGTGAGATTCCAAGCTGCAAAAATAGTGCAAACTCCACCAATCTACTTGCATTGCACCACGTACTCGCGTGCAGTACGTGATGTGACTCACGAACCCATAGTCCATGGATGTTACATTTGCTTGTCTTTGATTCTGCTTTGGGAAAAAGGCCATACATAGCCTTGCGTAACTCTGTACGAGTATATATAGGTGTATTGTTTGGTTTGGTAACAAAGATCATCTAGGTAGGATTTGGGGCACCAAAAGAGCTAGATAAAAAAAAAAAAAAGGGGTTAAATGAGAGAAAAAAAAATAATTTTCAGATTAATTTAATTTTTAAATTATTAAAAATGATATCATTTTAACTTTTTAAATATATTAATATTAATAATACTTTTTTAATTATTAAAAGTAATATTAATTTAATTTTTAATAATATAAAATTAATGTTATTTAATTTTTTAATTATAAAAATTATATCAGTTTAATTTTTATATATACAACAAGACAATTTTAATATTATTTTTTATGATTCAAAAATTAATTAATATCAAAACTTTTATAAAATTAAAATGACTTTTACTTATATCTTTAAAAAATTAAAATCAAAATTTACTCAGCTAATTTGATGTGTTTAACGAGGTCATTCTACACAGCATTGATGGTGGCATTAGAAATTGAAATCCTTTATAAGTTTTGTGTACAGTGCACATCATGTTTTCTTTCTCAGTGGCACAAGTGTATATAAGCGTCCGCGTCACCGACGCAAAAATAATTTTAACTATTGTACCACAGTTTTCTATTTTTATTTTTAATTTAAAATTTATAAAAATAACTCTTTTACAAACAAAGCCTGTGAAATAACTGTTTTATAAATAAAGTCTGTAATTCAACAGATTAAAATATATTATATATTTAATAAATTTTTGTAAACAAAAAGTCAATAAAGATTTAAATAAATGGGTGTGTACCAAGGTTCTGAAAATCAGACCGGATCGGCCGGTTCAACCGATCAGACCGGAAATCGGTTCCCTCACCGGTTCGGGTTATCTCCCATAACCGGTGGGATCAAAAATCTGTGAACCGGTCTCAAACCGGTGAAATCGGCACCAGTCCATAAGGTTTCCCAGTTTTGATCTTTTTTTTTTTAACCATTTATGTTAAAACGACATCATTTTGTACTGGATTTTATAAAAAAAAAAGTGCAAAACGTCATCGGTGCCGCGTTGCTTCACTCAAGGGAAGCCGGGAACAACCGCGTTCAAGTTTCAACCAGCAAATCAAGCCCATCCCTGACGGAGTGGGAGAATCACACAAATCAATCATCGGAGAACGACGATTAGGATGTGGGTTGGATTTTAATTTGGGTTAGAGGAGAAAGAAAGGGGAAGAGACAGAGAAGAGCAGCGAGACGAAAGACGAAAGAGGAAAGGATCGAAAGGTACTAGGCTGCGGAAGCGCGTCAAAACTCGAACGACGACAAGCTGTTCAGGTCGCGTCGCGTCACGTCGACGAGAAAACGCGCTTGTTTTGGATGGCTGGCTGGCGTCATCGAATTGAATCATTTCTGCTTGGTGGCCGGTGGCGTCGATTCCGTAGAAGAACTGAAGAAGTGAAGAACAAGAGAACAAGGAAGTTGAACCGGTTCTGAGACAAGTTTTTAATATTCAGACAAACAGAACAACAAGATTTTAAAAAGAAAACAAAATAAAAAGGGTTTTTTTGAGAGATTTTGGGCTAATTAATTAATAAAATAAAATAAAAATAGGATTTTGAAATTGTTATTTAAAGAAAAAGCAAGGAAGGAAGCATGTTGAGGAGAGTTAGCGCGTCATGACGGCTGAGTCAGAGTGAGACAGTAAAATTTTTATTTGGGTTAGAAGGGAAGGAAGGGGTAAGGAATTGATACTCTCATTTTCTTAATAATCTTATCCACAATCACATCTTGCATCCTAATATTCTCTTTCTTTTCTTTATTATATAAATAATTATATATATATATATATAAATATTTTAATATTTATATATAAATATAAATATATATTAATTATATTCTGATTCAACTACAGTTTAATCATTAAACCTTAAATTAATATCTCAATCGATTTAATAATCGATTCAATTTTCAGAACCTTGACGTGTATAATTATTCATAAGTAGATGTGTCAAAGTGTTTGACGCCTATCCATAAAAAAAATAAAAAGGTATTTGACGCCTGGGTTAACCCGTTTGACTGTTGAAAATGAGGTGGATTTTGACGGCTCAATTAACATTTAACATGTACACTTTTTGGCCACCAAGTCACGTGAGCTGAGCTTTTTTTTTTTTATATAACAATGACATAAAAATTTCAGTTTATAATTTTTTAAATATTATTTAAATTTCTCACTGCGAATCCATTTTTAATAGGCACGTGAGCTGAGGCTTAGGCCAACTTTGCCACATCTAATTTCTATTTATCATGGCACGTGACGCACCTCTTCGTCTTAATTATTGTTGTATTCTCATTGAAAAGGAAGTTTTTAATTTTTTTTTAACGTTCAGATTCTAATTTACAAATGAAATTGGTTGCATTATTTAATTTGAAATGCTAATAAATTTTTTTATTCTTTGTATATATAAATTATATTCATTCTCACTAAATATATATTTTTATGTAAACTTGACAAATGTGTATTTTTTTACATATTACCTATCAATAAAAAAATTCATCAATATATGAATTTAAAACTTTATAAAATTTGCTGTTGAGCGGACCTTCATCGGTATTTTTTTTACTTAAATTGTTATGACATTATTAATAATTATTGTTTAATTTACATTACATTGAATTTTTAAATATAATTTTTAATATTTAGTGAGTAGGATCATAAGATAGCCCTGGCCTATGTACGGGTGGGTTCGGCCAAGATTTTAACGGTCATTAATTTATGAGTTTTTCCATCTTGACTTACAAAGTCTCATCTCACGTTCACGTGAGTTAGGATTTGTTGGATTAACTCATTTTAACACCACTGTCCGCCTCAACCCATTTTTTACACTTCTAATTCCCATGTACGTGGCTCTGCCATTCATCACAATTGAGTTTAGAAATTGTGTCGATAATATTAGTCGAAATTCAAATGCAACCACATCTACAATCGGCATACTTATAAATCACAGGAGAATAAAAAACAAACACTGTGTAAATAGATAATGATATCTGGCTATTTGCCCCCCACTATTCAAAATGCAATTTGCTTACATGATGGGTATCAGACCACACGCAACCACCCAATGGAAGGAAGTCTTCAAGAGGGAACAATTTCCTTTTTTGTTAAAAATATTAAATTTGGGGACATGCTTTTTGATATCATTTGATGCAGTATTAAAAAAGAAGTTTGAAGTTTAGTTATTGAGGTAGATTCAACGTATCTCCCCTCAAGAGAAGTGGTGCTCGAAGAACATACATACGTCTTAAAAAAAAGAAAGAAAAAAGAGAGAAGAGAAGAGGGATTCCACTGCAAGGACACTTGGCTGGGTGTCAGCCACGTACAAGCTTTTGAACTCTTAGAGTTATGCTTGAATAATTAATTGTTGACTACTCGGAAATTGTTCCCACTCTCTGACAAATAGAAGATGGTGGAGCAGATAACATTTAAAATTGTACTATTAGAAAGTGTTGAAGCGCTAGCTCACGAGATAATTAATATTCTCGTGTAAATCTATAGGACATGTTAGTTCCCAGATACGTGTCAATCAAATTAAAAATAAAAGAACCAAAGAAGTCAGTGAGGGCTTTGTTTCGTAAATTTAATTGTCAGGATTCATGTGAGGTAACATCGAAGTGCATGCAAGTGATGGGATGGGATCGACACATGTACCAACGGGCTAAAATCGAACGTTTCAAGTACATAACTACGGTTGACAAAAAAGAAAGGTATATAACTACGGAAACGTACATGGATAAGAATAAACATGCTGAATAAAATTGAATTAAATTTTATTTTACCCAATTTTAAACAATGTTTAGTGCATATGTTAAATAATTTATACATGTAATAAAATTAATTTTAACCTAATAAATACTATTAGATGTCAACAAAAGTTGACTTACCTAATTAATCATTCGCTCATATTTTATCATAATTTCAGTTTAATTCTTGAATTATTTTATTAGTAGATTATCTATAAATATTTAATGAGTTTAGAGACATATTTTGACTCTGAATTGAGGTATAAGTCTTTTCCTTAACTTAAATTTTTTTTATCAATAAATACTATTAGATAAAATACTATTAAATAAAATATATTAAATATTACATCAATTCAAATAAAATTTATATAATATTACTTAAATATTATTATATAAGTTATATTAAATATTAATTTAATTCAAATAAAATTATTATTATTATATTTTATTTTCTTAAATATTCTTCTATAATTTTAAAATAAGTAAATTGAATACTAATATGATCGAATGAAAATTGCTATTCTCATATTTAATGCTTTCAAATTATTTTTAAAACAGGTATAATTAAGCATTAACAAAACTATTTTTAGTAACAAAATCAAAATTAATTCTATTTTCAGTCTCAAGGAGATATTGAGAGGCAGCAGAAAATGGCTCAAGAACAAAGGAATCTAATACAAGAGCAAGCACATAGACAGGCCCAGTTGATGCGATATGAAGGTGAATTGGCAAGGAAAAGAATGCAGGTGCAGGCTGAATAAACAACAATATACTCTTTTATTTAATATGTGATTTAGAAAGTTTTGGCGTTTAAACTACCATTTAAAAATATTATTCTGCCTGTGTAATAAGTCATAATAGCTTTTGAGAACGGTGGACGCAGTTAGAGAAAATATATGCCAAAGCATGCTGACCTTGGCCATACGAGTGTTATACTCTTCTCTTCTTTTCTTTTTTCTGCTTTTTTTTTCCTTTTGCAGTTTTAATGAAAGAAACATACGACCTTATTTAATCATAGATTTGTCAGATGATTTTTAAATCAATGATAGTAAAACACGTAGCTTTTTTTTTTCATAAGAAAGATCATTGTTCTATATATTTTTGACGAGTGTCATTATTATTTATACATGTGCGTGTATCTGAGGTGACGAGAAGAACGTGACATTATGTGATATTGACCGCTTTTTTGTTCTTTTCCGCCTTTAATAAGGATTCAAGAAGCGTTGTGAGTTTTAACTTGAAACTTGGGCTCAGCGATGGCAAGGTAAGGTGCCTTTGGATAGAAAGCATTCAATAATTTTTCTTTGGATAGAGTCTTTGTTGGCGCCTCCGAAGGTTGGATTCAAGTTTCCACTCTGTATTAACGTTTAACGATGCTTTATTATCTGCACTTTACCCTAGTTAGGATTTGGAATTTTGTTTATATATATGATGGCATTTGATAACTATAATTCAGTAACAATTTTTTTATCATCACATAAATATCGTGAGTCAAAATTATTTTTTTATGAAAATTGAATTATAATACTATGTTTGAATGGAGTATTTGAAAGAATAAAATGACAAAAAAGTCTCTTTTTATGTAGAAATCTTATAAAAGAAAAAATAAAAATAAAATTTTTTAAATGATTGTCCAAAACTTTTTTTTATTAATTTTTGTTAATATTTTAAAATTCTTCTTAATTTAAAAGATTTTGTAATATTTAAAACATTTAAATAATAAAAGAAAAACTTATTGATTAATCTTTCATTTTCTTTCTCTTTAATTTTTTTTTAAATATATTTTCTTTTTATTCCTTACAAACTTTCAGACATAGGCTAAGTTTGAGCATTAATTGGGACTATTTTTATTTTGGAAGAATTTTATTAAAACTTTTTATGCACCTAGGATTACTAATCAGCAATTGCAAGCATACACCTCTTTTCTTATTCCAAATCATTCAATAGAATTTCTTGCATTTTTTTCCCATGTTTCCAATCAACGATAATGATGATTCATAAGATTTTACATTTTAGAATTCAAATATTGACCTAGTTTATCGGGAAAAAAAATAATTTTTTAGAATACATGTTAAGAAATCATTAATATTAATGTTTATTTATTATTTAAACGTTTGACAAAAATTTGGGCCAAAACATATAAAGGAGGAGTAGAACTTTAGCTTGTTATTGCTATGATAATTAAATTTATTAAATGATATATCAATAACTGATTTGATAACAATATACAAAAATTTTACATTATTTTTTCAAAATGAAATCCAAATTTTTTGTAAGACTTCTTAGTGATTCATCTTTGCTCCCTTTTCTTTAAGATTGGCATCAAAATATGTCTAATTTCCGTAAGAGACATTGGCGCTTGAATGAATCATTTCCGTAAGACATTGCTTTCGAGCTTGAAGTCCGGCACGGAATGAATCATTTGAAAATATGAGGAATAAAATAACAGTAACATTTGAATGAACGGTTACATCACTTTATGTCGTGCCGTAATACTTGAACGAACAATTATCTCACACTCGCAATAGATCTTTGGCTTGCTTTAGGCTTTAGGAACCCACATGCTGCAATGATGATGACACCATATCTTATAACCACCAAAACCTAGATCACGAATTAGCAGCCTTTTTCTAACCTGAGCCACAAAGTGCTCCACTTATTTCAAGTCCCAAATTCCCAAGGCCTATGGATATGGTGTTCCATAGAGGAACAAGGTGAGACAGAGCACTGTGACAAGCAGAAAACGCTAGCTAGAGAGAGCTCCATACACGAATAATAGATATTGTGTTTGTCTAGTCAAGTCACAACCATTAAGAGGCTGAAATTAATAGTTATATCTCTTGGGATCTTTCATAATTAAGAGCTATTCAATGTAACAAATGTATTTGAATCAATTAAATAAATAATTACTACTTATTTCGGAACCCATCTGAATTCAACTCTCCTTTAACTTTAAATATTCGAATTCAAACAATAGCTGACATGTTGTATGCATATAGGACACACAACACAAATTTTGCATAATTAATATGCATAATAAAAGTTCTGATTTTTTGTATTAACTTTTGTGTTGATTTTAAAATTATTTGTAATGTATCGAAGGAATTGAATTTTATTTTATTAAACGTGAGTGTATTTAATTTTCTTGACAAAATTAATAGGCTAGCGGTTTAAGACTTGGTATTAAGATTAAAAAGAAATCAAGATGTAATGATACTATTTATATATAAGAATAATTATTTATATATAAGAATAATTACATAAACCCTCTCTCCCCAAACTTAAGTTTGGTTTTAGTCTCTCTATTTTAAAAATTTACAAACACACACCCTAATTTAAATTGTTCCATAATCAATAACCCATTTTATCAATTTTTAAATAAAATTCTGACCAAATGTCAACATAAGTGCAAATATTGAAGACATTGTCGAAATTATTTTTGTTGTAATTGTCATCCCACTATAAATTTTTATTGAAATTGGTAATTTGTTAGAGATAGCCTTCTTTTATCTTAAACTTTTTTTTACTAAAAAAATATTAGTGCACATCTATTGGAATAATTTAACTGTATTTATTTTGATCAACAAATATAAGTCAAAGATGTTGATCGTATCTAGGAAATATAGATCCACTTTATATTCTACTTAATCATATTTACTTTATTTGATCAGTAGAATTTAACTGTTTATGGGATAACTATTAAAAGTCTTATACTCAGACTAATAAAGAAAAGGCGTTTGTGATATCTTAACTCAAATGACATCAACAAAGCATTTGGCTCAAGTTATAACGTATTTTCGAGAATCATTTGTACATGAAAATGAAACTGTAGGAATATTAGACAAATCATTCTCGAAAATCATTTTAGCATAAAAATTTTATTAAAATCTTATATCAAACATGAGAATTTAACATTTTCATGCAAAAATTCTCAAAACTTAAAAAAATATTTTGCGAACTAAAAATAAGTCATTTTGAATAGTAAATTTCCTTTTATAATAAAAATAGAAAGGAGTTGATTGAAGATTTTGAACCATAATTATTCAATATAAATCTTATTTAAGAAAGTTATTTTTTAATAATCCTCCATTAACTATATCCGATTAGTCCCATTACAATGAATTATGTATAGCTTGAGTTGAGTCAACAGTAACAAATAAACGGTTTATGTGTCTGGTGCCTGCCCTCGACCTCGGATGTCAAATAAAGCAAGGTCTCAACGAAGAAAAAGTCAAATGATACAGTTCCCAGTTAGGCGTTCTCTTTTCCTTTGTGCAGTGGCCAACGCGACACTGTACCAGAAAGTAACCAAAACAGCACAAGCACAATTTGATGCGTGAAAGAGAAATATAGAAGAAGATGCTAATAAGGGTAGCAAATGGCATCAATTGCAAAGCGAAAGAAGCGAGTCATTGGTCCAAGGAAAGAGTGGGTTGCAGATATTGCAGCAGCAGGCGCACAAAGTCACGAACACAACACAGCCAGCCTCGAGTAGAGAGAGAGAGAGAATCTGACACACATTAACAGGACAAGTGCTCTGCAGTGGCCCAGCAAGCATCCACTCACTTTAATTTCCTCGCATCCTTAAAAAAACAAGAGACCTTTCCTCTCATTCTTGTATTTTAGTGATTATCTTAACCTAGTAAAACCTTCCTTTGAAAACCTCTTAAATTCAGGTTTTCACTATGATTTGCATGCCTTAAACCGCCTAGTCTAAAAATTTAAGGTTGCAGGAAGATTCCAGGCAACATAGACCACTCTCGCTCTTTCTCTCTCTCTTTCTTTCCTCTACTTTCTCTCCTTAATTAGTCTCTCCCTTGCATACTGGTTTAGGACACACATTCATTTGAAGTGGTTTGGCTTAGGGTTTCAGAGAGTGGCTCAGAAGGGCAATAATTAATAACTGGACCAGGGTGCAGGTTGTGGGAGAGTACCAACATGGCCTTGTCGGTTGTTCTGCAAGACAAACTCTTGCAGTGTAGTCATCACTCATTGTGAGTGCCACCCGAACCCCCTGTTTCTTTCGTAGATGGTTTTTGTCTGGATGGGTGCTAGGAAACAAGACCTTCTAGGCCGTCTTCCCACCAGAGCATCTTCTTTTCCACACTCCCTTTTCTGATAAATTAAGATTAAGAATAAAATCCCAGATGTCTTTCTTAATCAATGTCATAACTTACAAGTCTTTCCCAGGTGTTTCTTGTGTCTATTCTTTCTCCCTCTCTCTCCCAAGGTTTTGCTGGTGCAATTAAGCTTTCTAATCCTCAAATCTCTACATGCTAATCTAGCTGCGGAGGTGAGTCTTATTTTTATTTAGGTTCATTAGTGACCCAGCTTAGGTAGTCTCGTTTCAATAAATTTGTACCATTAATTTTTACCCCTTTCTCCTCTTCTTCTTTTTTTCCCCTTCTGCTCGGAAGTTATTTTATTTTTTATTCTAAAAGATTAAACTATTCTTCCCAGTGCTTTTGCTACTATATAAACAGTTAAATCACTGGCCTACGTCTCTGAGCATTGGATTGATTAGTGAAATTTGGTTGGTGGGATTAGCACCCAGAACGTCAATATCAGAATTAGCAAAGAATAGAATAATTGTGGGGGTGCTAGTAATTATATCTTTGATTGAGTCTGTTCTTATAGATGGGATGATTTAGGTTTGAACAGGTTACAGGGAGATCCACAACCATAATTAAAGAAAAATCATGAAGATGATGATGGTTTAAGGAAGATTATACCCAGTCATAATTAGGGGGGGTTGGTTTTGAGATTAAGCTTAGATCTTGCCCGGCTTCAGCAGGAGTCGGATTTGATGGAAATGAGAGAGCAAGATAAGGGAATAGAGATGCCAATCACTTTGGCTTATAATCTTCCCAGCAGGGATTCTTCTACCAAGCTTTCTTCTCCAACTCTAGCTTCAACTGTAGGGGAAACAAGTGATCAACCTGCTCAGACCCACGCATTAATCTTCAATGACACCCCTCAAACTTCACACCACCATCATCTTTATCCTCCTCCTCCTCCTCTTCCACCAAACCAACTTCATCAATCGCAGAGACCCAGAAGAGATCCAGATCCAAGTTCTTCTCCTATTGCCACAACAACCATAACAAGCGCCCCAATTGTTAGCGGATCAAACCCCCCAAGAACAGCGGCAGCAGCACCACCGCCACCACAGACAACTGGAACTACAATCTCGACCTCGTCGATTAGGTACCGAGAATGTCTGAGGAATCACGCAGCGAGCATGGGGAGCCATGTCGTAGATGGTTGCGGCGAGTTCATGCCAAGCGGAGAAGAAGGCACCCCAGAATCTCTGAGGTGTGCTGCTTGTGAGTGCCACCGCAATTTTCACCGAAAAGAGGCTGAAGGCGAACCGCAGCATGTTTCCAATTATCACAGCTATTATCCAAACAAAAGCAACGGTCAGAATAGGATACCTTCTCCTCATCATCTCACTCATCTTCAGTTTCCTGCACCCCGCTCTTCTCTGCATCAACAGTATCATAGATTTTCACCCGGGCTCGGCACCCCTACAGCAGGCCTGATTCCGCCGATGATGATGGCCTTCGGAGGAGGCAGCGGCGGCGGCGGCCCCGCTGAGTCCTCCAGCGAAGATCTCAACATGTTTCAGTCTAATGCCGGAGGCCAATCATCAGTGCAGCCATCAAAGAAGAGGTTCCGGACAAAGTTCACCCAGCAACAAAAGGACGGGATGATGGAGTTTGCTGAGAAGCTGGGGTGGAAGATCCAGAAACATGATGAGCAGGAAGTGCAGCAATTTTGTTCTCTAGTGGGCGTGAAGAGACAGGTTTTCAAGGTCTGGATGCACAATAACAAGCAAGCCATGAAGAAGAAGCAAGTGTAAGCCTGGATCAGTGCTCTTCATCTTTTTTAAGTGCTGCTGATGTTGTTTGAAATTAAAGAAATAAAAAATAAAACAGATTTTAAGTGAATAAGTAGATCAGATGTGCATATTCAAACAGAGGAGCTAGCTAGCAAGATACATTAATTGAAAGCAGCTATAACTTTTGATTTTACTCATTTTCTCATCTGTATGTTCTTAATTAACATATATATATATATATATATATATACACGCACACTAGAGCATTCAACTTCAATATGCAATCTATCTTCTTACATTAAGCTCTTTCTTATAAATATATGCTTTGATTCATTCTCACTCTTCCCTTTTGGCTTGACTAGCCAATTTCTTTCCCCGAGCAAGACTCTAAAGAGAAAAAAGGAAAAAAAAAAAAAAGAAAGAAGAAAAAGCAAAGAGATGACGACGACTTTCGGTCGTAGTGACGAAGTTGGACATTACGTTGTTTGATAGAAGCAACTTAGGCTAGCTGTAGCAATATTTCATGCACAATCCTTGGAAGACCTTTTCAATTTTAATCATGGAAGCCTCGGTTCTTGAACCTAGTCTCTTTCTTGCTAATCAATTTTGAAGGCTTTGGAGAAAATAGGATCCCACACCCAACCCCAATTTTGTCCTCTCATAGGACACCGACACATGAATTAGCAGACAATCCCCGCTCTTTTCTCAATTTGCCTTTTTTTTGAGTTGAGTGTGTATTGTCTATTCGAAACGAACCGGGAAGATATTACCAAATCTTCTTTTGGTTTTATTCAGATACATGATGAAAGAGGTCAAATTAAAGAGGAAGATATAACCAAATGATGTAAAAGGAGCAAGGAGAAGGAAATCTGGAGGATACAGATTTCACCCTTCAGAGTTTAAGTTTATTTTTTCGTATGTTCAATTTATAATTTGCCAATGATATCAAATTATTCTCATACATGGTGAAAGTTTAGTCCTTTTTGTGTGAGAAAGAGAAACCGGCTTTATGAAATGTGACGGTCTAGCAATGGGGGAAACTCAGGAGTCAGGAGTAAGAAACAGACTCAGTTTCTAAAACTCAAGGACTACGTTAAAATTTTTGCATATACAAGTACTAGTTTATGGCAAGCTTTTATATTTTATGCATTCTGAAAAGGCTTCTTTTCTTCCCCGTCTCTGACCATTTCAAAGAGCTGATAACCTTCTAAAGTAATTCATGAAAATTTGCAATATAGGCACAATTTAATTTCCCATGAAAATACAACCTTTCAGTCTTTATTCAAAGGTTGTGTCCAATATATGGTTGCCCTATAGTTAGAGCCATGCTGATCCCATAGAATTGAAGTTAGTGTAACATCCTTGCCCATAGATAATCATGGTGTAAAAAGAATATATGATATTTCTGGCATTAAATGACATTTTAAACAGATTCCACCTTACCCAGTCACCGCTGGCTAGTCAACAGGAATGTTACTTAGATTTTTGGGGGAAAAACACTTGGATATTTTCATCTGAAAACAGATCAAGAATCAAATAAGCAATATTTTTCGCACTTTCACTGCTTGCTACTTGTATTGATCAAACCAAAACTTCTACATTGGCCAAACAGAAGAATTAAACAAAAGATAATTCATTACAAAAAGAATTACTAATGAATTTGTTCCAGTGTCACTGCAGCCAAATTTAATGCACCCAATTATTATACCTCTACAGGAGCAACCGAGCAAAGACGAAGAGGATGATAACAGAGTTTTTAAAGTAGCATGAAGAATAAATATTTCAGGGAAAAATAAAGGTAGCTGATAACTTTATGAGGTTAAGAGTTAAACTAATTAAGGAAAAGATTTTTGCACTGAGCGCAATATTCATGGGGGGTTTATAAGCAGTGCCAAGATACTGCAAAACTATGATCCATTATGAAAACCTAGCTTTGTCATGCATCGGACAGACATCTTATATTTACATAATATCATATCCCCTCCTCTATATATGCCTCTATGCAGCACTGAGCCATTAATGCAAACAGTATGCGTATACAAATTAATACACTACGTTGTATGCCATATACGAACTGTATGTCTATACTAATGAGATATTCTTACAAACTTTGCATGTAATACAACGAAAGGCTTATATTTCAGTTCATTAATCTACAAATTAATACACTACGTTGTATGCCATATACGAACTGTATGTCTATACGAATGAGATATTCTTACAAACTTTGCATGTAATACAACGAAAGGCTTATATTTTAATTAATTAATCTTGCGGGGCACCATGAGTCAATTTAATTTCTGTGCGTTACATAAGAATTTCTTGTATAATAATATGCCACGATATGCTATGCTCGGATCATATCTATGCTTCGTGCAAGTTGACCTTCCCAATTAATATGATACTTTGTAAGTTTCAACTTCTTGCATTTAACTTCCTATCTGAGTATAATTTATTATTACTATGAGCAATAAAGCAAAAGTTGCTATTTTAAATTATAAAAGTTGGCCTTTATCTAATATAAATGACTCATGGATTTGCATATGGACCACCAAACTAAAATAGACCACTAGCCAAAATGCAGGAGAGATGCTGCTAATTAAAAAAGAGGGCATTACCTTTATAAACCATGCACCTTTTAGATGATCATGCACTTCTTATACAAAGATAACAAATTACCCATGTTAGGAAAGGGGCCCAACTATTTATGTCAAACTTCATTATACACTAACTACACAATCTTATAGTTATAAATACATAGCTATAGTGCGCTGCAAAGTCCCACCAGCATTATGGGCAGCACCCTGTATGAAACTACTTGACATCTTGATAGATCAGAAGTACCCAATTGAGGGTCCTCCTAGGGCCTTTCTCCTACCATAGAGGAGAACAAAGTTGTGTTCCCATTTTCGTCAGAAAAATGTTACAAATGCTTTTGCATCTCTATCAAATAAAAGCCATACAAAAATAGGTACCCAAATAAATACAAGAAAACATAGTAGGTACGATAACTTGCAGAAGAGATATAAACTAACTGAAAGATAGAGTGGTGAGGTTCTTATAGCACGCAGTAAGTGGTAAACTGACCATACCCTCATAGTTCTGGGCTAGTTGTCCTTCCTCATCTTAGCTCCAAGATCGCCTGTGGCCTGGGAAGCCTTCTCTTTGGCAGCCTCGTACTTACACTTGGCCTCCTTAGTCATGGTATTCTTTGATGACATGCAATGCTCACCCACTTTTTGTTTAGCTTGGTCAAAAATATCTGCCACTTTGTCTCTTCCATATCCCATTGCCCCACCCATCTTATCTTTAGCATCATTGGCCTTATCTCCAGCAATATTTGAGGCCATGTTCATTCGCTCCTTGACTTCATCATAGGCATCAGCAGCTTTATCTCTTCCATACTCCATTGCACCTTTTACTTTCTCTTTGGCACCATCAGTTTTCTGTGAAGCCATCTTTATTCTCTGCTTGGCTTCATCATAAGCATTACCTGAAGCCATGCCACTTACTGTGTGCCTAGCTTCATCATATGTTATTTTCTGCTTACCCTGGTCATAGTCATTAGCTGCTCTCTCTCTTCCATATCCCATTGATTCAGCCATGTTATCTTTGGCATTGCGAGCCATAGTTGAAGCCTCATCTGGAGCCATGTACATTTTTTGCTTAGCATCCTTATAGATATCTGCCATTCTGTCTCTGGCATGACCCATGGCTTCTCCCATTGCGTCTTTTGCATCAATAGCCCTGTCTGTCGCCATTCTGATCTTGTTATCTCCATCATAAGCCTCAGCATCTTTTTCCCTTCCATATGCCATGGCTCCTGAAATTCCTTCCCTAGCATCCGTAGTCTTTTGAGAAGCATACCCCGAAGCTCCTAGACAAATCAATCAGAGGAAATTACATTGCTTGAATTCCATACCACATAAAAATAGAGAGAAAGGTAAAAAAAGAGTGCAAAGAATTAATAAACAAATACCCGATGCTGCAGATTTCATTGTCTCGGTGGCCCTTGAGGCAGCATCTTCAGCTTTATCCTTCATGTTTTGAGCCACTTGTTGTCCATTATCCTGTTCGAACCCGAAACTTCTGGCACAATAATTGCAAACTAATGAACAAAATGATAGCATTTAAGGTCTGGCCTAACATGCACAAGAAACTAGCAACTTAGGAATAAGTCGATAAAGAAAATACTGGTCAAGCATAATTGAAAGTAGTGGCGTGGCATCAACCTACTTTATGGAAACTTTACATCAACCCATTCCTCTGATCCACAGGTATGACACGCCTTGAGGATCATCCACATGCTTTTAGTCTTAGTCTAATATAGTTACTTGGAAAGAATGCATATCACTCTGCCTACTCCCAAACCCCTTACTTTCTTGTTTAACTTTTTCTCAAAAATTCCTGATTAACAGTAAAATGGTGCGTTACCCACTCATGTTTTCTTCATTGGCTATTCCTAGTTATGATTATTATGAAATAGGAAAAATAGGCACTGCTAACAGATCAGTAACTGATGCATGTATAGGAATGAAAAATGCTGTCCAACCAAGAAAAAAACATAATCTTTTCTCTTTTTGAAATGGGTTGCTTTACAAGTTATTAAGTGGAAGTGTGGAACAAACATACCGGACTAGAATAACTAAAATTTATCGAGATTAGATGCAGGAAACTATGGTTGGAAACTAACAATGAGAGAGAACATTACTGGGAGAACTTGTCAGGAGCACAATCAGCCAAAGACTCGGTCATTTCCTTGGCATCATTCATGGCTGCTGCAGCGCCCTGCTTGGCCTCCTCTGCTTTCGCTTTGGCATCTTCAACAACATCGTCACCCCAAGGCCTGCACATCCCCACACACACTGCGAGCCACAGCACCAAGAAGAACAGCTTTGTGCTTGCCATTTTCATCTGTCTCTTCTCTTTGTCTGAAGGAAAAGGATTTCACTCGCAGGTCTTGTATTCTGAGAAAATTGAATGACAGAGATGGTTGGTGTTATGCAGCGAAGCATAAGTCTCCACGTGGCGCTCAAGGGAAACGTGGCGATATTTAGAGGGTGGTGAGAGAGTGGATGCATCAGCTTTTCGCCACGTGTTGAACAGGCAGGGGATGTTGGGCCTGACCCGCATGACCCGCATCACGACCAATCTTGATCGCTTTAACGGGTTTTGCTCCAACCTTGTGGGAGACCGGTTTTTCAACCTTGCTGAATGTGCTAGGATTTAGGACTACGTATTATCAAGAGACAGGACACAAATCTCCACCATATTACAGCACATAAAAATGTCTTTTGGCCTATGACCATGTTTTTTTTTAAACGTGTATGACCATGTCTTCTGCCTCCGTATGTGTCATTTCATTTTGTTTTTCATTAGCTTCTCTTGTTTTACATATTCTTTCCTTGAAAATTTGGAAGGTTAGATTTTTAAAACTAAACATGACATAATCCTACTCATATCTGGATCATTGATCATTGATTTTATCCAAGTGCTTTTGCTCTAACACATATTTAATATTTTAAAAGTTGGGGAATACTTCAATCATCCAAAACCAAAATTTACTGTGAGTTTTTTCATTCATATATATTGTCAGATAATGTAAGAAAAAGTATTAATTTATCCCAATAACTATCAGAAAGTGTTCAAGTTGATCTAAAAAGTGATGATGTATTGTTAGCTAGCATAAGTTTTTTTTTTTTTTTGACCTTTTTTGAGAAGGAAAGCCGAGAAAGCGTTAACTTGATCTTAAATGTGAAGATGTACAAATTAGAAACTACCCGAGTATTTATTGGATTGGGCACCCAGAAGAATGTTTCTTCTCGTTTTCGCTCAGATATGGACGATGTTAAGACACCTCCAAGCCTCCAACATTGGAGAAATCTTCCAATTAACAGTTCAAACGATAATAAATGTCATATTTATGCGGAAATAAATAATTATTTCACATATTAATTTTTATCGAATCTTATGGGAATTCAACAGAAATCAAGTTCATACCAAAGCAATACAAATTTAGGTTACAACATACGTTCATAACATTTAATCAAATAAAAGATTTGAAAGTAAAGGTAATTGGCTTCTAAGCTCAAGACCTGGTTTCTAGCTCCATAACATGAAGAGATCAGGTTCTGCTGGAATTCTTCCAAGTGATTAATGCCTCCCATTCCTAATAAAGTTACTCCCAAGATTCAGTACCAATTCTCATATACAAGACAAAATATCCTGCAAATTTGGCCTACAAAATGCATCTCGGCAAAATTTCTCAACGAATCTGCTTCATCGGCCACAAATACGGGCACATATAACAAGAATAATATGAAGAAAATTCCTAGAAGGTCAAAATGGGTATTCAGATAAAAGCTCAAGTAAGTTGTGACATTTTGTCAGGCACGCCACCTTCAGCTGCCAGTTTTAATCGCTGATGATGTTCTGCCACCTTGTAATCTACAATTTCTTTAAACAACTGGGAATCCAAAATGCAGTCCGGGCGCCCATAGACAGAAGCTTGCACGCTGGCCATGAGTTTGGCTATCTCACGGCCAGAAAATCCCTCAGTTTTCTTGGCAGCCTCTCTGAGCGCATCTTCAGATAAATCTTTTATGGTAATCTTTTGGGGCTGCTTCTTCAGCAAGAAGCCCCGCTTCGATAAGCTGCCATTGTCATCGCATAGGTATTTGTTCAAATAGAGCTTCAATAATTCGAGACGTTCCTCCTCTCCTGGAAGCGGGAATTCGATCACTTCATCAATGCGATCAGTAACTGCAGTATCAAGATCACCTGGTCTGTTTGTGGCAAGGACAAGCACTATGTCTCTAGACTGATCACCAGTTCTGAAGAGCAATGCATTCAGAGCACTTCGTTGAGCTTCACTCATATGTGTGCTGTTACGCCTGCATTAGATCAATAATAATCATTAAAGCGATTGCTATGACAAAGTAATCGTCCAATTTACCACACCAATTGTTTCTGCAATATAGTGGAAAAATTGAAATTCTTTCAAGTAGCCAACAAAGGAAAAACAAATATGTATATTAGTAGAGAGACAGAGAGAGAAAAGGCTGTTGTTAATTCATTTATATATTTATTTTAATCTCCGGGGGAATAAAGTGAAGTTGAAGATACTTGGGGCTTCTAAATACCAAAATCTATAGAAAATACAATCTAAATCATATCTAAACGATTATCATTTGTATAAAAACAAAAAGATATTCAATGTAGACTGTTGTAATATAAAATTCACATTTTTCACATATCAGATAAACTACATAAACCAAATAATTTTGGCTACCCCGCTAAATTGTAATTTACAGAAAGTTATAAATAAGTCTATTGTATAGTTAAAGTCTTCTAAATGCATTTTAACCTCTCCAAAACTTACTCGCAAAGGAAAGCATCTGCCTCATCAATAAAAAGCAATAAGCCTTTTCTAGATTTCTTGGCCCAATCAAATATCTCATGAATTTTGGTAACAGCCTGTGGACCCAGAGGTGCAACATCTCCTCCAGTCATCATGGCATAATCTAAACCCTTCACAACAAAATTGAAGTAGTCAACAGCAAATAAAGACACCTTTTAAAACTACTTCTGCATATAAAGTACTAATAATGAACCATAAAATGCAATATCCGAATAATTCCATGACCAACTTACGGAAAGAAAAAGCTGACAAGATAAACCAAATCCACCAATATTATAAGTATAAAACAGAATTTGTGCATCCTAATATTTAATTATTAATTCATTTGTTCATACATCACAGATGGTGTAATCCATCCAGAAATATGTCAGATTGTCAGTAAAAAGAACTTAACAGATCATATAAAAGTATAACAAGTCAAATATAAATCAGAACTCGGCCTAAAAGAAATAAATATACCATCATACCGATTTTCTAGCTATTGCCCTTGCAACCATGGTTTTACCAGTCCCAGGAGGCCCATAAAAAAGCATGTTACGGAATGGTGCCTGATGGGCCTTGGTGTTTGATGTTGCCCGTGCAAGATGCTCTATTCTTCTCTGCAATGATGGATGGAGGATTACATTTCCAAGACCATTTTGACTCTGAACAGGCTTTTCTGCCCCGGCCAAGGTACTATAATTTAAAACTTTATTCTTGGCTTGAGATATGATCCTTGACCCTGGAAATTTTGCTATGGACGATTCCCGGATCAATGATGGCTGCCCCAAAATCCGATTAATATAGCCCCATGTAACTTTAGCACCTTCTCTGTAAATACAGAAAGTAAAATAAAATATAATCTGCTATGATTTACCATTTATAGCAGAATTCTGATAAACCATGGATTTGAAAACTTAGGAAACCTGAGCATATTTGATCAAGAATAGGCTGTTATTGAAATTTATGAAAATATTCATGCCTCTCAAAACTTCAATTTCGTTTACCCACCCCCTCCTCTTGTTACTCTGGGTAGCTAGTAAAATCAAACCAAGAGTCCCACCCCACTGCACCTGCTTGCCAATCAACAGGAGAAAAAGATGCTTCCTTCATCATTAGATTAGGGTGCTTTCAGGACTATGGATAAGAATTTGCAAGTGGTTCAAGAATCCAGGTAAAAGATTTCAAAATAATCAAGGTTTAAGGTGGTCTATTCTTGAAAAGGGAGATTGAAGCATAATAGCATTTTTTTCCCGTGTTTTTGGGGGGGGGGGGGGGGGAGATGGGAATGAAAAGGTTGGGAGTTAGATGCCAATGCAGCGGCTGACTCAATATCCAACAGAACCATAAAACGGCTATTATGCATTTTGGATAATAACTATTTTGCAACCAGTCCTACCATTTCCACAAGGTTTTTAGTATGGACAAAGTACACTGACATGCCTTACAATAGTTATACATAAAATGATTGTATATCCTAACAAAATGAGAATAATGTTTGGCAAAAGGTATATACAAAACTTCCTGCCAACAGAACTTCCAAACTCAGTAATGATGTTACTAAGGTCAAATGCATCAAGAAAAACAGCATGTGTACCTAGTTGTATATATTCCTGCTGCTAATGCAGTAGCTCCTCCAACAGTCATAAGCAATTTGTCCCTATCAGTCAATAACACCCTTAAACCGCCTGCATATTGCAAGGACAGATGGCAGTTATACTAACAAGTTCTTAATCTGAGATAATTGCCAAAACAAAGATTATGCAGGATTCATCTTCTACCAATGAAGATAGATGATAAAAAAACAAGAAGTTACAGTCACAAAGAAGGCTTATGGTGAGATGGAATAATACATGCCAGCAACATTTTAGCTTAGGTAACAAGAATCAAGACAAGCAAAGAAACCAAACAAAAATTGTAACCTTCAAAAAAATGACACAAATATCTGTTAAGATATAAAAATTCACCAGTTGTGTTCCCCCCGCCCCCCCCAAAAAAAAAAATCAGAAGATTACATTTTAGAGTAGTAATTACTTTTTGTGAGCTGCTATGAGCTCTAAAATTTCATGCAACCATGAATCATGCTTTGCGAGCCAAACAAACAAGAATCTGAAAAATTAAACAACTATAAGCTTGTACAAGCCCATGATGTAATAATTGAAATCTATGAAATCTTATCGAAGTCAGAAAGTTAACAATTCTGGAAAACAATACTGGCAATACTTTTCCAATACAAACAAATCGTATGCAATACATGTTGATATCTATTTTTCTGTCATGGCATGCACAGAAGAATTACTACAGATGCAGACAGAAACATGAGACTAGTCTTATGTGTTTTACACACGCAACATGTCAGTTTATTCTTCTGTATGTATTTTACTTGGCAAAATATACCAATAGCAATAAGTCGATAACCTTTTCAGCTATCAATGGCAATTGTTCACACAAGCATTAAGACAATATTACCATCCAAAATCCGCTATATCCACATCAACATTAATCACAATTAACCACATTCACAGAGGAAAATATATATTGCCACAATGAAACTGCACAGATTTATCCATAAATACGAGTAAGTACCATAATAGAAAAAAGCGAGTCTACACTCATGGTAACAGTTCTCATATATAAGTCAAAAGTAGATTCTAAGGTCAACGGATGTGCTTATCAGTTACATACCTTCAATATGACTAAAAGTTGTGTTAATTGCAGCAAGCCATTTCTCTCGTTCACCTTGCATTCGTTCTATAAGCATTCTCCTTTTATGATCCTCAGTCAGTTTTTGCTTCATGGGCTCGGCCTTCAGCCTCTGCCATGGCCTTAACTCTTATGGTTTCTCTTTCTATTTCAGCTCTCTCTCTCTCAGTCTGACGCTGCTGAGATTGAATCTGTTCTTCAGTAGCCCGTCTTGCCTGCTCCTTTCTTACAGAAGACTCTTCTTGCATCTTGACTAATTCAACATTATGTCGTCTCTGAGCTTCATGATCTGCCTGCAAATGGAAATTTATGGATAACTATTTCATGTAAAAGATTTTAATTTTACACAACACAAATTCAAAGATGGAGAAGCTTGATTGGCGTAGGGCTCTGAACATCCATGGAGTCACCCACAGTTAGACCAGTCTATGGAATTTTCACCATAAACCCTATTCCTACAGAGTTTTGAACACCAAGATAGGAAGGGGAATAAATTTCGTAAGTTGTCAAACCAACAATTATTAACTAAGGTCATATGTTTCTTTAACTAAAACTATTCAAAAGGAAAAAACACAGAAAAAAGAAAAGAAGAGAAGAACATAACACTCATATGGCCAAGCTCAGCATACTTTTGCATATATTTTCTAACTGCATCCACCATTCTCAAAGCTATTATGACTTATTGCACAGGCAGAATAATATTTTTAAATGGTAGTTTAAACACCAAAACTTTCTAAATCACTATTAAATAAAAGAGTATATTGTTGTTTATTCAGCTTGCACCTGCATTCTTTTCCTTGCCAATTCATCTTCATATCGCATCACCTGGGCCTGTCTCTGTGCTTGCTCTTGTATTAGATTCCTTTGTTCTTCAGCCATTTTCCGCTGCCTTTCCTGCAATGAAAATTATTTGGCATAAGACAGCAGGATAGAAACTTAAGAAAGTACACACCAGAATGATTCCCTGCATGAAAGATCCTAAGAAACACATTTACTTCCAATACCCTCTGCTCATCCTTTTCACACTTATAAGAATTATGATGATGACACATGTTGGAAATGACTCAAAATCATAAATATATCTAATTTCATAAACTGATAGGACACTTCCTTATATTTGTATAGTAGGGGTTGAGATGCAGCAAGGATATGTATACCATAGGATATATAAAGTGGGGTTAGTGTTTAAACTAGCTTCAACTGTATGCTACTGTCCTATTCATCTCTCTCTTGTCTGCATCCTTTGACTTATCCAAATGCTTCCTACTCCTTCAAACATTGTAACCATGTTGATTTTAACTTGTCCTATTCATCTCTCTCTTGCTCGTGTCCCATGATCTGTCCAATTGTTTCTAATTCTTCAAACAGAACAACCATATTCTTTATCTACCCTTATAAGTTGTTATTTTGCTAGTTCACTGATAATTTAATTATCTAATAATCCATTAATGGAAGACATGTTATGACCAAATTCAATTTTAAAATACATCACTGCTTAATTTATTCCGGCTACATTGTATCCTAATATTTCAAGGACTGTTGCAGCCAGGTAACAGAATCAAGTTTCTATGTCTTATGTCATAAAAGCAAAACCACTTATCTTAAGGAAACCAAGCAACTTTCAAGTTCCTGGATAAAAGAAAGAGAAACTTGGTGACTTTAACAAACTTATCATGGGCGCAGTGTAACACACAGAAAATTGAATGATGAAAGCACATACTTCCCATAATGTCAAGAAACAGAACAACACAAAAGTTAGCAGAAAGAGAACAAACCTTTGGCTTATGGGGAACAAAATAATACTAATAATCATAGTACAATGTAGGGTATAGCTAGGTCTGAAACAGGAAAATTTGGAAGGAAACAGATGTTTACAGAGTCGGCAACCAAAGTTAGTAAAATTGTCCCCCACCCTACCTTTGGACACCACTGTTCTTTGACTCTCTGGGAACTAGACTCCCTACAGTTTGTTGGCCGTTGAATGTAGACCCAAGCTTTATGGATGACTGTACTGGGTCTTTAATTCTAGTTTAATCTATTTTCCTACTTTACTGAAAAAAGTTAGTAAACATATATCAGTAATTAAACATTACATTCACATATATTAGTACAAATTTCTGATACCATGAGGCATAATATCCTAAGTGAAATGGCAATGAATATGAGAATATCATGAGCCACACAGTAATTTCACCTTAATAACTACATGATATAGAAGTTTTGAAAACATGCTTTATGACTGGTCACTTACAATATCTCCTTGAGACTGAATAACTTCATAATGAACTTTCTCAGCATCTAACTCAGCAAGGCGAGTTTGTTCCTGCTTTCGCATTAAATCAAACACCTGGAAAACAGCACCAAATTACACGAGGAAACTACAATCCTTCCCAATCCAAAGAAAAGGCATTATTCCTCGCTTAGTTCAAAGCAAATTTGCACGAAAAAAAAAGAAGAGATAAACGTGTTACATTAAAAAAAAAATTACTGACTCGTCAATCTGGGACCTAAATATAGATTATTTAGTGTGTGTGTGTGTGTGCACACACACACACACACACACATACGTACGTATGTAAATTGGTAGAAAATTTTCAATTCTCGCGCATTTCTGCAGCTGAAATTAAACCATATGACACAAAATACTAATAAAATATTTTCGTCCTCTTTCTTTTGTTTCCCTGGGAAATTAAATAAAGCAGATTGAATTCTAGAATAGGGAAAAAAAAAAAACCTGTTTGGCATAGGGAGAACTGTTGATTTCACGGAGAGCTTTGGCACCTCTTTCTAAAGACTCCGGATCAAAACCCGACTTCCCGGCTTCATCGGCCGCCGGATGCTCCGATTTGGTGTCAGAAGTATGGTCCGCCGGAGAAGGCGAATTAGAAGGCGAAGAAGAGAACAAAGGGAACCGAAAGGGAGAGTCGGCGAAAGCAAGATCGGAGAGCGTGGACATGGAAGCCATCGCAGCCGCCATGGCCACGCATGAGGTTAACCTTGCGGCAGCCATGGCCTAGAATGCGCCTTCGAAATGGATCATGAAAATTATGCTAATTAATAATAATAATTTAAAAAAAAAAGTGTGTGTGTTTGAAAGGTGAGTGAGCTAGTGTTGTTTCAAGAACGAGGGTTTACCGCGATGCTCAAGCCTTAAGCCCTCTAATAGGGTTTAAACGGAAAATGGGAAGTTGAGGACGGCGACACGAGGGTTTGCGTGGAGAGCAATTCAAAACGCCTAAAACGACAGGTCGTTTGTTATCTGACAGCGGAACACGGCAACAGATCCAACGACTAGTCGGCTTGAAGGGTGTGGGGCCCAGATAAGAGGGAGGATGCATGGGCCTACAGGCTGTGGCCCAGTGGATCCTTTCTTTACCCTTATTGGACTTGGCCCTGTTTGATGATAACGAGTTCTATTATTCTGCTTTTTAATAGCAAAAATCTCAAATTTATATTGTTAAAATATTTGTGGATATATTTATATTTGTTCCACTAATTTTTAAAATGAATAAGTTTATCAGTCGAGGCAGAAGTTACCTTAATTTTATTTTCGTAAAAGAATTTACCTTAACTTTTGATTTAAAAATTCATTATTACATAATTTACATTGTTGGATATGCATAAAATTAGGCATCCAATTTTTACCTTCTTGAGGAGGAATATTGTATTTTTCATGAGAAATGTGAATAATATTACTCTTGTTATATGTTATCTTAATAGCAAAAGGTTGGAATCCTATTGAAGAACTTCAGTATCCTTTGAGCGAGGTTACACTTCTTGTAAGAATTAAAAAAAAAAAATAACTAAGTTGATTTTTTTTTTTTACTGGGAACAACGTTGATAATAGATCTCAACAACATTATTTTTCACGTTGTCACGTAAAACAATTTCAAATGCTCATATATTTTTCTATGGATTAATATTCGTTATTTATTTTTCTAGTATCGTACCTATGCTGCTCAACCTGTCAAGACTACTAAACGCTCGCTCTAGAAACACGTTAGCCTTTAGTTTCAGATGCGATAAATGATTTTGCCGTATGCTTTGCGAGATTCCAGAATCATTCAGGTTAGCCATTCAGTCCCCGCCTAAATGCACAAGGGAGGAAGGCTACTACCTTTGCTCTTTGGGCTTCAATACCCGCCATCAATTTTTGTTCTGTTTTCTCCATTATAATGTCCTTGATAGCTGACAATGATTATCTGCTTTAGAAATTAGAAGCACAAGCACTCACACCAGTTTTCATTGCTCTTCAATTTTCAATAGTCTTATGCTGCCTTTGTTGCTACGTTTTTCTTATATATTTGGTCATCCCGACACTTTCCATTCATCCACAAGAAATTACGTTTTCATGTCACGTTATTCCAATACTACTCTCCTTCTTAGTTTGTTTAAGCTTCAGACAACCTTTTCTTTTTGTCCATTGAGAACCTGTGAGCTAGGATGATGTTCAAAACCAAGAGGTAAATTCCTAGTTAATAATGAGTGGTCCAGAACAGAAGATTCTCATCAGTGGAGGGCAAAAGGTAAAATGTATACAGTTTTACCTGCGTGAGCACATGGACTTATTTCGCGATTAGAACTTGTGATGTCATAAGACAGCAAGTTTACTAGCTATTACGCCAAATCTCACCCTAGTAATTCTTCATTAATAATACATGGGATAAGTACAATAATGTTATTGCTTACATGATTTATTTGACAATACAACCTAGAAAGGCCTTAATATATAATTTACAAAGAAAGCGGAGTTCTTTACTGTTTCACTGCTGGTGATAAACTTATTTACTAGGGATATGATATTGAGTCTGCAAGTCTTGGATTCTGGATCATCAAGGGCCTGCCAAGCATGGAAAGAAAGGGATTCGAGTCAGCAATCGGCTTTAAATAGAAATCCCAAAATGTTTTATGTTTCAGACTTTAAAAATATGTTTGAATGGAGGAATTTAGACAGAAAGAAAAAGAAAAGTTAGTTTTTTATTTTTAAATTAAGATAATTATAAAATATTTATAAAAATAAAAAAGGTGATAGAAAAGTTAAGAGGGTGTTTGGTTTGTTTTATGTTTTCAGTTTTAATTATAAAAATATCACATTATTTTTATTTTATTTCTTATTTTTAAAATTTTATGAAAGAAATGATAAAAATAAGATTTTTGTAATTAAAACTAAAAACATAATTAAAAATAAAAACAAAAAACAAATCAAATACTTCCTTAATAATCTCTCATTTTATTATTTTATTTAAAAAAAATTTAAGTAAAGAGAATTTTTAATTAAAATAAAAAATTTCTCTTTCTTTTTTTTTTTCAAACTCTTCGCCCAAATATAACCTAAGAATATGTTTGAGAGTTTAAAAGGAATAAGAAAAAAAGAGATATAAATAAAATGAAGGAAAAAGAAATAAAAAAAATAAAAAATTTATTAATAAATTTTTATTTTTTTATTTTGATATTTTAAATCTTCTAAAATCTTTTTAATTAAAAAAATTTTAAAATATTCATAAAAATTAGTTTAGTAGTATTTTAGATGATTACTTAAAAATTTTTATTTTATTTTTCTTCTTTTATAAAATTTTTAAATAAGAGAGAGATTTATCATAAATATTTTTTCTCTCATTTTTCTTATTTAATTTTTCATTCAATCATAGAATAAGAAAAAAGAGTAGGGGAAGCTGCCAAAATGGTGGAAATATACTAGAAAACAGATGGACTAGACTTAACGATGGAACAGACGGAACAAGCTAAAGATGGATTTTCAATTTAAGAAAGAAATGGTCATAGTCATAGAATAAGCTACTGATGGGTTTGGAGAAGCAAGGTCGGCACCGTTGAACAGTTATTTGGACGGGTATAGCCATACGACGATTACCATCATGGGGACAAGGTCAGAGGATCACTTTTTCATTGTACCATCGTATTTGAATGACGTAGAAGTTTGGTGCACACCGTATTAAGCTACTAGCAGAGAAATCCATGGACCACATAAAAAGGACATTTGTGGGCAGTCAATTTACACTTTCCCATATTATTCTATGGACCCTCCTGGAGCAATTTGTACTTTAAAGTACAGCAAAATGGATTTGTTGTGCAAAACTAATTGTGATTTATTGTGGTAAACTGAAATCAGAGATAACCAACAGTTTCCGTTCCATATGCTTTTGAAATTGTCCTGGACAATGAAATTGTCAATTTCTTCTGAAACAGGCAATGAAATATCATTCTTATGGATTATGTATGTAATATGGAACAAAACAATAAAAAATGAGTAAAAATAATTTGTAATATCTGCTGAGGAAGTATAAGGAAATAGCGATGCAATACCTGTATAAGGAAATGGAACTTGACCACGCTCAATGCGCTTGACATCTTCTTTGAGGATCTCATAGTGCCTTTTAACTTCCTCTACGGATTTTCCCACCACTTTGGCAATATTCTGCCACCTGTCAGGGGTTTCCCTATCATATTTTGCCAGGGCCTCTTCAAACAGTTTGTTTTGCCTTGGTGTCCAAGATGATGCCATCTGAAGATAAAACTTTAACTTCTCTTTGGAGCAAACTTGAGCAATCGGAATGTTAACAGGCTGCCAAGGATAACAGAAGAAAAATTTCTAGAAAAATGAAAGATTTGAGTGGCTTTAATCCCACAAAAAGGAAAGAAGAGAAAATAACGGTTGCTTTAGTGAAGAAAGATGACTCTAATTCTAGGTCAAGGGATGGTATGGGAAAGAGATAACCAAGGTTGCTCTTTATAAATAGGAGGAAAAGTGTTGGCGGGGTTGAGTCTATTGTAGTATTGTTGGCCGAATATATCTTCCAAAAGGACAGAAGATATTGCGAACCTCCTCTTTGGAAGGAAAAGATGGATCGGGACAAAGGACAGCAAGTGGAAGAAGAGAATCAAGATCAAAGGGCATGCCTTCAATTGTTTTAAGCAAAGATACTCCTTCATTATGTCACTGCAAGTTGGAATTTCCATTTCTGTTACTTGTTGGTAAATTACGTAGAGTGTCAAAAATGTTATGAGCAGCACCCGGAGAAGATTGATAACGTGTTCACCCTTAATTCTACTAGTGGCATTACTGGAATAACTATTTTATTCCATGTTCAAGTGGAACAACTTACAAAATGGTCCACCTTTTAGCAGAAATAAGCTCAATATTTTGATGAAAACTTAAGGGATCTCATTTTCAAAAGGATGTTGAAACTTTTGTTTTACTAATATCTCACCTATCAATTGGAGTGGATATTTATTTATCATTGGAAGACAACCTCTCCGTTCACAAAGTAAGCTTGCGTACATATGATTCTCCCTCAGACTCCACAATAGTGGGATTCTCGTGCACTCGATCACCATTTGATAGCAACATACCTTTAATGTAAAAAGGACTTGGGTTTATTATTTTCATCATGCAGCTGGCTCAACTAAACAATAAGAGCTACAATGCATTGCGTTTTGCACATTCAATTAGCCAAGCTGTGTTGCTTTTCCAGATTTGGAGTCTTTTGTTTTTATAGGTGTGTGCCATCACTGCCAGCAATGATCGTTTGATCATGCATAAATTATTGCAACAGTTGACATGGAAAAAGGCCAAGAGGGAGAGTTCCTATTGGAGATAGTTAGTCCTATTCTTTTATTTGTCGTCAATTTTGCACATGGATCGGATGAATTAGTTTCTTTTTGCTTACGGCTATAGATACTTAAAACAGATGAAATTATTCAGAACCACCAATTAACCCCACAAGCAATAGCTGTTTTATGAACGGGGATGTGGTTTCATACCTCTTTTTCTACAATTCTATCTCTTTGGTGGTGATTGGAAGAAATTGCCCATCTATGACTATGACTCATTGCCTGAATATGGGACTACCAAACTCTCTGGCAATGAATTTCATGTTTAACAAAGGATTGATGACTTTTTTCATGCTATGCTTAAGCATGTCACCAGCCCTTGAGGCGCATTCATTTTCAGTGACAGATTTAATTCATAACTCATCTTTCATATGTTTATTCTTTTACTTCAACTTAAAAATTCAAGTTGAAGTGCCTATCTTAAGTAGAGCAAATATCTCGTTTTGGAAATACACTGATTTCTATTTCTTCGATTAACTCTTGTTCGATAAAATCAAAGATGTGGATCCATTTGAAGATGATCTCTCTCCATATCTAGCACCTCAAACAAGGACTCTGGCAAATAAGGTCCCGTTAGGTATAATATATAAGTAATGAATAGTATAATATAATTAATATTATCTATCTTTGTATAATATTTGGGCAAGATATTAGATAATATAATATCCAATCAAAATAATTTTATTTAATTTTGACTTTATAATAGATAGGGATCAAATTATTTTATTTTATATAATCTTATACCGTTAAAGCGAGATAAAATTATTTTGACTGGATAAATTATTATTCAATATCTTGTCAAAATATAAATAGTATTAATTATATTTATAATATCTATCTCTTATATGGCATACCAAATAGAACCTAGAATGATGGAATTTTGAAGCAAGTGAAATGCTTTCTTGTTTAATAATAAAAAAAACTTGATCAACAGAGACACTCAGTGAATAACGTGCTAAAGATTAGATATTCTTGTTCATGATCTGTAGTTCTAAGAATTTTGATTTGTTCGGCATGCACTTGTACCATGCATTATAGAGCATCGATCCATTTACCAGAATCTGTCGGGGGATGCTATGGTGGCTATTTGCATTTGATGTGGTCAATAAAAATAGCGGAGCAGGGTTAATTTGTGGATAAACTTACAGGGATACAACAACTGTTATTGCATAGACATGGTCTAATGTCGGAATCTAGGAACAGTCGTTGTGTGACATTTTGTTTGTATGAAGAAAAGAAGTATATTATGCTGCAACTTGTAATATTCTAAAAGTTTAATATTTACGTCAGAGCAGACCAATGACTTTGTATCAATTTCTATGTCGTTGATGTTTTCTTTTTTTTTTTTTGTCAAGTTGTTTAAAGCAAGGTTCTGAAAATTGGACCGGTTAGTGAACCGGCCGAGGTACTGATTTAAGGGTCAATGGTCGAACCGTGGTCGAACCGGAATATAATTAAATATATATATAATAATTATTTATATACTATTAAAATAAATAAAAATTATAAAAATATTATATAAATCAATAATAAAATTATTTAAAATATAAAAAAATAATATTATAAACAAAATAATATTACATTCATATAAGAAACATAACAAAATAATGTCATAAAATAAAAAAAATTACATTCATACAAACAACACAAGTTTTAACAATGTTTTATCAAAAGTAGTCATAAAAAAATTCACAAACTATACAGAATCATCATAATCAGCATTAATTCGTTAAATATCTTCATCAAAAAAATTATCTTCTGTTCACCGGAGTTGGCGCTACTGGCTGGGCTACACCGGAGTTGTGGTGCGGAGACGAAGCTGACGGTGCTGGCTGGCTGCGGTATGCGACGCGAGAATGGAGGCTGCGGTGCTGAGGCTGCGGTGCGAGACGGAAGCTGCTGCGGCTGGGGTTTCAATCGCGGAGGGAGGAAGGGGTTTCGATCGCGGAGGGAGGAAGGGGTTTCGATTGCGGAGAACGGAAGCTGCTGCAGCTGGGTTGCGGAGAGACGGAAAGCTGGGTTTCGAACTTTCGATCGTCGAGGACAGAAGCTGCTGCGCGGACGGAAGCTGCTGCTGCAGAGACGAACCGAACGGCGAGACGAGAGAGACGAAGACGGCGGAGGCAGAGCAGTGCGGGTGAGGTTTCGGTTTTCCGTTCAGCGAGGAACGACGTCGTCCTATTTTTTTTTTTTTTGAAAAATATATATTAAAACGACGTCGTTTTGACGTAAATATTCAAAAAAAAAAAAGAGCAGAACTGGGCAACCGTACGGACCGGCGCCGATTTGCCCGGTTTGACAGGTTTGAGACCGGTTCACCGGTTTTTGACCGCAACGGTTTTAGAGGATGACCCGAACCGGTTAGGGAACCGGTTTCCGGTCCGACCGGCCGATCCGGTCCGATTTTCAGAACATTGGTTTAAAAAGAGAATTATACGGTTTTTGACCCAAATAATGCAATTCTACAAACTTTTTTTTAATCAAAAGACAGCCCTTTTCAAATTATGTGGCACTGTTTGTGAGTACGAGTGGTAACAATTGCGCCAGAACTATTGTATATTGGTTAGGTTGTTTGAAAAGTAATGTACTTTGATATATTTTAATATAAATACATTACTCGAGTCAAAAACCCGAAAATTATGCTTTATTTAGGGTTTGGAAAAAGTATTTATTATTTTAAGTGAACTTATCAAGTAATTATGTTGAATCAGTATCACGTCTTAATTTAAAATTTTAAAGTATTAAATTTATGAACCCTTTCAATATATATATATATATATATATATATATATATATCATCTTATCTATTCTTTTTCAATATGTGATTTTTTACTGATATTTTACATTATACTCACACTTAACTTCTAACAAACTCAACTACATATAATGGAAACTCATTGCGTATACGTCATTTGAAGTCATGCTTCTGTGTAAGGTGCTAAATTTTGATTTAGAACAAGAAATGACAACAATGTGAAAAGTTGTGTGCATAATGGAGATCCAAAAATAAATAGCCAATAATAGCAGTTGGTTTATGTTATCTTTCGATGCAAAAGCACTGTGGATTATTCTATGAATAAAATCCAATAGCCAGTAACAAAAAGAAAAGAGATATTCTATGTTTGCTCCACATAGAAGAAAAATGATGAAGGAACATCTTTGCTTTCATTAGGCTCACGCATCATGCATATCTATGGTTTTGTTTTGCTGCGGCAATTTGGCTCTTTGACATATGGACATTATACATGAGTATGCTCTATGCCTCGAGAACCTTTGCTAGCTATTATTCCAAGGATACAAAGCACGAGAATTTGAATATTATATTGATAGATATTAATCTATAAATAATTGATTGCAACCGTTATCACATTACGATCCTATGAGTATAAACAAAATTCGAATCTTATAATAATTATTTGCAGAAAGACTCTAACTACTTCTAATTCAAAGGAATAATAACTTCTCAAGTGTTAAATTGTTCTTCACTAGATATAACTCAAATTTCAATTAAGATATGAAACTTACATATACGTTTCAAACTCTATCTACACTTGCAAAAAACTCACAATGTGTGTGTTTCCTTTCAACCTTTTGATGTAAGAAAGTGAATGCAAAAGAAAAACTCACATAAAGGAGAATGATTGTCAATAAGTTAACAAAGAAAAGAGTATCAGAAGAGTATGGTTTAGAAGTGTAACCAATGTGATAAACGATTAAGGGTGGGAATGATTTGCCAGAATAATTTTCGAATCTGTACATTATTATGAGTATATACTATTTATTTATTTATTTATTTATTTATTCATTTCAATTGGATAGTTTAGACTTATTTCTCTAGTTATTTGTATTTTGTAACCATGAATCATCGGTCCAATTTATTTTCTTCTTAATTTATAAAATTAAGCACTTTTTTATAAAACTTTATATATTTTTTTAAATCATGACCTTGTATCCATGTTTGGTAGAAATTATTTTTGTAAAAAAATCGTTATTTTTAAAAAAAAATTAAATAAAATTTAAATTAAAAATTATTTTAAATATAAAATAAATTAATTTAAACAAACAATTTATTTATTCATTTTTATTTATTAGCGGTATTAAATTATGGATGTGGGCTAATAAAAAAAAATCATATTTATTATTTAAAGTCACTGGGCGCTGAGGGGTTTGAGTATAGAAAGTGATAGTTTCAAATTTCTAGAAAAAAAAAAAAAAGAAATCAAATTTAACCTGGCGCCTTGAATGATTCACGAGGATGGCGATGCAGAGGTACAAAGAAGACGCTGGTGCAAATTGCAACCATTATATGTCATTTTAATTTGAATTCCTTGATTTTGCTTTCCATAATTTGTTCCTTTCTTCTCGTATTTCTTCAGATATGATGCTCGTCTTTTCGGCCCTACTATTTCATCGGCTCCAATCGCTCTATAAGAACATTGGCCTTTGGTTTCAGATGCGCCATATGGGTTTGTCGCACGCCTCGCCAGAATCAAGAATCATTGAGGTAACCATTTAATATCCGCACCATTTTTTTTTTAATGCGCATGATCCAGGAGAAGTGTTCTACGTAAGCTTTAATCACTGTCTCAAATTCTTGTTCTGTTTTCTTATTGTTGTCATTTCCTTGTTGTGATCGTCATGGTGATCTGCTTCAAAATCACTCGCTGCTCTTATTTAGGTTTTTTTTTTCTTTTTTAAAATATATCAGACTCTCTTCTTCGAGAAGAGATGCTGTTTATCTGTTAGGACTATTTTTCAGTGCACTGTTTTTCTGTTAGGACTATTTTTCAGTATGCAAGTGGTCGCAGTGGTTAGCACACTGCAATCACAGGAGCATGGACAGAGTTTGAATATTGGAGTCACCACGGACAGAGTTCGAATTTGGTATAGAATTCCATTGGGATTTCAGAAAGTGATGCCCACTGCTTCCTGTCTCACCAGCACATGGGAATTGTTTGCACTGGCAAGCATAGGACCATTAATAAGTCCAGAAGGGATAGAATTAGTATCATGGAGGAGGCCAGAGGATGATTTGTCATTATTTGTGAATGACTAGAAGTCAGGTGTGCAGGATACTGGCCTCTAAGGAGAGAAATCCATGGACCAAGTAAACTGGCATAGCAGGGCTGTCAATTTACACTTTCCCATATTATTCCTTTGGCCCCGCTACAAGTAGTAGTTGGAAGTACTGCAGGACATTGGCAATGAAAAATCAATTAAGACCTACTATGGTAAAGTTAATAGATAGATAACCAACAGTTCGAAATCCAATCACATATGTTTTTAAAACTTCTAGCAGTCTGCATTACACTGAACAACCTTGTCAAGTTCTTTTAAAAGGGGAAGTGATATACTGCTGTTCTGTAGACCTATGCTGTTCATTACCAATGCCTTAAATGTCATTAGTACTGTTTGTTCTGTAGGGGAATGGGACTTGTTTGACATTTTCTTTGAGGATCTCATTCTGCCCTTTAACCTCCTCTATAGAATTTCCCACCTCTTTGGCAACATTCTGCCACCTATCTGGGGTTTCCTTATCATATAAAGCCAGGGCTCTTTCCAATAGTTTGTTTTGCCTTGTTACCCAAGATGATGCCATTTGAAGATAAGAAGTTGGAGTTTGAACTTAAGAGCAGTTTTAAGCAATGATTATATTAACAGGCTGCAAACGATGGCTGAAGAACGATTTTAGAAAAATGAAAGAGTGACTTGAAACTTCCACAAGAAGTAAAAAAAGAGAAAAACAATGGTTGCTTCAGTCAAGGAACGGTATGGGAAAGAGATGGCCAAGCTAGCTTCTCATAAGCAGGAAGAAAAGTGTTAGTGGGGTTATTGGTTAAGCCTGTGGTATGAATATATCTTCCAAAAATATATAAAATGGGGTGACCCATTCCCCCTTCCCTTAGAAACCGTAATACGAATCAGGACAGAGGACAACATTTGGAAGAGGAGAATCGTGATCAAAGGACGCTTCTTTAATTGTTTTAGACAAAGATACTCCTTCATTTTGCCACAGCCAAATTGGACTTTCCTTTTTAGATGCTAGTCAGATGACTGCAGTGTCCAAATACAATGTGCCATAGCCAGACCTGCTGATAATTTGTTTATCTTTCAAATTTTAATATTGGCATTACTGATATTACTGATTGTCCCATGATCAAGTGGTACAACTTACAGAATAGATGGTCAGCTTTGCAGCACAAGTATGAAGTAGGGCCAGTTTTTTAGTGAAGACTCAAGGTAGCTCATTTTATAAAGGATTTTGAGGCTGAAGTTTTTGTTCCAATAACATTTGACTTATGATTTATCAATTGGATTGGATATTTGTTTATAACTTGCTATTTTTATATGTCAAAGCCATATATCTTCATGTTTAAAATCCTTTGGTTTGGCTTTTTTATTACCCAGCTGGCTCAATGGAACAATATGAGCCGGAGTGCTTTGTGTTTTGCATGATTAGCCAGCCAATCTTCGTTGATTTTCCAGATTTGGACTCTGTTGGTTTACAGATCTTGCCGGCAATCATACTTATCAGTCATATGCATAATTACTGCATCCGTAAGCATGGAAAAGGGATTGTTCCTATTAAAGATACAGTTAGTTCAATAGTTGCTTTGTTGACAGAGCTGCATATAGATGGATTTGTTCCATTTTTCTTGTGACTAAGAATGCTATCGACAGATGAATTATTCTAGCTGTATGTTGTAATAGCTATTTTGTGTAAGGGGAAGTATTTCCATCGCCCATTTCCAAAGAGTCTGTTGCCTTATTGACTATGAAGCACGGGCACACCTCTTCTCTAGTGTGTCTGTTGGACATGTGTCAGCCTGTAAAACTGCCATGACATGCACTCAACTCATGTATGACACATGTGTGGACATGTCTGAATTAAAAAAATATTTTTTTCAGCTTGGACACATGCCAGACACACGTCTTGCATGTAATTTCTACGTTAATTATCACTTTATTAACTAAGCTGTATGCTATGTAAATTTATTTGCATCTCTGCATAATGTTTCTTCATGTACAATATTTTTACTCAACTGGCTTTTGGAACCCAAAGGAATTTGTTTTATATTTTATTTGCCCGATTTTGAATGCTTCTATGCTATTTATGAACCATTTACTTGCAGCATATTGGCTCATTTGGATAGGCAATTATAAAAAAGCACACACGTGTGTATAGTGTCCTACGTTTTTAGAGCTGGACATGTCCATGTCAGAGCTTCATAGCGTATCAAATCTATTGATGACTCAAAGATAGGTGCCAATCCATGCCACCATCTTGGTGAGACTACAAATTGCTTGGCAATGGATTCTCATGTTAACAAATTAGGAACATTAACTCTTCTTTCATGGCATACTTAACAAGCCTCCAAGGTCTGTTCTTTCAATTGAAACTATAGACTTAATCTGTAACTCATCTTTTCTGTTTGCTCTTTTATTTTTGTATAACTATATTCCAAGTTGAAGTCCCATCTTAGATAGATCACAAACTGCATCTGGGGAATACTGGACTAATATGGCTTTTAGCATTGGCTCTAGTTTGATAGAGATAGAGTGCAATATGTGGATCCGTCTGAAGTTTGTGTTGCTTCATAGTTCAAGTAGATCAAACGTGTAGTCTTGCAATAACAAAAAGAATGGAAACTACTCTCTTATTTCATTTGCAAATCTTTGATAGCATTTCAAATTACATAGAGCCATCAGAAAAGTAGTTTGTCACAAGATTATATACTTCCGGACTTCCTAAATATTTTGTTTAGCATGCATCTATTGTATGTATATTTTCAATTTAGACCTTCAATCTGTTTAAAGATTCTGGCTGCAGGACAAGATGTGGTGGCTTTTTTACGCGGTCAATAGAAATTAAAAATTATGTTTAATTGATGTCTAGAATTTGAGGAATAAAACTATTGTGATTGCATTACGCAATCGATAATGTCAGTTTTCTAGAATTGGCATTTTGACAGTTAGATCACTTCTGGAATATGCCTTTTTTGTAATAGTTCTTTTACTTGATTAATGGGGAAATAAGTCTATATCTACTTGCGATGTTAAAATTTTTTCGTGGTATCAGAACTGACCTGTGATTATGTCTTGAATCCTCGCTTCTTGATTCTTTTTTTACTATTAGAACATTTGATTTTAATTAAATGCTATTTCTACTGAACTTATGCCCTCCCATTGACAATGTTCGTTATTCAATGGAAAGCAGTGATATATGTTTTACTTAAGATGCTAGCCGAAATAGTAATGGGAACACTTCTTTTAGTCATTGTGCTTTTCACAGGACCACCTGGAAATCTTGTTGGTTTGTGGCACCAACAAATTTATGCAAGTATGGGATATTAGATGATATTAGTATAAGTTTAGCTTTTGATTCTTCCACTGGCTACTTTTATAACTAAAATACGGGCTAAATTTCCTACAGGAAATAATTATCTATTGGATTGCAAAGTTACTGTTAGAGATATTATGATGGTAGATACTGGAAGAGCATTTGGACGCAAGCAACTTGGTTGCGCCCTTTTGCAAGTGGAATTTTTGCATGCCGGTTCTAACCCTAGGAATTTATAGAGTGCCTTTTGGATCCAATAATCAAATCAGGTTTAGGGAATGAAACTTATTTCCTTGTATGTTTTCTGATAAACTTCAAATTACTTAAATTTGAAAACAAGGCACCAGTTGGTCCAAAATAATGTTTTCTTTTTTATACGAGCTTTAATATTATGCAGATACACAGCGCAAGAATCCTCTTTTCATGAAACTGAGTTTATTCATTACTCATTAGTGTTATATACATATTCTTAGATACTGCTTTGTGCCAGTGGTGATATAGAGTATTCTAGTCATCAGAGTTGTAGTGGCGGGTGGAGGTAAATATCATTGGGTGAGAGGCTCACAAGATGTGTGGGGAATCTGCACTGAGTGGTCCTTGTTCTTGCATAATATTGTCCAAACAAGGAATCCTTATCACTTTACTTCCACTTCCAAGAAAGTAATAACGGATTCCATTCCCTTTCGTGTTATAAGGTGTGATAATCTTGTGGTTGCTACTGTAATTCCGTAAGATTGAAGTGGCATCCACATTGACCCCGAAAAGGCAAAATTCCTGAGAGACCAAGGTTCCTTTGGGTCCGTCCATTGAACCCCAATCTTTTATACCATCAAAGCTTTATTATTCCTCTTGTTATCACTTAGCACTCATCGAATTTTTTCCTTTCTCCTGACACTTCAAAAATGAAAAGGAAACCTCATGAGTGTACCTGGTCCACACTCCGCCCAGGTCGTAGCACGAAATCCTTGGAATGAGTCCTTCAACACTAGAATAATTGGAGAAAATATTCCACAATCCTTGGATATGCTTGGAGGATTTGTGAACCCTTTTTCATGATAAATTCTTACTTTATCTCCGTATGAGATATCTTACAATAAGGTCTAAAATTAATTCATATGTTTCATTTGAGTTATAACTTGTTTGTGTGAAGAAATTGTGAAGTTGACAAAGAAAATATAAATTGAGGGAAAAATGTATAGATTTTGAAATAGCTACCTAAAGTTTTAAATCCGAGTGAGAGATTCTTAAACTTTATAGAACTTGCAAATAAATCTTTTTTTTTTTTCACTAGCTAAACAAAATTTGTTTATCACGTAACTTGCATCTATTCATTAAAATAGACATGGTAGTCTATCATTTGTTCATATAAATTTTTTGGTTTCTTTTAAAACTATATTTTCTGTTTTTTTGCTTAGTTTAATTTCCTTTTTTAATCTTAATTTTTTTAAAATGGTATTTTTATTTTTTGAGAAAAAAATATTGATAAATAAAAAATTATTAGGTATATTAATGAAAATGTGTAGGTCATGTGATGTTCTATTTTCGTGCAGTTAATAGATGGTATAATCTGTTTACAAATTTTGAAAAGTTTAAAAAGATCTTTTATTGATTTGAAAGTTTAGGTGACTTTCAAAATGGAATAAAGTTAAAAGTATTTGTACATTTTTCCCACTAAATAAATACATATGATATATAGGCATTAACATATTTTCATCTTAGTTGATATATATGACTTAATTTTAAAATCTTACATCGTCAAGAGGAAATAACAATAATAACAATCTCTCCGGTCTTCATTGTGGGTATGAACTGATAGGCAATATGCAAAATACAATGTTTCTTTTTTCCCTCTTTTAATGAAAGATACAATAATGAATCCAAGACTTTAAATGCGGAACTAAAATTTGAACATCAGAGACGGATGTCAAAGCAAAAAAATATCGAAAGTTTAAAATAATATTGAAAGGATTAATTATTTGTATTTATAAACATAGAACAGAGGTCAAGCCCTCACAAGGACTAATTGTTTGTGTGTTTTGTCTTTTGCTCGTGTATTTCTATATTTTTAGACGTGAGACTAATTCCGTGATAGTGAGACACATAATTGCAACAGTTTGTATCTAAGTTCATGTCCAGTTAATCGGTTTATAATTATCAGAGTAATCAAAGCAGCCGCTGCATGTGTATTGTCTCTGTCGAACACTTATTGTAGAATGGTTTAATTTTGGGCTGCAGTGCTTGGCGGAGCCGGATATTTCACTGAATTATAATTTTTGTCTAAATTATAATTTTAAGATATCAAAAATTAAACCAATCACACTAAAAAGCATACTTGCTCCTTTTTTTTTTTGTTTTTTTTAGTTCTTGAGTAGGTATCGCCGTAAACATAGGCATACCTGTTCCTTTGAACTGTAGGGTCGCAGCTTTGAAACAGCAGTTGGTGCGTCGCATTCTCTCAGCCACGTTTTCAAGCGGATACGTATTAGCTATTGATTATCGAATCCAAGATAATGAGAACGCTCACGTCCTTACGAAAAATTATAATTTTGAATGTCGTTCCGTGTCAGGTAAGTTCCAACTCCAAGTATCGTATTTTCTGATTTTCAAATTACATCAATCCCATCATCATTGTCACTCATTAATTTTATTATTATTTTTATTAGAATGTTATTTAATTAATAAAATAATATGAAAATGTTTCATTAAATATAAAGATATAAAAAAAATTTAAATATAAAAAAAACTTTATAACCAATGATGATAAATTCCAGTATAAATATTTTATATTTATTTTTTTTAACATAATAATTATGTTTCTATTTTTTTTTCTCGTCATGATTATTAATATTGCATTAATTTTTGGATAAACAGTTTTAAAAAGTTAACAGATATAAAAAAAATTAAACTAAATATTAAATAATATTGTTTTAAAAAAAATTATAACATCAAACATTAAAAAATAAGATTATTTTCTAAAATTTTATTTGGCGGCTCTAGCGAAAAAGCCGCAGGCGTTGGTCTGGTCAACCTCACATGCGGAGCACTTCCAGGTGAGTCCTATTCTTAGTCTCTCATCCGTTCTATTCATATACCTAACTTCCTGACTATTATGTAGCACAACATTTTCATAAAATTAGGTGGAGTACTCGAGCCACTCGAGGTCGTCACTGGTGCCAAGTGGGACCTTCTTTGCGTTTCGGTAAAGCTCCAATCGGGTTACTCCAGGCCCCACCTCCTATTCCGTCAATAGCGATGGTTCAAAATCAAAACAGAGTGGGAACGATTTCAAATCGGCCAAGTTATTTTCAGACATTCAGCATCATTGGAATATAGTTGACATATATTTGTATAATAAAAATGAATTATATCTTTAAATATAATAATTATAATTTAATTTTTAAAAATTATATTTTATTAAAAGAGTTATATTATTATTATTCTTATTTTAAAAATATTATATTTATAAAATAATTAAAATGACTGAATTTTATAAAAATATTTTTAATTTATAATAAAAATATGATTTGCAGGTCTAGCGTTGCTTTCTATTTCTCTCTGCCCTACCCTCATAAGCAAAGATCAATTGCATCTTTTTTGGTCCCTGTCCAATATCGGAAAAATGCTAAGCCATTCTCTCTATAGAACATAACTGAAGCTGGATTCCCATTGAACAGCTCGAAGCCTTATCTCTCAGCATTTTCTTGTGTAACCACGCCCAAAGTGAGAAGTAACCACAGCTAATATCTGAATCACGAAACTCTAGAATGTGGCCATTAAGTTGTGAGGAGTGATTATACTTAATTACAGGCTCGTAGCGCACATATAATATAATATAATAGAATGACAATCCTTGAGGGTGTAGCGATCATGTTTTGAGTAATGGTTATCCTATTACATGACTGTTGCCAACGCACTCAAAGTACTGACTAATTGAATGGCCAAGTTCTAGCCTGCGATGGGTCGTTCCTTAATTATGTACTATTAAGTTATTCATCTCCTAAATTTTTTTAAACTGAAGAAAAATGTTGGGACAGTAAAATGATTGTGTTTGGGGCTCACAGTATAGCTGAATCAACATGGAAGACGAAAACTGATAAACGGGCACCAGTTTGGAGATACGGTGTACTTAGGAAATACATTTTTCGATTATTTTTATAAAATATATATTAAAATAATATATTTCTAAACGAAACGAATAGATTTATTGTTGTTTGCAAATAAGGCTTTGGTATTTAATTAATAACAATTTTAAGTCAGGTGGCTTTATTGGATGTTGGTGAATTACGGAGCCGGAGAGATTTTCTTATAATTTATATCAACTTTTAAAATATTTTCAATACAAGAGAGAAATGAAAATATTTATCATGAGAGATAATTTTTTTTTGAAATATCCTCATTGGAAAATGTATTGATGGCTTTGGTTGACTACAATAATTTAAAATATTTTTATATTATTGTTTTATTAATTTTTTCTCAATTCGGTTAACACACTGAAACATAAAAACATAATTAATCGTTGATATTAATACTAAAAAGACAATAAAATTATTGTATCTATTACAAGTCTTTAGATACCACCACATTCATAAGATTCTATAAAAAAATGTGATCAGTTGATCTGGAATGTTTTATTGATATAAATGGTTAATTTTTATTTTATATTTATTTGAATTATATCATTTAATTAATTTTCTCTTATTTTAATTAACATAATATAAAAATAATTAACTTTATTTTAATATAATTTATTAAAATCGTCAATACATTAATAAACTATAAGTATTTTAAGAATAAATTTACACTTTAGAATAAATATTCTCATTTTCCTCTTAGATTAAAATATATAAAAATCTGATATAAATTATAAAACTCTCTTCTTTATCATAAGAACCGATGCTTATCCAAGCCATAGGTGTCATTGTGTCAATCACGTTCAGAAATCACAATCCCCACTTGGGCTGAAGAAGTCTATGCCCTTACCTTCAAGAAACAAAGGGACGCCCAATCTTACAGACTGCAACAAGAGGATGGACCTATGGTGTCGTGTTTGGCCAAAAAAAAAAAAACATGTGGTGCATTAAGAATCATGTAATAAAAATTATTAAAAATAATATTCATGTACATAGACAGAATCAAATATAATCAGCACAGACATCGAAATTCATTTTATCTGAATTAAAAAAAATAGTTATAATAAAGTGTTTTGGAGTCTCGCAGCACCTCATTATTCCCGTGGAACATCTTCTTTGTTTATTTCAATTTTTATATATTATAATATATTATATATTGATAACCAAAGATAATGAAAAATAATTATATCAAAATTAAAATGGATTTTGATGTGCCAATAATTCAGGAAAGGTTGCATGATATTGATTGAATGAAAAAATATATGCGATCGCAATTGAATAGTTAAAATCATGTAAAAGTTTTGATGACCAAAAAAAATCATGTAAAAGTTTTTAATAATAATTTTGTAATTTTTTTATATGTGAAAACTAATTTCTTTAAAGTATTAAATATGGTGTTCTTAGCAATATATTTTCGTCAAAAATTTAAATTTCTGACAATGCAAAAGTCTCTCAATCACTTAATTTAAATTTATTGTCACTTAAATCGTAATTTGTTAATAATAATTTTGTATATTAATCACTTAACTTTATTTAAAAGCTACTTAATATAAATCTAAGTTTTTATGAAGTTTTATGCTCTCAATTTGATAATTTTTCAAACCAAATCTAAAGACTTTTTTTTTAAAAAAGTTCTACTATATCGCCTAGGTCTGCAACTTTAAAATGTAAAGATAATGAAAATGATCCTAAACAAACAAAAAATGAAAAATAAAGGATTATTTCTTTTTTTATTTTGTGATTGGGAGCTAAAAGTAAAAGCCCTAGGAGGAGTCACTTTAAGCACTCTTGTGTTAATACAGACAACCCAAAAAAAGTCAATTCACTTCTAAAGCTTTTCGGCATGCAGTATAAAACTAAAATCTCATTTGCTTACACGCTTGAAAACGTCGTAGATAATCACTAAATTAATATTCACCGTCAAATAATATAAAACTTTTTTTTTTTTGTGATTGTATAGGCCAGACTTTAATTTCATTAGAAATGAGTATTTTTCTTTAATTTTGGCTACAATAAATCCCACATAAGCAGTTGTTGCATATGTCTGTTCTATTTTCTGTTTCGTGCAAACAAATGCAAATGAGATTACAACTTAGGATTTGTTTGGATATTTACAGTGAATGAAATATAATTGAGTGGAATGGGATAAGATGAAATGGAATGGAGTAGAGTGGAATAAAGTTTTAGTACTATTATTTAGATATTTAATAATGAAAAAAAGAAAAGTTTTCATTTCATGATTTTAAAACTGTAACGAAAACTAATGAAAACAAATAAAATGATAAGACTTTTTAATTGATTCAATTCCTTATTTTTCAATTTGAAAGGAAAAAAATTGAAGGTATAAAATAGAATAAAATGAAAATGGAGTCTACCGTATTCCATTTCATTTCATCTTATTTTTAAAAATTTAAATAATAATATATCTTATCATTTTATTTTATTCCTCTTATTTTCATTTCATACTATCACTTCAAATAAAACCTTACTCTTTTGGGCTGCACGCGCACACAAAGGTAAACTAGAAAGCATAATTGCTTATGTTGAATGTGTTCCAACTTGTTGACCCCCAAAAAAAAGAAGAAGAATGTGTTCCAACTACCAACGGTGTTTATTTGATTGGGTTGAGGAACCGTATCAAAAGTCAAAACTTATTTCTTTTTTTTAAAAAAAAAAAGAAAGAAGAAAGTTTTACTTTTTTGACTTGTAATGATTAAAATCTTTTTTCAAATGATAATTCTAATATTCAAACTTAATTTGTGTTATCGTAGTGAATTAATCATTATGACTAACCAATTTTAACTAATCATTTCAAAACATGAATTACATGTTAAATTGATAGAAAATCAAATAGAACGACATCATTTTAAGTTTAATGTTTAATACAATGATGTTTTTATAAATTTGTTATTCTAGAAAAGAAGTCAAACCAATTATTTTCATCCAAACCAACCCAATTAATCTTATCTGGATTGCTTTTTTCCTTTTAAACGTGACCTTACACGCTATTATGTTCAACCCAAGTCAAGTATGCAACGTAATTATTAGCAAAATCTTGCAAGATAATTTACCGATCACTTTTATAGTTTGGAATTAAAAAAATAATAATAGAGATCGAGTGGAAAGCCTAGAATCCACAATGTACAGAACACCTAAGATAATGATGAAGAAAGAGGCTCCTAAGAGGAATAAAAGATCAAGGTCCAATGGAACAAAGTGCTCAAAGATAACTCCTCAAGCATTACAAAGGATTTTCTTATGTTGATTTTTTTTTTTTATAAATTTTATAAAGGAAAGAAATGTCTTTCATTCTGTCATTCTCTTCCTATCGTAGACTTCACGTATCACAAGATTCCAGTGAGTGCAAAAGCAATAATATTATAATAGTATCCAGTTAAAAAATTTAAAAAAAAACTAATAACCGTAGTTACATAAGCAACCAAATAATTAAGTAAAGGATAAAATAAAAAAATTAAAATTTGAGCGATATTTATTTATAAATTTTGAAAATGACTACAAAATTCATCTATCATTAATTAAATATATTAAAAAAACTCATTTATCCGATGAATATATAATTTGACTAACAGAATACATCACGTGAGTGTCACGTGTTTGCATGAAATACATGTGACTACACAAAATGTCATATATGTAAGAAAGAAATTGTCAAAACTTGAAATTACAAGTTAAGTTGGGTGCTATATATTTTTGGATAATACTAGATAGATAAGAGAAAATATAAAATTACTATGTAGAACCATGTGGAAAAATATCAATATAATTTTACATATATATAATATGGGATTGTCAGCATCTTCCTATTAATTTTTATATTAGTAGATATTAATAAATTATACCTTTTTATTTCGGCAATAATATTTTATTTTTTATTTTTAAAAATAAAAAATTGAAGGAATATTTTATTAATTTATTTTTCTCTTTTTAAATAATTAGCTCTCTTATTCTTTTTTATTAATTTATTATTTCTTAAATATTTTTTTAACTCTATTGCTCTTCTTTAATAAGTTGGGAAAAAAAAGAAAGAGAAAAGTAATAATTAAAAGAAAATATTAATAAAATATTTTAAATTCTCTTAAATTTTTTATTTTTTGCATGACTAATTGAGCTATTGCTTGTAATTAAAAGTCTTATACATTCTCTTTTTTTTTTAACATTGATTGATATTTCACATGTATAAATCATGTCTATTAAACAAAAAAAAATATAGAACTATGTGATTATTAATCATAACAAATTTAGATATCCCGCTATTAAGGAACAAAAGAATTAGCATAAACTAGATGTTTGAATGACATATTACATAAAAAATACAACTGGGTGACTGTTAATCATGATGAATATAAATATTCTGTTATTAAAAAAAAAATTTAGCACAAAAATGATATGAGGTGAACTTCACAAATCACTTCATAGTTCATATTTACTTTCAAAGGTTTTGATGTACTTTTCCATAAACCAATCAATCGAGAAACAGCAACAACCAAAAAACTAAAACAAGAAGAAGAAGAAGAAAAAACACTTAAATAAATACAAAGAAACCGTGGAAAAAGACTTCACTCTTTCCTCTCATTTTCTTTGGTTCACATTCACACGATAAAATCAACCAAAAAAAAAATAATAAAGTTCACATGAGAAAAGACAAAAATGAAAACAAAAGAGATAACGTCAATATTTTTCCCGAAAGCATCTGGTCCTTTTCCGTTGCCTTTTTTCTTCTTAGTTCAAATGCAAAGCTCAACCAAAATTAATTTGAGTGGGTGATATTTGTGCAATTTTTTTCCACCAGTTTTAATATCGAACAAAAAGTTAGAAATTAAAAAAATATATGCAAAGCCAATTCTGTGCAAAAAGAAAAATTGTAAAAAACTAATATAATACTAAATTAACATGAAACTATCATGTTTCAATAATTTATCAATACATAGATTAACAAAAATTCTGTTTTTATCTATCACTGTTCGATTTTAATTTAGTTCCTTACTGAATATTTTTTAATTTAGTTCTTCATTAATGAAATTCATTTCAATTTGGTTGTTATGTGATTAAAATTTTACTTTAATTTATTTCATAAAAGACTAAATTAATAGAAATTTTCAATTAATAAGAGATTAAATTGTAAAGAAATGAAATAAAAACGATCGCATTAGTAATCGGTTAAAATAAAATTTTTCTCAACCTAGAATGCGTCATTAATTCATCAATGCATAGAATGCAGACAAAATTGTTTGACGCTGAAAAAGTCTCAAAATAAGTGGGAGCCGCAAAAATATTTAGCAATTAATTAAGTTGGAGAGCGAGAGGAGAGAGGTTGGTTTGTCCTTATTCTTTTTGTTTAGGTCATGTTTCTACTTTTTGTTGTGATTAATAAAGATTTTAATTTTGATTTAAAAATTTTATATTATTATTTAATTATAAAAAATTAAATTATTAAACAATTTAATTAAAATATTTATTATTTATTAAATTTAAATTTAATATATTATTAATATAATAATTTAATTACATGTTATTATATTTTTTATTTTTTAAATAATTATTATTTTAATTAATTTTTTTAAATAATTTATTAATACATAATTTAATAATAATATAAAAATTTTTAAATTAAAAATAAATTAAATCTAAATAATTAAATATTTAATAATATTTAATTAAATAATAATATACATTTTGCTCCAATAACGAATTATAATTAAATTCATATTACCACTAATATAGATATTCTTCATAATTTGCCATTTGACTTTATCATACCTGATTTGTACGCGTTGGTAGTGCCTGGCCCTCGGCATTCAATGGAACCTGCGGATTGAAACGTGTCAGGTGCTTCTGGTCAACCACAAACCCAACCTCATCACAGCCACCGTGTGTTTGGTTTCACGTTTGCCACACCCAAAAGCCCGTTCAGTCATAGCAAACGTGAGTTGACAAGTACCTTGTTTGGTTTTTCGTTTGCCTTTTTCTCTGACGTACTTTTTCCCTCAAACTCCCGTTTGTGCCAAAGTAAATTGGACTTGCTTATGGGGTGGGCGTTGGGCATTGAATATCTCATCATTCCTTCCAATATTCATCTTTCCAACTCTGACCTTCAGGATCTATTTCAAGTAGACGACCGTTTCCTTCTTTTTCTTCTTTTATCTCTTTTCCTTCGCTCTCTGTTCACACTGTTCCTGTCAACTTTTCTCCCGTAGTGCTGTCAACATTTGCACTGCCTTCTTTTTAATGACTGCTTCCTTTATTTTCTTTTTAAATTGTTTTTTTCTTTCTTTATTTTTTATTTTTATTTACTCTTAACACATGAGACAAGATTGATGATCGGAAATTGGTCCGCGGGAGGCAAAGGAGCATTCGGTGGATAAGGGGAGGAGATTTTTTGGGAGGACATATGTTTAAAATGTTATAAAATTATAAATAACCAATTATAACTCTTTTTTATTGAATAAATAATTTAAAATTTAAATTTAAATTTAAGTGTCAAAATTTTAATTTTTATAACAAAAATAATATAAAAAAAATTATCTAATATATAGAAATATAAAGAATAATAAATATAAAATATAAAATATGAACAAAAATAAAATAAGAGATAATATAGACAGAATAATATAAAGTTTATATTCTTTTTAATAATTATATATTTAAAAATAATTTTAATTGATATTATTTAAATAATATTTATTTTATTAAAATTACTTTTTACATAAAATTTTTATATATAAAATCACTTTATTATAAATTTATTTTTAATTAAATTTAAATTTATAAAATTAAATTTATTCAAAATTACGTTTATAAAATTTAATCAAAACAACACTGAGAACTAGGACCCACACAGACCACCTCGCTTGTCGGAATGGACGGCCGACAATGATCACAGCCATCACAGGCGTGTCACCCAGCAATGATGACTGTTCAGTACACTGGTCTTATATTCAGTAATGCAAAAGCCGCAGCAGAGAGCCCCTTTCGTCGACTTGGTCCTGGATTGATGGACGACAGGGGAAATCCGATAATCAATTGCTTATAAATCGCCGCTGAAGAATCTCCCATTGACATTTGACGGGTCTCTCTTTCTTCTTCCCTGAGACCCAGAAATTGCATGCTCTCTGTCTTAGGCGAAGAATTTTGTTTTGTTGTTGTTTCGCGAGTAAAATTGATAATCTTTTTTCATGAGCATGCTTGCTTTGCTTTCACTGAAGATCATTTTGCCCTTTCTCTTGGTTGGTGGGTTATCGTAATCAAATGCTTTCGGAGGGCCTCCAAAGCTAATCGCAACATTCGGTTTTCTGTTTCCCTTTTTTCCCTTTCTCATCAAGTCGTGGTTTTTTTTTGTTTACTCAATCTCTGTCCTTTTCATCTCTATCTCTCTCTCTCTCCCGTGCGATCATTTTTCTGGTACCGGATATTTATGAGGTGGAATCAACGACCGTGCAGAAGTGGGTTTCGGTGATAAAAAAGAGATTATGAGCTCGGACACTTGCTACTTTACCTCAATAGAGATTCCCTTAACCGTTGCTTTTTGTTCATCTTGCTTACCTGTGGTAGAGCTGCACGTAAGACGCTGTGAAGGCATGAATTCTGGTCACGATTAAATTAATGGCTATTTTTCTGCTTTAAGTGGTTGGCGTCGTATAGCACTCTGCAGTGGCAAGGAAGATATTTTTGTTATTAGTGGTAGTGGCATATTTGGAGTATTCGATGGTTCGGTATTAATCTCATTGGTTGAACGCAGAAAAAAGTAGTTGGTTCTGTTCGAATTATTACCCGGAAAGCCGAGGAGATTGATTCTTAACGTTGTAATTCTAGGTAATTTATTCTCCTTTTGTTTGCTTTGGCTTAATTGGAGTTACTTTAAACCTTATATTTTGATCCTTAGTTTCAAAGTTTGTTCAATATCCTGATGAATCGCATGTGTAGGTGTGTGACTGTTATACAGTATTATTTCGATTTCTTAGACCTGATTATTTTGATGTTTTCTTGATGATGTGGTAAACTTGCCTTCATTTAACTCTAGCGCATGTAGTATTTAATAATTACTGATACTGAGAAACGAGAATCAAGATGAGTTTTTATTTTTTTTAGTTCCTTTTCCCCTTTAATTTTATTGCAGCCTTCAAGTTTAGTTTGAAACCTGTTGAATTCAACTTAGAGATGAAAAATTAAACAATATTGTCGCTTTGCAACATGCTAACATAAACAATAGGTAGAAATAATAGGTCAGAAGAGAAGATAAAATCCACTACTTCTAACTCTTCAATTTAGGCGATGAAGATACTGTAGTTTTACTTTATTGGCAGGAGTATTCCAACAAGTTCTGTTCTTTCCTAGTGGCTTTTGTTCTTTGTATAGTATTAAGGATGCACAAATCTGTTATGCTGCATAAGTATATATTACAAACAATTCTTAGCATGGTGCATATGCCACTTGATCTGGGAAGGTATATTTATGCTTACTTTCATGTTGGTGTTTTGAGATGAATACTATCTGTTGTACTTATACTCTTTTGTGGTACACTTTATAATGTTAGGCATATAGCTTTTCATTTAGCAGTTTGGTCAGTCATTTGTTCCCAAAGTTATTATGCTGCACGTTGGAAGCATAACATAAAATAAGCTTGATATTTCACAATATCAGTAATGTCATCTTTCAAGTAGTACGAATAATTTTGTTCAAAGAAGTGCATTGACTAGCTTAATGTTCTTTCCCCTTTCTAATTTGTTGCTTTAGGACAATCCCCTGAATGGGAACTGATGGTGGTGAAGTAGCGGAGACATTACCAAATCCTGGCTCCTTTAAGGTAGAAAATATAATTGAATTTCACTCTTATGTTTTAGTGAGGATTTTTTTGTGAAATTGTACTTTAAGTACCTATTATATTGATTCAATTATGATAAAAAAATTTAGAAGCTTTTTACTCAGTTAGTCATTAGGTTGTACTTTTCAAATTAACGGGCTTTGTTTGCTTTGCTTGCTTTTTTTTTTTCTTTATGGTGTTTATTTGAGCTAGAAGAAAAAGCAGCTGACCTTGCAACTTGGCATTTTCATTTGAGATATCTAGGTGCCTTTTCAATTTCACTTGGATATTAGAACCAATCATTCTATTGATTGTAATTCATGTTAACAGGTACATGGTACAATGTGCACGGAACTCATGAAATTAGTGGATAGAATCTTAAGGATATTTCCAGATATTGAGGCGGCACGGCCTCGATGCTCATCAGGAATACAGTCCCTGTGTTTGCTAAACAGCGCAGTTGATAAAGCCAAACTACTTCTGCAACATTGCTCTGAATGCAGTAAACTCTACCTGGTGCGTAGTTTCCTATTATTTAGCTGGAGAAAGCTATATAGCTTTCTGTAATCTGCATCAAATATATCTAAAACAACTCAGGGAAATTGGGCTACTATTTCTTTTTCATGAAGGTTCAAAATTTTTAAACAGTTTATCTTATAGTTTTCTGTTATATCAGAGTTATGCAAAGAGTTGGAATGTAAGTTTATCACTAAAAGAAAAATATGAGTGACTAAAAATACATATGATGTTATCAATGAATTATACTAGCCGGTTGCATGATAATTTCATTGGTTTAAATATTACTTTCAGGCTGTGACGGGGGATATAGTACTCTCAAGATGCCAAAAGGCAAGAAAATCATTGGAGCAAAGCTTAATCCAGATTCAGGATATGGTTCCAGTTATGTTGGCTGCAGAGGTTAGTCAAGTTAGCTTCCCTATTCAATTTCCATTGTCCAGTACCCTGTCCTCATATTCTTTTCTTACACTGCCTTTTGAATCAGGCACTTCTCATATATCAGTAAGCGTGCTGGTGCTATTGTTATTGTGTAATTATTATGATCCTTTTAACTGGGGCTTAAGCCGTCCAATAAAATTGTGATTTGGTTGTTAAAAATAGCAAACAATCCACACAATATTGAAGAATTCGTTTTCTAGTTTTGAGTAATGTTGATAGCCCCATATTTCTGGATAGAATTTATTGTAGTTATGAAAACAGCACATTAACTACCTGTCTGCTATTTTTATCACTTTATTTTACTTTTTGTAACGTTATATCCATCTGAAACTTCATTTTAATGCTCTAGTTGGCGCTGAAATGTCTCTTGCAGATTTCTCGAATAATTGATGATCTTGGGTGTGCGACATTTGTCCTGGATTCGGCTGAAGAAGAGGCTGGGAGGGTTGTGAGAGAGTTGCTTCAGCAGGGTGATACAGCCTCAGATTCAACGGATGAATCTGAAATTAACGCTCTTCAGGTTGCAGCACCAAGACTTAAGATTACATCCCCAAAGGCCGTCTTAATAGAGAAACGATCCATTAAGAAGTTGCTAGATAAAATTGGACCAAATGACCAGAAAAAACAGATGATCTTGAGATATCTTTTGTATCTACTGAAAAAGCATGGAAACTTCATCATGGGAGAACAAATGGAGAACGTCTACTCCTGTTGTGAAGAACCAATTGAAACTGAGAACTCTACTCATGATTCTCTACGAAGCCATCTTGTTGACTCAGACCCATGCAACTATGGTCTGTATAGAACTCACACCAGTGAGTTGGGTAGAGTTACGCTCCCCGAGGAATATAAGTGCCCGATATCTTCAAGGTTGATGTATGATCCTGTTGTCATTGCTTCTGGAGTAACATATGAAAGGATGTGGATACAAAAGTGGTTTGATGAGGGTAATGATATATGCCCAAAAACAAGAAAGAAACTGGCCCATATGGCATTGACTCCTAACATTGTCGTGAAGGACTTAATATCAGAGTGGTGCAGAAATAATGGAGTCTCCATTTCTAACCCAAGTAGGCAAGCAGAAGATTTTCACTCATGGGATGCTTCCTCCATTTCCATTAAGAGTTTTGGAAGCTCTATGAATGATTTAAACTTGCCAGTGGATCTTAGTAACGTGTCACTTGGATCGTTGGATGGTAGTTATAGTTCAGATGCCTCACATGCTAAGACCACTCATGGCTTAAATTTGATGTCAATCAAGACTAGTGACAATTCTGACAGTCATCAATCTCATGCAGAGATACATGATACAGATTTGATGCTTTTGTCTAAACTCCATGATCTTCAATGGGATTGTCAATGCCAGGTTATTGAAGATCTGAAAAATTATTTGAAATCCAATGGCCAAGCTCTTTGTTCTGTGTCATCTGAAAATTTCATTAAACCACTCATCAGATTTCTTAGCAGTGCATATGATCTGCGTGACGTAAAAGCTCTGAAAGCTGGAACTCAGCTGCTGTTGGAATTTGTGAACAACTGCAGGTACGATTTATTTTCCCCTTTCTCAATTTGGTTCTTTGTACATTGCTAGTTAATTTAGTTTGGTTAAGTTTATCTAATTTCATTTTTCTGGTGGGTTGTGTGAAAATTAATTGGCATATATCCTTTTGGAAGAATAATCACTCGGTTTTGAATAAGAAGGAAAACTTCTTGTATTGAACTTTTCTTTGTAAGCGTGGTTTTTTTTAATACTCAAACTCGTTCTGGATCCCTGGCTGATACATTAAGATTTGGGTATCATCCAATTTAAAGGCTTGAATGTGGATAGTTGGAACATATTTGGTGGATTTACTGCCTGCAAGTTTTTTTTTTTTAAATTAAAAAAAGTTGCTTCCTGACTTAAAATTTCTGGCTTGCTTTCTTTAGCTGTGACCTGCTTTTGATATTGGAATGACTTTTTTTTTTTTTCTGATTTTCACGCAGAGATTGTCTGACTAATTTAAGTGAAGATACATACAGTATGTTGGCAAGTTTTCTTGATTCAGAAGTGATAGGAGAAGCTCTTGCCATAATGGAAGAACTGTCTGGGTATTGGTATAGTAAAGCTAATATGGCAGCATCCAGTGCACTCACTTCTGTTTTCAGTATCCTTGATTCCGATAACAGAGATTTCCAACAACAAGCTATTAGAATAATATATAATTTGTCCTTCAATGGTGAAATTTGTCCCCACATGGTATCTCTCGCATGCATCCCAAAAGTGCTGCCATTTTTTAAAGACGGGGCCCTTTTGAGGTACTGTTTATGTATATTGAAAAATCTGTGTGATACTGAAGAGGGTAAGAATTCTGTTGCTGAAACTAAAGGATGCATATCCTCGGTTGCTGAAGTACTTGAAACTGGCAGTGATGAGGAACAGGAACATGCACTGGCTGTTTTTGTCTCCTTATGCTCTCAACGTTTGCACTATTGTCAGTTGGTTATGGAAGAGAACATCATCCTTTCTCTTTTCTATATCTCCAAGAATGGAAATGAAAAAGGAAAGGCAAGTGCGTTTGAACTGCTTCGTCTTTTGAGGGATGTTGACAATGTTGAAAATGAAGATTGCTTTGAACCAAATCTCAACACTTCTCGAGAGTCTAACAATCAATCTCAAGAAAAGAAATCATCAAAGAGATCGACACTTTTGAAGAAACTATCACCGTTCTCAAAATCCAGTTCACATGCATCAAAAACCAAGAGATGAAGCTGAATTCCTCTGCATGTCAACCCATAGTATCCTTGAGATCCCTATTATGGGCACTACAGGTTATGTGCCTGTTAAGAGCCATTTTGGATTGCTGGATACAAGAAATGTTGTTTAGATGGAGCCTTAATCTGTGTGGGTATATGGGTTGTGCCTTTCATGCACTTTATGCTAAATCTCATCTTGTAGCATTTGTCAGTCTAAATATTCATTCACAATGCGTCTGCTGCTTAATTTTGCACTGTAACTTCAGGCTGCATGATGTATAGTTCTAATATATGGTGTATTCTTTTGACATTCCAAGTTAAGATAGTCGAGAGCTTTCCCTTTTCCCCCTCCTGTCAACATACTAGAGACCAATTATCCTTTTTTTTTTTTATTGTACATATGTTGAACACATATATTTTGAGCACTGATTGTAAAGTAGATATTGATGTAATGAAGGCTTTAGGTTATTGCTTGGGAAAATTTGATGGTAGTTTTTGTTGGTTTTTTTTTTTTTTTGGGTATGATAATGTTGTACTCCCACATTGTTAACAATTGTACCAAAAAGAATGCTGACAAAAATGAATCATAAATTAAGTATAAAAAGATAACGTCATTTTTTTAATACAGAATTTTCATTTTCATTTTGCTTCTGAAACTGCCCATACATCATACATGCATAACACATAAGTTTTTCTTCTTTTCGACAACTGTATAATAAGCACATATTTGATTCTGTTTAATTTTTACACAAAAGTAAAATAAGCTATTCCATCTGATGAAAAAAGAGAAAGCCCTCCAAATTGAAACAGTCAACAGAGCTATTCATAGTTGCTGCTGTATATACTTAACTAGAAAATATATGGTAATGTTGTGCATATATAATTATAATTAAGATATGTAATTATTGAGTTTAGTTTCATTTCCATGAATAATTAATTTATATATTTTTTTAAAACAAGAGTCACTTAAGCTTATTTAAAGTATTGGGTGTGATGAATTTATGCAAAACTAATAGTTTCAACTTTTTTATTGTAAAAAATTATGTCGTGAAAAATACGCTGGCAAATATGGAATTGAACATGGTTTACCTTGATTTAAATTGAAGAAAAATTTGTCACTAATAATATGAGATTTTGTTTTCTTACTTTTTTTTTAGCACAAACAGACAAAGAAATAATAAAAGTTTTATTTATTTATTGATTTTACGTGCATCCCAGAAATAAATATCAATTTTGCTCTGTGGGTTAATTATACTGATTTGGTGAATTGATTTTTGCTATGTTACAGTTAATTGTTCTTTATGTGGATTTCAAGTTTGATGAGAGTTATACGCTAAGCAAAAGGTTTCTATCCATGAGGGTGATGGCTTCCACAACTTTAAGGTAAATATCTCGAATTCGTATGGATTGATAATCAATTTGGTAAATCTGATCATGTAATGACTTTGCGAGCAATTTTAGGAGATAAAAACTGTGGAACTTGTCAAGCCAACTGGTTGGGTTATCTATCTATCATTATGTGGTGTTGATCGTCAGTTTATAATTTGTGTAGGGATTCATCGGTTTAGATAAATTAAGTTTATGTAACAATTTAAATCAATGAAAATATTCTTGATTTATAGCAAAAAAAAAAAGAAATTATTTGTATAGTGATTCATAAATTAGACATAAAAATAGCTGTGTCTTTTTTTCATGACCACACTATAGAATCCTAATCCTAAGAATGTGGAAAATTCAATTTGGAGTAAAGACGGATTCATGGGAGCCTCCTAATTAATGTTAAAAGATTAATTCTGGTTATATAAGTTTCTATTTCACAGTGCCATCATAATAGCAATGATTAAAATATGTTTGAATTTTGGAGTGATGAAATTGGCCTGGCCGGTGGACTTTTTTTTTTTTTTCTGTGTTTATATTGTGTTTGTACTAATATAGTACTTCTCCCACTGATCATCTAAAGCAGTAACTGAATTCTTGGCCAGTGTTGCAGAATTTTCACTACTTAATTGGTCCCCAAAGGCGAAGCCTTTAATCTTGGTTTTGTTCCATGCTTGGGGATTAAATATCCTTGGAATTTGTTTGGAAGACACTGCCCGGGGTATGGGGACCTAATTGTAGATTAAAGATGTAGTTGCTACTTCCTTTATACGTTTTTATTTGTTATTTAAGATTTTTATAAAAAAATTTAAAAAAAATTATTAAATAGTTTTAATTGTAAATAAATTTAATTCAGAATAATAAAATTATTTTTTTATCACTTTATTAATATTTTTTTAATATTATCAAATGATAAATTTTTTAAATAAAAAAAATTCTCTTATATAATATATAAAAGGAACCAAAAAAATAATATGGAATACATAAATGTAATAAACAATTCCTGTTTCATTCATTAAACTTGGAAATGTCACTGCCGCTTCACTGGTGATAACTGGAATAAAATTATATAGCATGCAATAATTTCTCTTAAAATAAGCGTTTATCTTCCGCTTCCAATTTTTGAATCAAGACAACCTAGTGTTAAACTGCAGATTAATCGAAGGAAGCTGCTCACTAAGTGATTCGTGCATTGCTGGAGATTGGGGAGCTGTTTCCAACATAACGAGAAAGTATACAAGATATATTTTCTGGTATTAGTAATTTAGTGCGTTGAGTTCCCCTTCTGACGAGCAGAATCCAGCGGCAACTTGGGTATTTTTGCTTCCAAAATTCTAAAAATTCCCCGTTCCCCAATCCTACTTGAATATTTACTAAATGGATTAACTAAAATTATGTGGTTGTAAATGTAATGAAATCAATTATTTAAATATAAATGTTCTTATATGTTAAAAAAAAATTTAATTAACAGTAAATTCCACAAGATTTAGAAAAGTGACGACTTCACAAATTAAATAACAAAAAAAAAAAGAAGATATATGAGACTTGGCAATGTCAGTACAGTGGTACAGACGGGGAATAATAGGTTTTTCTTATTATTTTTTCATCCGGTCCTTCATACAACGGAATTTTTACTAGCTCTTATCCCACCCCCAATAGCATATTGTTATAATACGTTTGTTAAATGATAATATTGAACTACAGTCTCCTTTTCCTACTCAGATTATTAGTAACTTGTAGGAAAAACTGGAAACAAAAACAAATGCACATCAGCCCAGAACTGGATGGCTAAGTAATGAGAGCTACCCGTTGAAAAAGTACTAACGATATTTAGCTCTTGCTAGAAGTGTGCACGAGCTAAACATCTGCTGGATGACAAATGGTCACCATCTCAAAGGAAAGCGACCATCATCAGCAAAGAATATCTCCAACTTAAAATTCAAAATTAAAATATCAAAAGATTCATTAGTGAGGAATACCATGCGACTATAATATTATAAAATCGACTAAACATTTAACTTAATTTTAGTTGCAGGACCATGAAACAGCATACAGGTTAAATTCCAGAATCAAAAACTAACACAAGGGGAAAATACTAATGACTGCATGGCTAAGATTGTCAGCTGCCTGTAACCATGCTTGATGAACTATGCCTAGCATACATATATATATATATATATATATATATATAGAACAAACCAGCACATGATGATCACAATCCAGAGACATGGCTCTCATTCACAGGCTGGTTTAGTATCAAAGCTGCTCAAGCAGACGGCAAAGGCTTGGAAGGCAGAGAGTGGATAACGGTAATCCATGGTAAATATGTCTTTGCCAATCTTTCCAAACTGCAAGATTACCTTTTCTTGCTCTGTGGTAGAAACATTATGAGATGGATCAACAGCAGCCACAAGTTGGAAGTTCTTAACAGAAGCCACTGTAACACGACCCTTGAAGTTTAGGCACCAGCACTGCAGCTGCTCATGCCATCTGGGAGCCTTGTTTTTAAGTACCAGAGGCTCAACCGAGCCTTGGTTCAGTACTGGTAGCTCTGAGAGGCCTGCAGGGTTTAAATCCGTAATTGGACCTTTTCCTTTCAGTGCCGGTGAGGGAGAAAAATGCTCATCAGGGATTTCAGGAAAAGATGTTGGTGTTGGGGCAGTGCCACCTTCCTGAATAGCTGAGACAGGTATGAAGTTCATGGTGCAGTGCATTCTTCTTGGCCCTCTTGTGCGGAGTACATTGAGCTCATAGGCAATGGTGCTAACAATATAGTTACATGCTGGAACTCTTGGAGACACCTGCTTAGAGTGAAATCTCCTACTAGAACGACTATTTGGTTGAATTCCAGCTCCATGTGGAGGTTGGCTGTCGTATATAGTGAACTTAGTACCCAAAAAATTAGACCTGCCAAAGGTTTGTTATCAAGTTGCAGATATGATAAGGGGCAAGGTGAAATATTGAAAAGAAAGCAAGTCAAGTTTCTATCATCCAACACTTGCCTCAGTTTACCAACATATGTGTTGCTGGACCGAGAAAAATCATCTGCAACCAAAGATATGACAAAGTCTGTGCCTGTTGCTCTTCTTATCTTTTTGGCAGCTAGTAACAACTTGTCATTCTCGTTCTCCGCTGTATAATTAAAACCAAAACAAAACAAGTTTCTTAAATATCATTTCAATAACTCATTCTATCAAACCTCATAAGATAGTCAACAGGGAGGAAAACAAAGCCAAAATTGGCTTTGGGTGTATCCATAGGTTTTGCCAATTTCTGTCCCAAATAGCTTTTAGATGTAATATATATATATATATATATAATTAAAACCAAAACAAAACAAGTTTCTTAAATATCATTTCAATAACTCATTCTATCAAACCTCATAAGATAGTCAACAGGGAGGAAAACAAAGCCAAAATTGGCTTTGGGTGTATCCATAGGTTTTGCCAATTTCTGTCCCAAATAGCTTTTAGATGTAATTATATATATATATATATATATATATATATATAATAAAACCAAACAAAACAAGTTTCTTAAATATCATTTCAATAACTCATTCTATCAAACCTCATAAGATAGTCAACAGGGAGGAAAACAAAGCCAAAATTGGCTTTGGGTGTATCCATAGGTTTTGCCAATTTCTGTCCCAAATAGCTTTTAGATGTAATATATATATATATATATATATATATATATATATATATATATAATTAAAAACCAAAACAAAACAAGTTTCTTAAATATCATTTCAATAACTCCATTCTATCAAACCTCATAAAGATAGTCAACAGGGAGGAAAACAAAGCCAAAATTGGCTTTGGTGTATCCATAGGTTTTGCCAATTTCTGTCCCAAATAGCTTTTAGATGTAATATATATATATATATATATATATATATATATATGTATATAATTTCATGTAAAGCAAAGTGCATTCTGCTCCCCGGTATATGAACATTAAAAATGATATGGATACCAAGTAATCCATTTGAGAACAGACTTACGAAGACGATGACATTCAGAAAAAATGACAATGATAACGAATGTGGTGTAAATGATATTAACATATAAAGAAACCCACATATTTAGAGCAAGGAACTTGCAGCTCAAATTCAAAGTCATTAATGCCAAGTTATGAAGAGTAATTTAAAGATGAGAAATTTGACACCCCTTCTCTTTTTAAAAAGGAAGGGAATGCATCAGCAATGAAAGAAACTTACATGGCATCAGACCAAAGTACAATAGATATGTAGAAGCTTCTCTGTTCCTCCTGATAAAGCACTGTATTGGAGAATCACGAGGACCCGGCTATTCATACACATACAGGAAAGGGAACATAAGAAATAGAAAAACCTCAAGGGACAAGAAGAAAAAAGATTGGGCCAGAAAGGAGGTGCAGAGTTTATTACCTGCTTCAATGAAATAGGAAATGTGAGCCTTCCACATTGCTCAGGAGTCTTGACAATCTCTTTTGTAATGGTCCTCCATGATTTACATACTGAAGCACAAAAAACAATGACAACGCGTGCAGGCCAAGATGTCTCACTCTCTTCAACCCTCCGGATTATGTCCATAAGCAACTCAGGTGGTACATTTGCCCATTGTCCCGGTTGTATTGGTTCAAATGGAGCTGGAGTGACGTCGGGAACGATGTGTGACTTTGTCCGACCATGCCATTGCTTGGCTTCTGCACCTCGCCTTGATATGCTACCTATCCCATCTCTCATCTCCTTGAGTTCTCGTACTATGCTTTTCAGTGACATGTTTGCACAGCATATCAATCTTCCTTCCAACACAAATCTGCACCAATCGTAACAGAATTGAATTATTTCTCCCCACTCTTGGGGTGGGGAAATATGCTTATGACTTCTGAGAATGTGACCTCTACCAGTTTTCTGATACTAACAGGAAGACAAAGGCTGATAATGGAACAAAAAAAATCAAAAACTAAAAAATTATTGCCACAAAATGTCAAGATCAAAACTTTCCCCGTTCTCATGAACTAGACAATTTCCCTTGCCCATAGGCGAGCTCTGCAAGCTTCTTTTTCCAATCCTTCAAACTTCTTTGAAATCACAGACGTCACAAAAGGTAACACATTTTGCCATCAAGCATCAACATAACAAAGCGAGAACCTAATTTATCTTCCCCTCCCCCAAATTGGAAAAAATAAAAATAAAAAACAAAAAAAAACAAAAAAAAAAACAAAGCGAGAACTTCTATGTCGTAAATTGTGAGTTGTAACTATTTGCAGATACCATGGCCTCGGCGATCTAAGAAGAACCCAAGCCCCATAAATTCCGGTAATCAACCAGAATGCAGAATGATGAAGCACAAATTTCTTGAAAATAAAGATTGAATTAGATAAAAGGAACCAACCTTGAAGCGAAGAACGAAAAGATCGATCGCACCAAATCAGCTAAAAATTAAAACCTCCGGGGAAAAATTGTCAGAGAGAACACAAGCGATCAGAACGAAAGCCTCTAGAATTCGGATCCATAATCGACGGGGGATCCCAAATCGGAGAAAAACCGCCGCAACCCAGAAAAGGTGACCGTGTCCTTAGATTTTATAGCGAAAGTTGCAAGATCGAGCGCCCGTAGCTTGCTCCGCCGCCAATCCCAGCACCACCGGCAGCAGCACCACCGCCACGGCTCCCACTAAGTCCCGGAATCATGTCGCTTGAATCGGATCCAGCCTTTATCTTTTCACCATCTTAATTTAGTAATCTGTTGCTGAAAGTGAACCATAATTTATTAGAGGAAATCTAGTGCCTCCATCCACACTGCTCCCAAGCTCTAACATTCGTACACGTGGCATCGTTACTTGATTAGATTAGAAGAAAAAAAAATAAGTGTTGATTAGGATTAACGAATCGTATACCCGCACAAGAAAAAAGATTAGTTATTTACTTATTTATTTGAAAGGACATATATACATCGAGCAACCATTTTTGTTTATAATGATTTTATATTCATACATATAATAATATTTAAATTACATTGAACTCTATTCGCTTAAATTTTTTTTAACAGACAATTTTTATTTTTTGGTAATGAACTAATACAAATTTTTTGTACATTACAAATAGCAGTTTAAAATTGGTCATTTATATTCAAGTATAAGAAATAATTTATGACCCAAGTTAGTAATTACTATTTCAAATTTATTATGTTATGTAGTGGATGATGTATGTAATGTTAAAAATGTTTAAAAATATATTTATGGATAATGGCCGTCTTATTGAAATTGACAATTTTTTATTACTGTACCTCTCTATTAATTCGGTGTAAGTGGATTATTGCATAGTAAAATTTTTTGCAAATTTACAAATATGACTTGAATTTGATACTTTTCTGTCTATTGTTATTTATTTTGTAATAGATTTTTTATTTAGAAATATATGTTTTTTTGATACTTTTTTGTTCATTTTTATTTATTTTGTAAGAGATTTTTTATTTAAACATATATGTTATTTTAAAATATTAAAAAATTATTAATTATTTTTTTAATTTTAATTTTATTTTTTAATGAAAAAATAATAAAATAAGTAAAATTGAAAAAAATAATTAATAAAGTAAAAAAAATAATTTAATCATAAATATAACTAAATTAATATTTTTTTATAATTAAAATTATTTAATAATGTTATTAATTTTTGTATAAAAATTTTTAACGATAAATAAAAATAAGATATATTTCATTTATTGATGTTGATATAAGAAATAAGAACTAATTAATTACATCTTGTAATTGAACCAAATAAACAAAATTAGGTGATTTTTTTTTTTAGCTAACACCGTAGAAAATTGGAGGACAGTTCAAAGTACAGCTGGATATTGATGGATTACATTCACCAATAACAACGTGCAAAGTAAGTTTTAATGGTTGTCTTGTTTCCTACCATAAAAATACAAATAAATAAATAAAAATGAAAGAAATTAGAATTCTCTCATATTTTATTCTGTTAAAAAGATAAAAACAAAAAAAATTAAATATAATCAGTGAATTTATTCATAGACGCGTATAGTAGTTAGGCTGAAAAGGCTTTAACAGTAAACACAATAAATAATGTGTCTGAAATAGATTAAAAATTTAAAATAGAACAAGAATGAGACAAGGAGAGAATAAATAAGTTATATATTAATTTAAAATATAGTTAGAAAATAATATTTTGAAAATAAGCTCAAGATTCTAATATATTATTGATTATTTTTTAAAAAAAAATTAGCTGAATTTTATGTAATAATTTCAAAATATTGAAAAGAAAGCCACTGACTTGAAGTGGTTCAGACTTCAGAGTGTATGGACAAGGAAGAGGAGAAGGAAACAAGCAATGGTGGAGGATTGGAGCCAGCAAAAGAACACACTTCCCACTTGCACGTGCTGCATCTCCATTGCCCCTCTCCTATCCATTCGAGAAGAGTGGCGTGGCCCTTCTCAGTGCTTATTTCACTTGTCATCGAGAGTTTTGTCATTATAAATTTAAATAGAATTTTAATGGCTTTGCATTTTATTGTTTTTTTTTTCTAATTTATTGAAGAATTATCAATTTAACATTATGCTGTTCAAAGTAGAAACTTGTTCCTGATAGTGGGGCTTGGTCAAATTCAGTACTCATATTTGAAACTGAATCTGGAAAGGGAGCAGCTGGCAATGGCATTATCTTCTCTTCTCTTTTGGTTTTTTTTTCTTGGCAAAAAATGAGTGGATAATATATTTTATTTTATTTATTGATATTTTAATTCATTATTGCCCATTTTATTTGACATCTCATCCCCGTTTGTGAAGCGTTGGTTTTTAGTGCCCGTACCAAATGATTTGCACTTAAAAGAAGCTTTTGATTTGCCGATATGTTTGGACATTACAGTGCACCCACAAATATAATTCAAAGTTCTGTCTATTTTTTGAGGCAATATATTAAATTTAACAAAATATAATAAGAGTCGAATCTTTTTTCTTTTCAAAGATGCGCATCATGACTCACTAAAATTTAGAAAATTTAATAATTTTAAATTCCTGTTTCTATATTTTATAAATCTCATGTATATGCTGACTAAAATTTGATTTATCATCCTACAACACATTGAAATCTTAAATTATGAGTATTTAAAATTAAAAATTAGCCTCACTTCATCTCCAGCCACTAGTCTAGGATAGAATTATAATAAAAATAATTGTTACAGGGGTGAAAATAGGAATAAGAGTTTTAAAAGAAAAATTTAAGTCATGGGCTAAACATATAAATTATAATAATAAAAATGTAAAAGATAATTTTAGATATTTAGGAGACGCCATGCTTACATAGTCCAACTACCTAGTGACTTTGGACCAGAATAAGTTAAAAGTTTTTTAATTGAAAATTTAAATTAATAAAATTGTAAATAGTTTAGAGCATTTTGTTAAATATATTAAAGTTTTTTTTTTTAATTACCAAGTTATCGGGTAACTGTAATGCATTGAAATTGATAGCGAATTTTTTGTTATATGCGGGACTTGTAAGTGGATTGTGTTAGGTGGGGGAGCACAAAACATTGGAAAAACATTTTTTGATGAGCTTAATAAGAAATCAAACTTTTAAGTTAACAGGAGTATGAGCCAGTAATAAAGAATTTAAGTAATTTGCACTGAGTTATATGTTTTTTTTTATATGTTTAAACTTATATGTTATTATTTTAAATATAAAAAAAATTACTTGTGTTGGTTTGACGTCACTTCTTAATAAAAAATTTTAAGACATTATGAATCATTTTACTTACTTTATCACCTTAAAGACATTATAGATGATTCTATTTATATGATCATTTACATTTGAATTTCTAACAATTTATTTCTTAACTGTCTCTCAATTGTTAAGTCAAGAAAGAACTCAAAACACAAAAAAAATCTCATTTTACGGGCTTAACAAGAAATTATACCATATTTTAACACAAAATATTAAGATATTAGATGCACGAGTCATTCTAATTACATAATAATGCATTAATTCTTTTCCAATGTCATCACTTGTAATTGAATTCCTAACAGATTTTACTTAATAAATAAAATTGTGCAAGTCTAAATATAATTAAAGGTATCTAGTCTCTCCCCGCACATGTCATGGTTATGAAATTATAATTTATAAAGTTAGACGCATTTTAGGGTAAACAGGGGACGAGAGATCAGAATGCTCACAATAATAATTAAATTTTTAAAAATAATGCATCTTCTCAATTTAGTGCACCAGTGCAATCGCCTACTTGGCGCAATGGAATGTGCTTGTTGGTAGATTGACAGGGTGTGGGAAAGATTAATAACAGCTTTGTTTTAATGATAAAAGTTGTTTTTGATAAATTAAAACATATTTGATATTAAATGTTTGAAACTGGTTATAATTAGTGATTATATATGATACATTGAAAAACAACTTTCTTTTCAGCTAAATTTTGAACATTGAAAATTTAGAACATTTAGAACAATTGTATAAAACAGCTCACCTATAACAATTTATTTTTTTATTTTATTCTCATATCAAATATAAACTTAAAGTAATTAAACATAAAATTAATTTTAGTATATATATATATAAAATATGTGCTTGAATTAATTTATTTTATAATTAAAATAATTTATAATCAATTTTTTTAAAAAAAAATTTAAAAAGTAATTTATTTATAATTAATTTATTCTAAATATACTAATAATTTATTATTAAAATAATTTATTTTTTCACCGCTAACAAACACACACTGACTAGCTTAAGCCAAACTCAACCAGCTTCGTTTAAGAGTCTAAGAGGAAGCTCCTATTGGAGTTACTCGCAGGACAGGGTTTTGGAAGCCCTGGGCAACGCGTACGGCAAATAATTTTCCCAGAAAAGTGCAAACTCAAACCAAAATCCAATATACCGCAACACTACATTTCTATTACCACCATTCTCCTCGTCTCTGCCTTGCTCCTCCTGGTCCTCGCCATCCTCTTCTAGGAGCCACCAAAGAATTGAATTCCACAAGATCAAGAAGCCGTCGCTGTCACCGCCTCCGCCGGAGGCAAGGCCAAGTTTGACTCGAACGGCGTTGATTCAACAGAAGAATAATTCCAAGAACTAGGTGGAGGAATATATTGTTATTCGCTAGCTAGTGTGGACTTGCATTGCCCTGCGGCAACAACGGCGATTGGTTCCTATGTATCAAGAAAGAATTGAATGAATTTAAGATACCTCGAATGAATATGTGCCTGAAGATATTCATTTGTTTGTCAACGAGTCACTGTTGTCTAGTCCTTTGAATTATGAGTTCACTGCATAATAATTAGTTGTTGTTGATATCTGAAGGGCTTTTCCAGTGTGTGCACATTGATAAAGTGTAGAAGTAGAACAATTTCATTTACTTAAACTTTTTCCTTTTCTAATTTTTTTCTACCTTGTTTCCGTCAAAATAAGAAGTGTAAGCACACTTGGAGTATTTATTAACCTGCCAAAGACACTCCAACGCTTAAAGATGGTATAAATTTACAAGTAAAATGATAAGTTTATTTACTTAAGGGGTTGTCCTGTATTTATAAGTAAGGAGTTTAAATCTTTTTCGAAAATTTTACAGCTGGTGATAAGCCTTTAGTGAAGATTTATCCTTTGTGTTTATCTTATTCCAAAGACTTATTTAAGTTATCTAATATGGTTGTGAGGTGATAGACATTACTATGTCACCTTAATTATTATTTACATCACCTCGCGGTAGGCCTTTTTATAATTATATTGAACATACCTATTTATTTTTCTTAGGACGAACGAATTTAATTTTTGACGACCTCTTGAATCTTCGAATCCAACAAACAAAAACTAGCTAGACGAGCTGTTACATATTTAAACAGTTAACTTTGTTCAAAATCCATTTTAGTGTCCCAATAATTCAGAAGAATTTCTCAACTTGTGTAGAGTGTAGACTAAATTTATACAAAATTTTCAAAGGATAAAATAAAAACCCTTATCGTATATTTAATATGAGAATAAAATAAAAATAAATTTTTATGGATGAAATTTATATACAGACGATGCAGGTTAGTGGTCTATGCCCTCACCGCCCTCTGGTGAGGAGTGAAGTATATTTGAGTAGGTGGAGATACAATACAACCAATTTCACGAAGGCAAATGAATTACGTATTTATTTACGAAAATTTTATGTACAGATGAGATGACAAGAGTCACTGGCCACGGCCACAGGCCTTACATTTCTTAACGGTTTGACGTAGCAGTTTCTTATATCTATTGTTGTTCATTTCCAGCGACAATCTAATCTGGTCCCAAGCAGAAAGTAGTCCACAAATGAAGGATTCTCAGTAAGGATAAACGACATAAAACAAGCAAACATTTCTGTTAGGAGAATACGCCTAAAATAAATAAACAAATAAATAAAAAGGCTACAAGCAAACTCTAGTATGAGTTACATTTCTGACTCAACCACGTGGTAATTGGTAATCTTCAATTAAGAGGTAGAATAAGATGAATTTTCCAATGGAAAGGATTCGGTTGGCAGCACACACAGACACAGTTTAGCTCTCCCTACAGTTACAGTTTGCCATTAAGACATTACTTCTCCTTAACGAAAAAGCTTTAGCCCAATGTATAAGGTTGGTTTGGTCTCATGTACCTCTCACTTTCAGGCCACATATTAACGGAAATTCATTAATAAAACTGATTCATGCGTGTGAATATTTTTCTTCGCCTAGCAATCTCAGTCTCTACGGCATTCCAAAGGCCTTGAAGTCCTTATCAGTATATCGCTTACAAGCCTTGATGTAAAACCCTTTCACTACCTAATCACCCTCGGGTTTTATTTTATCTTTTCTTTAACAAACTGATTAGTCCAACCTACCTTCACACAATATGTATAAATACTACTTCACCATCTTTCTTCACCTCCATGATCTCATCCACACAGAATCAAAGATATATACTAAATAGAAGTTGTCTACGAGCAACAGAATGGCTGGCTTGGGCTTCTGCAGTCACACATCTTGGTTAATCATTTTTTTCGGTTTTCTCGGCTTAATCTCTTTTCCAGTTGAAGCAGCCATAAAGAAATACCAGTTTGATGTGAGTTACATACATATATATGGTCAAAATCAGCATGCTTAACTATATCTATTTGATTAATTTGATGACATTATATTCTGCTTACAGATTCAAGTGAACAATGTGAGTAGACTGTGCCACGCCAAACCGATTGTAACAGTAAATGGGAGGTTCCCAGGGCCAACTGTTTATGTTAGAGAAGGAGATAGAGTGCTAGTCAATGTCACAAACCATGCAAAATATAACTTGTCAATTCACTGGTAGGCCAATTTGAATTCACCAGAGACAAAGGTGACGTTTTAATGTTTATGTGGGATTCTCACAAGCATAAGGATTGGTGGTTATTGTTATAGGCACGGACTTAAACAATATCGTAATGGTTGGGCGGATGGACCGGCTTATATTACACAATGTCCAATGCAGACTGGTAGCAGCTACACTTACGACTTCAACGTCACAGGGCAAAGAGGAACGTTATGGTGGCATGCTCATATTCTTTGGTTGAGGGCCACTGTGTATGGTGCAATTGTTATCATGCCTAAACCGGGAACCCCATTTCCTTTTCCACAGCCAACCAGAGAATTTGAAATTCTGCTAGGTCAGTTCAGATCTGAAATAATTCATTATATTGTGCAATATAGAAACAAATTAAAGTTTCGTAACTTGTGCAACAGGAGAATGGTGGAACAACGACGTAGAAGAGGTTGAGAAGCAAGGGAACAAAACGGGGTTGCCACCAAATATGTCAGATGCACATACCATCAATGGGAAGCCAGGACCACTCTTTCCGTGCTCCGAGAAACGTAAGGAAAATTTGCCCAAGTTTGTGATTATGTAAAGGAAAAGTCACCAGGCTACCGGCATTTAGTTATTTATGGCTAGAAAGTATCTTTGCTCCGAAGAAAACTAAGCTTGAGCGTGCATATTTACCCTAATTACAATATTTTATTTTTTTGGTTTACTAGATACATTTGCAATAGAGGTTGAGCAGGGCAAGACTTACCTCCTGAGAATCATCAATGCTGCCCTCAATGACGAGCTTTTCTTTGCCATTGCGGGTCATAACTTGACAGTAGTGGAGGTTGACGCAGTTTACACAAAACCATTCACCACTCAAGCTATACTAATTGCACCTGGTCAGACCACAAACGTTCTTGTCCAAGCCAACCAAGTTGCAGGTAGATACTTCATGGCTACCAGGGCCTTTATGGATGCCCCAATCCCAGTTGACAACAAAACCGCCACAGCTATACTCCAATACAAAGGCATCCCAAATACTGTCCTCCCCATCCTTCCACAATTGCCGTTTAGCAATGACACAGTTTTTGCTTTGAGTTATAACAAGAAGCTCAGGAGCTTAAACTCTGCTCAGTACCCTGCTAATGTTCCCCTCAAAGTTGATCGAAACCTCTTTTACACTATTGGTTTAGGCAAGAATTCTTGCCCCACATGCATTAATGGAACCAGGTTACTTGCTTCTTTAAACAATGTTTCTTTTATGATGCCCCGAATTGCGCTTCTCCAAGCTCACTACTTCAATATCAGTGGGGTTTTCAGAACTGATTTTCCTGACCGGCCCCCAACTCCTTTCAACTATACTGGTGCACCACTAACGGCCAATCTCGGCACTTCAACTGGCACAAGAGTAAGCAAGATTGCCTTTAATTCTACAGTGGAGCTAGTTTTGCAGGACACCAATCTCCTTACTGTTGAGTCACACCCATTCCACCTTCATGGCTATAACTTCTTTGTCGTTGGAACTGGGATTGGTAATTTTGATCCTGCCAAAGACCCAGCTAAATACAACTTGGTAGATCCTATTGAGAGGAACACAGTTGGGGTTCCCACTGGTGGTTGGACCGCAATTCGTTTCAGGGCTGATAATCCAGGTATGTCTCGTGAAGAAGTGCACCTAACTTAAAACTGCTTAAATCTTGAACTGTAAGACAATTTGAGTATTGTCTTAGTTTTGAATGAGATATAAGCATTTTCTGCTATAATGACATGTTTTTTGTATATATGGTTATAGGTGTTTGGTTCATGCATTGTCATCTGGAGCTGCATACTGGTTGGGGGTTGAAAACGGCTTTCGTTGTAGAAGACGGACCAGGACAAGATCAGTCTGTTATGCCTCCACCAAAGGGCCTTCCAGCATGCTAGCCATCAAAGAAACTACCAAAAATCTCGGATTTGTATGGAACAGTATTCACATTGCAATGTTTAACTGTTACTATCTGCTAGCACTACCTGCAAAAGTTGCAGAAGGTTTTTAATTACGATATGAAATGTGGGAAACAATGTAAGCAAAGATTTGGAAGATGTATAAAAGTCACCTTGTTCTTTTCCTGTTGCTTCCGTGAGTATTGCTATTCGTTGTCATGTATCATTTAACTTGCCTTGAAGAGTTATTTCAGAGCAAGAGAGACTTTGAATCTAACACAGAAACAAGACAAAACAGTAATTAAAATACTCAAGCATTTATTTAAGTATTGTGTCATCCCAAACGTGTCTGGACACCGCTTCTTTCTTAAAGTTGATGTAGTTGATTATTCTCATTTCTTTAACCAAAAAATGAAATAGATTCTTTAATTAATAGAACTTGAAAAGGGATCTAATTAATATTGGCTTCGTTCTTTGAAACCCCACTTTCAAATTTACATGAGGTTTAAGCTTCTGACTATAATTCAAATGCTTAGTATCTTGTACATTTCGAACATCTCCACGATTGCATTGGTAAAGTCATGCATAGTCAATTGGACGTATATTTGGGTTTGGGCCTCCCAAAGCAAAGTTTAACCTGTATCATTGTTGATGTGACGCTCGGCCAATTATCTAAGCGATGACCATCAAGCAGGCCTTCACCGAACATGCTTACAGTTATCTCTCAGTTTTGGCTGTGTCGTTGGAAAAGGAAATGTTGGCTGTCCTAATAACTGGTTTTTGATTCGTTCTAATTATCTTATCTGTTTGTCATAGTCATGTTTTTAACTTTCTTGTTGATTTCGACAGTAAATAAAGGCCACTATATTTGTGTAATGTAACATCTAAAGTCAGGGAGAGTGAAAGTTGGCAATTGCTTACAGTTGGCGCCTTGGCCAATAATTTTAGGTGCGTTTAGACTTCAGAGCAAGAAACTTTTCTTACTCCAGGTCATTTAAATAAAGTCAAATGTCTAGATCTATTTGTACGAGTCTTCTTAGTTTGGACAAATGACCATTGACTTGATAAATTATTTTACTGAATTCGCTGGAGATTTTTTCTGATTCCTCTAGGCTCTAGCATCCAACACCTCTCTTGGTTGCTCCAAGTTGTTTTGTTGACATTTAAGTGGGAACGCGTCAAATTTGAATTTAAATACTTCCATTCTGTTTAGGGAACATAGCAATTTTCTGGTAGCAGAAAAAAAAAAGATACAAATTTCTCATATAGGTTCTCATATCAGGATATTATCTATCCTCACCGTAACACTTTAAGTTCTAGAAATCCAAGAATTGTAAAGTTCATTTTGCGCTGAGAACACAAGACGAGGGATAATAGAGCACGTAAGTTTCTACTTTTCTATTTTCTGTTTTTCCTTTCCTTTTTTTCTAACTAAATTTTCTGAGCCTGATACCAAGCATTTGTTCAAGCCAGATCATTCAGCAACTAGCACCAGGTTATGATCAAATCCTGACACAGCCTGTAAAATTTCAAAACCTTCCAAAGAGTCAAGGTAAAATGGCTCAACTTCGTCACTAGAGCTTCCTAATCCAAGTCTGCCGTTTCTCCCAGAGCCCCAAACCCATAATTCTCCCTTTGATGTTAGAACAACGGAATGTGCACGCCCTCCTGAAACTGAGATAGGATTTCCCTCAGCCAATCCATCGATCAAAGATGGGAGGTTCTCTGGCCCTGGCCTTCCAAGCTGAGAACTCTGGTTCCACCCCCACGAGGCAATGCTTGTGGTCCCTCCACTAACATCTGACGCAGCAAGCTGGCATATTGCCAAAGAATGGCCAAGCCCTGATGCTATAGAAATGGGGCAGAAGTTTATGTCAACCGGAAATATTCCCAAATCTTGTCTTGCTCGGCCCAACTGGCCATATACGTTGCTCCCGCAGCTCAATAGGGCACCATCACCTGATATAGGGTAATCAAAACTTTGAAGAGGAAATTCCATGCATCTGTAACTTCCTACAAAAATTGAATGTAGATGACTGTTATTACTTACGGCAGAGAACCAGAGAGTGATCAAGCCCACATGCAATGTCCACAACTTCAACACCATGGAGTTCTTCCACCAAGCGAGGTTCCCATATTATTGGCATGTCCTTCTCCTTTTCTATTCCTTCTAACACTGTCTTTTCAGCAAGTTCCAGGTCTGAACTCGAAATTTGTCGGCTATTTCCATACGTGCTTTCAGCGGAATCTTGTGGAGATGTCTCGAAGTCATTCTCCATTTTTTCCTATCCTACCATCAGCTGAATAGCCCCAGCCAAACAATTTTCCATCCACAGTCTGAGCAAGAGCATGCCCCCAACCAAATGACACCTGTTCAGTTGGAGAGAGAAGTTGTCAAGGAAGCTTGAAATTCTGAACGCATAGCTCAGAAAATAATCCATTCAGCTAGCCAGGGATTAACTAACTACCTTGGCTATCTTTTCTCCAGTAAGAGCTTCAACTTTGGCAGGTGCAACAGCCTCAGTGATATCTTTCCCAAGACCAAGTTGGCCGCGCTTAGACTTCCCCCAGACCCACACAGAACCATCATCTCCAACGGCAGCAGAAACAACGCCAGATGCAAATGCAGCACAGACGTTCACTTGTTCTAATCCCACTACTCTCTTTGGCTCGTTCCATGATTCTCTGCTAAGTAAGATTTCCAAGTTCCAACCATTGATTCACTCGAGTTTAAAGTCAAACCAGTATAGGAAATCAATGTAACACATGGAATTATCCATTTATCCATAACATGGGTCAAACGTAAAGCATCTTAAAATTCAAATATTTAACAATTGTAATAGTATAAAACAACAATGAAGGCTAAAGGGGGGATTGGGATTTACCGAGAAGAAAGACCACGGCCAAGCTGGGCTTCGTTGTTTCTGCCCCAAGCCCAGAGGTGGCCGCGGGAAGTGATGGCGAGGGAGTGGTAATGTCCCGCACTGACGCTAATTACGTCGGAAGGCAGAGCGGGAACGGGGGTAGGCTCGTACGCGTCTAGCCCGAGACCCATTGGGGATGTGGGTAATCCCAGAGCCCCCTGGCTGCCATCTCCGAAGCTCATCACGGTTGCGCCACCGCTGCTGCTGCTGCTCATCCATTTTTGCTTGTGACGGAGACCGCTGATCCCTCCCCAACTTCGGAACAGACTCTCGGCATTCAGTTTCAGCCGCTTCCCAATCCCCAAATGTCGTGATCGTGAGCTCCACATCTTTTCTGAAACGTTAGAGTTTACTTGTCCTCAATTCTCACGGAGCCTTTACCTTGAGGGTCGCTGCGTCTGCCCTTTGTCCCAGATTCACGTTGGATTGGATTTGCACATCCGTGGGCTCCGTCGTTCACCCTCTTCGGCCTTTATTGGGCCACAATGGGTTCGAGACATAAACATTAATTAATTTAATAATATAAGTAATTATAAAAACATTTCCATATGTAAAGTAAACTACTGTTTATATCTGTCAAACAAGTCACCTCAGCCTCTTTGGATCAGCATATTTGTTTGGGTCGAGTTGGCCTGACAAAATTGAGTGTATAAATAATTCTAACTTAGCTCAACATTTTTCGCAAATAAAACCAAACAAAATTGATGTTTTTACCAGATCAGACAACAAAATTTTGGGCCGGATCAAACATAATTTTGGGCCAGGCTGACAAAATTTTAGTCTGACACAAAAATATATTTAGGCCGAAGCGGAGGGAGGCGATAGTTACTTGATTGGAATATCCGAATTTCTGCGGACACAAGGACAAATACCATAATAATAAATGGAGCAGAGCGGAGTCGGCTAGTGAACTAGAACTGAGAGTTGCAAGTCGTAAATAGAAGGGACACAAATGGCGATGATTTGTATGCCATTCTCTGTCAACACCGTGGCATTTCCGAACCTTCGCCGAGTCAACAGGTTATTCGCTCTTCACCTCAAAAATTCTCGTTCAACACAATATTTGATCCATCGTTAGTTTCTGGTTTTCTTGCCCAAATTTCAACTTCGGCTTTTCTTTTCTCCCAATTTCCTTTTCTCTATTTCTGGCTTTTGTTTTTCCCTCCTGCAATTGATTTGTAAAGTTTGGATATTACACGATTTGGGAGTGGAGCAGGTGTCCTGGAATGGCATTTGCAAGTGTGAGCAACAAAGAATCTACCACTTTGGGAGTGCGACTTACAGAAGGCGAGGGCAATTTACCAAAACTTGTGCTTACTTCAGCTGGTGGTAGGTGCGTATTTCTAACCTCTTTTTGCTTCTCTTCCTTCATCTACATTCGCAAGCTTATGTGTACGGCTTTCTTTGCTAATCATTTAAGAAATTTTTTTTGCTAATAATTCAGTCTTATGAACTTCACAATCACATTGAATCTGTCGCTTGCAGTGAGGCTGAAATATACCTCTTCGGAGGTTGCATTACCTCTTGGAAAGTTCCAAATGGAAAGGACCTCCTTTTCGTCCGGCCAGATGCTGTTTTTAATAAGAAGAAACCAATAAGGTTGTTCTCATACAAATCTCATTCCTCTTTACTTGCTTGCTTCCATCTCTCTCCATTTTCTATTGTTCTGCATACTGTTTAATTCCTATTTTAAATCTATAACAGGTATATTTTTATATTGTCTTTACATCAATCATGCGAAGCATATAGTTTGAATTCTCTCATTACATCGCAATTTTGGATGCCCCCAGATACTGATTAATTTTCTATTGGGGTAGTGGAGGCGTCCCACATTGTTTTCCACAGTTTGGCCCTGGCCCAATTCAGCAGGTATGGCCCTCTAGTTAATGCTTTTTACTTGCAGTCCGTGTTATTCTGTTTATCTATTGTGATATCTGTTAAACTATATACAAAAACTTGATGGAAGTAGAGGTCATTCGTGAGGGCCATACACGTATATTTCTTGCTTCAAATCTATGTTTACCAATGTTTGCAAAGTGATACTAGGGTAATTGGTCATGGCATGACTTCCACATGCTAAGTTGGAAAATTCTCTTCAATAAAATCATGAGTGCAGTGATACCTTGATTATACTGCTCTTCTTTTCCATCTTATTCTAATGCTTTTATTTGAAACATTTGCTTGGTTGAGTATTTCACAGCATGGATTTGCACGGAATCTGGATTGGTCTGTTGTTGATTCTGAAAATGTGGAAGGAAATCCTGTGGTAACTCTGGAACTGAAGGATGCTCCTTATAGTCGTGCCATGTGGGATTTCAGCTTTCATGCTTTATACAAGGTCAAGGGCTTATTTTCTACAAGCACTGGTCACCTTTGCAATACTACTAGTGCTCATTATTGTCATGTACTACTACCTACATGATCATGTAATTTCATGCTTCTACTTTTGCAGGTCACCCTAAATACTAAAAGTCTTTCGAGTGAGTTGAAAGTTAAAAATACAGACAATAAGGCATTCTCATTTAGTACTGCCTTGCACACATATTTCCGTGTAAGTGATACAGATCCTGAGATCCATAATTTTGAATAATCTTAATGGTATAACCAAATAAGGTTTTAACAGACATTTTTATTTTAAGAATTATTTGAATGAATTAGAAATATTCTAATACATAGTTTTTGAACTTAATTTTATCGCGTACTCTTGCTTCTGAAATTTGTAAAAGCAATCATTTTAGCATTGTCGTGCAGGCTTCTGTGAGTGGTGCATCAGTAAAGGGGTTGAAAGGTTGCAAAACTCTGAATAAAGATCCGGATCCTAAAAATCCACTGGAGGGTAGGGAAGAAAGGTCTGTATCATACTCCATGTCTGGGAGTTCTTAAATGGAAATAAAACATGGTAAAAATTGAAGTTAGCTTTCCCTTAGTTCAGTTGTTGGATAAAAAGCTGGACTAGCAGTTAGGTATTTTCAAATATTTTTACCATGCAAGACATGCATTTTCCCCGTGCATAATATTTGTGTGTTATATAAGACAACTAATGACCTAGAAGTCGACCTTTTTGTTCCCTCATTTCGCCTGAATTTAAACTAGGATTCTGTAACATTACATTCATTTAGTGGCCATTTCTGTTCTCTTTTCGTTCATTTTTCATTTCTTTCTCATTAGTCATCTTTCACCTAATGCACAAGTATATTTTATCTCAATATAACTTATGTAAAGCCAAAATATCATTTAATAAGGAAGAATCAGTTCTTGGCATTGACTCTTCTACTTTAGCTTAATAGACACTAATCTTCATAATGCAGGGATGCGGTCACTTTCCCTGGATTTGTAGATTGTGTTTATCTTGAAGCTTCCAACGAGTTGCACCTTGACAATGGCTTGGGTGATCTAATATCTATCAAGAACACTAAGTACGTAATTTGAAACTTCTATTCTAATTTTATTAATTGGTTTGCTCAAGTCGCTTGTTTAACTTTTGCTCTTACTCATGTAGTTGGTCAGATGCTGTGTTGTGGAATCCGTATCTTCAAATGGAAGCATGTTACAAAGATTTTGTTTGCGTTGAAAATGCCAAGGTAATAAACTTATAAATTTTATAAGGGATCAAAGCATACCCAGCTAGGCTGTGCATTGTTCCTGACTAAACTGTCAACCAAATGGCTATTGAATTTAAATTGACAAGTGGGTTTTCAACATTTCCCTGAGCATCCTGCAGTAATGCAGTATGCTGACTCAATCAATTTCAAGCCTTTCTCCATTGATTCTTCTGAATTATAATTTCTATTTTTTCATGATTGCTTCAGATTGAAAATGTCCAGCTAGAGCCAGATCAAACTTGGACAGCTGTGCAGCATCTTAGCATTGCTTGAAATGTAACCAAGCTTTTACATCATCAATTATTTTTCTTGTTTGATTTGTCAATGATGTGTATTCTGTCAAACTACATCATAAAAAAAAAAAAAAAGAATGAGGACATTGAAGAAATAAAAAAGCAAGTTTTATGACCTATGTCATGGTTAGTGGGGATTTTCTTGGAATGCATTGGCTGAAGTGTTGATGAAGATGATGTCTCACACTAACTAGAAAGAGGCTGCTGTGATGTTCTGGATGGATAAATTCATGAAGGCTTGAGTACTTTCCTGTCTACTGGAAGCAGTTTTCTCTGCTGATGTCTCAAAACTTCAGGACATATACTTGATCACAATTTAAAATGTCTGTTGATATCTGGCAACCTTGAATATATACTTTGTAATTTTTTGTTACAGATATACAGGATTAGCTAAATAGTAAAATACTGTTCAATGGCATGGTTTTTGTGAAATCAATTGCCTTGGAAAAAGTTCTTTTTCAACATTACTGTGTTTTTACCTGATAAGGTGACTATGTCTTGCTAGTTTTTTGAAACCTAGCATTGGTTTGCTGTTGAAAAGCATATAATTAGCAGCATGGTCTTTTTTAATTTTGCTTCATTTTCATATTCTATTGTATGCCTTTTAGGTTGGCCATTGTACAGTCTTTGATTGAGACTTGAGTATATTTGTTCCGTCACCTATTAATCATAAGATGCTTTCCTTTTGGAGATCAGTCTTGTTACATTGGAATACTCATAGGTATGGATATGTTTGGTCCGCATGTTAGATGAGAGTGCTCGCAAATTTGCAGGTATAGACCTACTTTTAGCTATACCTATTTGAGTGGCTCTGTATTTAAGCCAGTGGTGACATCAGTGGAACTTTCATTGTAATTTGTAAAATTTGAGTAATAAATAAGTATCATTCAGAATGCCGTTTGTTATTAGACTGTCACTTGGTATAGTCTCCTTGGTTTGTTCACATATTTATGCCGTATGGTGGCAGAAAGGTATCTGGATAAGGAGAATAATGAGGGGGATCTGGACCCTTATGCCCTACTCATTTAGCTGGTGCAGGCCTTGAAGATGGTATTCCTTGTCTGTGCCTTTGTTTTTAATAGATTGTTAAGTAAGTTTGAAGATTGACACTGTTATGGTTCGTGATAACTTGGTTAACTTTTAGTGCCTTTGTTTAACATAGCGGTAGTCAGCACCACGACTTCATGCCTCTGGTTCTGAGTAACACGAAATTATACTATCAAATATTATGCAATTTCTGCGAGTTAAGCAAAAAAAAAGAAGGATATAGGCTTTTTTTTTTTTTTTCTTTTGTTTCGATGACTTTTCTTTGTTTTTTATTTTTATTTTTTCTAAAACCACATTCTTTTTATTTTCGTTCCTCCCAATTTAATTATATCCTTACAAGGGGTGTGGTTAGTTACATTCTGTTTTCCCATTTTCATTCTCCTCTCAATTTGCTCCCAAACATACCATCATCTGTTCGCAACTAGGTTGGACATGTCATAAATCTCCTGGATGTGTGGGTGGGATCCAGCCCCAGCAAAGAACTCGTGGACAACCCCATTCAGGGTGATGGTACTGCATCCTGGAAGATTTAGCAGCCCCCTGTGTTTGATCTGGCTTCTCACTTGATCTGCTTGGTCCCATTCTCCAGCTGCAGCATGAATGCTCGCCAAATGAATATACCGGCGCCCATGATCAGGGTCCATTTCGATCAGAATTCTGCCAATCTCTTTGCCAAGCTCAAGATGTTTGTACAGGTAGCAGGCATTGAGCAGTGCTCCCCATATTGCAGCATTTGGCTTTAAGGGCATTGACTCTATGAACTCCTTTGCTTCTTTCAACAAGCCTGCGCGACCCAGAAGGTCCACCATGCATCCGTAATGCTCCATAGAGGGGTTCATGTTATAAACACTACTCATGCTCTCAAACAGGGACTTTCCTTCTTCAGTTAGTCCCGCATGACTACATGCAGTCAGAATTGCAGTGAAAGTGATCGAAGTTGGCCTAATTCCTGCTTTCTGCATTTGGATAAACCAATCTAGAGCTTCTCTTCCCTTTCCATGGATTGCGAAGCCTCCAATTATTGCCGTCCATGCACAGACACATTTCTTCTCCAATTCACTAAACACTTGTAGGGCTTTCTCCATTTCACCACATTTGACATACATGTCTATAAGAACACAACCCAAAATTGAATCTTTTTTTATTCCTTTTTTATCAATATAGGTGTGAATCCATCTGCCTTGCTCCAATGCTCCAAGGCCTGCACATGCTGAAAGAGAGCAACCTAGGGTTATACTATCAGGTTTGATGCCTGCAACCAGCATTTGCTGGAGAAGAGACAGAGCTTCCTTGTGTAGGCCTGCCCTAACAAAGCCAACAATCATGGCTGTCCAAGAGATGACATTCTTCCCTGGTATGGCTTGAAACATCTTGTAGGCCATTTCTACGTTCCCAAATTTTATATACCCATCAATCAGTGCATTCCAAGAAACAATATCTCGTGCCGGAAGCCGATCGAATAGGACGCGTGCAGATTCGATGCTGCCCGAAATTGCATAAACATGAAGGAGGGAGTTTGTGGCGTAAAGCTCCGAACTAAAACCCCTTTTGATAATGTGAGCGTGGATTTGCTGGGTTTCTTCGAAGGCTGAGAGTGCAGAACATGCTTTGAGAACGAATGGAAAAGTATAAGTATTGTGGGGTACTGAATAGTGAAGCATTTGATGGTACAAAAGCAGCGCTGCTCCTGGGTCATCACTGTTTGAGTATGCCCTGATTATGGTGTTCCACATGATAGTATTAGGTGAGCTTATTCTGTCAAAAACCATATGAGCATAGGCTAAGTTGCCCCATTCTGTTGATGCGCATAAAGCTAACAGCCTGCTTACTGTTATCTGGTGCGTGATGGTGGCCCTTTTCAAGATTTGGCCATGAATCTGCTTCAGTTCTTTCATGTTTGAACATCTCTCGAGCAAAGCCAGGGCCTGCTCCACATTGAATTGCAGTAGCAGCATAGTCACCGTTAAGCACAAAGAAGTCGAAATATCATTGAAAGAAAAGTAGAAATAAATTGGAGAGAAGACAAAACGACGTTCTATTTATGTGGCCTTAAATTGTTTGCAGTTGCACCAGTTGGGATAAGAATAAGATATTTGTAGATCGAATAGAATAACCTGTTTTAGATGGAAAAAGTAAAAAATTAGATTTCCTTTGGCTGTTTCCATGTACTTGATTTTCAGGATAAAAAAAAAAGAAGGAAAGAAGTTATTACACGACGCTGTTTCATTTGATAATGTATCATTTGGAGCAGAGTAGTTGCTAATTTGCAGTAGTAACCTGTAATTTCACCCCCTACTTTAACGTAGTGAGGGAAAATCTGTCTAGAAGCGCAAACAAAAACCTAGAAGCAGTATGTGAAGATAAAACAAACAAACAAACACGACAAAGAGTAACAAAAAAAAGATACTGGCATTTTGCCAATCAATTATACTAGAAATTTTCTCATGAACAAATCTGAATCAATTAACAGAACTGCTCCTAACAATCCAAGAACCATTGAAGTGTAAAAGAGAAAGCAAAGAAGCAGCTTTACAATCTCAACTCTAAACCATTCCCTCCCTCAAAATTGCTCCCAGTCAAGAAGCCAACATTGCAATGAAGCACACCAACAATATAATCAGCCCCACAGCCCAAACCCAATAGACCCATTTTTTGTTCCTCTTCTTCATCTGATTGGCATAGTAAAGACTATTGGTTCCGCCATGGATGAAGTTACCCGCATTGGCCACGTTATCTTCAATGTTGTCCACCTTTTCGCCCTGGGTCTCAACCAGAATAGCCATATCAAGAAAAACGTGGTGAAGCTTATTCAAACTCCTCTGGATATCCATCACAGCCTCGTGCCTAACCTGAGTACCCATATCAGCCTCTGTTTTCCCAGCCAAGAATTTGACTTTGAGACTCCCTGAAATCATCCTCTCCATGACCTCCTCGCTGGGAATCTCACCCGTTGCCGTATAGTACCTTCTCTTCAAATCTTCCTTGTGATCGGACAGAATCTTGTCTCTCAAGGACTGAAAATCATTCATCATGTCCCTAAGCTTGACCCTCAAACCATTTGTGACAGACATCCTCGTTCTATCAACTGGGGTTCCTTCTTTGAAGGATTCTGACATACTGCGATTGGCTATGTTGGATTGGTCAAGCACTTCTAGCCTTGCCTTGATAATCTTTGCCTTGCGGAGAACGGCAACCATGTCAGACTCCATCCTGTCCCTTAGACCACGAAGAACTTTGGCACTGTGGGTGGACTTCGTCTCTTCATTCAGGTGATGAAGATCAAATAAGAGATTGGTAATCTCTTCTGTTTCGACCTTGATTGCATCGACTTCTTGGAAGAACTGAGAGAGGTTATGGTCTTCTATGGGGTTGAGTTGCCCTGCTTCAATGTCAAGATCGGCTTCAAGGTCCTTCTGGGCCTGTTTCTTCAGTTCAACATAACTTAGGAACGATTTCGTCATCAGATCATTCATCTTTGCAAAATTTTGCAAAATCCCACCTGAAAAGCGACAAAAACCAGTTTAATGAAATGAGAACCGCTAGGAGAAAACAAAGTTATTTTCTCCCAAAGACACAGCCAAGAACCGCTAGGAGATAGCGCAAGAAATTGAAATGGTTGTGGGGTTTATGAGAAGAAAATGAAGCATACCCTTCAGGAAAGATTCAAGAAATGAATCAATTTCTCAATGGACGCAAGTTTTTGTCATGAAGCAATGCTCCAAGCGATCTAGATCAAAGAGAACACATAGTTAGCGACGAGAAAATAACAAGGAAGACAAGAGAACATGCCATGTTGAGGGGCACAAAGAAAACGGGAAAACCAAAAAATGAAAAGAACTGAACTTTAAAAATGGATTCTTTAGCTAATCCCACATTGAAAAATGCGGTTCCAGAGTGAGAGAGGGTTTACGACGTATCGAAACAAAACCTGATAACAATACTTTGCAGTTTTTGGAAAAACCCTGCGAGTTTCAGAGTTGTAAAACTTTTGAGGAAAATAGAAAAATGAATAGGTGAAGAAGAAGAAGAGAATAGTGTGATTGAACCTTGATAACACCAACGTGGTTGCGTCGGAAGAAGCCCTTTCTTGGGTACTAACGAACCCTATCACTCACTGTGTGTTACTGAAAGGGTGTGGCTTCTGACGAATATTGTAACAATTGAGTGAAGATGATAATCTTCAATGCAGTTTTGAAATTTTGAGTCGGTTTCGTAACACGCTCAGATTTTCTTTAACAATTAAAATTTGAAATTTTGGTTCAGAAAAGTATCCGTTGGATTGGAGAAAAACGGTGTTCTCTAGACGTTACTGTTCAAGTTGAACCGCCAAGCAATGGTAAACTCCACGGCAAACACATCCTCATATCCGCTTTTGGGAAGAAATGGACATTTTGGTGATGAGGAGATTTTTTTTTTTTTTTTGACGGGGTTGATGAGGAGATAAGATTTTACATTAATCTATGCAAATTAATTTTACCATTTTTAAATTTGACTTTATTCCTCTAATAACTAAGTTTACATTAATCTAGTCAACAAAAAGATTTAATTTGATCAACTTTACAAATCATGTTGATTTCTTAAGATATAATAAAATACAATGATATTTTTGTAGTTTATAATAACTTTCTTTTTCTTTAATTTTTTATTAAATACTGTCACGTATTTTTAATTCTTCATCTTTGTACATCCTTTTGCAGAGTTTCGTAAAGTAAAAATTACGATTTTTTTGTTTCTATATCGAAAGAGTGGGTGTTATACGATTACATTTTTGTTATTTAAACTATTTTTAAAATATTTAAATTAAATACTAGAATTTAAAATGCAGACACATACTTGTCAAAAAAATAATACTACCTATTTTTTCTGTACGATAGCATTACTAAAAATATTCAGAAAAACAAGTTGAACAGATTGATTATTTATTATTTACCGTGTAACGACATGTTATTATTTATATAAAAAGAAAAAAAAAAGTGATGCATCATTACATTCATAAACAATAATTTTTCTAAGAAAAAATGTGACTTCCGCTTATTAAACTTTGAAACAATGCCACAAACATGCCCCCACATATCAGGTGCTTTAATGGACATCTTAACCTCATCTTTAAAAGCTAAAAAATAAGTTGAACAAATTCTATGAAACTACGTCTCTGATATTGTGCTTGGTGGTTTGGCCTTTTCAGCCTCAAGCTTCCGTAACATTGATGAACTCAACTTATGTTCACTTGATTCTCCAGAAACCAAATCTACAACTTCAATCTGCATAAAATCCACGACATCAAGTTCTAATATGTGGCAAAATGGGTTGATAAGTCGAAAGATATTTTCTTAATTTATTTTATGTCAGAAATTATAACCAAATCACATAAGCAGAAAACTGAGACCTTTAACTGTGAAAGGCCTCTTTCAGCTCTCTTTCTGTTTACAGCCAATCCACCTGGTAATGTCTCTTTGCTGTAAGAGAACTAACCCCAGTTAGTCAAAAAATAACTCAGTTTATGACACTTTAAAAGACAAGTAACATATGTCAATAACCATATATAAAATTTTTGTGTCATTTGTTTATACAGCAATCAGAATTGAAAACAAATATCAAATTCATGACAACAACGAACCAAGAAATAAATTAGAAGATCCCAGCTCCGTTTGTTACCAAAGCAAGACTCAAATTATCATGAACGTCAAGATTAGAAAGCAGCTAATAGGAATGAAATACTTGATCACAAGTTACTTTGTACAAGTTGTCATGGAGATATATAATCGAATGCACACTTCATACCACTACCAAATATTAAGATGACATAAACACTGGCCAGCCTAATTACAAACCTTACGACCACAGCCTCCAAATTTTCATCTATAATGGACGGGCCAAAAGGATCTGTGATTGGTACTGCTTGCACTTCCAGCTCTGGCTTGATAGACTGCATATTTGTTCAAACTAATATTAATCAACATTTAAATAAGAAAAAAAAAATTTCTTCACATAAATTCTACCAGAAGAAACACTATCTACAATTGATGGAACACTATGTATGAAGAGGCAGATTAGTAGATCATTCATTATCTCACCTAACCTCTCTACCCACATAGAAACTTAAAGAAACAAAAACTATGCAACCTCTCCTATGTACATTAGTTACTTACAATGGATGTGCTGCTGTCAAACAGATAGTAAAAGATGTTCACAAATCTACCCTCATATTCTACATTAACATGCAAAATGAAAAGTTTAAAGTTTCTGGCCAACAAATTATACATGTCAAATAAACAAACACACACAAAACACAGGAGAGTCTTTCATAAATTGTCTACTAGAATGAGAAGGCAAAATGTCATTGCTTGGAACTGGTACCTTTATGAAAGTTTCAACGTTATGCACCCTTTCCTCAATGGGCTGTATCAGTTCAGAGAACTACAAAAGTGGAGCAAGGATCATATAAAGAATTTTCAAATCTAAACAAGAAAAGAAAAGGCAAGGAAAAAAAAAAATGACTCCTTTATGTGTAACAATCCACATGCCACCAGATTGTCATCTAGAAATAAGGTGATCTAAGCATGGTTAAAATTTTCAAGTCACAAACTCCAACAGCACAAGGTTTTTAAAATTGAGCGATTCTATTCAACCCTATATGTGTGCCCAATTATTTCATGAGAAGACACACAGTAGTGGGTCCCATAACTGGGGCCCAGTGGTGGGATCCACTGCTGTGTGTCTGCCCCAGACAACAAGTCAGACACGATAGAATTTTCATTTAAAATTTAGGGAGCTCCTACATCATTTACAAAAGATATTTTATATAAAATCGCTGAAGTTCAGCACTAAATTTTAAGTCCTAAACACTTCAAGCATCGAATTTCTAGCTTTCTAAAAAATTCTCACTTTAAGGACCAAATTCAATTTAATTGTTTGAAAATTTTGCACACTGACTTCTGAAATTATTCTCATTACAAGATTATCCTTAATTTTGACTTTACAAGTACTATTTTTTAAGAGTTCATGTTTCTCCTTCTTCAATTTTGATTCTTTGGCAAATAGCCTCCTGTGATTTCAATTTTGGCAATTAACCCATTTCAAGTTTCCACATATGGCAAATAGCCCCTATCATCCATTAAAAAGTGAAAGAAAGTAAGTAAAGTGGGGCAATTGGGAGGAGTTTTTTTTTTTTGAGATAAAAGATGAAATTGGGTAGAGATTTTAGTAGATCTTGGTTCAGTATGTGTGTTCCCAAGTCAATTTTATGATTATGGCTGCATTTCCAATTAAAGTTTTAAAATTTGTGCAATTTTGAATGGAAGAGGGGGGGGGGGGTTTATTGAGTCTTGGGAAGTGGTCCACCAGAAAAACTACATAAACTACTAGATAAGGCTTTTATGTCCCACTTATTTAATATTAAGGTATTATGCTATATATGAAAGCCCAAACACTAATGTGGTATCAATTTTGTACAAGTGCTTAAAATATGAAACAATATAATTCAATATAGCATTCTTTTGCACCAGGATATGACTGCTAGAAATTCCTCATCTGATTAAATGAAAAAACTGCCAAGTGCCAACAAGTTGTAGTGGAAAAATGAAATAAAATGGCAGAAAGTTTGCAAGAAATGGTAGAAACTAGAGAGGTATTAACAAGCCAAACGAAAACCTCCTTTATCAATTTCATCTATGAGTAATCCAAAGTCAATTTGACTTACTTGTGTATAGAATAAGGCTGATAGAGAGTTTAGCAAGAGAAGAAGACACTTGAAGAGAAGAAAAGTTCAGACTCCAATTATTTCATTGTTGTTTTAGCCCTCAACAAACCAACGACTGTTTCTTAGAGTAGCATATCCTTCAGTCATAACAATCCACAATACAAAAGCTTACCTGATCAAATCAGATACAACAGGCTGGAATAGAGAGAATTGACAACTAAAAGTTCGTATTTTCAATAGAACTAAACAGGGTGTTGCACATTATCGTACTTTTCTCCAAGAAAAAAAAAAAAAGTTTCTACAACTCCGCCAGTTCACAAAAGTGAATTCTTATTAAAGCAACCAAATCAAGAGTTGGTTGAACTGTAATACCCTAATACCAATTACTGATCCCCAACATTATGAAGTTTAAGCTATGCAGTTGAAAACAAAAAAATGTAGCTGCAGTTATATTGTGGGTACATAAAAATCCAATTTTGAAACAACTAAGCGGATTAAGGTGAAGAATAGCATATGCATAGGTTCCCTTCTCTTCTCAGCACCGTTTCAGTCTAATTGGCAGTTAATATACTATAATTAGAAGGGAACTCTTTAAACCACACCCAAAAAATAAATAAAAAAAACTATGTATAGCTATCTTCTCTAAAATGGAAAATGTAACCTGCTTCTTTGTCAGCATAGGCCCGTCGCAAATTCCAATCACAATCCGGCGCCTTGCCAACTCCGCTGAAGCCTGCATACAAGGTTCAATATTTCACATTATATGAAAGAAAAAATAAATTTTGTAAAGAATTAACAAGGGATTGAGAAAGGGGGCGGAAGCAGTGAAACAGAGAAAGAGAAACCTTAAGGAAAAGGCGGTGGCCGTCGTGCAATCGGTCAAAGGTCCCACCGATAACCACAGCTTCGTAGGTATTTAGCGGAGAAAGCTTCGGAACCACCATGGGATCATCGTGAACCGCCATTGAAAACACCCAATAACTTCGGTTCTTTCTTGTGGTGCGTGCAATTAGCTTAAACTCCAGGCAGGCGCAAGCGGGCATGAGATGAGAAAATTAAGAGAATCTCAGAATAAATATAAACTTTTAGGTTAGTTGTGCTTGTGCATCTAACCGTTGGGAAAGGGAGGATATGCCTACCCATTGTTTGGATACAAAATGAGGGGACAGAGAATAAAGAGAAAGAAAATGAGAACATTTTCAATTGTTTGGATGACAAGGAGAAAATGGGAGCGACAGAAAATAGGCATCAAGAAGTGACGTGGGGCCAACCAAAAAATTATTAGAAAAATGTGATTTGCTGTTTCTCGGGTACAGTGTGTTTGTTTGAGATTTTCTCATCGGAGAGAAGGAAGTTTATATTTTTTTTTTATAAAATGTAAATTATAGTGTCTTAAAATTTGTGTATAAGAGCGTTTGTGATAAGATAAATTTAAGACAATATGCTGATGATCTTTATTTCTACAATAATGTAGACACGTGATATACAAAGTTTGTCTGCAATCTTTATTTCCTTCATATACTATTCTTTATTCAATATTCCTTGACTGCTGCAATCTTTAATTTTTCCTTCCTTTTTTTCTGCAATGTGTTGCACTGCTTCTGTTATTTGTGTAATATGCTAGAATTCTCCTGTTTTAGTCGTATACATGTGTTTTAATTTCATTACGTTATAAGTCTTTCCATTGTGACTGTTTAGTGATTAGTTAAATTTTTTGTGTTTTGTGTGTGTTTGAATTAATTTATTATTTTATTATTAAAATAAATTATAATTAAAATTTTATTGAAAAAATTTTTGAAAAAAAAATAATTTTTTCTCTGAAAAAAAGTTACTGCCAAATATAGATCTAACTGTTGTGCTAGTATTTGATGAACATATTGAAGCTATGTCAGGTGTTGTATGGATATGATGAAAGATAATCTCTCGCACAGAAGAAGCCACCATAATTTTTGGTAATAGAAGAAGCCCTAATTTACATATACAGCAACAATAATTTTTATCTTTGTTGACACAATGATAATTTAGCAAGAGTGTTTGGTAGAGTATAATTGAAGGAAAAGAAATCATCAATGTATCTAGACACATGGATGTCCACTTACATTGACAAGTTCTTTTGTCTTTCATTTGCTTTACCAAACATAGATCCAATTGCTCTAGTGGCTTTAGAGATTATAAATATAGTGGGGGGGGGGGGCGGGGGGTTTGTTTTTTTTCTTTTTAATTTGGTGGCAAAATAGTCCAGGTACAGTGCACTGATAAGACGGACAATCAACAATAGAGAATGAAGGACTAAAACAAGGACAAGGCAACAAACCTAGGAATTGAGAAGTTGGTCGCTTTCTTGCTTTTAATACAAGGAGGACGGTGAAAGTGGCTAAATACGGGCACACAAAATATGAAATTTGAAGCTTAATTCTGGCAAACGCTCGTTCAAGAATTCATTAAGCTCTCACAAAGTTCAAATTTTGGGAAGAGAAGAGAGAGCAGAAGAACCTGCGGGGATCGGAATTTGAAGAAATTCAGGGGAGAATAGGAAGAGATGGGTATGCTATTGGTAGGAGCGACAGGTTGGTATGAAGGGAAAGGGCGCGAGGTGTTTGATGGATGAAGAATGGAGGGTGTGACCCAGGATGGAGGGGTTGAAGCTTCGGAGGTGAGCTTCCATGGCAGAGGATGATGATACACATGACATACACTATAACACTAACACAATGATTGGAGATCCAATCCTGAGGCTTTGTTTTCTTTGCCGAGGAGCGCCATGATCTCCCCATCATATATCGATGACCAAACAAAAACAAAAACTCAGTCCCGTCTTACACAAACGCCATGATAATAGTAATTGTAGCCTATGCATGAACCACTCTCAAACTATGATTGCAAAAGAAACTTTTCGTAGGTACGTTAGTCGCTTCTTTGTTGGTAATCATGTTATAAATGTACATTATTTTTTAAAAAATTAAAATTAATAATATAAGTAGATTGTTAAATTAAGTATTTAAAATTTTATTTCTCTAATTCTAGTCGGAGATTTGAATGTTTGAAATTCTTTTATCCAAGAATTCCACATCAATAATTGTTTTGCACGTCTAATATTTAAATAAGAATATTAGATGTAATTGGTATATTAATAGACTCAAATGAATAAATTAAAGAATAATAATTAAAATGTGTACTAAAAAATAATAACTAAAATAAACATATCTAGAGTAAAAATATATAATTAATTAAAAATTTTAATTAAATTAATTAACTATTATTTTATATATAAAGTTTATTAATATATTAATTTTTTATTATATAAAAGAACGAAAAAAAGTTCTTACACTTCTTCAGACAAAGAGTACAATGCTTAAAACTCTTCCTTCAAATGACAATTTTGGAATTTAAAGTCAATCTGTGTTTATGAGATCATGTTGCAATAATGACGGCAAAACACTTGTAGATTAATATATTATTTAAATGTATGAATTAAACTAAGAGAAAGCCAAATGAGAAGGTAATTAAATGAGATACTAAATAGTAACTAACATTAATAAAACACTAAAATTATTGCATCTACTATTACAAGTTTGTAAATATTTATTGTTAATTAAGATTAACAATTTTTTTATATTTAGTTAAATTATAGTATTATTTAAGGGCACTTCATACAGAGGGTTATTTTAGTGACAATGTTTTTATATTCATCAACCTTTTACTTTTATAGTTTTGGATTCGGGAGATAATATAATTTGGAATGAAAGACCAAACAGACGCTTTAACAGTTTAACCTTTGAATATCAACCCTTCATTTTTATTTAATTTTTTTTATATAAATGGGTTTGAAAGTAGTATAACGTACGTCACATTGTTTTGACTTGGGGCTAACTCTCTCACTGAAAAGAATGTTACAAATATGAGACATAAATTTAATTATTTATAAACTCAACAAATTAGTTTATGAAAAAAATGACATAAAATAATATTTAGTCAGTAATAGTTTGAGTCTCCACCAAAACAGAGAAAAGTATGTGATTGATTTGTTAAGCAATATGAGGAAGGTTCGTCAAAATTTCACTTTTGTAAAATGAAGAGTTTATTTAAAAAAATATATAAAATTATAATTATTGATGAAAAAATTACAATTAAAATCTTAATAAAATATATGTATATGTATAATAAGTTATAAAATTATTAAAATTTATTTTATTGATTTTTTTATTAATAATTATAACTTTTTTTTTTTAAATTGAACACTTCACTTTAAATGAGTCAAGTTTAATTGATAGGCAATAGTTACTATTTTTTGTAATGATAATAAAAAATATTAAATTTATGAACTCTTGTAAATTATTAATATTTCTAACCAATTAACCTATTTTTTTAGTAATTTTAAGTGAGGCGTACACTCTTGAATATAATAGTATATCAATTTTTTTTTCGTAGTAAAAGCCGAAAACAAAAAGCAAACTATAAGAAGATAGATTGGTAAAGGTCTATCTAAACCGCTTCTCATTCAATTCTCATAAAAAAAAAAGTATCTCCATTCTACTTATTTATTTATCATTATCACTCATGTTATCTCTTTCTCGGTACCTATTTTTCTTTAATTTTTTCATGTAGAAACGTTAAGATCTCCCAACACATAATCATATGATTTCCTGATAAAAGAAGAACGGAATCATGTGTAAAGTCATTCCGATTTTTTTTTTCTCGATTTAATGCCGGATAAGAAACCTACCTATGCTTTGCTATCGTTCAGTTAAAAGAAAAATAATCAGAATAAGAATTAACATCCTCTGATTATACAATATAACAAAGCTCGATAATATATTAGTAGTTATGAAAAAAATGTAATTGTTGACTTTTATATTAAAGTTTATTTGATAGTCAACAATATTATCCATTAGACTAGTATTTGAAAGTGAAATATTGTTAAATAAAGGCTAACTTTAATCTGTTCCTAAACATGACATAATCAGTTATGTCATGTTTTGTTTTTGTAAATTTGTACGTTTTGATTAACTCAACTTATAATTAATAAATTAAATTAAATTTATAAATTAATTTAAATTTAAAAATTTTTAACTTAAAGATAATGAGTTGAGTTGTAAATTAAAAAAATTTTAATTCATTCAACTCAACCTAATTTAATTATATATTATATTTTATTTTCGTGACTTGTGTTAAGATTTCTTATATTTGATATTACAGTTTGTTATGTTATGTTTAAGATTTATAAATTATGATTTATTATATTTAATTTTTAGTTTAAGAGTTGTTTGAGACTTTGTATTTTTTGTTAAAATTTATTAAATTATTTATTATGATATGTGATGAATTTTTAGTTTTATATTAATTTTAGTATTTGTTTTAATAAATAAATTTTTTTTAATGTATATCAAATTTATAAATTTAATTTAATCTAACTTATTTATATGCTGATTGAGTTAAGTTAAATTTTAAAAATTAAATTTCTTAATCTAACCTACTATTATGATAAATAATTTAATATAAAAATATTTTAAATTTAATTCAACTCCAGTCATGATCATCCTTAATCGCATCGATCATTTGTTTTTGTTATCCTTGACTTTATTGATTAAGTAATAATAATATTTTATATTAAATATAATGAATAAAAATTAGAGTAACGTGCAACGCACGGAGTAATTAGTGAGTTAATAAATAAAGGCTAACTTTCATCTGTTCATTGAAAGTCTGCTGCCTCTGCAACATCTTCTAAAAGTTGAAAAGTAGTTTCGTAAAAGCATCATCAGGTATGTCATGCTCATGTAACTTCGATAGACTGCATGATATGATTTGTAGTCCGTTCATATATTCTATATATGCTACTTACAATAAAATTGGTTCACCTTATGAGCTTTTCTTTTCTTGGAAATCTTAACGATTTTTTTCCTGCAAAGATAACATCAATTACTTTCCTTAAAATTGTCCTATTTTTTATTAAGTCATAAATCATTAAGCTAATTAGTTACATATACTTAATCCATTAGTATTTTTTTTAATAAAGACCCATTTTAATTTTTTAAAAATATAAATAATATCAATTTTATTTTTCAAAAAAAATTTATACTAATATAATTTTTTAATCATAGAAAATGACAAAAATAGTTTTTATGTATATTATAAAACATAAGAACACTGTTAATTGTATCAATTTTTTTGAAAGACCAAATTGATATCATTTCTATCATTTATAAATTAAATTAATGTTAATTATTTTTGCAAGATCAAAGTGGTGTCACCTATATCTTTAAGTGATTAAAATATTATTTACTTCATCTTTTTTATTCTTACGATGTGTAATCTCGTTCGGAGTAGTGAGGCTAGTTGTCTCTTTTCACAAAGTAAATTTTTGATATTACAAATAAAGTTCATTATACTGAGATTCGCTTATTACTAAATCACACCTTTATAGGTAATCCATTAATAATTTAGTATCAAATGGTATTTTTCTTAGAATAAAAAATAATATGAACCATACACAACAAAAGTTTTTTTAATAATTAAACAACTTCAGCCAACTGTGCTATAAGTGGGCATTTTCGAAAAATTAAGTTTTATATTATTATATATTTTAAAATTTGCATGATATCATTAATATTTTTCTTCAAATGTATGTTCAAGTTAATTTAAGGTTATAACCTTTGTGACGATAAAATTTCATCACTATGACGGTATGTTAATAAATTATATATAAGTTTCTTTAAATATAATATAGTTAGTTTCATATAACCGACATTACTAATATAAAATGTAATAGTAATAAAATAGGTGATGGTAGTGGTTGTTGTTGTTGTGATGCTAATATAAAATGTAGTATTATATAAATAAAAATATTATTTTTATACTTTAATCTTACACCTCTCCTCATATACTTATCTTGAATGATAATAAAGAAGAGAGAAAAATTTAATTTTTTTTAATTTTTTTTTTCTTTTATCTTTTTATCATAAAAAATAAGTATATAAAAGAAGTATAATATTGAAGTATAGAAATACATAATTGTTACATAAAATAGGTGATGGCGGAGTTGTTGTTAGTGTGTTGTTAATATAAAATGGAGTATTAATAAAATTATAGGTAGTTTTAATGGAAAATATTTCTTACACCTCATTTTCTTCACACTATTCCTTATACTTTTTTATTTAAAAAAAAAGATAAAAAGACTATATTAAAATATATGTTTCTCTTATTTTATTATTAAAAAAATAATGTAAGAATAATGTAATAAAAATTATGTGTAAATAAGGTTATTGTTTATAAAATTGTTGCAATAGGAGTTGCATGACATATTGAAACTTGTCTATTTCGGCTTGGGAACTGCCCTATAAATACCATGCGAACTTCATGTTCTGCTCTGCACAAACCCACTGCTTGTATTGACTAGAAGTTAATTTGCTTCAATGGCAGAGAAAAGCAAAATCCTAATCATCGGAGCCACAGGAAACATTGGAAAATTCATAGTCGAGGCAAGTGCAAAAGCAGGACATCCCACATTTGCGTTGGTCAGGGAGAGCACGGTATCTAATCCTGACAAGTCAAAGCTGATTCAGAGCTTCAAAAGTTCCGGAGTTACTCTGTTCTATGTATGTGCTTTGAATAACAATTTCGACTATTTATTTTTTAACTAACTTCTAACTGATTGTTCTAATCTCTAACTCTCACTCTCTTTGATTCTGTAGGGTGATATAACTGATTATGCAAGTCTGGTTAACGCAATCAAGCAAGTTGATGTTGTAATCTCTGCATTAGATAGACTCCATATAGATGACCAAGTGAAGATCATAGCAGCAATAAAAGAAGCTGGAAACATCAAGGTGCATAGGCCCCTTTCACATAATAACTTATTCGAAACTTCCCAACTTTTTTTGTTATTCTAGAATCATCTGATATTCGTCTTTCCACTTGCATGGATGTTTCCAACTTTCCTTTATTTACATCTTCCAAGCTCTTGACTTTGCATGCCGACAACCATGAATATGCAGCTCACTATTGTTTTCTTGTCATTTTACTGCCACTTGCTTGTCATGCATGGCTTTCTTGCCACATTTTTTTTTCTTCTCCCCCTTTTTTTCTTTCCCACTGCCTAGATTTTTCATCGCATAAAATTTTAGGAGTTTTTAGATTTTTCTACACTAATAATTCCTTCAATGGTTGGATTAGTAACTATATAAGTGGTGATTCTTATGTCATCAGAGGTTCTTCCCATCAGAATTTGGGTCGGACTTGGACCGTCGACGTCACAGTGCAGTTGGGCTAGCTGCAAGCCATTTTGAGGACAAGGTGAAAATCCGGAGGACAGTTGAAGCTGAAGGAATTCCTTACACTTATGTTTGTTGCAATGCCCTTACTAGTTACTTCTTACGTAACTTGGGACAGCTATATGTCACAGCTCCTCCCCGTGATAAAGTAGTCATTCTTGGAGACGGAAATGCCAAAGGTAACGGCGCAAAGAAACAGTTTTCCACAAGTAATAAATAATATATACGTGCAATTCAATTGCCTCAAGTTGTGCGTTTGATTTAATTGTTTCAGGAGTTTATGTTACTGAGGAGGACATGGCCATTTATACCATCAAATCAGTGGACGATCCAAGAACCTTGAACAAATCGCTCCACCTAAGACCCCCTGCCAATGTGTTGAGCTTCAACGAGGTCATCTCCTTGTGGGAGAAAAAAATTGGGATCACCCTTGAGAAAAGTTATGTTCCAGAGGATCAAATTCTTAAGGACATCCAAGGTCAGTAAGAATACTCATTTGAGACTTTGCTACTGTGTCGTAAATTCTGCTTTATAGATGGATGACAACTTCTTGACTTCCTGTTTGTTTGGAGTCATTTAAACCAACAATGTGCATGACGATGATTTCAGTTCACTGATTAAAAGTTAGTACGTACGACATTGAAACATTGAATGCTTGAAACATATATATAGATACCCACCCATGTCTATACTTGTTTTGTGAGCAACAGCAACTTATATACTAATACAACTAAATGGTTGAAAAGATTGCCTAACTAAGAATAAGAATTGGAAAATTCTCAGTGCATGTACAGCACCCGGAATGATGGTATCATTTTCGTTTTAGGATATAAGAATCATGCATGTGACATCCATTTTGTGAAATAAACTATCTCGACTTATGGTATCAATGTTTTCGCTTTTGTGCAGAGTTATCTTTCCCTTGGAATTTAGTGTTGGCGTTAAACCACACAATTCTGGCAAATGGAGATTGTGCAAACTATGAGATTGACCCTTCATTCGGCGTGGAGGCTTCGGAACTTTATCCTGAGGTGAAATACACCACTGTCGACTACTATTTGAATCAGTTTGTCTGAATGCGTAGAAAAAGAGTTGTTACTCATAGACCGATGGTTAATTATTGATTATCGAATGCAAATATAATTATGTTTAGCCAACTAGATGTTAAGTTTGAGAGTAAGGCCTATATGATGTCGTCAAAATTAAGTTATGATGAAATTAAGTATGAGACTTGTTTTCTGTTGATGACCTGCGCTTATGCTGTCGTCAAAAGAATGTTTCCATATTGTCAAACTGCAAATTCAAGACTAATCAAAGCAAAAGAAACAGAAGGGAAAAAAATGCTAAAGCGCAACGTAACGGTTGAGGCTGAGTTTCAAGATGTTATCATTTTCTTTCAATAACATTTCAATGTTGGATCCCCTCTCTCGAACAAAGGGAGTGCATATCCTTATAGAGCAGCATCTATCTTAATTCAAGAGTTCAATAGGCGGAATTCCAATATATACAATTCAGGGAGAAGAAGAAGAGCAAGTAAACAAAATTAAACTAGACAGCTTCGAAGTCAGAACCTGTGGATTAAAAGGGTATCTCCCCCCCCCCCCCCCCCCGAATCAACAATGCATCCTTTTATCTTCTCCATCAGATCCTGTCTACCCAGCACACTGGCAAGAATTGTACCATAGCTGCAAAGAATCAAACAACATATAATCAACTCGTTATTCATAGCAAAAAATGACGAGGCCTTGCGAGAGAGCATAATCATTAACCAATGTACATACATAAACCAACCCGTATTGCCAAAAGTGTGAAAAATCAAACACCCATCATCTTCCTTGTGAGACACCCAGGAAACGAGCTCGTCCACGAACTCCGAGATTCGCCTCTCAAGAATCCGCCCAAGGTCAAAGCAAAGCAGCTCCATCACATCGACGACGAGGGTGACCGCGAATTGTACGACTCTACGTATCTTCTGAGGTGCTTGGTATTCGCTCCTAGCCACCCTAACAAAACCGCGGTGCCAACCCGGTCATTGTCTCCATGAAACCCCGCGTTTCCGCCAACCGCATTCTCCGACGCTCGGTTCCACACAACTCCGCCAGTGGCACCTTCTGAATGAGAAAGGAATGGGTTGAAATTATCGGTGGGAATCGAAAAGTTCAAATTTTGGGAAGAGGTGAGAGAGCAGAAATGGGAGAATTGGAAGAGATGGGTATCCTATTGGTAGGAGCGACAGGTTGGTATAAAGGGAAAGGGCGCGAAGTGTCTGAAGGATGAAGAGAAGGCGACGTGGTTTTGTGCAACAGGTGGCTACCCAGAATGGAGGGATTGAAGCTTCGGATGTGAGCTTCCATGGAAGAGGATGATGATACACATGACATACACAACAACACTAACACAATGATTAGAGATCCAATCCTGAGGCTTTGTTTTCTTCGCCGAGGAGCGCCATGATCTCCCCATCATATATCGATGACCAAAACAAAACAAAAACTCAGTCCCGTCTTACACAAACGCCATGATAATAGTAATTGTAGCCTATGCATGCACCACTCTCAAACTATGATTGCAAGAGAATTTTTTGATAGGCACTTTAGTCACTTCATTATTGATTATGTCATAAATGTATATTATATTTTAAAAAATTAACAACATATGTCAATTGTTAAATTAAATATCTAAGATTTTATTTTTCTAATTCTAGTTGAAGATTTGAATGTTTTAAATTCTTTTATCCAAGAGTTCCACGTCAATAACTGTTATGCACGTCTAACATTTAGATAAGAATATTAGATGTAATTGATAAATTAATGGACTCAAATGAATGAATTAAAGAATAATAATTAAAATTTGTCCTAAAAAAAGAATAATAATTAAAATAAACATATCTAGAGTAAAAATATATAATTAATTAAAAATTTTAATTAAATTAATTAACTATTATTTTATATAAAGTTTATTAATATATTAATTTTTTATTATATAAAAGAATGAAAAAAGTTCTTACACTTCTTGAGACAAAGAGTGCAATGTTTAAAACCCTTCCTTCAAAAGACAATTCTTTCAAATAACAATTTTAAAATTTGAACTCAATCTGTATTTATGAGATCACGTTGCAGTAATGATGGCAAAATACTTGTAGATTAATATATTATTTAAATGTATGAATTAAACTAAGAGAAAACCAAATGAGAAGGTAATTAAATGAGATACTAAATAGTAACTAATATTAATAAAACACTAAAATTATTGCATCTACTATTACAAGTTTGTAATATTTATTGTTAATTAAGATTAACAATGTTTTTATATTTAGTTAAATTATAGTTATATTTAAGGGCACTTCATACAGAGGGTTGTTTTAGTAACAATGTTTTTATATTCATCAACCTCTTACTTTTATAGTTTTGGATTCGGGAGATAATATAATTTGGAATGAAAGACCAAACAGACGCTTTAACAGTTTAACCTTTCAATATCAATCCTTCATTTGTATTTAATTTTTTTTTTATAAATGGGTTTGAAAGCAGTATAACGTACGTCACATTGTTTTGATTTTGGGCTAACTCTCTCACTGAAAAGAATGTTACAAATATGAGACATGAATTTAATTGTTTATAAACTCAACAAATTAGTTTATGAAAAAATGACATAAAATAATATTTAATCAGTAATAGTTTGAGTCTCCACCAAAACATAGAAAAGTATGTAATTGGGTTCTATTTCTTCCAATGTGTAGTTGCATAAGAAACAATTTGTTCCCCAATTTGTTAAGCAATATGGGGAAAGTTCGTTGAGATTTAACTTTTGTAAAGTGAAGCGATTATTTTAGAGAAGAAATATAGAATTATAACTGTCAATAAAAAAATTACAGTTGAAACCTTAAAAAAATATATACATATATATAATAAGTTATAAAATTATTAAAATTCACTTTATTGATTTTTTTATTAACTATTATAACTTTTTTTTTTATCTAAATTGAACATTTCACTTTCAATGAGTCAAGTTTAATTGATAGGCAATAATTACCATTTTTTATAATGATAATAAAAAATATTAAATTTATAAACTCTTGTCAATTATTAATATTTCTAACCAATTAACCTATTTTTTTAGTAATTTTAAGTGAGGCGTACACTCTTGAATATAATAGTATATCAATTTTTTTTTTTGGGGTATGACAAAGGTGCTAAAAGCCGAAAACAAAAAGCAAACTATAAGAAGATAGATTGGTAAGGGTCTATCTAAACCTCTCATAAATAAAAAAAGTATCTCCGTTCTACTTATTTATTTATCATTATCACTCATGTTATCTCTTTCTCGGTACCGATGTTTCTTTAATTTTTTCATGTAGATATGTTAAGGTCTCCCAACACATAATCATATGATTTCCAAATAAAAGAAGAACGGAATCATGTGTAAAATCATTCCGAGTTTTTTTTTTTTTCTCGATTTAATGCCGGATAAGAAACCTACCAATGCTTTGCTATCGTTCAGTTAAAAGAAAAATAATCAGAATAAGAATTAACATCCTCTGATTATACAATATAACAAAACTCGATAATATATTAGTAGTTATCAAAAAAATGTAATTGTTGACTTTTAAATTAAAATTTATTTGATAGTCAATAATATTATCCATTAGACTAGTATTTGAAAGTGAAATATTGTTAAATAAAGGCTAACTTTAATCTGTTCCTAAACATGACATAATCAGTTATGTCATCTTTATTTTTTGTAAATTTGTGCATTTTGATTAACTCAACTTATAATTAATGAGTTAAATTAAATTTACGAATTGATTTAAATTTAGAAATTTTTAACTTAAAGATAATGAATTGAGTTGTAAGTTAAAAAATTTTTAATTCATTTAACTCAATTCAATCTAACTGTACATTATATTTTACTTTCGTGACTTGTGTTAAGATTTTTTATATTTAAAATTACGGTATGTTATGTTATGTTTAAAATTTGTAAATTGTGACTTATTGTATTTAATTTTTAATTTAAGAGTTGTTTGAGACTTTGTATTTTTTGTTAAGATTTATTAAATTATTTATTATGATGTGTAATAAATTTTTAATTTTATATTACTTTTAATATTTATTTTAATAAATAAAATTTTTTTTAATATATATCAAATTCACACATTCAACTCAATCTAACTTATTTATATGCTGATTGAGTTAATTTAAATTTTAAAAAATAAATTTCTTAATTTAACTTATTATTATAATAAATAATTTAATATAAAAATCTTTTAAATTTAATTCAACTCAAGTCACGATCATCCTTAATCGTCATCGATCATTTGTTTTTGTTATCGTTGACTTTGTTGACTAAGTAATAATAATATTTTATATTAAATATAATGAATAAAAATTAGAGTAACGTGCAACGCACGGAGTAATTAGTGAGTTAATAAATAAAGGCTAACTGTCATCTGTTCCTTGAAGTCTCCTGGCTCTGCATCATCTTCCAAAAGTTGAAAAGTAGTTTCGTAAAAGCATCATCAGGTATGTCATGCTCATGTAGCTTCGATAGACTGCATGATATGATTTGTAGTCCGTTCATATATTCTATATATGCCACTTACAATAAAAGTGGTTCACCGTATGAGCTTTTCTTTTCTTGGAAGTCTTACGATTTTTTTCCTGCAAAAATAACATCAATTACTTTCCTTAAAATTGCCCTATTTTTTCATTAAGTCATAAATCATTAAGCTAATTAGTTACATATACTTAATCCATTAATATTTTTTTTAATAAACATCTAATTTAATTCCTTAAAAATATAAATAATATTAATTTTATATAAAATTTATATTAATATAGTCTTTTAACCATAAAAAATGATAAAAATAATCTTTATGTATATTATGAAACCTGAGACACTGTTAGTGATATTAACTTTTTTTTAAAAAATTAAATTGATGTCATTTCTATTATTTATAAATTAAATTAAAGTCAATTATTTTTACAAAATTAAAATAATATCATTTATATCTTTAAGTGATTAAAATATTATTTATTTTATTTTTTTTTTGTTCTTACTATGTGTAACCTTATTTTGAGTGGTGAGACTAGTTGTCCTTTTTAATAAAGTGAAGCTCTGACATTATAAATAAAGTTTATTCTACTGAAATTCGCTTACTATTAAGTCACACCCTCATAGATAATCTATTAATAATTTAGTATCAATTGACATTTTTCTTAGAATCAAAAATAATATGAACCGTACCCAAAAACAGTTTTTTTAATAATTAAACAACTTCAGCCAATTGAGCTATAGTGGGCATTTACGAAATTTTTTTTATATTATTATATATTTTAAAATTTGCATGATATCATTAATATTTTTCTTCAAATGTATGTTCAAGTTAATTTAAGGTTATAACCTTTGTGACGATAAAATTTCATCACTATGACAGTATGTTAATAAATTATATATAAGTTTATTTAAATATAATATAGTTAGTTTCATATAACCGACATTACTAATATAAAATGTAATAGTAATAAAATAAGTGATGGTGGTGGTTGTCGTTGTTGTGTTGTTAATATAAAATGTAGTATTATATAAATAAAAATATTATTTTTATATTTTAATCTTATACCTCTCTTCGTACACATATTTGAATGATAATAAAAAAAAATTAATTTCTTTTTATCTTTTCTTTTTTTTTATCATAAAAAATATGTGAACGAAGGAAGTATAACATTAAAGTGTAAAAATACATAATTGTTACATAAAATAAGTGGTGGCGGCGGTTGTTGTTAGTGTGTTGTTAATATAAAATGGAGTATTAATAAAATTATAGGTAGTTTTAATGGAAAATGTTTCTTACACCTCATTTTCTTCATACTATTCCTTACATTTTTTTATTTAAAAAAAAAAGATAAAGAGACTGTATTAGAATGCATGTTTCTCTTATTTTATTATTAAAAAAATAATATAAGAATAATGTAATAAAAATTTCGTGTAAATAAGATTATTGTTCATAAAATTGTTGCAATAGGACTTATATGACATATTGAAACTTGTCTATTTCGGCTCGGGAACTGCCCTATAAATACCATGCAAACTTCATGTTCTGCTCTGCACAAACCCACTGCTTGTATTGACTAGAAGTTAATTTGCTTCAATGGCAGAGAAAAGCAAAATCCTAATCATCGGAGCCACAGGAAACATTGGAAAATTCATAGTCGAGGCAAGTGCAAAAGCAGGACATCCCACATTTGCGTTGGTCAGGGAGAGCACGGTATCTAATCCTGACAAGTCAAAGCTGATTCAGAGCTTCAAAAGTTCCGGAGTTACTCTGTTCTATGTATGTGCTTTGAATAACAATTTCGACTATTTATTTTTTAACTAACTTCTAACTGATTGTTCTAATCTCTAACTCTCACTCTCTCTGATTCTGTAGGGTGATATAACTGATTATGCAAGTCTGGTTAACGCAATCAAGCAAGTTGATGTTGTAATCTCTGCATTAGATAGACTCCATATAGATGACCAAGTGAAGATCATAGCAGCAATAAAAGAAGCTGGAAACATCAAGGTGCATAGGCCCCTTTCACATAATAACTTATTCGAAACTTCCCAACTTTTTTGTTATTCTAGAATCATCTGATATTCGTCTTTCCACTTGCATGGATGTTTCCAACTTTCCTTTATTTACATCTTCCAAGCTCTTGACTTTGCTTGCCGTTAACCATGAATGTGCAGCTCAGTATTGTTTTCTTGTCATTTTACTGCTCCTTGCTGGTCATGCATGGCTTTCTTGCCACGTTTTCTTCTTCTCCCCCCTTTTTTTTTCTTTCCCCCAATCTAGATTTTTCATCGCATAAAATTTTGAAAGTTTTTAGATTTTTCCACACTGATCATTCCTTCAATGGTTGGATTAGTAATTATATAAGTGGTGATTAATTAATCTTATATCATCAGAGGTTCTTCCCATCAGAATTTGGGCCGGATGTGGACCATCACAGGGCAGTTGGGCCTGCTGCAAGCCATTACGAGGAGGGAAGTTGAAGCTGAAGGAATTCCTGACACTTATCTCTGTTGCAATGCCCTTACTAGTTTCTTCTTACGTAGCCTGGGACAGCTATATGTCACAGCTCCCCCCCGTGATAAGGTATACATTCTGGGAGATGGAAATGCCAAAGGTAACGGCCTAAAGAAACACTTTATGCACAAGTAATAAACGTATATTTAGAATCAATCATTTTAGAATTTAATTTTATTCATAAATAAAATTTATTGTTTAAAAAATTATAAAATATGAATTGATAAGATTTAGAAATCTTTAAAAATTTCATGAAATTTAATTAAGTTTTTTTTTAATTTTATTAAAAATGAGAGAATTTGAGTGATTTTAAGTAAAATTTATTTAAATTTACTTTTCTATCAATGATCATTTATTTAAAAATGTAAGCAGGTTTATTAAAAGAAAGTAAAAATGTAAATTTTTTAAAATAAAATCAATTTAATTTTTTTTTTATTCTAAATATAAAATTTAATTTCTTAAATCAATCTAAATTATAATTTTTATAATAAGTTTCAAACATAAAAATTGATTTCTTAATTCAATTTAATTTAATATAACTCAATTCAATTCTAATTTTTATGATTTCAAATACACCCAAATAATATATACATGCAATTCAATTGCCTCAAGTGGCGCGTTTCAATTACTTGTTTCAGGAGTTTATGTCACTGAGGAGGACATGGCCATTTACACCATCAAATCAGTGGACGACCCCAAGAACCTTGAACAAACCTCTCCACTTAAGACCCCCTGCCAATGTGTTGAGCTTCAACGAGGTCATCTCCTTGTGGGAGAAAAAAATTGGGATCACCCTTGAGAAAATTTATGTTCCAGAGGATCAAATTCTTAAGGACATCCAGGGTCAGCATAAGAATACTCATTTGAGACTTTTCTACTGTGTCGTAAATTCTGCTTTATAGATGGATAACATCTTATTTGTTTGGATTTCTTTAAACCAACAATTTGCATGACGATGATTTCAGTTCACTGACAAAAAGTTAGTACGTACAACATTGAAACATTGAATGCTTGAAACATATATATGGATACCCACCCATGTCTATCCTTGTTTTGTGAGCAACAGCAACTTATATATTAATACAACTAAAAGGTTGAAAAGATTGCCTAACTAAGAATAAAAAAATTGGAAAATTCTCAGTACATGCACAGCACCCGAAATGATGGTATCATTTTCGTTTTAGGATATGAGAATTATGCATGTGACATCAATTTTTGTGAAATAAACTATCTCTTGATTTATGGTATCAATGTTTTTGCTTTTGTACAGAGTTATCTTTCCCTTGGAATTTACTGTTGGCGTTAAACCATACAACTCTGGCAAATGGAGATTGTGCAAACTATGAGATTGACCCTTCATTAGGCGTGGAGGCTTCCGAACTTTATCCAGAGGTGAAATACACCACCGTCGACCACTATTTGAATCAGTTTGTCTAATAATGCGCAGAAAAAGAGTTGTTACTCATGGACCGATGCTTAATTAGTGATTATCTAATGCAAATATAATTATGTTTAGCCAACTAGATACTAAGTTTGAGATTAATGCCTAATATTTTAATTCTCAATGACAAAACAAGAAAATCACAAAAGATTTTGAAGAGGTGTTTGCCTATCTTCAAAATCCAGAGATATGATGAAATTAAGTATGAGACTTGTTTTCTGTTCGTGACTTGCACTTATGCTGTCGTCAAAAGAATGCTTCCATATTGTACTCTGTAGTGCTGTTTGCTTAGCTACGTGTTCTTTAAAAATTCTAACATTGAAGTTGGCACAAATTATTTTTCACTTATCAGTTACCACTCTTCTTCTGCGGCATTGTTCGTAATTCGCTTTGTGATAGTGAAGGGATCCTTGAGCACTTAAAAAATTATTAAAAGCAGACCCCAGAACGGACAGACACTATATAATGATATTGTGCTTATGAACAAAAGAACAAAAGGCTCAAGCGCTTTCTTTATCTTAACCGACTGTTTTCCATGAAATAACTATAACTTATACCCAAAAGACTATAGAAAATGACTTGAAACTACACAAAGCACATATTCTTAACATTAGGCGAATTCCTTAAGTTCATTATACTATATTTTATATAGTGTAAATAAATGTTCATAAATAATTAAATACTTTTTACTGTGGATTTTCTAATTAATTAACTATTATTTTATGTAGTTAATTAATATATTATTTAAATGTATTAGTTAAACTAAGAGACAATCAAATGAGAAGATAATTAAATCAGATGCTATCATACTAAATAGTAACTAATATTAATAAAAACATTAAAATTATTGCATCTACTATTACAAGTTTGTAATATTTATTGTTAAGATTAACAATGTTTTTATATTTAGTTAAATTATAGGATTATTTAAGAGCACTTCATAAGGAGGGGTATTTTAGTAACAGTGTGCCCTCTAATCTTCTGTTTGGTGTTTTTTACACAAATTGAAACAAAAGTAAGACAAAAATCTCATACGGGGAGCTAATAAAGGAGGATTGAGTTTTGGATTCATTTTCTGTTGCTGATGTTTCATCGATAGTATATATGTGATTATCAACATGCTGGGTTGTATACGCTCTGGGATGTTTCAAAGCTTTTAGGATAAACTAATTTTGTAGAGGTATTTCTTCATATGTTTTACTTTTATTACTTCCATTCCCGAATTTTCCAGCAGAATTTAGTAGAGCAACTGATAAGTTCAGGCAACGCAGTTGCTGCAGGCAACGCAGTTGCTGCAACCAAAGCAGTAAATCCTCCAAGGCTAAAAAATATAATTATCATGATCGAAATAAACTACATTTTTTATATGTCCCTTTCATATACAGGAAAATTGTCAATGGCACAGCCAGGATGATAAGAAACAGATAAAAAATTTTTTGTAATTTACCACAACTTGGTGTGTCAGTCTAGATGCCATGCCCATGCAATTTATCAATTAATTTGCTAACTTAATTAGAAGTAAGTAAAAGTTCGAGTCTCTGCGCAGAGCTTAATTTGACAACATAATACTTGAAAATTTAATTGTGAAGTGAAGATAATTTTGCAAGCCGTCTTATATTTAATGATGCACAGTCCATGTTGCCGTGGGCAAATAACATGATTACTAGGGCATGCCTTTATGGAGAGGTAATGCAACCAGTGTATGGGAATGGGACAACAGGGTATGTTTCTATGGAATTATGGGAAAACCGTGTATGGAAGACAAACACCAAAACTAAAACTTTTTTTTTTTAAAATACATTCAGCCAATATAAGAAGTTGATTCTTAAATCCGTTCGAAAATAAATTATTTTTAATTAATACAAAAATTAACTCAAATATATCTTTACTGTAAAAAATGCTAGTATAAAGAAACGACAGTCGGAGAAAAGCCAACGAACACTATGTCCCCATATACCTCCAACATCAAATCAAACCTTTCAATCTTGACCAACCCATGCATATGTTTTGGACAAGCCACAACTTGATCGTGACGGGGAGGGAGAGCCGGTGCAGGTCCCTAGTTGCGCACCCATTCGAACCAGAGATTCATATCTTTTTCTTGATTTTTTAGATTGAAATTTTTTATGGGAAAATATGATAAGTTTAAGAATCTGATGTCTCTGACACCACAACTAAATCATAACCAGCCAAGAAATGACAAATGGGAAAAGAGCATTTGTTCTACCAGAAGATACCCACACGAGCAGAAGAGTAATCATCTTCAAACGGATAAGTTGAATTAATCTGTATAACCTGTTCACCAAATCACAAAACCGATTTCAACAATTCAATTTTTTTTTTTTGTAAAATACAGTTCATTATAATTTTTTGAATCATTTTTCTAGTTCAGCTTGGTTTTGGTTTAGTTTTTTAAAGGAACTGAACCATGCCCAGCCCCAACTTCGTGCTAAAAATAACAACCAATAGAGCTTGTATCAAACTATTCTCATCCTTGGAAAAACTACTGATACTGCCAAGTTGGGGGATTTCAGAGAACGGATCAAATTTTCTCTCTCTTTCCTGATATTTTATTTTCTAGTTCTTATCAATGATATTGATATTATTGATTATTGAATTAATTTCAGTACAAAATCTAACCATTATTTTTATTTTGTCATGAATATTATAAATTTGAGAATATTAAAACAAATATATATTATTAGGGATTGTGCTATTTAGCTCTTTACTAGCTACTCAAATGGTGAAGCACTCGACCGCATGATCAATCAAGTTTAATTTACAAGTGTGATTTATTGATAAGCAAATGAAGTGTCAATAAAATAATCTATAAGTGTAATATTAATGTCAGGAGTTCGATTTTCTCTAAACAATATTTTGTGTTAAAAAAGACAATATCAGTATCCCAAATGAGAATTAATATCACACTTAAAAAGTTTATAAACAAAATTAAATACATAAGTATTTAAACATTTAATTAAATAATATCAAGTGCATACAAATTTGATCCTGAGACTAAACTCCAGCGGCATTTCCCATATTATTATAAAAGATAATATATTTTTAAATCATTTTTATATTTTTTTAATGATAATTTATAATATAGTCTTATCTTGTTAGTAATTTATCATATCGTATTGTTAACTTTTAGAAATTAATAAAAGTGTATCAACACAAAATTATAATTTATAAATAAATAAATAAATTATTAACTATCATAAGAAGGTAGAAAAATAATATAATAGAATATTTTTATTTTCTTACCAAAAAGAATTTTTTATTTATACAATAAAAATATTTTTAAGTTGATATTTACGTTTTAAACAATTTTAAAAATACACTCTACATTAATTTAATACATTTAAAAAAATTAGCATAATACTCATGATGCACGAGAAAACTTAAAAAGAAAAAAATAAATTTTTTAATAATGATATATTACTTAAAAATTATAATATAATATTTAATTTAAAACAAAAATAAATCACTTATAATAATTTTAAAAGAGATGTTTAATAAATTATTATTATTTTTTAATTTTATATAATTTAAAATTATATATTCATTACTTATTTTAGGTTTATTTTAATATTTGTTAGTATTTTTAATATTATTTTAGTATTTTTATTTTATTTAAAAAAGTTTAATAATAATTATTAGTTAATTTAAACTAGTGAAAAATGAATTGATATTTTAAATTTAATTTATAAAAAATAAAAAGTGTGAGAAAAATATTATTAAATAAAAAAAGAAATAAAATAATAATAAAAAAGAAGAAGGAAGGATTCTAAAATATTTGACTCATGAATTTTCTATTCTTAAGATTTAAAATTATGATCAATACACTATCACAATAAATATATTGTAATATTCAAAATCTACATAATCATTATTTATCATATAAATATTATTTATTAGAATCAAATATCAAAAAAGAAATATTAAATAACATGGTTAAAATAAAACATTATAAAATCAAATCTCTCAATTTTTTTATATATAAAATAAAAAGATTACTTTTTTAAAATACTAGCTAAAAGTTTGAACTATTCTTTAGCCAGCACGTCATTCCCTTTGACTATACAAGAAATATAGTTTGAGAATATCTTTATGCATAAATGACATAAGCCTTCCTAATTCTCAAATTTTGAATATGATTGATTGTCCAATTTTACCGTGTCTCAGCTCACATGGTACCTTTCCTGGGGTCTACTGGGGTAGGAGTTAATCTCCCAAATCACACTCTCCATTCCCCCTCAGGTCCATAAGGGCCTCCTTAGGACCAAAAGAACAAGGATGTGGCGACTAAGTTGGCGGTGGGCCCATGTCAGAGTTGAAACTCATTGTTATATTGAGCTATGTATAAGTTTGCTTAAATGCTAGCAAATTGAAGTCAAAGGTCAAAACACAAACATGCTTTATATTACCAGCGAGGCTCAACTCACATGTACCTCCCTGGTCATGGTATACTGTCGTGGGAGTTCGATCCCCTCAAATCTTAAAAATCTCATTTTTCGTTACGTGCGTGTTTGAATTATCAAATATGCACTATCTCTCATGGGGCCTCCTCGAAATTTTTGTTTTTTTGAAAGTCATAAATTTGAACAAAAGAATTTTTTTTTATAAATAGGTTTGAAAATAGTATAGCGTCACATTGTTTTGATTTTGGGCCGAGTTTCTCACTGATGAGAATGTCATAAATTTGAATAAACGACATAAAATTAATTATTTATAACTAAACAAATTAGTTTTTGAAAAAATGACGTAAAATGATATAAGGAACTCAGACTTTGGGCTGGTCCAAGTTCGTATTTGAACTACATCTATATGTTAATATTTCACCTTTGAAAAGGCCAACGCAACCTGAAGAAAACTATGTACATGAATGAAATACAGCTATTGAACTTGATGGTTGATGAGGTAGCTAGAAAGCGTAGTTAATGAATTTCGAGGCATATTCATGAAACTATCCTTATGAATAAGATGGCTGACCAGCGAGAGAGTACCACGCACATGGTATCCATCTGGTAGTTTTACAAGAACATAGAAGTAGTCGAGTATGTATTATTATAGAAATATATTATATCATGAAAGCGACAAAATTTTGAATAGGGGTTTAGAAGAACAACTTTCTGCTGACGACTTTTATGATTAATTTTTTATTTGGCTACTCAGTATAATAGTTTGAGTTTCCACCTAAACAAAGAAAAGTATGTTGGATTCTCTTTGTTCCCATGTATAGCTGGATAGAAGACAATTTGTTCCCCCTATTTTTCAAGTGCTATGAGAGAATTCTTTACTTTTATTTATGAAGTGGGAGAGTGAATTCTTAATTTTAAAGGAGATAAATCTGGTTGATGGGAAATATTTATCATTTTATTATAATGATAAAAAAATTAATTTATATAAACTCTTATAAATTATTCATATTTTTAATTAACCAAATAACCTATTTTTAGTAATTTTAAGTGAGGCATACACTCTTGCATAGGTCTATTGGAACTGTATCTCATTCAATTCTCATAAATAAAAGAAAAAATATCTCCATTCTACTCATTTAAATAATTAATTAAGAAGTATAGTTAATTTATAAAATAATTATATAAACAAAAATAAAATAATGCGAATTGAGAAACATGACAATGTATCTTAAGGCGCTAATTTATCATTATCACTTATGTCTCTTTCTTGGTATCTATTTTTCTTTAATTTTTCATGTAGATATGTCAAGATATCCCAACATAACCATATGATTTCCAGATAAAAAATGAAAGGAATCATGTGTAAAATAATTCTGAGTTTTTTCTTTTCACTTAATGCCGTGTAAGAAACCCACCTATGCTACGCTATCGTTCAGTTGAAAGAAAAATAATTATAATTAGGAATTATACAATATTAATTACAAAGCTCATAATATATGAGTACTTATGAAAAAAAATATAATTATTAATGTAACATTAAAAAATTATTTTTATTATCAAATAAGTTATTTTAAATGCATGTAATATATACATAATTTTTTAAATATCTAAATTAATCTTAATAAAGACAAATTTAATAAAAAAACTAATCTTATTACTTAAAATTAATTTAAATATTTAAAGAATTGTGTACATTTTAAATATATTTAAATAAAATATTAATATTTTAATGTCACATTAATATTTTTTATTAAATTTTTAACAACATACACAAAATGAAAGAACTAAAATTGCTCATTATATAAAAATAACGAAACTAAATAATTATTTTTTAAATTAAAAGAACTATATCATTAGGTTTGCGAAAGTAGAGATATTAAAATTACACTTAAATAATAATATTATTCATAAGAGAGTAGTTAGTATTATAGTGCGTTTGTTTTAGATTTCTTTCACCGAAATGTGCGTTTGCACAATTTGCCAAGCTCGCAACCAAGGTTTTTTCAAAGCAAAATTTTGTCACTTTTTTTAAAGTGTTCGTTAGCGTTGAAGTTACTAGATAAGACAAACATTCGGCTAGAAAATGAAAGAGTGTTAAATAAAGAGTAACTGTCGTGTTCCTTGAAACTTGAAATCTCTTAGCTCTGAGATATCATCAGTTGAAAAGTAGTTTCGTAAAAGCACCGTCAGTTCTGTCATGCCCATGTAACTTCGTTAGACTTCGTTAGATAAAACAAACATTCGGTTAGAAAATGAAACAGTGTTAGATAAAAGAGTAACTGTCGTGTTCCTTGCAACTTGAAATCTCTTAGCTCTGCGATATCATCCGTTGAAAAGTAGTTTCGTAAAAGCACCGTCAGTTCTGTCATGCTCATGTAACTTCGTTAGACTTCATGGAGTGATTTGTTGTCCATTCTATGCTACTAATAAGAAAAGTGGTTCGCCTTGGAAGTCATATGATTCACCGTCTGAACTCTCTTTTCTTGGAAGTCATGTGATTTTTTTCCAGCAAAAGTAACGTCAATTTTTCATTAAGTCATAAATCAGTAAGCTAATTAATTACGTATACTTATGACTTATTCGTGTAAGGCCAGAAGCGCGATGTGAACATCCGTTCCGTTCACACGAAGTCACAATTTTTTACCAACACAAAAGTGCCTTAGAAAGTGAAAAAAAAAAAAAAGCACCTTCGCAAACGCCCGTTTAACATCTCTAACTGCGAAACAAATGGGCAATTGATTCATTAGTAATTTATTATCTATTATTACTAATATAATAGGAATTGCCAAAGCATTTTTATTCTTCCAAATTTATCATTTATTTTTATTTTTTTTACAATTTTACATAGAAATAGAATTGTAAACCAACAATTCTTAACTGATTCTCAGATTCCGCTACTTCTTTCAAAATGCCATTACATTGATTTGCAAACATTTCGAAACAGAAAGGATAAAACCGTAAATTCATATTGCCACGCGTTCCATCCACAACTGCTATTAACTTCTACTTTTCTCTTTTCTTCCTTTTTTTTCTTTCTTCCTCTCTCTCGTTTTTTTTTTGGCACTTTTTCTCCACTCAACGGAGCCTTTCATCTGTTTCATTCAGCAATATTTTCACAAAGATGTTTACCAACATGCAAGACTCTGGCAGATACGATCAAGGAGAAGAGCCCAGAGGAAATACACACAACTTTCAAGGTGATTAAGAGGAAGAATCAATTGGCTTTTGAGTGACAAGCCAATGTAGATAATTAGGATAGGTTTTAAGTTTTGTTTCCAGTAGTTATTAGACAATAGTAATTCATCCAGATTCAACCCTTGGTTATTTTCTTACTGTAAAAAAAATATATTACTGTACCGTAAACTCTATTTCTCATATGTAAATTGATGTTCTTAATGTAAATGTTCTATAAATTAATGCTCCTCTTTCCGTAGCTTCACTTTTAGTTTTGATTTTTTTTTTGTTATTACTTGAATAGTCTTTTTTTTCAAATTTCAATCTGCTTACTTTTCTTTGAGAAATGTAAATCCTTTAATTTTAAATGCCAATAGATACCTTTCAATTCAAATAGTTATTAGGTTTCTCAATTTTTTTCATTATTAGAGGCTCGAAATTAGTCAAACTTCCACTTGGATCTCAATAGTTACCTTCCTTTATGTGATTGAAAAGCAGCTTAAATATGGTGATATGATGAATATGTTAGTGATATGAATTCTGAGCATACATGAAAAAAGATCAAATGCAAAAAATCCTTAGGATACTAATCGCCACTTTCTCTTTCTCACGTTGCTTTGATTATGAAAGTCAATAATCAATTTCTATGGAATTATGTGTAATTCCAGTGTATTATCAACAACAATCTTAATTTGTGATTGTCATTTTGTGATACTAACAATAACAATCTCAGTTTCTTTTGACTATTGGCATTTTGTGATACTGTTCATAGCCGAAAAGTGGCATCGTGAACGATTTGGGTGTTCAGACAGTATCTTAGATTAAAAAAATCTTAATGAGTTTAGAACATAAAAAAAATAAAAATAATACATAACAAAAAGATGCACCTATTATCTATTATGAAAAAAATATTATTTTGATAAAATGTAGAAAAATAAAAAAATTATGAATCAAGAAAAACAAAACAAATATATTATATTTATTTTTAAAAAATAAATTGAAGGTAATTATTTTTTATAGAATACTGATCATATATAAATGTAATAAAAAAAAATACGGACGCGTCCGACAATGCACTAATCACAATTAATTTTTTTTTTAATAATAATTGAACAACTTCAGCCACTTGATCAGTTATAAGTGGGCATTTTACCTGTCTTTGATAATAAGCATTGTTAAAATTATATAAAAGAGGGTATAGCTTTTATGTCTGATAATCTATTGGTGTTTGGGAAATATAAATTTTCAGAAAAAAATAATTTTTTTAAAAACTCTCGCATGATATGTGTTTGGATTAATTTATTTTTTTTTAAAAATAACTTATAATTAAAATTTTATTAAGAGAGTTTTTGAATAAAAAAAAGAGCAATTTCTTCCTAAAAATAATTGTATGTGTTTGAATTATTTTTATTTTGTATTTAAAACAGTTTATAATTAAAATTTTTTTGAAAGAATTTAAAAAAAATTAATTTTTTTCCTATAATTAAGCTATCCCAAATATGAATAGGTTTTAATTATAAACTGTTTTAAATACAAATAAATTAATCCAAACACAAACTAAGAAGGTCAAACACAAGAAGTTAATACAATAATAAGATAAATTTTAAAATTTATTATAATGTGTGAGAACTTATACGGTCCAATCCCATCTTCAATAGAAATTAAAGTGAGACAATTTTAAAAAAGAAATATGAATTGAACAATATTGGTTATATCTCATAAAAACAGAAATCTATGTGGTATTCGTAGTTTACGGCAATGTAAAACAGTGCATGTTTGCACAATTGGTATTAAAATTATATTTAAAATTAAAATAGAAAATAATGAATATGATAACCCTTCTAAAATGATATATCATAAGCATGATCATCTTACTTTATTTTCATTTTTAATTAATATATTTTTATGTATAATTATACAAATATTTTCTTTGTTTTCATTTTACGATACGAGAATCATATCATGCATGTTACATCAATTTTGTGAAATAAAATATCTCTTGATTTATGTTATCAATGTTTTTTCTTTTTTGCAGAGTCTTCTTTCTCTCGGAATTTCAAGTTGGTGTTAAACCACACCATTCTGGTGAATAAAGATAGTGCAAACTATGAAATTGACCCTTCATTCGGCGTGGAGGCTTCTGAACTTTATCCTAAGGTGGAATACACCACCGCCGACCACTATTTGAATTACTTGTTCTGAATGTGCAGAAAAAGAGAGTTGTTACTCATGGATTGATGCTTAATTATCGATTATTTAATGTGAAACTGTTAAATATATTTCATTATTTTTACAAGTAAGATCTATATTAATTTTTACTTGTTAAATATTATAATTTTAAATTTTTACTGAAATAAAAGTATTTTATGAGATCTTATAGTAGATATTTTTATTTGTTAGTTCAGATTTACAAGCCTTGGAGCTTAGATATCTTAGGTGAACATTTGTCATACATAGGTCATGAGTTCCAGTTTGGGTCGTAAACTAATTAGTTTGGTCTAATCAATTTTTGATAAGTAATTTTTTATTTAAAAAAGTTCATACCTAATTTCATTTTTTTTCTCTAGATAGCTCAATTAATAGTATAATTGTCTAATAATCTTAATAAAAATATCATTAAATAGATATAATCAATAAATTAGCCTAAATATTTTTATAAAAATAATTATAAATTTAAATTTGATAATTTATAAATATGTAAATTATAAAAAAAATACATACAATTATATAAGTTTGATTTGGATTTATTTGATTCAATTTCATAAAAGAAAATTAAAAATCGAATCAAGCCGATCAAAATGAGACAATTTTGTTCAATTTTTAATTTTTTGTTCGATTTTTTCGATTTAAATATATATCCGTTCGGTTATAAACATCCTATCTAATATACAACGCAGGAAGGTTCCTGAATATAAAACGTAGTATTGACTTTTATTGGCAAACTTAGGCAATGCATATGGGAATTGCCTTATAAATACCATTGAAACTTGGGCCATGTATATTGGGAACTGTCTTATAAATACCATTGAAACTTCATCCCTTAGCTTTGCACAAGCCCAGGGCTAGTTTTGATTTGAAGTTTAATTCCATGGCACAGAAAAGCAAAATCCTAGTCCTCGGAGCCACAGGATTCACTGGAAAACTCTTGGTAGAGACAAGCGTAAAAGCAGGACACCCCACGTTTGCGCTGGTCAGGGAGAGCGCGGTCTCTAATCCTGACAAGTCGAAGCTTATTGAGAGCTTCAAGAGCTCCGGAGTTACTCTGCTTTATGTTTGTATCTTTGAATAACATTTTCATTTTTCATTTTTATTTTTTGCATGGAACTAACTTCAAATTAGTTGTTCGGATCGATCTCTCTCCATCTCTGATTCTGCAGGGTGATATAACTGATTATGCAAGTCTGGTTAAGGCAATCAAGCAAGTTGATGTTGTAATCTCTGCAGTAGGTAGACTCGTGATAGATGCCCAGGTGAAGGTCATAGCAGCAATAAAAGAAGCTGGAAACATCAAGGTGCATAGGCCCTTTTTACATATTAACTTATTCAAAACTTCCCAACTTTTCTGTTAAATTGAAATGGTTGTTTTGGTGACTTTGATAGTCTCAACTCTCAAGTACTGTCCAGCACTTATGGTGGTGAGTGGTGACCTCTTTCTTCATCACCACCCTTCGATGAGTACACTCTAAACTCAACCTGCCACGGAACCTTTCGTTGAATCTGCATGTGCTTAATTTCACTTAATAGGCTCACTCCACAAGTAGTCAGAATGGGCATTTATAGATAGCTAACTGACTTTAAGTTGGCGCCACCCTTTGTAATGTATATTCTAGAATCATCTGATATTCTTCCCACTTGCTTGGAATATTTCAATTTTTCTACATTTACATCTTCCAAGATTTTGACTTTGCATGCTGACATAACACCCGTCATTATCCCATGAATATGCAGCTCGCTAACGTTTCCTTGTCACTTTACTGCCACTTGCTTGCCATACATGGCTTTCTTGCCACCTTTTTTCCTTCTCCCCCACTCTTTTTTCTTTCCTTAAACTAGACTTTTCATCGCACAAAATTTTAGGAGTTTTTAAATTTTTTCTACATTAACCATTCCTTCAATGGTTGGATAAGTTTATATGTGGTGATTCTTATGTCATCAGAGGTTCTTCCCATCAGAATTTGGGCTGGATGTGTACCGTCACAGTGCAGCTGGGCCAATCGCAAGCATGGTCGAGCAAAAAGTGAAAGTCCGTAGGGCAACTGAAGCTGAAGGAATTCCTTACACTTATGTCTGTTGCAATGCCTATGCTAGTTACTTCTTACGTAACCTGGGACAGCTAAATGCCACAGTTCCTCCCCGTGATAAGGTAGTCGTTCTAGGAGATGGAAATGACAAAGGTAACAGCGTAATTACAATCAATTTATCCGCAAGTAATAAATAATATATGCATGCAATTCAATTGCCTCAAGTTGTACGTTTGATTTACTTGTTTCAGGAGTTTATATCAGTGAGGAGGACTTGGCGATTTATACCATCAAAGCAGTGGCCGACCCAAGAACCTTGAACAAAACCCTCCACGTAAGACCCCCTGCCAACGTGTTGAGCTTCAACGAGGTCATCTCCTTGTGGGAGAAAAAAATTGGGAAGACCCTTGAGAAAATTTATGTTCCAGAGGATCAAATTCTTAAGGACATCCAGGGTAAGTAAGAATACTCATCTGAGATTTTGCTAGTCACAAATTCAAATTTATAGATGGATAATATTTTTTGCCTTGTATATAGTTTTTTAAACCAACAATGTACGTGACGATTTCCGTTCATTAATTGATAAACAGATAGTGTAACATTGAATGCTTGAAACGTATCCTTATCTATCCTTGTTTAGTGAACATTAAGGGCAATTCATATACAACTAATAAAGGTTGAAAATATTGCCTAAGAAGAATAAAAAATGGGAAAATTCTTAGAACAGCACCCCAAACGATGGTATCATTTTCATTTTAGGATGTGAGTATCATGTTACATCAATTTTGTGAAATTAACTATATTTTTGATTTATGGTATCGATGTTTCTACTTTTCTTCAGAGTCTCCTTTCCCTCGGAACTTCTTGTTGGCGTTAAACTACTCAGTTCTGGCAAATGGAGATTGTGCAACCTATGAGATTGACCCTTCTTTCGACGTGGAGGCTTTTGAACTTTATCCTGAGGTGAAATACACCACCGCCGATCACTATTTGGATCAGTTTGTCTGAAAGCTGGAGAATGCGTTTCTATCACTTAGTAAAATGGTCAATAAAACCAGTGCCTCTTTTGTGGAATAGGCACTGATTGTGCAGGCTTTGTACCACTAGTGTTGGTCACTTGCGCTTGTCTTGTCGTCAAAATAATCATTCTATATATGGAGGAGAATGATACTTACATTTGTTTTCACATCCTCTCAAATATGTCGAGTTGAATTTTGTCGAAAAAGAAAAGGAAGAGATAGAAAAAAAATGGTGATAATTAATTAAATGTGAGAAATGTGAAAAAAAAAAATGAATGTGTATATATCATTACCCCATATATTAGTGTAATATGTACTGTTGCTTGGATGTATATGTGTTGTTTTTAAATATATTTATATAATTAATACTCTGTTGTTGTTCATTTTCTGCATTCTCGTTGCGTACGCTTCAAAAATTATTAAAAGTAGACCCCAGAATGGATAGGTGCTATATGATGATACAATAATGTTATTCCTTTAAATTTTTTTTATATACTTTTCTCTTATACTTTCCATTTTTTGAAAAAAAAAAGACAGTTAATTTTTTAAAACTTTTTTAATACCTTCTTTTTCTTTTTTTTTAAAATAAAAATGCAAAAAAAATATACGAGAAAAGGTATATATATATACATAACATTATTTATTATGACATTAAATTGTGCTTGCGAACAAAAGAATAAAAAGTATAAGCACTTTCTTAGTCCTAAACTAAAATATTTTTATTTTATAGGTAAAATATATAATATTTTTATTTAAAAAATTATTTAATTTTATTAAATTAATCACAAAATTATAGAAAATGACTTGACATCCTCTGCAGTTCCTTCTCCTCAAAGCTTTGAAGATTCGGAATTCCTCTGGATTCCATACTGTTCTCATGCATTTTATTTTATTTTTTAAAAAATAGTTTATGTTGATTTATTTAAGTTTAATTTTGTCATATCTTTTACTAGTATTACGTATAAATGATTTAAGTTTTTTTAAGTGTATATTTAATATAGAGATAAAAGTAGACGTAAATTTTTTATAAATTAGTTTGTATATAATTTTTTATACAAAATCCATTTATAAAAATTTTATTCCTATACTAAACATACACTAATTGATATAAATTAAAGTTTAGATTCTCAAATAAATTTTATATAAAATTTAAGTACTTTAATTATATAATTTTACATCAACCGAAATTAAGTTGGTCTCTGAATGATTTTAAAAATGCATTTATTAAGTACTAACCCAAATTCAAACATGGATAATCAAAGCAAATATACATAGAGCGCATATTCTTTATACTTAATATTAGGTCAATTCCTTAAGTTAATAATATTATATTAGTGTAATTAAATGTTCGTAAATTATTAAATAATTTTTTAACCGTGGATTTTTTTGTATTAACTGGACAAAATTACTCGTTAGGCAGTAGTTTGAATTAGATAATAGATATTGACATGTTAGCTATGTATTGACCAAGTTAACTATTAGACTGAGTTTATTTTTTTAGATAAAACAGAGAGCAATGATGAGGAGGAAAGAAAAACAAAAGGGTTTTTCACTTTGAACAACTTTCAGAGTGAAATACTTCAAGTTTAATTAAGCAACCTTATTAAAAATCTTATGAACAAAGGAGTAACTTATACCACCATGAGCACAAACAGTTGAGTGTCTAATATTAATATATCATCTAACAAAACTCCAAGCTCTGACAAAATTACTGTGTTTAATTTATTGAATGCATTTAAGGTCACTTTGCAGAAACCCAATCCAATAAGATACTCAAACCCTCCAATATTTCTCATAAAAATGCAGAAAAGAATATAAAATAGCATCTGATATAGAAGCAATGGCAAAGAAATTCATCCTTTCGCTTTCAAATCACCACACCAGCACCAGTTTTTTTTCTTTATTTATTGGCAATAGGCGGTATTAACTGAATTATCAGCTGGGATGTGGGGAAGGGGAATCAAACTCTAACCAACATCTTTGGTGTGGGAGTTCAGCACCACATGAGCTAAGCTTCACGGGCCAGCACCCCAGTACTCTTGCCACTGTGTCATTCTTAGGAATTGCATCAATGTTAATTATTCGACTAATTAATTTTCGTAAATTGGAAATTTTTGTTTATGATTTGTTTTACTTTCATTTTATCAATTTTGTTACTGTTAGTCAGAAGATTCACGACACTATACCGAAAAAAGATAATTCCAGAGTTACTTAAACTTAAACGTAAAAAAATAATTCGCAATTTTCCCCAAAATTAGTCATGGCATTTTGATTCTAAGATTACTATAATTTTAGATGTAGCCAATATTCGGGTAATTAAATTGTTATAAGCCACACCGCTTTCACTATTTAACAATTTTTTGTTAAGGTTAGATTATAGAATAATAGATGTAAAATTTTTAAAAATAATAATATTATAAAATTGAGTCACTTTTAAAATATAATTGTAAGAATATTTCTATAATATTATCAAATCTCAAGTGTTAAAATTGATATTGTTATATTAATTGTATAATTTTTGAAAACCAATCCCGACTTTGTCAAGCACTCCATAAAGAAAGAAGTAAGAGCAGAGTATTTTTTCAATATATAAATTACTAGATATTCAGACGGTCAAAAGGGGTAAATTAGACAAAAAAAAGCCACCATGGAGTGTTTGCGGCTAGAAAAACTTGCCCAATTCCTTATGTCCGAAGTTCAAGATTTTATTGAGGTTAGTTGATATGATTGTCCAAAGGCTATAGTTTGCAGACCTTCGCAGCCCTTGGCTTTTTCGAGGCTGCAGTTTATATCCATGGAGTGTTTGTAAAATTGATTGAAACACTGGCTTATGTCCATTGCCTAAAAAATTTTGTATGGATGGAGGAGTTTGAAGGGAAAAGGAAGGGAAAGTTAATTTTTTAATTCTAAATTTGAAAGAATTATAAAATATTTATAAAAATCTTTACTCCAACCTAAGCACAAAGTGTTTTTTTTTTTGGTATTTTAATGGTCCAAGTAATCAAATCTAAAAGCTCTATCTCTTACATATGTTAACTAAACTTTAGACAGGTAAATAGAACGAAGCATACAACACTTCAACGGCACAAAACAAAATGAGATAAGTGAGGAAGGCAATTGAAATATAACGACAGTAGAAGCCAGAATAGCATGAACAGAAAGAGAGATCGAAAGTCCACCTGGGTTTTGTTATCCGCTGATTTGGAACAGAGAATTTGCCGGTGCTGATTGTTCTCCGCTGTACTTCCAGTTTAACCCTTTTTAATTTATTAAAATAATAACTTATATATAATGACTAATTATAATTTAAGCAACCCGCCATCTCAATTTGTCACATCATTTCGTCAAATTTAAATTCGGACAATTATTTCTCATTGCATAACAGATGTGTCATAACTCATAAATAGAATCACACGATAACAAAAGTCAAGAAATTCATATACTTTTTTCGTTCTTTTTTATCTATCATTTTAGAGATTAGATTTTGTTTCATTTTGTTTATTGTTTAGAAAATCAAAAAAGTATTAATTGTTATTTTTTAACTTTATTTTTATTATTAATAAAATTAGAGAAAGTTAATTAAATAAATAATAATATTTTAAATATTTTAATAAAAGAATAATTTATTCAATTACATTTTTTTTTATAAATGATGCTATTTAATAATTTTTTAATACATGCACTAAAACCTTAAACAACATATTAAAAAGAGCAAAAGGAGTAACTGATTATGAGCTTCGTAACATACAATGTATCTCCACATGTAAGAGTAATTTTAAATCTTGATTATGAGCTTCATAATACACAATGTATCTCCACATGTAAAGAGTAATTTTAAATCTATCAGTCAAATAATTCTCTTAAAAAAAGCGTTATGCTATTGAAAAAATGTTAGAAAAATGTTTTAGAAACAAATAACATTAGTCACACGTAAAATATGCATGCTCTTAATGTGTGACACCAATCCCTTTACTTTTAGAACCTACTATACAACGTAGGAAGGTTCAAAACATAAAATGTAGTATTTTCTTGACTTTTATTTGCGAACTTGGTCTATATATCTCGGGAACTGCCTTATGAATACCATTGAAACTTCATCCCACTGCTCTGCACAAATCCACTGCTTATTGTGATTTGAAGTTTAATTCCATGGCAGAGAAAAGCAAAATCCTAATCCTCGGAGCCACAGGATACATTGGAAAATTCATAGTTGAGGCAAGCGCAAAAGCAGGACACCCCACGTTTGTGTTGGTCAGGGAGAGCACGGTCTCTAATCCAGACAAGTCCAAGCTTATTGAGAGCTTCAAGAGCTACGGAGTTACTCTGCTTTATGTTTGTATCTTAATTTGAATAACAATTTGCTTTCTTTCTTTCTATTTTTGTGCAGAACCAAGTTCAAACTAATTGTTCTAATCTTTCTCCATCTCTGATTTCTGGAGGGTGATATAAACTGATTATGCAAGTCTGGTTAAGGCAATCAAGCAAGTTGATGTTGTAATCTCTGCAGTAGGTGGACAACAGATAGATGACCAATTGAAGATCATAACAGCAATAAAAGAAGCTGGAAACATCAAGGTGCATAACCCTTTTTTTCAGAATAACTTATTGAAAAACTCCTCCTCTATTCTGCTGATTTAAAATGGTTAAATTAGGTTATAAGCGGTGATTATTCTATCATCAGAGGTTCTTCCCATCAGAATTTGGGCTGGATGTGGACAGTCACAATGCAGTTGAGCCAGCCGTCAGCTTTTTTGAGAAAAAAGTGAAAATCCGGAGGGCAATTGAAGCTGAAGAAATTCCTTACACTTATGTCAATTCCAATGCCTTTGCTGGTTACTTCTTACCAACACTGGGACAACAAAATGTCACAGCTCCTCCCCGTGATAAGGTAGTCATTCTAGGAGATGGGGATGTCAAAGGTAACCAATCTTGTCCAAGCAGTTTTTCTACATGTAATAGGTGATAGACTTGCAGTTCAATTGCCTCAAGTTGAACGCTATTTCCTTCTTTCAGGGGTTTATGTCATGGAAGAGGATGTAGCGATTTATACCATCAAAGCAGTGGATGACCCAAGAACCTTGAACAAAATTCTGTACCTGAAGCCCCCTGCCAATGTTTTGACCTTCAACGAGCTCATCTCTTTGTGGGAGAACAAGATTAAGAGCACCCTTGAGAAAATTTATGTTCCAGAGGATCAAATTCTTAAGAACATCCAGGATAAGATCACTTGTTGAGACATTGCTTCTGTCAAAAATTCAACTTAATTAAAAGAATCTTTGGTTTCCACTCTCCATCAACACGTCAATGGTTTATAGATGGATGATGTTGTTTGTTTAGAGTTTCTTAAACCAACAACATGACGATTATTAATTTCAATTTACTGATGAACTGATAGTATAATTTAAACATTGAATGCTTGAAACACACCCATGACCCATCTATCCTTGTATTATGAGCAAGATCAACTAGTACGCAACTAAAAAGGTTGGAAAGATTGCTGAAGAATCTTTATGAAAATTGGAAATTCTCAGTACAGCACCCTAAATGATGGTATCATTTTCATTTTAGGACATGAGAATCTTGTTATATATCAATTTAGTGACATTATCTCTTGATTTATGGTGTGAGGGTTTTTGCTTTTCTGCAGGGTCTCCTTTCCCTCAGAGCTTGATGTTGGCGTTTTGCCCCTCATTGCTGGTAAAAGGCGATTGTACAAACTTTGACGTGGACCCTTCATTCGGCGTAGAGGCTTCTGAACTTTATCCTGAGGTGAAATACACTACCATCGACCATTATCAGAACCAGTTTGTCTGAAATATGGGGAATGCGCTATTGGCAATCAGAAACTGCTCCACCCAAGTCAATAGAACCACTAGAAATTCTTATATGTACTTGTCTTGCATGTATTTGTTTGGAGTAAGAAAAAGTACCGACTCCTCCAGTATACAAGAATTTATCTAGAACCACGGCCTCTGATGTGTCATTGGCCGAGGCCATGTTCTTTCTGTCAGTCACATGTATTTGTGTCGTCGTCAAAAGAATCCTTCCATATTGTACTCTGTAGTGCTGTTTGCATAGCTATGTGTTCAGTTCTTATAATATTGAAGTTGTATCACAAATTGTTCATCAATTAATAGTTATCACTCTTCTTCTGCGGCATTGTTCACAATTCGCTTTGTGATAGTGAAGGGATCCTTGAGAACTTAAAAAATTATTAAAAGAAGACCCCAGAACGGATAGACACTGCATGACGATATTGTGCTTTTGAACAAAAGAAGAAAAAGCTCAAGCACTTTCTTTGTCTTAACTGACTGTTTTCCATGAAATAACTAGAACTTATACCCAAAAGATTATTGAAAGTGACTTGAAACTACACAGAGCACACATTCTTAATATTAGGCGAATCCCTTAAGTTAGCTATACTACATTTAATGTAATTAAATGTTCATAAATAATTAAATACTTTTTATTGTGGATTTTCTAATTAATTAACTACTATTTTATATAAATTTAATTAATATATATTATTTAAAAGTATTAGTTAAACTAAGAGAAAATCAAATGAGAAGATAATTAAATCAAATACTAAATAGTAACTAATATTAACAAAACACTAAAATTATTGCATATACTATTACAAGTTTGTAATATTTATTGTTAAGATTAACAAGGTTTTTATATTTAGTTAAAATATAGTTTTATTTAAGGGCACTTCATTATTTTAGTAACAGTGTGTCCTCTAATGTTCTTTTTGGTGTTTTTGTAAACAAATTGAAACAAAAGTAGGACAAAAATCTCATACGGGAGCTAAGGAGGATTGAGCTTCATGCTGAATCAGAGCAAGTACACTCTAGACGGTGTCTTAAGTGAACTCTCTTTTCCATTGCTTTTGCTCTGGGGTGACCTAGATCCATGGGTTTGGTCCTGCCAAAGCTAATCGTATCAAACAGTTCCATGCAAAAACCAACTACTCCTGTAAACTTGCAGGCTGGGCACTGCCGATATGACGAGGTTCCAGAGCTTGTGAACAAGCATTTATTAGACTGGTTGTCCACCCTCGATCCTGAAGCTTCTCTCCAAACAGTTTGAACATGTATAATAATATAAAGTCAATCAAATCAAATGCTTGAGTAGTTTTTGAGATGCAATTTGTCAGTGATTGTCATCATTAATTCATCATACGTTGTATATTAAAATAACAGGAAGAATAGAATATGATCACGGTTATGCATACCTACACTTCTTTGAAGATCATGTATGCATTCATTTCTCATACACAAAACTTGCTTTTTTGTTAATCGATGAAAGTATATGTTTGCTCTCTTGACCATCTCCTTCAATCATCAAAAAATGGAAGTATAATCCTATGATTTTCTTAAAATCTATTTTTATTCTATAAGTACTAATCCAGTTTTCGTAAATTTTTTGTTATGTAACTATGCTTCTATTAGTATAACTTTTCCTTCACGTGCGCCGTATTCGTAAATTACTATTTAGCACTCCTTTTTCATTCATTAACGATCTACCGAGACCGAGTTGATTAATTATTTTGCGTCTGCAACTTCTTGTTGATCTTCCATAGTTGTTAACGACGTTGTTTTGAAATTGACTTTGGAAAAACAGAGTTCTAGTTCATCTTTTATTTGTGACTAGCACTTTATCTCATGCGTTACACGTTACATTAGTTTTTATTTATTATATTTAATATAAAATATTATTATTACTTACTCAACAATAATACAAACATTAAAATTGAAATAGATCATACAATAGTTTAGTATAATTTCATATATCTGCTTATATTAAGATGTAAAATACTTTTTCAAATATTATATTAATTATAATAAATTAGAAATAACTATTGTTCTTTGTCATAAATTAATATTTTTAATTAATATTTATTATTTTTTCTAGAAACATCACTATAAAGTGAATTACAACTAAAAACCGAGTGATTCAATACAATCTGATATGAGAAAGATATTACCCTTAACTTTTGTTAATTGTTATAGTAAAAGTGATATCCAATATAGATATATATTTTCTTATTTGAAGTTTGAAAGTCAAATTTATATCAAACGAAGTAATAATCATGAAAGGAATGAAGACCTTTTGTGTCCTGTATTGCTATATAAAATTACCTTACATTAGAAGACATGATTTTTAATTTAAACAAAATAATATAATTTTATTAAACAATCAATTTAACTAGTCTATATTTATAAATATAATCACATAACACTTTCTATTTTATTTCAATGACTCGTTGAGCAACCTTAAACGTTTAATATGATTAGTTTAATTAATTTGTAACGCTATAACATTATTATTTTTCAATTATTTTATAAATAAATATATTATTATTCCATCAAATAAAATATTTCAATGAAACTATTTTTTACTATTTCTAAAATCATATTTTCATTAAGGGATAAAATCTTATTATGACATCATTCTAATCAGCATTAGAAACAACATAAATTATAATATTATAACAAAAATAGTATACAAAAGTATTTAATTAGAGTGCATTTTTTTTATAATTATTTCAATTTAAGAATTAGAAAAATATATCAATAAAATAATCAAAAATTAGAAAAAAGTTATCACATTTTTTCTCTATTTAAAATTGGTTTATCTAATAAATTAAATATATTTTTTAATTTATTAGAAGTAAATGAATTTTGATTGCTCCTTCAAAAAGAAGAAAAAAAGATTAAAAAAAATCCATGATTTATATATTTAATTATGTTCTATAATTATTTTATCATTTTTGTACAAATTTAAATATTAGAACATAAATAATAAAATTAGGTCTAATAATAAAAAAATTATATTTAATTTTTATTTCACAATTAATTCAAAAAATTACATTTTTTTTATTTTGAGTTTTCGTCTATGATAATATTTATATTTTAAAAATTTATATTTTAAAATTAAAAGTTTGAAGAAGATAAAAAGTTGTAAAAGATGAGAGAGAGAGAAAATAAATAATAAAAAAATAAATATGTAAAATTAGGTAAATGTAAAGCATTTAGAAATTTTTAAATAAAAAATTGAAAATTTAAAAAGATGTGACATATAATAATTGAAGTGAAAGAACTTCTAAAGATTCTGCTTTTTCAACATGAATAATTAATGTGACACTATTCCAGAAGTAACGAATCTTCTGAATGAACACAGATTCGCCGTTTATTGTGGCTAGAAATTTTCTTCCATATTGATATATATTTGATTGAGGATTTGAAAGCGCAAGAACCGGACACCCCAGGTTTGTGTTGGACTTTGACAGGGAAAGCACGATCCATAATCATGAAAAGCGAATCCTCATCAATTGAGAGCTTAAAGAACTCTGGAGTTACACTGCTCTGTGTTTCTGCTTGAAATATAACAATTTCAAAGCTATTTTTCAGAACTACAAAGTTCAAACAAATTGCTTCTGATTTCTCTCGCTTAGTTCATGGAGAGGGTGACTGATCAGGCGAACGTCATTTGCTGCAGTAAAAGAATAAGCTGGAAACATCAAGGCAAACTCTTGGTTCTTAATATTTTATTAAAAAATTCACGTCAAAAAAAAAAACTTACTAAAAAATTGCTATGCTTGACTGTTGAAATAAAATGGTTGAACCAAATACTTAAGTGATAATATTTATGCTATTAGAGGTTCCTCTCATAAGAATTATTATATAATTGTCAACTCCCACGCCATTAACATTAAATAAGTCCAAGAGATATTTCTTATATAAATAACACTTTGTTTATCAGGTTAAAGCATCACCTTAGAAAAAGTAGAATTGAATTTTTTTTTCTTCTAGATATCCTGGACCGAGGTTAAGGGATTAATTTCTTACACATGTATAATTGGCGTAGACAATTGGGATTATGCAAAGAAATCTTTCAAAATTAAAATGGTTGAACATCTTACTTTGAACATAAGAACGTGAAATTCAATCAGCTGATTTTTTATTTCCTTGTTTTTTTGGAGTTTATGTCACAGAAGAGGACGTAGGAATTTTATACTATCAAAGCAGTGGAAGAACTAAGAACCGTCAACAAATTCATGTACCTAAGGCCCCCTGCTAACCTTCAACGAGCTCGTCTCTTTGGGAAATGACTAAAACAATATAAAATAAAAATATATACAAAATAAAAACATATAGACAAAAAAACTTAATTAAACCTTAACCTTTTTAATCTAGTAGATGGGTTCATACATGACCAATTGTTTTGCCTAGACTATGGTTTTAATATTCCAAAAACTAAACCAAATACGCACATAACAATTGTCTGTTAATTTTTCTTCATGTTCCATGAGAGTCACATAATAAGAGATTATTCTCTCCTGAAGGTGAGATTCAGTCCTAAATTCTTGCACTTAGAGTCGGTTTGATATTTTAAAAAAAAAATTGTGGGTGAAAAATCAGTAATAAATTTCTCATATAACCGTTATATATAGTTTTAATTTAAAAATTTTTACTCATATATATTTTTGAGAGACATCAAACTAACCATTGTTATAAAATATGTTAGATTAAGCTCATATCACGAAGTTAAAAGTTGTAGTGTTAGTCAAGCATAATTCTCAATACTTAAATTAATTTGATTTAATTCTAATTTCACTTAATTCTTGCTAAGATAGGATGCTGACTCAAATAAACCAACAAAATATTTTACCAAATGAGCTGACACTTTCATTCTTATTGTATTAATATTATCTATGAAATACGGATTTTTCAAAAGGTGAAGTTATATCTGTTTTAATTTTTATAATACACTTTATGAATTTTATTGTATCCTCTTATCAACTTTACTCTCTTTGATACAATTTGATGTTTTTGTGCTTTCTATTTGCTTAGATTATTAAAGATAAAAACAATAATATCTTTTATATAATTTTAAAAATATCCGTTACAAAAGGCAACTCAATTGGCTGACATTGTTAAATTATTAAAAAAATTTCTAATTGTATACGGGTTTTTGTTAAATTTGTTGCTACATAAAATACATATCTATACTCCAAACGACATTAATTTTACACTTAAAGATTGTGAAAATACTTAAGTAAGGATAAAAAAATTACTAGTGGACTAATTAAAACATTAAGGGAAATAATGGATGTTGGTTTTGCTGGAGACAAAATATCAAATTTTTTTTCTGTATTTTTATTTTCAAAAGGGACAAAATCAAATTTAAGATTTACACAAGAAAATTAAAAAAAAAAAACGGATGATAAGTCACGTTTATTCACGTATAATTATTCATGTTATATAATTCAATTAAATTGTTCTGCTAGTTAAGAAGATGTGCTTCATATCTTAATTACTTATATTCAAATTTTGCATCAGTATCTAAGATTTTAAAAAATTAATTTTCTTACATACATCAAACTAGTTATTTTTCTTAAATACATCAAGCCAATATGAAAAATTTATGCTTAAAATCGTTTGAAAACAAAAATTAACTCAAATATACATTTACTTTAAAAAAATCCTAATATAAAGAAAGTTCACGTGCGTGCAAAAGATAACAGCTGATAGAGCTTCTATCATACTATTTTATCATCCTTGGAAAAACTGATACTGCCCAGGGGATTTCAAAGAACGGATCAAATTTTCTCTATCTTTCCTGATATTTTATTTTCTAGTAATTGTGTAATCAATGATATTGATATCATTGATTATTGAATTAATTTCAATACATAATCTAATCATTATTTTTATTTTGTCATGAATATTAAAAATTTGAGGATATTAAAACAAAATTATTAAGAATTTGTATTGCATTCTCAACGCACGTTTAAAAGAAACAGCAAATTCTTACTTTAAAGAAAAATGCCTTAGATGTTGTGAAAACCTACGTTGGCGTTGGCTAAAATAAAAAATAAACAGGCTACAGTGAACGGTAAAGCACTCAACCGCGTGATTATTCAAGTGCAACTCATGGTTTAATGAGAAGAAAGTTAGAGTTTCTAAGCTTTAATTGTAATGTTAGGACTCAGGAGTTCCATTTCTTTTAGAGAGTACTTTGTGAAAAAAAATAATTTCAGAGTAAGGATTAATTATTGTAGGATATCATAAATTCTAACTCACCATTGGACCCAAGAAAAAAAGTGCATATGGATTTATACATTTAATTAAATAATATCAAGTGTATACAAATTTGATCCTGAGACTAAGAACTCCAACAGCATTTCCAATATTATTATAAAAGATAATACATTTTTACACCACTTTTATATATTAATAAAAATGTACGAACATAAAATTATAATTTATTAATAAGTAAATAAATTATTAACTATTGTAAGAAAGTAAAAGATTAATATAATAAACAAATTTTATTTGATTTAATGTATTTAAAAGAATTACTTTTCTTAAATACTGGTCAAAAGTCTGAACTCAAAGAAAGAAAATAGAAAACCCACCTATTTAACCATCACGCCATTATTTTTTTCTTTATTTTGGGTATACTATCACGTCATTCCCTTTATTATATAAAAAAAATAGTTTGAGAATATCATAATGCCTAAATGATATTAGCCTTCCTAATTCTCCAAATTTGAATATGAATGATTGTTAGGTTTTAGAATGTGGCAACTGAGATGGCGGTGGGCCCATGTAAGAGCTGAAAACAAATTATTATATCGAGATACGTATAAATTTGCTTAAATGCTAGCAATAATTGAAGTCAAAGGTCAAAACTCAAACCCATGCTTGAAATTATGGTCCAAAAACTTTAAATAAATACAATTATTTTAACATAATATTTAACATGAGTTAGCACATTTATTGATTCAAGTTATCACTTTTTTTAATCTAACAAATACTAATAAATTTAAGTAAATTTTAAGAATTTAATTTTAATTCACTTAGCATTATTTTCTTTAATTATATTTTTTGTTGGCACATCTTTTCTCAATATTTTACTATGGAGTTTAGTTTGAGGTACCTTTGATAGTTTTTGATTAGGGAGATAATATAATTTGGAATGGAAAACCAAACAGATGCTTTAACCTTTGGATGTTAACCCTTTAATTTTTTTATTTTTTTAAAAATAGATTTGAAAGTAGTCTAGCGTCACATTGTTTTGATTTTGAGCCAAGTCTCTCACCGATAAGAATGTCATAAATTTGAATAAAATACATAAATATAATTATTTATAAACTAAACAAATTAGATTTTGAAAAAAAAAATGACATAAAATGATAAAATGAACCGGGATTTTGGGTTGGTCCAAGTTCATATATGAACTGCATCTATATGTTAATTAGGCCAACGCAACCCGAAGAAAACTTATGTGCATGATTGCACAAAAAAAAGCTATTGAACTTGATGGTTGATGAGGTAGCTAGACAGCGTAGCTCATGAATTTCAAGACATATTTATGAAACAATTATTATGAATAAGATGGTTGATGAGCGAGAGAGAAGCACCAAGCACATGGTAACCATCTCATGAAGAAGCAGCCGAGTACGTATTCTTATAGAAATATTATCTCATGAAAATGAAGTTTTGGGAAAAGTCAATAATAGATGTCTAGAAGAATAACTTTCTTCTGACAATTTTGATGATGAATTATTATTTGGCTACTCAGTAATAGTTTGACTTTCCACCTAAACAAAGAAAAGTATGTTAGTTCTCTTTCTTCCATTGTGTAGCTGCATACAAGACAATTTTTGTTCCCCTATTTGTTAAGAGATATGAGAGAACTCTTTATTTTTTTTCTCTAAATCTCTCATTTTATAAGAATTAAATTCAATTGACAGGTAATATTTATTATTTTTTATAATAAAAATAAAAAAATAAATTTATAAACTCTTATAAATTATTTATATTTTTAACCAACCTTACATATAACACAGTGTCAATTATTCTACTCACAAAGAATTGAGTGCAATGATAAGTGAATTATGCTTTTAAGAGAAGACAAAGGTTTAAGCTGTAAATGTCACTTGTGAGAAAGACTTAACTATATATTTGTTTTATGTTTGAAGATATTAGAATATCCTAGAAAAAAAAAAAAAACAATTAAGTGTTTCAACCTTTTCTAAAGGTCTATCTAAACCGTATCTCATTCAATTCTCATTAATAGAAAAACAAACATCTCCATTCTACTGTTTACCCAAAAAGAAAACCCCATTTTCTACCTTTTTATTTATCATTATCACTCATGTCTCTTTCTTAGTATCTATTTTTCTTTAATTTTTCATGTAGATATGTCAAGATCTCCCAACATAACCATATGATTTCCAAAAAAAAAAAAAAAAAAGGAATCATGCGTAAAATAATTCCGAGGTTTTGTTTTTTAACTTAATTCTGCCGTGTAAGAAACCCACCTATACTATGCTATCGTTCCGTTAAAAGAAAAATAATTATAAATAGGAATTATACAATATTACAAATCTAATAATATATGAGTAGTTATGAAAAAAGTGTAATTGTTGAATTTTAAATTAAAATTTATTTAGTAGACAATAATATTATATTTAATTACAGTTTTAATCTCTCAATTTTAAAAACAATTTAATTTATTTTTTTTTAAAATGAACTATTTGATTCCTTTACATCATTAAAAATATAATGAAAAATATTGATAAAAAATTAAAAAATTAATTTTATTTTTAAATAAATTATTTTAATTACATGTCACATATACATAATTTCTTAAATACATAAATCAAATTTAATAAAGACAGGTTAATAAAAAATTAATCTTATTATTATAGTTAATTTGAGTATTTAAACTTTAGAGAGTCATATACATATTAAATGTATTTAAATTAATTTTTTAAAATAAAAATTAGTTTTTTATGCCACATCAACATTTTTCATCAGATTCTTAACTTCATACATATAAAAAGATTATAAATACTCATTTTGTGAAAATAAAAGAATCAAATAGTTAATTTTAAAATAAAATGATCAAATCATTCATTTTTCTAAAATAAAGAGATTAAAATTATAATTAAACCATAATAAAATTATTTAGTTCTACTATGTGGGTATTTTATTGGGTTACGAGTAAACCCTTGCTTGTCATCAACTCATTTCTTTTATTATTGAACCTGAATGATCGAGCCAAGTTGTTGCCAACATTAGACCGAGTTTGAATCTAAATGAAAGTGGATTTATTGCCGAGTTGGCTTGCGTCTTGTTGCCATTTTGGAAAATGATGGTTAAGCACATCGACGTCAAATCGGAGATAGTGGTTAGTTTGTTGTCCTCTGTATGATCATCACCTCTCCTGGTATTCGGATCCCAATAGGCATCTGCGAGGAGGGCCTCCATGGTCGAGACTGATTGACCCACCGATTCTTAGATGTAAACGATGTCGGTGGCAAAGGTGAAATCGAAATGCGAGTGGAGTGCCCTGATTTGGTATTGAGGTTGCATTTCAGTGCGGCATGACCGAGGTGAGGACTAAGTTGATGAGGCCAATAAGGTAGAGGCCTGTGCTGATAACGACACATCTGGAGCCGAGGTCGACAGCACGTCAAGAAATATGATGAGGACGAAAAAGCAAGGCCAAATAGAGGTTCCGATATGGATGGAGCAATTGTCTTGCTTCTTCATGAAAGTAGAACTTGCTCGAACTTGATGTGCTTGGTCAATAGCTCGGACAGAGCTTGATAGTTTCTAGGTATGCATTACCGAGCTGGAAGAACAGCCCGAGGTGGTGGGAGATGTTAGTTTTGTGGGCAGTGCTGCCAATTTTTGTGGACAGACTCCGTTATTGTTGTTTTAGCAGCTATTTTTGCATCAACACACATCTTTCTTGATTAAATTTGATGATGATCCAAGCTGAATGTGAATAGAGTAGCTCTTAGGTTTTCATGCAATCATGCCTTCTTAATTGAATTAGTTATTTGATGCCAGTTGTCCTGTGGCCCATGGGATGATTCATCGTTTGCTACCTTCTCCCAAGTTGGCTATGACTGATTCCTCTTGAGTTTCTTAAACTATTCCTGAAACTATCAGATTTATGTCATGAACTTTTCACTGCTGGATGCATGAAGTGCTTGTGAAGGATTCGTGAAGGGATTCGCTCCTTCTATCCTGTGTTTGCTTTCTAAATGAATGAGTTAGTTCAAATGTGAGGAAAAAAAGTTTTACTTAGTTCTCACAAATGGCACCAATGTTTACGTCGGCTGTCAAGGCTACTTGGGCTAACACAATAGGTAGACCAGTGGTAATTGAGGTTGTTTTGCTTTAAGTGTTTCTGAGGCCATTATGAGTTGATTCCAAGGTAGGTGCACCTACAATGATACTCTAATGCCTAAATGAATAGGTGACAAAATAGAGGGGTAAGTGCGTAAAAGAGTTAGATTGTATACCTTTGCTCATGAGACCCACTCTCTATTAAATAACTAGTTTTGAGGGACGTGTCTCGATAATGAGTGAGTCGTGGAGAGGGATGAAAATCGGAGTGGTTCCATAATGACCAGCAAAGAAGCCAGTCATGGGTCATGCTCTCATGGTGGTTGATCAAGTCATGCTTCGACTAAGTTAGGCTCGACCTGGAGTAGGTTAGGTAGGTAGTGGCTTCTCGTGTTTGGGCCTAATTTCAAGTCGTGGGAAAGGCCTACTAAGACTTGAAAACCCATACGATACAGTATTAAAATTATATTTAAAATTAAAATAAAAAATAATGAGTATGATAATCATTCTAAAATGACATGTCATAAACATGATTATCTTATTTTATTTTTATTTTCAGTTGATATATTTTTATTTATAGTAGTCTAGTTTTCATTCTATTTTCATTACACGAGAATCATGCATGTTAAAAATAAACTATCTCTTGATTTATGGTATTGATGCTTTGGATTTTCTGCAGGGTCTTTCTTTTCCCTCGAAACTTCAACTTGGCGTTAAACCCCACAATTCTAGTATATGGAGATTGTGCAAACTATGAAATTGACCCTTCTTTCGGCGTGGAGGCTTCTTAACTTCATCCTCCGGTGAAATACACTATTGCTGACCATTATTTGAATCAGTTTGTCTAAATGCGCAGAAAAAGAGAGTTGTTTCTCATGGACCAATGCTCGATTATTGATCATCTAATGCAAATATAATTTTTTTTTCTTATATAAATGTCTTCAGACCTAATTTATAAAAGGCCTCCTCATCTGCTTAACTCAAACTTACTTATTACTTAAGTTATAATTTATTAAGTATATATTTTTATTAAAATTGAAAAAAATACTATTTCAATAATCGATTATATGTATAATTAATTTTTTTTAAATCGATTATAATAAGATAAATTTTATGTTTATATATGTTAACTAAAAATAATATTTTTAAAATAATATATTTTGTTTGAATTGTATAAAAAAATTATTTTTATATAGTAAATTACTAAAAAATGTATGAAATGATTTGTTTATTTGATGTTTTATTTTAGTAACATATAACTTGTTCTTTACCTTTTTTCCTTTTGATGCATTGACAAAAATTATTTTGTATCATTTTTCACTTAAAAAAATTAAAAATAAAATTCTATCTTTTTTTACTACACCAACAGGCAGTATTTCAAATCTTGATTTTATGAATTTGTGTAAGTAATAATTTTCTTTATCTATTAGATTAATTTGGTTATTCTGTTTTCCTAATTTATGTAGGCATAAATAAAAGAATTTGCATGAAATTTTTAATAAATAAAGATTTGAGTGGATAAAAAAAATTTACATAAGCGGAAAAGGATTTTTTAATAGAAACTCTTACTTTTATATAATAAATTAATTTAAAATTTGAGAGGTAAACTGCATATAAGAAATTAAAAAGTCTAAAAAATATCATGTTATTTTCATATCATTTTTGCATCACTCTAATCTTTGCATAATGTTGATTCGATTTCTTCGTAAATGTATAATCACCATATATTGCGTATGATTTACGGCTTCCCTTTAATAGCGCCACAAATAGATAAAAAGTATGACCATATTGTTTTTTAATCAAAAGAAAAGGTAGGGCCGCATTTTGCTTACGCAATCTGCGGTGTCGTAACCTCGTAGGTTTCTTCCTCTTCCATCCACGATGCATGATTTTACATTGTCCGGCGGATTTTTTTTTTTTTTTTTGAAGATAGATTCGTCAATCCGGGCAACTTAGGAAACTGGGGTCCATAGCCAAAATAATCGAAGGTAATTATAATGTACAATGCTCAAATTTCAGCTGCAAAAGATAATTAGTTTTTAATGTCAGTAAAATAATCATAAATTATAATTTATTTTTAAAAAAATAATCCCAAACATGTTATTAAAAAAAAAACCTTTTTTTCGTAAAAAATGCTGTTTTTCCAAAGAAAAAAACTTTCCCAAACACCACCTAAGAAATATAATAAAATTATTTTTGGCCAACTTGATGTTAAGTTTGATTAATGACTAATATTTTAATTGCCAATGACAAAACATGAAAATCACAAAAGATTTTAAAGAAGTGTTTGTCAATCTTCAAAATCTAGATATGATTAAACTAATTACAATGACACTTGCTTTTAAATTTTATATCTTAATTTGATAATCATTTAAAAATTAAAAATATTATTTTTATGTATGTTTTAGAGTCGAAAGAAGTTAAAAGAAATCTAATAAAAAATTTATCTTAATCTAATTAGTTTATATTTATCTGAAATTCAAAAAATTGATAAGTATTATTTAATAAGATTTATCTTATCTAAAGTGAGGGATTTAAAGTGAGAAGTATTAATAGTTAATGAAAAAATCAATAATTAAAATTATGATAAAAATATATGTATATGTATGATAAATTATAAGGCTCTTTAAATCTACTTTTTTATTTTTTCATCAATAATTAATATTACTCACTTTATTATCTAAAATAAATTTCTTATTTTGGAATGAAAAGCCAAATTCTATTCCATACTATATCTTGAGTGTTACTGTCGTACCTCTTAATTTATATTTTTTTAATTGTCTACTTATACAATTATTTTATCAATTAATTAAAAATAATTAAAAAATAACTTTCTTTATTTTGAAGCAATTGTAACTATAGAATACTAGTGTTTTGAGATGCATTATCGTGCCTCTCAATTCAAATTTTTTTAAGTTTTTACATATATATATATATAAATTAATTTTAATATGTTAAATAAAAATAATTTTGTAAAAGGTAGAATATGTTTAAAACAACATGATCAATGTAAAATGAAGATAACTCTCTATTTGAATGAAATTGTAATTGTATAATGTAGTTATTAAAATATATGTTTGTATTTATAAATTTATCTCTTTTTTATTTACATTTAATTAAGTATTAATCATTTTTTCTTCGACAACTAAAAATTTAAGACTAAATAAGGGAATTTCTTTTATAATAGTATGGATAATTATAAAAAAATTATTTGTATTTATACTTTTATCTTTTTTTAATTTGTGTTCAATTAGTTATTGATTTTTTTTAAGAAACTAAAAATATTAGATCAACCTGAGAAAAATTTCCTTTATAATAGTATAGATAGATTAAATTAGTTCAAAACTAAATTTAGATTAATTATATATTTTTAAAATTATATAAATTAAATTAACTAATTTTAATTTGAGTCCTAAACCAATTCCTACTTGTTCGGGCACTCCTTAAATAAAAAAATAAGCGGCAGTCCTAGTGCCCTACTTTATCAAACATTTCTTAAATAATAAAAAAGTAAGAGCAGATTAATTTTTTAAATCAATTTACAAAGATTTGGACAGCGAAAAGGGAAAAAAAAAACAAAAACAAAAGAAGCAGCCAACCGATTCAACGAATTCGTATGTTTGTCATAAAATATAATCCGAGGATCAAAGAATTCATATAACGATTGTGACGTCCTTAATATTTAGGAGTTTCAAGCTTTAGTTTGAATTCGAACCAAATTAATTATTTTTTTTATAGCAGGAACTAATGGATTTTGTTTTTTTTTTTTTTTTTTTGAGAGCTGAACCGAATTAAATTGATTAGTTTGGTCTAATTAATTTTTTATAATTAATTTTTTAAAAAAATTCATGCCTAATTTCATTTTTTTTCTTTACATAGTTCAATTAATAGCATAACCTAAAAATTTTAATAAAAATATCATTAAATAAATATAAACAACATATTAATCTAAATATTTTTATAAAAATAATTACAAATTAAAATTTAATCATTTATAAGTATTTAAATTATAAAAAGATACATAAAATTATGTGAGTTCCATTTGCTTTTATTTGATTCGATTTCATAAATAAAAATAAAAAATCAAACCAAACTAATTAAAATTAATTAATTTTATTTAATTTTTAATTTTTCGATTCAATTTTTTCAATTTGGTTCAGTTATAAAATTCATAACTAATATACAACCTAGGATATTGACTTTTATTGGCAAACTTAGGCTATGCATATGGGAATTGTCTTATAAATACCATTGAAACTTAGGCTATGTGTATCGGCAACCGTCTAAATACCATTGAAACTTCATCCCTTTGCTTTGCACAATCCCACTGCTAGTTTTGACTTTTGATTTGAAGTTTAATTCCATGGCAGATAAAAGCAAAATCCTAGTCCTCGGAGGCACGGGATTCACTGGAAAATTCATAGTTGAGGCAAGCGCAAAAGCAGGACACCCCACGTTTGTGCTGGTCAGGGAGAGAACGGCCTCAAATCCAGACAAGTCGAAGCTTATTGAGAGCCTCAAGAGCTCCGGAGTTACTCTGCTTTATGTTTGTATCCTTGAATGACATTTTCAATTTTTTTGTTTTGGGCATGGAACTAACTTCAAATTAATTGTTCTGATCAATCTCTCTCCATCTCTGGCTCTGTAGGGTGATATAACCGATTATCCCAGTCTGCTTGAGGCAGTCAAGCAAGTTGATGTTGTAATCTCTGCGGTAGGTAGACTCCTGATAGATGCCCAGGTGAATGTCATAGCAGCAATAAAAGAAGCTGGACACATCAAGGTGCATAGGCCCTTTTTACATATTGGCTTCTTCAAAACTTCCCAACTTTTCTGTCAAATTGAAATGGTTGTTATGGTGACCTCTCCTTTGTTAGTCTCAAGCGTCCAGCACTTATGGCGTTGACCTCTTCCTTCATCACCGCCCTTCGATGTGTACACTCCACTTACTCACTCAACCTGCCACAGAACCTTTTGTTGGCTCTGCATCTGCTTTCACCTAACTCTCTCACTCCACAAGTAGTGAGAATGGGTATTTACATATAGCTAACTGACGCCACCCTTCATAATTAGTCTGATATTCTTCCTACTTGCATGGATGTTTCCAACTTCCCTTTATTTACATCTTCCAAGCTTTTGACTTTGCTTGCCGACATAATACCCGTCATTATCCCATGGATATGCAGCTCACTATTGTTTCCTTGTTTTCCTTTAGATTTTCTCTTTCCTTCAATCTAGATGATCATTCCTTCAATGGTTGGACAAGTTATATATGTGGTGATTCTTAATTTCTTATGTCATCAGAGGTTCTTCCCATCAGAATTTGGGCTGGATGTGTACCGTCACACAGCAGTTGGGCCAATCAAAAGCCAGTTTGACCAAAAAGAGAAAATCAGGAGGGCAATTGAAGCTGAAGGAATTCCTTACACTTACGTCTGTTGCAATGCCTATGCTAGTTTCTTCCTACGTAACCTGGGACAGCTAGATGCCGCAGTTCCTCCCCGTGATAAGGTAGTCGTTCTAGGAGATGGAAATGCCAAAGGTAACAGCGTATAAAATTACAAGTAGTTTATAATAAATAATATATGCAAGCAATTCAATTGCCTTAAGTTGTACGTTTGATTTATTTGTTTCAGGAGTTTATGTCACGGAGGAGGACATAGCGATTTATACCATCAAAGCGGTGGACGACCCAAGAACCTTGAACAAAAACCTCCACCTGAGACCCCCTGCCAATGTGTTGAGCTTCAACGAGGTCGTCTCCTTGTGGGAGAAAAAAATTGGGAAGACCCTTGAGAAGATTTATGTTCCAGACGATGAAATTATTAAGGACATCCAAGGTCAGTAAGAATACTCATACGGAGATTTTGCTAGTCATAAATTCAACTTTATTGATGGATCATGGATGATCTTGTTTGTCTCGTCTATAGTTTTTTAAACCAACATTGTGCGTCACGATGATTTCAGTTCACTGATAAGGAGATAGTGTAACATTGAATGCTTGAAACATATCCATATCTGTCCTCGTTTTGTGAGCAATTAAGGGCAACTTATTCAAAACTAAAAGGCTGAAAATATTGCCTAAGGGTATGTTTGGTTGAGTGGTAACAAAGGGTGAATTTTTAAGGGAGTAAAATTTCTGCAACTTAAATGTGGTGGGTGCACCGGGAGAATGAAAGGGGAAAATTTTATGGAGCAATATTTGCTGCCGTTATGGGGTTAAGTTAAATTTTACCTTCCTTGAGAAGAATAAAAAATTGGAAAATTCTTAGAACAGCACCCAAATGACGGTATCATTTTCATTTTAGGCGATGAGTATCATGTTACATCAATTTTGTGAAATAAACTATCTCTTGATTTATGGTCTCAATGTTTCTGCTTTTCTGCAGAGTCTCCTTTCCCTCGGAACTTCAAGTTAGCGTTAAACCACACAATTCTGGCAAATGGAGATTGTGCAAACTATGAGATTGACCCTTCTGTCGACGTGGAGGCTTTTGAACTTTATCCTGAGGTGAAATACACCACCGCCGATCACTATTTGGATCAGTTTGTCTGAAATCTGGGGAAAGCGTTATGGTCACTCAATAAAAATGCTCAATAAAACCAATGCCTCTTTCATGGAATTGGCCCTGAGTGTGCTGGCTTTGTACCACTAGTGTTAGTCACTTGTACTTGTCTTGTCGTCAAAATAATCATTCTATATGGAGGAGAATGATACTTACATTAGTTTTCACATCCTCTAAAATAGGTAAGTTGAATTGTTTTGAGGAAGAAAAGAAAAAAAAAGGTGATAATTAATTAAATATGAGGAATGTGAGAAAATGGATGTGTATGTATCATTAACCTCCATATATAATTTTATATATATATAATGGTGTAATCTGTACGGTTGTTTGAACGTTTATGTGTTGTTTTTAAATATATTAGTATACTTTGTTGTTGTTCATTGTTTGCTCTCTCGGTTGTATACTTCAAAAATGATTTAAAGCAGACCCAGAACAGATAGACGTTGTATGATGATATAATAATGTTTTCATATTCTGCTCTCTCGTTGTGCACTTCAAAAATTATTTAAAGCAAATTTCAGAATGAATAGACGTTGTACGATGATACAATAATGTTACTTTTATATAGAATATATATATATATATATATATATATATATATATATATATATATATATATATATTCTCCTTTATATTTTTTACTTTTCGAAAAAACAAAGAAGAGTTCACTTTTTAAGACTTTCTCAATACTTCTTTTCTTTTTTTTTAAAGTAAAAAAATATAAAGGAGATATGTTTGCATAAATAACATTATTCATGATGATATTCGGAAGCACATTTTTAGTCATAAAGTAAAATATTTCATGTTGTAGGTAAAATATATAATATTTTTATTTAAAAATAATTCAATTTTATTAAATTAATCACAAGATTATAGAAAATGACTTCACATCCACAGCAGTTCCTTCTCCTCAAAGCCGAAGATTCGGAATTCCTTTGGAGTCGTTGCTATCCTTATGCATATTATTTTTCTAACAAAAATAATTTCTGAAGATTTATTTAAGTTATGTCATATATTTTATTAAAATTAGGTATAAATTATTTAAGTTTTTTAATTTGTATAAATTAAAGAACTCTGCAAGGAAACCCACCCCCACTTTGTTGAAGCATTAGAGCGTACTTTGCAAGTACATTATCTCCACTTAGTCACTTTGGATAGATTGAAGGTTGTTAAAAACTGTGCCTGCACAAGTATCCGACCCGGTAAGGCTATCAATATGCGCCGGTTTTTGGGCTAATTCGCATCCATCATTGATTTTTTGAATATGAGTTAGTGTTTATTTAGTTCAGCCCAACTCTTGTGAGCCACGGGCTAATCAAGCCTATCCATTAGTTTAAACTTTTTTTTAAAGAAATTTTTTAGTGATGAAATCTATTATTTTTTATGGTATTTTTAAAAAGTAATTAAAATTAATTTTATAAATTGTTTAAATATTTATTTAATTAATTTTTTTCTTTTTTGAAGATATATAATTCTATTATTATATTACATAAACTTTATAATTAACAATTAATATAAAGTTATAATGTAACAATAGCAATTGATAATATTATAAAACAGTCATCATTTATTCATATATATAATTAGTTATATTATTATCTAAATTATTAAATTAATGCATAGTTGGTATCTCATGAACATTATTTTTGTGATAAAAAAAGTAAAAAGAAAATTGCTTTGAGTTATCAGGCCACTCTAAAATTAGGCTTGGCCGGACTATGTCAAAATTATAAAAAAAATGCATATTTTGTTAGCCCACCCAACTTATTTATTGGATTATTCTGGTCAATCCATGACTTATTTTTACACTTTTAAAAGCTGTTGTGATCAATGCTTAATATTTTGATTATCAATAATAAAACAACTAAATCACAAAAGAATTTAAAAATCTGTTTGTCAATCATCAAAGTCTACATATCAGATAATTAAATACAACGAGACTTGTTTTAAAATTTTACGTGTTTGATAATAAGCTAAAAATTAAAAAATATTTATTTTTACATCTGTTTTTGAGTTGAAACTAGTTTAAATGAAAATCTAATAAAAAAACTGTCTTAAGCTAACTAAGTTATATTTAAATCAAAATTTTCCTTATTTATCTCCTATTTTATCTCTTTTAATTTTATCTGAAATTAAAAAAATTGATAGATATTATTTAATGTTAAATTAAATTTGTTCAAAACTAAATTTAGACAATTAATATTTTTTAAATTATTTTGAATTTAGTTAAATTAAGACAACTAATTTTAATTTGAATCCTAAACCAATCCCGACTTGTTCAAACGCTGCTTCAAGAAAAAACAAAGTGCAGATTATTTTTTTAAAATAAATTTACAAAAATTCAGACAGTGAAAAGGGGCAAATTTAAAATTAAAAAAAAAAAAAAGAAAGCCAACCGATTCAACGAATTCATATGTCATAACTTATAAATATAATCACAGGGTGACAAAAGTCAAGGAATTCACATATCTGATTATGAGGTTCCTAATATTCAACAAAGGAAGGTTCCCGAATGTAATTCGTAATGTTGACTTTTATTCGCAAAATTGGGCCATATATCTCGTGAATTGCATAATAAATAATACCATCGAAACTTCACCCCTAAGCGCTGCACAAACCCACTGCTTGTTTTGATTGGAACTTTGAAGCTTAATTCCATGGCAGAGAAAAGCAAAATCTTAATCCTCGGAGCCACAGGATACATTGGAAAATTCATAGTTGAGGCAAGCGCAAAAGCAGGACACCCCACGTTTGCCTTGGTCAGGAAGAGCACGGTCTCTAATCCTGACAAGTCAAAGCTTATTGAGAGCTTCAAGAGCTACGGAGTTACTCTGCTTTATGTCTGTATCTTTGGATAACCTTTTGCTTTCTTTCTTTCTATTTTTGTGCAGGACCAACTTCAAACTAATTGTTCTAATCTTTCTCCATCTGTGATTCTGTAGGGTGATCTAACTGATTATGCAAGTCTGGTTAAGGCAATCAAGCAAGTTGATGTTGTAATCTCTACGGTAGGTGGAGAACAGATAGATGACCAATTGAAGGTCATAGCAGCAATAAAAGAAGCTGGAAACATCAAGGTTCATAACCCTTTTTTTTTTCAGAATGACTTATTGAAAACTGCTTCTTTATTCTGCTGATTTAAAATGGTTGACTTGGCTTATAAGCGGTGATTATTCTGTCATCAGAGGTTCTTCCCATCAGAATTTGGGCTGGATGTCGACCATAACAATGCAGTTGAGCCTGCTGTCAGCTTTTTTGAGAAAAAAGTGAAAATCCGGAGGGCAACTGAGGCTGAAGGAATTCCTTACACTTATGTCTGTTCCAATGCCTTTGCTGGTTACTTCTTACCAACACTGGGACAACAAAATGTCACAGCTCCTCCCCGTGATAAGGTAGTCATTCTAGGAGATGGAGATGTCAAAGGTAACCAACCAATCTTGTCCAAACAGCTTTTTTTTTTTTTTTTTTTTGTATATGATAGGTAGTAGACTTGCAGTTCAATTGCCTTGATTTCCTTGTCTCAGGGGTTTATGTCACGGAGGAAGACATAGCGATTTATACCATCAAAGCAGTGAACGACCCAAGAACCTTGAACAAAAGTCTGTACCTGAAACCCCCTGCCAATGTTTTGACCTTCAACGAGCTCATCTCCTTGTGGGAGAACAAGATTAAGAACACCCTTGAGAAAATTTATGTTCCAGAGGATCAAATTCTTAAGAAAATCCCGGGTAAGATTTCTTGTTCAGACTTTGCTTCTGTCAAAAATTCAACTTAAAAGAATCTCTGGTCTCCAGTCTCCATCAACACGTCAATGGTTTATAGATAGATGATGTTGTTTGTTATAGAGTTTCTTAAACCAACGACATGACGATGATTTCAATTCACTGATAAACTGGTAGTATAACTAAACAAAATGAATGCTTGAAACACACCCATCTATCCCTGTATTAAGAGCAAGATCAACTAATGTGCAACTAAAAGGCTGGAAAGATTGCCCAAGAATCTCTATGAAAATTGGAAATTCTCAGTACGGCACCCTAAATGGTGGTATCATTTTCATTTTAGGACATGAGTGTCTTGCTATATCAATTTAGTGAAATTATCTCTTGATTTATGGCGTGAGTGTTTTTACTTTTCTGCAGAGTCTCCTTTTCCTGAGAGCTTGATATTGGCGTTAAGCCACTCAATGCTGGTGAAGGGGGATTGTGTAAACTTTGTCGTGGACCCTTCATTCGGCGTTGAGGCTTCTGAACTTTATCCTGAGGTGAAATACACAACCATCGACCATTATCTGAACCAGTTTGTCTGAAATATGGGGAATGCGTTATTGGCAATCAGAAACTGCTCCACCCAAGTCAATAAAACCACAGCGTCTGGTGTGTCATTGGCCGAGGCCATGTCTTTTCTGTAATTCCGTTAGTCACTTGCGTTTGTGTTGTCGTCAAAAGAATCCTTTGCATATTGTACTCTCTAGTGCTGTTTGCATAGCCATGTGTTGTTCAAAAGTTCTTCTAATATTGAAGTTGTATCACAAATTGTTTATCAGCTAACAGTTATCACTTTTCTTCTGTGGCATTGCTCATATTTTCGCTTTGTGATGGTGAAGGGCTACTTGAGCACTTAAATTATTAAAAGCATACTCCAGAACGGACAGACACTATATAATGATATTGTGCTTATGAACAGAAGAATAAAAAGCTCAAGCACTTTCTTTGTCTTCACTGACTGTTTTCCATGAAATAGCCTAACCAAAAAGATTAAAGAAAATGACTTGAAATTAACTGCAGTTCCACCTCCTCAATGCTGAAGGTTTACGTTGTTCATTTCTCATGCAAACTTTGGAGATTCCCGTGCCAACTACCATTTAATCTGAGTAAATTTCATAGAACCGACGAAGTTTTGAAAAATGTCATCGTCAACCACTGCATGGTAGGAAACAGAGTTAAAGGCAGCATTGTTTACAAATTTACAAAATGAGCAAGTAGACAAAGTTAAAAGCACAAGTCATCCAAGCTAGCGGTGAATTTAACTAAGCATGGTATAGCTTGATCGCGTGAAACAGGACAGGACGTGGATAACCAAGTTAGTTAATTTCTTTATAAGCCACGGATTGCTGGCTCCTGACAAGAAGATTCGAAATTCTTCTGTATTCTGCACTGTCTTGAAACCAAACAGAGGGAAAGGACATAATGACAGAAACTCGTGTTGTCATCATCGTCACCAACGCATCTCATTTCGAAACCATCGCGTTTCTATTCCCATCCATTTTCTTTGGATACCCTCTTCTGCCATTTCCACAAACTCCGTCTTTTTTTCTGTTATATACGAGAGATACCACCCTGCTATTTCAGTTTCTAAAGTCCTCACTCGCCTGACCCGCCCTCTTTTAGCACCACAGAGTTCAAACACCAGTTTCATTTGTTCATTTTTCTGTTCCTGTTTTTAGTCCAATCAATACCGAAACCATTGTTTCAAGTTTCAACATTGGGCTGAGAGGTTTTCCTGATTCATTGATGGAGAAGTCACCGCCCAATAACCGGTATCCTCAGCCTCCTAATTCCAGATTCTCAACAAAGAAGGGACGGAGTGGTTATGAACCATCAGACACGGAGACAGAGTGGCAGGAAATTCCACGGCACGAACGAGAAAGAATGAACTTGACTTTGGGTCCGGAAGAAACAAAAGCTCTGACGCTAATGAGCAAACACCGGAGGCACTCTTCAAGGTTTGAAAATGAAATCTCATCACCCATAACAGGTTCAGTTGCAGGCCAATCACGAAGAAGACACCATAGCAAGTCACCCTATAAGCTGAGAATAGCAGATGACGATGATGATGTTTCATCACCCATAACAGGTTTGGATACACGGAGAAATATCAGTCCTTTGCCAAGACCTGACCTTGGAAGAAATGCATCCCCTTATAAACCTGAAAGAGAAAAGCACAACGGAAAGCACGAGCAAAGAACACCGCCTAGAGAAAACAGACAAGCTGGTTCAGTGTCTCAGAAGCCAAACCACAGGAGAGCAGTGACAGCTCCGAGATTGAGGATAAGGGAAAGGGACCAAAACAGCAATAATGGGCACCCATTGCAAAATGGGGGAAGAACTCTCTCGCCATTGTCTAGAGGCATGATTCTGAAACAGAGGGAAGCTTTCCATTTGAGTGCACCTTCAGTGGGAGAAATCAACGAAATGATTGCCCAGGCAAAACTATCAAAAAATCCCACTGGTGATTGTACACTGCTAGAAAGTACAGAGTCGATTCAACCCGGTGATATTTTCTTTTCTCGTGAATGCAATGCCTCGCAAGCGCAGAATAATTCGTTGCCAAAAAGCCTTCAACCACGTGAGTTTTTTACCCCAATGCCCACGGTCACGATCAATCCCATGAGAGGCCCCCCTTCCCATCAGGAAAGCAGAGGAAATGGTAATCTCAACATGAATATCCGAAGCACCTCATCCAGTAATGTCTTGTCTCGAACAACCACAGGCCCCAGCTCTGCTGCTACAAGCAGAAAGGGCAGTGGCACTAGCAAGCCAAGTGCCAGCAGTAGTGTCACTAGCGATGCTAGTGGAAAGACAAGTGCAAGCATGAGACAATTCACAGCCAACAGAAAAAAGAGCAAGACAGATAATGCATGGTTTGCTTGTATGAGAAAAGGGTCCTGTAGGACGTCAAGAAAATCGCCGGAACATCGATCAATTGACGAAGCTTCTTACATTGACAGGGCTTTGGTCGTGGAAAGCCTCCCAGAATTCTGGGCAGATAAGCATCAACCAGCTTCATTGAATGGCTTCATTTGCAACAAACAAGAAGCTCAACTTCTCAAGGAATTAGTAAAGTTTCCAAATACTCACATATGGTTTCCACTGTGTCCCATGAATTGTTTTCCCAGACTATTCCGCAAATTTGCCTCAAATTTTTAAGGAAATTTTATTCGGTGCCTTTTGTTCTCTAAGTTATTACTTGCGTACTTTCTGACTCATACTATCTTGATTTTCAGGTGTCTCTGGGCAATTTCCCTCATATTTTGCTCAAAGGACCCTCTGGTTCCGGGAAAAGAGAACTAGCAATGGCTCTTGTGCGAGAAATATATGGTGATGCATGTTGTAATGTATGTTTCTTCTCATAATTTTCCTTCTAGACGTCTACCGTTTTCCTAAGCTGACCTTATCAGACCTTTTTGCAGCTGTCCCATGATTTAAGACATTTCCCAATTCAGGTAGAGATTTCTAACATTCTTAGCGATAGGTTTTGGGACAACTGGTTTTGATTATTTCAAAAGGTTGCATCTTCAATACATTGATAGAGCTCATAGTATTTACTACTGGACAGGAAAGAAGGCCTATGAAAGTATCTGTTCCAATAACGTCCAGTTCTCATCACATGGAGCTCGATGTAAATTTGGAACCAAACGCTAAATTCGCTTTAATGGGACTAATCAAAGAAATTAGCAGTGAATTTGCAATTACCCCCGAAGTAAGCAATATTAATTTCAAATCAGATTATAAAGGTTAGTTGTCTGAATGCATGTTTAACTTCTTGAACAGATTTATCCTTTAATATGAGCCTAGCTAACGTGGTTTAGGATTTCAGTAATACTTCTATATGAGGTCGACAAAGCAGGAGAGAATATCCAGCACATGATCAAATGGATTATAGATCGCTATTCAGATATATGCAAACTGGTGCTCTTATGTGAAGATCATCTAGGCATTCTTGAACCTGTGATAAACCGGTGCAAAGTTATCAAAGTTGATGCTCCTCTAACTCACGAAGTAAGCATAAAAAATCTTAAAAAAAAGAAAAAGTAAGCATCAATCTTGGTTTAGTTTGCTTATATGTATCTTGCAGTCAAGGTATTGACAGTAATAAACTTTGCTATATTTGCTCTTCTAAGCATGATTTGCAACAAAGATAGTTGAACCTGATTTTCAATCTCATTGTGTTCTGCAACATTTCAGATTATGGAATTTATTTCAAATCTATATGTATAGATTCCCATTTTGTCAAGGATCAAAATTTCCTTTCATTGATATCAAACCATCTTATAATTTCTAAGAAGTAACTAAATCACATGAACCTTCAACTATCCAGATTATGGAGGTTCTTATTCAGATAGCAGAGAAAGAGGATTTTGATCTATCCATGAATTTTGCTGCGAAGATTGCTACAAAATCAAAGCATAACCTCAGGAGAGCAATCATGGCTCTTGAAGCATGCAAAGCACACAAGTAAGAAATCCTAAAAGGAAAAATACGTATTTTAACATTTCCAGTAAATTGTCTACAACACTTACTAGGGGCATTATGGTGGGCAGCTATCCATTTTCAGAAGAACAACCAATTCCGGTTGGATGGGAGGAGATCCTAATAGAAGTCGCTGCAGAGATCCTAGCTGATCCATCATATTCACGGCAAGAAATTTCTTTTTCCATCTTATTTTCTGAAACTAATATGCTTTACTGCTCCTCTTTTTAAGACCGGCTTATTTGAAGGCTGAAACAATAAGTAGCAGCTTATTGTAACTTAAAAACTGTCAATTAGATTATGGTTTAAGTTTCCATTTTTATTTATTTTCTTATGGTTTTATCAGCTTGCTCTCAATACGTGGGAAATTCCAAAAGCTTCTCGTGGATTTTGTCCACCCCAAATTGATTCTTCAGGTGATGAATCAGTGCCTCCGTCAAAAAAATCCATAAAGAATTTAGTCAACTTGCCAAAATACTATTATTTTGTAATGGGAATTTTGTTCCAACATGCAGAAACTCGTGGAACAGTTCCTTAAAAGAATTGATGCCAGCTTAAAAAGGGAGCTCTACTACTGGCATGCTTATTATGTGAGTTTTTGTCCTTCCATAATTTGTCTTAAGGTGATGGTAAATTAGAAAACAGAACTTAGGGCATTCCTTTCAGTCATGCCAGTTCTGTGATCTGTCCCTCTTTTTCCCCATTGATTCTAGACAACCTCCCCCCACCCCTATGTTTTATGTGTGTTTTTTCTTTTCTACCAAGTGATTGTAAATTAGTAACCAAAGGCTATGATTAACAGGACATAAGACTCCCACCAGGAACTACAGCTTTACTAAAATTAGAAGGTAAGGCATAACAACCCTTCTAGTCATTTTATAACTAAACCATAGATGACATTGATTGGAGAATCATATCACCCTTCATATAGATTGACTAGAAAAATTCACTTGCGTAAACAATCTGCTGAGACGTGCTGTTTTGGATATAACATTGACTAATACGCTCTTCTCTGCAGAATTTGTGGCCAAGTTCATGAGCATATACAGAAAAAGCTCCAGCAGCCGGCAATATGTGTAGGTTAACATGGATGCCGCTACAGGATGAATCCTTGCTCGGACACAGTTAAGAATCTCAATATCATATATTGGATCTCAATTTAACAGCACTTAAATGAAGGGTAAAATAAAGCTCGACGTGGGAGAATTGCAGACCCCAAGACTCTCGTTGGTTACTAATTCTCGTGGGACTCGTCGGTAAAACACAGATGAGCAATTCATTTATGTTCTGCCGAAATAAGTATAAGAACATGATTCCGTATCCCCTGTCAAAAGGAAAATATTTTGGTAGAGATCATAAAGAGAAGTACTGAAATCAGTTTCTGCATCTTATATTGTGAACAATAATCCACATTTTTAGCAATGCATGCAACTTTACGCTGAGTAATAAGCCTCAACATTAATCAATTAGCTACTTTTGTATTGTAATTTGTAGGTAAAAAATATGAAAGTTACATCTGGCATCTTCGTTCATAAAATGCATGCACAAAATATTCAATATATTGAATGCAAGTTCCTGCTTCAGTAAAAAAGAATGGCAAGGAGATAGATCTTTATGCAAAAGAATCGAGATTTCCCATTAGAAAGGATATGTACATATCCAGAATGGATTCAGAATATAAACTCAAACCATTCAGAAATCCAAAATTTTCCTCTTTCCTTGGACACATATACAGGTTTCTGGCATTTTCTTTTTCGTTTTCTTCCTCTTTTTACTGTTGGTCAGCATTTTTGAAACTTCGATTGCACCTTACTTTTTGGTTCTTACCACGGTACCTCTGCCAAGATAAATGGGAAAGATATTACAAACAGCAATTGCAACAAGAGGGACAGCTAAAATCCCAAACAGGAAGAAAAAATAGAAAAGAGAACTCATCTGCTTCCCAATATCAAATAGGATCTACCTGTACTTGATCATGTGTAGGGTTTGACGCTTCGTAGTTCATAGTGAGAATGAATAAAATAATCCAACAGCACAATAATATTGGACAGAAAACGGGAATATCCAACACAGAGAAGAAGGTCGTGACAAATGCAACAATAAAAAGCCTTGGTGATGATCTCGCGAAAAAAAAAAAAACCTAGTGATGGAATACCTGTTAAGAACATATGTTAATGCCCAATTAGAAAGTACATAAGAAGTAAGATGATTTAGTGCAGGGTGTAAAGTGTAAAGGCACAGCAGTGCATGTGGCACTTTGGCCAAGTTTCAGCTTGCATTCCTCATTTTCCTCAAGTTTGATTTAAGGGTAGAATAATTACGAGTTTGGTTATTCCTACTTAAGTTTTATACCAAATATCCTATACTTTTTTATTAAAAAAAAAAAACGAAAGATTATAAGTATTAAAAAGTGTGTTTTAGAAAAGTGTGTTTCTTTTTAAACAAAGAAGATATAAAAATTTAATGTGTAAATTAAGTGTAAGAATATCTTTTTTCAGTAATTATCACTCTAAATTGCATACTTACATTTTTTATTAATTATTTTTAACTATAATTTATTAAATTACTCTAATTAAATGGAAATAAGCAAATATGAATATAAATTAAAATTTGTGAGTATTCAATTCTTATTAATAATTTTGGGCAAGATAAATATAGTTTAAGTATTGTAATTTGTTTTATAAAAATTAATTATTTTATTATAAAATGCCAAATTACTCTCTCGATTGTTCGAGTATTAAAATAGAATATTAGGTCACTTGCCAATAAAAATAAAATATTGTCAATATTAGCACCAATATTTCCGCCTCGTTCAAAAGAATGATTAGAAGAATCATTACAATTTTTTTTTGTTTTTATAAATTTTTTAAATATAGATAAAATTTAACACATATAATTTGACACTGTTAAATTTATCTCTAAACTATTTTAACATCTCACCCAAAAAAAAAAAAATTTACATAAAAAATGCAATGAATAGGGCATTATCCTTAAAAATGGTAAACGTGGACCGCACAATACACATAGGTTGCCACTCACAGGCAGACACACGCAGTCACAGACTCACGGTGACTTTCCTTTTTTGTTTTTTTGATGAAGACTCACAGTGACTTTGTCCGAAATGTTCCTAGTATATCTCAACGATGATTGATGAACGATCACAGCGATGGCACACGTCCCCATCCAAACCGTCCGATGGAAATCCGCTTTAATCCTACGACACATATTGACTTGATGACTGACCGCTAAGCTGAGAGTACCTGAGACTTAGACTGAGACTGAGAGATACCCGTCGTCGTCTTCTTCGTCTTCTTCTTCTTCTTCTTCTTCTTCTTGCCCAATAAATACTCTCTTTCACTGCAAACAGCTATCCTCTCGCCTCACACTCGCTGCCTCTCTGTAAGTCCTTCCCTTTTCAATCGTACCCCTTTTTCTTCCACTTTAAATTCATGGGTGTGTTGTATTCTTTGCGTGCACTTCGCCCTGAAAGAGGAGAGGAGACCCTTTTGATCAATCTCACTCTGAATCTGAAAATTTTCCGAGGATATCTTGAACCTTCCCCCCCCCCTTTAACCCTTTTAAGCTGAATAGGTTTTCTTGGTTTTGACTTGTATGGACAATGACGGCATGGGTATTATGTTTCTATTTTCCTTTTCTCCTTTTGATGGGTGATTCTTGATTCTCGATCTTGCGGGGCTTTTAGCCTTGCTATGCCTGAAATCGCATCATTTTCCGATAAAAGAAAGTAAAGGCGATTTTTCACGTTTAATTTATGGTTCTATTGGCATCTAATGACCGTTGTCAACCAATCCTTAAATTCGATTACCTTGGCCTTAGTTGTTCGTGTACTTGTTTCGTTGTTGTTTGTCAAATATGCTATTGTGTAAGGCCGTGAAGTTTCTTTTGTACGTGATACTGTTTCTGTCAAATTTGTCCTTAATTCTTCAACAACTACGTCTAATTAGTAATAATGTAATATTTTAATGTGATTATGCACCTTCCCATACAGAAAGATTCTTAGTTCTTTCCCAATTAATCTTTGAAACTGAACTGGATTCTTCTGACTATTGTTTTAATTGCAATAAACCGTGTTCATTTACACTGATAGTCTTTCTTTTGTGTGTGTGTGTGTTTTATGCTTATATAGGTATTATCTGGGAAAGTCAATATGGCTAACAATGAAGAATCAAGCGTGACGGGATTCCGTCACACTGCGCTCAATGAAAGAATACTTTCTTCAATGTCACGGAGAACTGTTGCTGCTCATCCCTGGCACGACTTAGAGATTGGTTCTGTAACTTTTTGGGTTTCTGTGTCACATTTAAATTATAGTGAATTTATGTTAAGAAAAACCTATTTGTTTTTTTTCTCCTAAGAATGCAAAAGAAACTCTCGTGCTTCAAGAATCGCTGTTTAGTTTCAATGAGACCTCTCTAATATGGATGTAGCAGTATTTGCCTGAAAATTCTCAAATATTTTTATACATGCAGGGCCAGGAGCTCCATCAGTTTTCAACTGTGTAAGTTTTTACTGTTTTATAACTTGCATTCACGAACCTTTAAAAAAAAAACCTTATCAGATGGTTTCTTGCAATATCATGGCCATCTGGATTTTGGGGCATTTATTAATTCATTTCTGGCAATCCATCAGATATTAATCTTTGAACTGGTAGTGAATGCGACTAAAAAAAGTGCTTTAGCTTTAACAAGGACATGATGCCAATGGAAACCTCACTATATGGCTTGAGATGTGGAGTGCCTAAATATGGCGATCTCACTAGCAGTCTAAAACTACAAATCTTACATTTTTTTTTATTAACAAATCTTACATTTTACCTACATAGATTATTCCACTGAACTCTTGTTTCCTATCAATGTTTTCTAAGAGAAATAAATGGATTTCCATGGCAGGTGGTTGAAATTGGCAAAGGCAGCAAGGTTAAGTATGAGCTGGACAAGGCAAGTGGACTTATAAAGGTGTGGTCCCCGTTCTTCCCCCTTTAATCTTTCATTTGTTAGATTCAGCTTCTTCCATTCCATATGCTCGATACATTGGAAAAATATGAAGTTGTTTCTTTTAAGGGAATTGTATTCTCATTTACCATTTCTACACTCATCACTGGGATGTTTTCAGCTTTGAAGCTGAAATGTCTTCAACCTCTAACACGTTCTCAATAAAATTTTCCCAAATTGTGAGGGGTCAATTGCCTTTGGAAACACCACATCATAACATGTTCAGGTTTTTAAGAGCAAGCTCGTTAATTTTTAATGTTTAGGTTGCAAAGGAGGTATTTGGGTTTATAGACAGGTAGAATCAAATGTGGCAACTCAATACTTGCTTAGCTTTGCAGATTAACTGGATTGTTGTTATTGTTCCTACATGGGTCTTTGTAAGCCAATGCTTTTATCCTATCATATAATTTATCTTTGATATGCAAAATTGATTATACTTTCATTTTTGACATTGACTAAGTTATTTTTTGCACTTGTGACCAAAATTATTTTGATTATCATATTATAAAATTTGTCCAAAATTTCATAATTAGTAACTTTAGCATCCTTGAATTTTGAATTGTGATAGATTATGATTGTTATTGCGCTTTAGGATGTTTCAATGTAATCATTTACCACACTGCTTTACCTAGAGAATGCTGTGGTTTCTGGCTGTGAATTTGTTATCTGTCTGTACTGAAGATTAACTAATGCGTGGCTTGAATAACTTAGGTTGATCGTGTTCTTTATTCATCAGTTGTCTACCCACACAACTATGGTTTTATCCCTAGAACCATATGTGAAGACAGTGATCCTATGGATGTTTTGATTCTGATGCAGGTAGCAATGCATAAAAACTTATTCTTGTTCATGATATTTAACAGAAATGTATGTGTTCAGCCAAAATTTCAACTGTGTTAAAATTGAAACTTATGTTTTGAGAAGGAGCCTGTGCTGCCTGGTTCCTTCCTTCGTGCTCGTGCCATTGGATTAATGCCCATGATTGACCAGGTAAAAGTCCCCCCCCCCCTGCCTCTAAATTTATAATTTGCTGTTCTATTCTGTTTTGAGAAGATGAAAAGAACCATGTGACGGTCTGTTTTCGAAATAAAAATTTGGCTACCTAGTTAGCCTTTTTATTTAGCTGATCGGTTGCCTTTCTGCTGGTGAATTGAACATCATGTCTAAGTGGTTGTCCTATAACTTGAAATGATGAAAACACTGCCTTGCCTTGTATTTGATATGGCATGGTGAGATTTATCACCGATAACCTTCCAAAGCCTTTTGCAATTTTAGCTTGGGAGCGGTATGATTGAAGTGAGGTTTAATTTAATTGGAGCAACGAAATAAATTCGAAGGGTACAAAAAATGTTAATAAAATGTATTCCACAACACCATTAGAGGGATCACATTAAACTATACATCAGGGATCAGAGATTACAGTGATCTGGCCGTGACTTTTGCTCCATTTATATCTCATTTGGCTTTAAACATTATGCAATTTGAATAATTTTCTGTCTCCGCTAAAAAGTATACATTTGGAGAAAACTGTTAATATCTATAATGAATTCTGTTGCAGGGTGAGAAGGATGACAAGATCATAGCAGTTTGTGCTGATGACCCTGAGTTCCGCCATTATACGGACATCAAGGAAATTCCTCCACATCGGCTAGCTGAAATCAGAAGATTCTTTGAGGACTGTATCCTGTTATTTGCATTTAGTACATAAACATATGCATGTCGGTACTTAGTTATTGACAATTATACCTGTTAGTGATTAGTTGCCTATGTTTCTATGACCTGTTAAATGCTTACACCATTGAAGTATAAAGCTTGCACTTCCTTCTGTCACTGCTATCAATACCACATCCCCTGGTATGCTGCGTATCCTTAGCTTGCCACTCTAGACAAGAAAAATGAGAACAAAAAAGTTGATGTTGAAGACTTTCTACCAGCTGAAGCTGCCATTGAGGCGATCAAGTACTCCATGTGAGCTATTATCCTTTACAATACCCTGTTCTCGTTCTTCCTCTTGTGCAAGTTTTGTGTCTAGTTTTAGATTATTTGCAATAATCTTGGGTTATTTTACTTTTCCCTTGGGGATCGAATTGTTCATTTGTTTTTCTTACATGGATGTTTACTTTTGCAGGGACCTGTATGCTGCTTACATTGTTGAGAGCTTGAGGCAGTGACTTGTTTAGAAATTGGGTTAGACAATTGCAGTGATCTCTGAAGTATCATGTAAATGTGAATGAAGCTCCATAAACATTCTGATTTCTCTGTCATGCTATTGTGGCACTTGCGCTGCTCGGCCTCTGGCACAAACATTGTTGTCTGAATCATCTGTTTTGTTTTTTCGTGCTAGTAACAGTGCTGCTACTGCGCGCCTGAGTTGCTTTTTTCAGAAATATGCATGCTTATCGCAGGTAATTTCTGGAGTGAAGAAGCATTAAAGTCGGGTTTTGAGCTTGTGGTTGTACTGCGACCGGATAATGAGCTCAATTCTATTACTCTTTATATATATAAATACTTGCTTGAGCCCGTGCAACGCACGGTTTAATCAGTCTTTTGAATTGAATGAAAACAACACTAAATCAATAACGTTAGTATAATCAAGAAGAATATACTGTAATTAATATTTCAAGTATGAAACTTAAAATTATAGGATCAAAATAAATAAAATGTATTTCTAACTGATTAAAGTACACTGTTACATATAATTCGTACATTTATATTAGATATACAAAAAAATTGACTTCAATATATTGTTGTAATCTACATCATGTAACGCAATAATATCAGATACCTTAATTTCAAATAGTGCATGGAACCTTCTCAAGCCTGCAATTAAAGAAATTTACAACCAAACATTAAAAAAATAATAATAAACAATAGAATAATAATGAATTATTCATAATAGAATATATTGATTGCAGTAAAATACATACCTTATATAAAATAACTTGTTAATGTAATTTCAATCAATATTGATCCGTAATCAAACTGTCAATTTTCCTCTTAATTGATCAAATTTTGTAATTATCACTTAACATGTATCATAGATTTTCTGAAGAACATGAAAGGGAGCTCCAAGGGAAATTTTTGTCATAAAGCCTAAGTTGCATCATGAAGATAACAGAAACATGAGAAAAAAAATTCCCAAAAGCACCCGGTCTAATCCCATGCAATAAAATTAAATGTCAAGATCATTCCAATGTACATAGTTTCAAAAATGTTTCCAATAATGAAGAACATTCAAGTTTCAAATGAAGTTCACATTTTCAATTGTGAAATCAATGGTGTTTAAAATATATATATATATATATATATATATATATATTTCTAGTTCCTTAGTCATTCTCCAAATTGTATATCAAACTATTTATAGACTTCTTAAAGGGATATAAATTCTCACTAACAAATTACAAATAAATATTAAAAAAATTACAAAATAACTTACCTGTCGAAGTCTTTATTGGATATGTGATAAGTCTGTTGCCAGTGAGATAGTTCTATAACTCAAAAGCCTTTGTCATCAAAGACCTACAAAATGCAAGTTAAATTAGAGCAGGAATAACATTAATAACTTTAAAATATTTTTGTCAACACTTTTTTACCTCTCATGCTAAAGTAGTGTTATCAGATGAAGAAAATCTTTAAAATAGTAAGAAATAACAAAAAAAAATTGTAAGTTGAAAATGTCATCTCCATTGTTGGCTTTATTCAACCTTGGTCATTTAATGGCTCATGTTGGCGTGCAACAAAAATGATTGTGCACACTTACTAACAGAAGAATGGGCTAATAATTCCAAACACATACACACCACATCAATTGACTGTCCTCCCTCATTACATACAAAAAAAGTATTCAACCACTCAAAATCCACGATATTATCAAGTATCAAAACGAATAAGGAAGACCCAATGGCATCGCATTTGATGCTTCAAATGAACTGTCAGAGTAAATGCTCATTTTACGTTCCACAACCGTTAAAGATTCAACAGATAATATATATTTAGCCAAACTAAACCCCCGATTAATCAACTTCAAAAACTGATACTAAACCCAGTTCAAGTCTAATAATTGCTTGCTCAATTTAATTCCATGATTGACATATAAAACTCAGTTCCCTGTTCTGTTCTGCTGAACTTGAACCACAAATTAGAAAAACACTATATGTGCTCTCTTGTGAGACTTTAAATGGCTAAAATCCTGCTATGTTTATTCTGTGGCTATACCTGACGTATGAAGTATAAACCAAAAAAACAAAAAAACCTGAAAGCCAGGTAGCCTTCTAGGCTTCTAGCTTTTCTTTCATATTTTATTATTGTGGAAAAAGGATGCTAATTTAGCTTCTGGTATAAAATACGGAAGTTCATGAATTTTCCCATAAGCAAAATATAGACTATATAGTAATTAAGATCGAAAGATGTTTGCAATAAGTATATCTAGCTTCCCCAGAGAGAGTACAGACTATCACTCACCCTTTTCTATTTTTAGGACCACGACCAGGGCCATCATTTTCACCAAGGTGATGCTCAGCCCTACGCCTTCCTTTCCAGTTTTCTCTCCCTCTCTTGCACACGCTCTTCCATTTCTTCCAGTTCTTTGTGATATATTGCAAAATTAAGAACCTTCAAAGCAGCCTCAACATCAGACTTTGAAACCTGCCAAGACAGGTGGAGACTCAATCAGGAAGGGTACTGAATACAATCAACCGTAAAAATACATAAGCTGATGAAGTACCACCAGTTGCTACTTAGAAGCAAAACAAAAGCAATATTAACAAAAATAAAAATTAAGTGTAGCTAATGAGGTGCTAAGTGCATGTTTGGCTAATTGGGAATGTATTTTAGAATAATTAATTTTGAAAAAATTGATTTTGGAAGAATGAGTTTTATGTTTTGGAATGTTTACCTAAAAGTAATTTTGGGTATTTGGTGTAGAAATGCAAATATTACTTTTAGGCTGAAAGTAACAATGTTACTCCTAGCAGAATTACTTTTTGGATCCACCAGCCAAATAACCAAAAAAAGTGGCAAAATTACTTTTGGGCTGCAAAAGTAATTTTGAGCCACAATTAATTTTGAAGGAGGGTATCGAAATACACAATAAAAAGGAAGACCGAGAGGTCACATTGACATGGACTCTGGACATGTTCTCACAATGAACATGTATCTTGTGATGTTAAAAATATCTAGAAAAATGCATCATATCAGCCAAATCCAGTACCCTTCTGCTCAACTTCAAATTGACATGAGCAGTTGAGAGACGCATTATGGTCTCTAAAGTTCTGACAGTGATAGGAAGTGTTCCTCCAGTCTGCAGAAAGCCAGCAAGATATATATAAAATCTTAAACCATTTTATACAATGACTGATATGCTCTCAACTAAATGCAATTGCTAATGCTAACTTTTGCATTTGAACTGGCATTTCTAAGCTCAGCATATGCTGTGGCAATGTGGTCAGATGCCTATGCATAACATTATTTGGTGTTAGAGCTAGTCACATTTCAATATAATGGATTGGAAAACATGCATAACAACCATCGAAAGAATCACACATCAGAAAAATCCTCCAACAGTGGCAATTGCAACATAGATATAGCAGACAAAAAAATCATAAAACTGGACAAATTATAAAATAATAAAGGGAATTCATTATAAATCAAGAGAAGAGGTATTGCTATTAGTGGACACTGAACATTTCCCCGTTCCCTACTTCTTCTTGTCCTCTCCATTCCCCTGCCTCCCTCTAAAAAATTTAGCATCACATAATCATAAATCATAAAATTAACATAAAAAAAGTATCAAGAAATAAAATTCAGTTAATTTAGAAAAAGTATGTCTTTCCATTCTGTAAGAAATTCAAATAATTTATTTAAATGATTGAATATTAGTTACAAAGCAAGAGCCCCTAAAATTTCCAACAACGTTAGTTTTCTCAAGGAAATCTATTTGAGAGCCAAGATTTCTTTTGAAGGTGTCTACTTTTTGTGGACAATGGCCCAAAACCATATATTAGAAGCCAACTATTTGAGGAAAAACCATCCTATTGTCATCAGTTGATGTCTACTCCCTCACATCGATTAATGTCTCTAGAGACTTTGTCACATTTAAACTATTCTGTGCATCCTTTGGGGCATATGACATTTACTGGCCATAGAGATTATCATTTGGACTGTTTTTGAATATGACAAAATCTATAAGGTAATGCTACACATACAAAATTTACAGACAAAAACTCAACTCCTTTCTTTTTTTTTTTTTCTTATGCATATAGTGATAAACTTCTGCAGTACCCTATAGTGATAAGTTTGAAAGTTATTATATCTTTCGCCCGTTGTCTCACATTATGAATTTCTTTTACAAACTAACAAATAATAATCCAAATGCATATAGTAACAAATATTAAATACACACAAAGCAACTGTGTTCACTTTTACAAACTAACAAACAATACCCTCCACTCTCTGTAGGTGTCCATACCTAGCAGGTGTGCTTTCAAACAAAAATGAACATAGCTATGATACTTTGAGAATAAGCAAATCTTTTTTAAAAAGATAAGAGTTAGAGACAGACATGGAGTTTCATCCTTGGAATACAAATAGTTGAATAAAGTAATAATCATATCAAATAATTTTAGAAAGCAAAGAATTATAGTTTAGCTTAATGACTGATGCATTAAGCCATTTACCCATAGCACATATCAATTTTAATAAAGAAAAGCTGCGCACACAATGTCCATCCTCATAGATATATGTAGGAGTATTTAGGCTTGAGTGCTTGACCTGTTGAGCTTCACTCATTTGCAATATAAATGAATTAGCAAACCATAGAATTTTCCTGACCCTTATCTGATGTAGGAAACATAATTTGATTCAGTAAAATCTTAAAGACAAAATTATATTCAACCTTTTTCAGTTGCTTGGGATCATCAAATCTTGTACTGAAAATCCCACAGCCCCTGAAATATAATGTCTGCAGTAAATAAAAGAAATAAAATAGTAACACAACGCCACTTGAAAACTGCATAACTAAACTACCATTTGTAAACATGCTGCAGAACATGCTAAACCAATGCTTTTCTGTTGATAAGCAGCATTTGTAACCAAAATGATAAAGTAAAACAACTTAAAACTACTTTTCATTCCAATCAAACAAATAGCAGGAAAATTAAAGGAAAAATCAAATGGCTCTTACTTAGTTAAAGCAAACCAAATAACCCAAAAGACAGACCAAATAGTAAAAAATTACAACAGAAAGTATCAACATTGCACGCCATTTAATGTTTAGAAAAAACTTTACTAAAAAGGAGAGGCACAATGAAGAAGAAAATTTAGCTTCAATAATCTTCACTTCACTTCTCCCTCAAAGACAACTAACTCTATCATTAGATGGTTATAGTCTTACCGTACCATGATCTATATTACATTATTACATATTTTCTATTACACATTATAAATGGCGCAACATCCACCCTCCTCCCCACGCTCTCCATGTTTTTATGTCCCACCCAATTTTCGAAGCCTTCCCATATTTGGAGATTAGATCTCCCTCTAAAAATACGCAATATTTCAAGGATAGGAGGATACACACGATGAAAATTTGAGAAACAATAACATAGAAGAACACAACAAATTAGATTCTATATTAGTTTAGTTAATTCAAACAATAGTTAAATATGAATAACTAAATTAAATTATAAAGTAGTTAGAATAATGCATCTAAAACACTTTAAAAAAAAAAAATATTGGTGTACCTAGGGGAGGGGGAGGTGAAGCATTGGAAGAAGACCTTGTGCGGCGTGCTCCTGCGGAATCCATATTGCAATTTGGTCGACAGCTATTGATAATCAGATCTCCAGTTCCTCGCAAGCCTTCTTTGCAGATTCAGCTTCCTTGAACGTCATCCTCGCTTTGCCGTGATGGATCGTTGACAGCGAAACGCTTCATACCTCGATTAGCTTATTATTCTTCTTCTTCAACTTGTACTTCGTCATCTACAGGATAAGCCCCAACCAAAAAATTTGAAACAGAGAAGATAAAGAGAGAAGAAGAATTAAACATTTTGAGAGGAATATAAAACAACAAATCAAAAGAGAAAGTGAGAAATCTAGCACCAATCAGCTTCCTGAAGCATCCGGGCACAAACTTGGATATGGGTCGGACCAGTTCGGGCTTCGACTCCGACACTTCACTCGCCGTCTCCTTCTGGGTTGTTGTTGAGTTGTTGTGATGTAGTTTGGATCCATCGACCATCCAAAGAAGTCGAAAAAACGTAAGTGGTTGCCATTAGAGAGAGAGGTTGAGTTGTTGTTTGGAGAAAGAGACAAAAACTCATGATCAGAGATGAAATTTTACCCCAAAAAAAAAGAAGGCGAAGAGCAGGTGAGAGTGAGGAGTTGGAAGAAAATGGAATTGAATTTTGAAATTGAGAGAATCAAAAAAGGATAAGAAGTATCTAAAGGACCAACGTGCATGGAAAGTTACAGGAAAAAGAACCCCAAAAAATAGAATTAATAAAGGAACAAGCAACGTGCACGAGCAACAAAACAAATAAGGAGGCAAGGAGATGCTGACGTCGTAAGAGAGAGAGTTAGTAGTTGTATATAGGTTGAAATTACTTAGATACCCATCGTTGTTAGAAGCTTTCACAGTGTACTAGCTGGATTAAATTGTAATTGCGAGAAATGTCAATTTACTAATTTGTTCTCATATTAGACGAAATTTTTTTTATCATAAATTGACACGTGTATTTTAAAAAAAATTGTATATTGTATAGATTATGGGGGTACACATTTGTAATAAACTACCAAAATACTTTTAGCATTTTAAATGAAAATAAAGAAGAGAATGACTGACAGTGACACACGTCAAATGTAGATACAAGTACATTGAATGCTGTTACATGTATAAAAACCTAGAGATACAAAAACTCTCTTTTATATTATTAAAATTTATTGAATTGGATCAAATTTGGTCCGTATTTGAATCAATTTATTTTTGTACTAAAAAAATCTTATAATGAAAGCGTTGCAGAGTGAAAAATTGTTTTAGGATAAAAATTAAGCAAAAATAAACGTGTTTAGTTTTATCGAGCTCCAACTTAGCTTTATCAAACTTAAGAACTTAACTTAAGCTCAAGCTTCGTCCGATTAAGTTATTTTAATGACTCTAAAAAAAAAGAATAAGTTACCTTAATATTTTCATTTATACGTATTTTCAAAATATTAAATTGTTTAATTAAATTTCTTATACTTTTATAAATAAAAATAAGATACTATATAATTAATTAAGCTCAAGCCAAACTTAGTAAGCTTGAACAGTTGGTTTGAGTTTGTTTCAACTGCTCTATATGATATTTGATGTTTTTAATTTTTCAAATCTAGTTAAATTGAGTGTTTTTATCATGTTGAGCTTTCAATTCAATAGCCGTGTTGAGCCTTCAATTCAATAGCCTCCCCTAGATTTATCTATAAATTTGTGTATACTTTCATCAACACGTACTACACAAATTTATAAATGACTTTTCACATTAATAGTATTTTTTATCTTGTTTTTGTCTTGTTGGCATGTGCTCTTAAGAGATATGTCAAAGAACATTAAACCTATTAATATTTAGTGAATGATTTAATTTTGATATATAGTGAGTGTAAATATTTTTTATATTATCATTTAATGATATATTATCATATTTTTAAAAGTATTTGATTTCTTATGTAATTGTTATTACATTAAAACTCTTTTAATATCTAATAATACATAATTAAATGATAATATAAAATTTTGTATATTAACAATTTATCATAATTAAACTCTTAATGAAAAATACATTTTTCAAGATGAATTAAATATAGGGATAAATTATGCTATCCATTTTAAAATTTTCATTAAATTACATTGACTTATTCTTTAGTTTCCCTATTTTAAATATTCATCACACAAATACTCATTGTTTTTTTCTTTTCAAGTAAATACACCATTTCCATACAAGTAAAAAAAAAATGCACATAAAAAAAAAGAAAAATATTATATTATCAACAATTTTTTTATCAAAATTTTTAAAAGAATAATTTGATATATTTATTAATTATTGACTAAATAAATAATCTTTATCATTTTATTTCATTTACAACTACTTTTAAATTTAATTAAATTTTATCAAAAAAAATTATTTATTTTTTATAACTATGCAACATTAAAAGAAAGAAAATATAATTTTTGAATCAAGAAAGATTAATGTAATTTTATTAAATCTAAGAAGAAGTTAATATAATTTATCTTAGCATGTTAAAAAAATCAAAGTAACAAAGAACATTAAATAATTAATAAATATTGGAAATATTAATTCTTTTTTGTAAGATTTGCAGATCAAAAAGATATATATTCAGAAATTACCGCTGTGTGCATGGATTGAACAGCAACACGTGGCGGTTGCAAAGGCGAAAACTAGAGACGACGCGTGCTGGGTAAAGAAGAAAAGATCCCCCACGCCGTTGGGAGGCACCGCCACCAATGCCAGTACCAGTTACCCTCTCCTATTTGTCGTCGCCATTGGTGAATGTGGAAAGCTGCATCTTCTTCTCTGCACTTTTGTTGCTCAATGCTTTGTTTAATGTTGCGCCCCTCCGATTCCTAAACTGTTCAGTCTGAGTTACGATCGAAGATGGGAACCTTGGGCAAAGCTATTTACGCGGTCGGATTCTGGATCCGCGAGACTGGCCAAGCCCTTGATCGCCTCGGCTCCCGTCTCCAAGGCAACTACTGCTTCCAAGGACAACGTACGTTCACTACAGCATTCCGAATGCCATGTTTCAAATTCTGCGGAACCCTACACCTGCGACATGATCCCACCATTGCATTTTTATTCTAAGATCTTCTTTCTTCCAAGTGTAAATGAAATGGGCAATGTGAAATATGCGATGTTAAGACACTCCTTCTGATTGTTCCGTTTTTGCTTGTGGATAATAGTGAGAAAACTTAGAATTTCCCCTTTGATGCTTTGGTTCAAGAACGCTAATTTAATGGCTTTCCTATTCCCCCCTGGTTTTTTCGGGAGTGGGTATGAGGCGATTGCACAGAAAAGTGGAATTTAATATTAATGTCTTACATTTGGCTCTAACTCTGCTTCTGCTTTTAATTTGTAGGTACTTTTGCCCTTATCTTCTGTTCTTTTTAAATAGATATACGTGGCTGAAAGTGTGATATGGCTCAATTATTAAAGTCATTTGCAGTAGGCGCAACGCAAGGAAGATCATATATTTAGCTGCATTGGCATGCTAAAGCTAAACTAATATTTCCCAGTAAGACTTTTCATGCTATGGTGTTTGACAGTCATGCTTTCCTTCGACTCGTTTATTTATTGTGGGTTTCTATTCAGTGTCTAGGCATCGAACTCTCATGAATGTATTTAACAAAGCTCCCGTTGTTGATAAGGATGCCTTTGTGGCCCCTAGTGCGTCAATCATTGGTGATGTTCAGGTTGGGCAAGGTTCCTCCATTTGGTATGGATGTGTTCTGAGGGTAAACTGCACCACCATGAGTGCTTTATATCTTAAGGTTACCAAAAATTCTTACTCATTGCTGCTTCAACTCATGACTTCCTCTCCTTGTATTTGATCTATATAATCTTGATTGAAATCCATGAATATTTCTTAAATGTATTGCATTTCTGGGTTCTGATCATAACAATCAGCTTTTAATATCTATCCCATCACATATTGAACCCAATCAGATTAGATTCTACTATATGTATACCATAAATATGGTTTCACTAAATATGTGATTGGACAATCATGTCCAACTTCATATGCTCAGTTTTCTTCTTAATTTCGTTGAAACAGAAAATTCATCTTTTGTAAAAGTGGTACATATGGGATTATATCCTGACCTTGAATAAAGACTGGAGTAGCTAAGAGCCGAAGACCAAGAAATTCATAATTCTTTTCTCTATTAACTTCAATTTAACCACTTCTTTGAACATACAATAAATGCATAAACCTACAGAGAATGGATAGTATCCTTTACCACTACCTCACCCCTCTCAGAAAAGTTACAGAAAAGAGGAGGGGGAGTGGGGATGGGACTGCCAAACTTAACCTAGGGTGTGCTTGGTTGATCTGAGATTAGGCAGGGGAAAACTAGGGAAGTGGAAACTTTGGAGTGGAAACTAGTTTACACTTGTTTGGTGCAACAAAAACTTGGAACAATTGAAAGTGAAATGAAAATCATTCACTTCAGGAATGTTAATATTTGTCTGGAATATGGATCTAAAGGGTATGGCTGATGAGAAGGTGGTAAATTGTCTGCTTTAACAGGAATGTTAAACCCATGGGTAAGGTTTTCTAAAATGTAGTTTTTCCTTCAAAAAGGTATTAACTCTGATATATCTGCCTTCAGGACATACTTATCTTTATTAAATGGAGTTAAATCATTGATTATTGTATATGTCCTTCCTCTGCTTTATTCAGGTAACGCAGGAAGGACCACACTTTGTTTACTTTTTTTCTTTTGCTTTTCTCCTGGAGAAACTGAAATATGAAAGATATACCAAAGGAGAAATATTTTTTTTTATTCTATTTCATTGCTTCAACTCTTTGCGTTCAGATGGAATATTAAGGACAAATGTCATACCTATCTTATTACTACACATGCACACATAGTTATGTATATACATTCATTTACATAGTTCAAATATTATGAGGTCGAGTACTGATATTTCCCACTTCTTCCTCTTCCGTATATTTGTGATTCACCTACTGTTTTCTACTCTTAGCTTAATGATATTCTTTGTGTAAAGCTGATGCTAACAGCATCAATATTGGTTCTGGAACCAATGTACAAGACAATTCTCTTGTTCATGTTGCAAAGTCTAATTTGAGTGGAAAGGTCTTACCAACTACCATTGGAGATAATGTCACTGTAGGTGAGAGATAATGATGTGTGATCATGTTGTGAATGACTTAAGCATGGTTTTAGTGTGAGCTTTATTTGAAGTTTTTGCACTATGGTTTCATTTTGAAATTTAGATCATAGTGCTGTGTTACATGGATGTACTGTTGAGGATGAGGCATCTTATTGGCATGGGTGCAACCTTGCTTGATGGAGTGTATATTGAGAAACATGCCATGGTTGCTGCTGGAGCTCTTGTCAGGCAGAATACAAGGATCCCCTATGGGGAGGTTTGTGTGAACCTTTTGTTTTTCTTTGTAGAGAATTGGAATGTGCTCTGTTCAGCTTGCTCTCTCATGTTACTAGATAAAGTTGTAGATCTGATGATTTCCTACGTAGTGATATATCTATGGTAGTTGGCATAGAGCATTCATCCCAATCAGTAATTCAATCGGGGCTATGATTCAAGAGGGTTTCAGCTTATTTTTATCACGACTGTGATTATCACGTGTCTTTGATTTGAACCGATTGATTGCTTTTAATTGCAGGTTTGGGGAGGTAATCCTCCAAGGTTCTTGAGGAAGCTCACAGAAAAGGAAACGACCTTCTTCTCACAATCTGCCTTAAATTATTCCAATTTGGCTCAGGCTTATGCTGTCGAAAATGCAAAAGGACTTGATGAGATTGAATTTAAAAAGGTTCTTCACAAGAAGTTTGCTCATCGCAGTGAGGAATATGATTCAATGCTAGGTGTTGTTCGGGAAAGTCCCCCAGAGCTTATCCTTCCTGACAATGTTCTGCTAGACAAAGTTCCAAAGGCTTCTTAGAGTTTGATTTTTATCTGAGTATGTTATGTGTGATTTTCTAGAGAATGTCTGCTTTTGTTTCCAATAAGTTTGGGGGTTCATACTGATATATCTCAAATGTCAAAATATGCTGCACATCATGGTATATGGCTTTGCATATTCTCCGTTATTAATTAGAAACTTTACTTTTTGTTTCTTGATGGGAACTTCAGTGGAACAATTTGATAAGATTTCAATCATACAGGGACAGATCTACAGTTCTACAGCTCAGTAGTTGTGCGTGTGTTTAAAATAAGGAATATCAATTCAGATACAGCGGTTGAACCTGTACTTTCATGGATAGTGATGTTTCTTTTCCTCTTTACTGTTGTAGTGTGCTCCGTGACTGTTTTACCTGTTGGTGAACAATGATGTTTTCTTATTCGTTATCTTTGCCATAAGATTGTTCTGTTCGCGAGGTACTTTTTCGGAGGGTAGGATGTAAAAGAAATTTCTAGATAAGAGATTTAAGTTCACATGATACACATAATGTAACCACTCCTTTCGCTTGAGCGGAGCCGAATAGAGCAAGATCTGAGACTTCCACGCTTAACCATAAAAGGTCGGTGATGATTTGGTGTCCTTCAATTATGGCTCATTCTAATATGTTAGATTTTATTTTAAAATTAATTGGTATTAAGTGAAATTGTTTAATAAATATATAAATTATACCTTAGAGATTAAGTAGGATTTTAACATCTTTTTAGCTTAATAGATATATAAATTATATTTTAAAAATTGAGAGAGACGATATAAAATTTTAATATATTAGATCAACGGACGAGGGCAAGCAAAGGCATAATGAAGCTAATTATTACAGGCTTTAGCCTCTATGACAAGCAGGCCTGCCTCTTGAGAGTAATTATTGATTATCAAATTAATCATTTGCCATCATCCTTAAAGCATCCTCTGAATATCGTTCGAGTTGTTTCAGAAAATGGGTTTACAGATTTCTGGCATAATAGTTTCCATTTGGAACAACGGTGCTAAATATTCTATTTGTAGTATGAGTTGAAATGAATTTTCTCTTCTTTTTTTTTTCTTGATTGATATAAGTAATACATGTTCTTTTAAAATCAATAAAATTTACATTAAAAAATAATTAATTAATTTTATAAAACATGGTTTATTTGAAAAACATGGTCACAATATACTCCGATAAATGGAAAATATTAGAGTACGGCCCCAAGTAAAGGATTTTGTTTTAGGCCTCGACTATAAAAGAAGGGGTTAAAGGATTTAGAAATTAGAGCACGCATGCCTACGTTGGCCTAGATGACAATGTTATTGTTACATTTTTTTGGTCACTTTTTTTTTTTCCATCCCTTGTCATGGAAGTATTTTCTCAATAAGTTTGTATAGAAAAATATCACAGTCAAAGAGTTCAACACAAAATGATGTTCTATATAAGATTCATGTTATATTAGACAGTTACTTATGATTTTTTGTATGTAGAATTTACATATTTATAGTTATTGTAGTTAATTTTATATCAAAAAGACACATCGTTCAGTATGTGAGCAATATTTAATTTTCAGCCATTGAATATGACTGAATTAATCATTGTATGACACCTTTCAAGCTAATAAATCATCTTTATAACAAGTAACACCATCAGATTGTGAAGAACTGTTCTCGTGCAGATTTTTTTTCCGAAAGAAATCCTGTTGCACCTCTTCTTATGTTGTATCAACAAAAATAAAAGAAAAAATTTAAAATTTCCATTGCCGGGAATCGAACCCGGGTCTCCTGGGTGAAAGCCAGATATCCTAACCGCTGGACGACAATGGAGGCATGGATTTTCAATCATATTAATATTTATTTACTCATATAAATTGTCAGGTGATACTTTCGAAATTGTGGTCATTTTTTTTAACTTCATGTCGTATCAAATAAATGCTATCCTACCAAGACATTTTGTTATTTTAGTATTTAATTATGAATCGCCTTAATAACATTTCAATAATTTTATTGCTATATGCTATGATGTTGCGCAAAACAAGACCGCGAATCAAGTCATCGTAATTAGTCATAATTAATTATATCTTAAAAATAATCCCTGACAATTTTTTTATGCATAAAATTTAAATAAAAGAAAAATTATCTCATGTTAATATCAGAATATATCATAAACCTAAACAAAAAATTAGAATTATATTTATATATTACCTAATAAATAACTTGTTCATACTAGAATCTTGAGACTTTCATCCATGGTAAGAAGTGACTTTCATTGCTCTTAAGCTTTTCCTCAATAATGTTGGTAATAAAAATGGTAATATAGAGTCGTCCCGCAAGTTATAGGAATAGATTAAGATTGTATATTTTTACATGACAGAATGGGTGTAGGTTAATAACAATCTAACTCACACTTGTCTGCCTCGTATCTTATATATATATATATATATATATACATACTTAAAATTTATTTAAAATATGTTATAATTTAAATATTATTGTGTTAATTTATTTGTTTAAATTAATAATAGAAGTAGTGAAAGTATACTTTTTTAAACATATTTTATAATTTATATGAAATAATGATTAATTTTTAAAATTATAATTAATTATTATATAAATTTGTGTAAATTATTTATAAGTATAGGGCAGAATGAGTAAGGTGTAAGTTTTAAATATCTTCATAAGAGTGGGTTCGAGTTTTGATTCCCAAAATCCGCAAGGTTAGTAGAGGCGAGTTTTGTTATATCTTAAGAAGTGTGGGGTGAGAGTCAAGTTGTGTAAAATCTTGTCTCTACCTATCCCATTATCATCTGTAATTGGTAACTTGTAAGATACTATAATACTTAAGTTAATATTAAAATAAAATGGGATAAGTTTAGAATTAGACATATCTAAAATAACTCCTTAATGTAATTAAATAGATGGTAAAGTCTCTTAAATTTAGGATGATGGATTAAATATTTTACTTAACTTAAACTCAGTTGAGACTTACCGGTTCAGAACTTAAATAATTTTTGGCCGAAAGAAAATTAATGTTTTCGCACATTATTTGAAAAGTGAAAGAGAATTTGGACGCACAAAGTGAAAGCAGGGAGCACGGTAGGTGAACATCAAACTACGGAGGCCAAGCCAACATTCCCAATATAAAGTTTAAAACTGCGAATCAAACATGTAATTATGTGGTTCACACTCTATTGCGATGGACTCAACCAAATATTAAAAAGAGGACCTTTTATAATTATTTTAGAGAAAAGCAAAATAATGATTCGAGGGAATTAATAGACTGTTAAGAAGATGACACTTTAAATTTTTGTAAAGTATATACTAACCCAATTTTTAAAATGGTAGCAAGTGGCGTTAAAATTGTCTCTTTATTTAGTGTGTATACATGACAAAACATATATTAGATATGTTATTTATACTGTATTTTTTTAAGAAATTCTATAATTAAATAATATATTTTATTGAGTTAAATTTAATTACAACAATTTTGAATATATTGATTCTATAAATGTTGAATTCTATGTGTAAGTGATTAAAGTTTTTTTAAAGTTAGTCTTGCACAACACACACAAAACAACTAATCCAAAGGTGTTTCTTAAAGGTGAATCCCTGAATTAAAATCTTCACTTGCCATTAACCCAGCTAAAAACTCTAATTTTAACTACAAGTTTATGCAATGCTTGCATACATAAGATCATAGCTTTAGCCCATATAAATGTATAGAATTGCTAAGGTATTAATTAAGAGTAGTGTTAAATCTTACAAATTAAATTTGACAAATGTATATACAAAATTAATTTGTTATGATATATATATATATATATATAAACTTTTAAATTATAAGCTCTATTTTTATAATTTATTGACAATAGCGTATTTGTACTATAATTCATTTAAAACCCTTCGTGGTAAATAACATTTCTCATTAGTTAATTTTTGCATTATTGAACAAACAAATTGATTGGTACTAATAAGTGCAAGAATCATGAGCCTACGCGCTTTGTTAGACTTGACTGAATATAAAGTGGCGGACACATTGGTCCCAGTAGCCCATCTTTTTTTTTTCGGTTTTTTGGAAATTGGCACGAGGCTTGTACAGGGCTCTTTCTTCTGGCATTCCTTCGTTTCAAATCTTCCTCAACGGCACTGGCAGCAAACATTAATCATTTGGTTGAAATGTCACAATAACCCTTCACGGGTAGTGCCAAAAACCAAAAAGCTCAATGGAAGGTGATTAGGTCGCTAATAAAAAAGCTATTAAATCATTTGAATCTTGCCTTTTTCTTTTACACACTGCATAACATCATTGAACCTGAGAAGCAGAAAAATATAGAAGAACAAAAAACAGAGATTAATTATAAAGCACGAGAAGGGATGAAAAGGAGTGAGATATGTGAACAAATGGTAATAGCATATTGCCGATGGTAGGCTATATGTATCGGGACAAACGCCAAAGTGAACAAAAGATGATACTTCGATGTTCTTTTGCTGATCGATGAAAGAAAAAACAATGTTGGGTTGCTACATTCGGATTCCCAGGACCGGTTTTGTTCTTTTGAGTGTTCTGTCATTGCCTTTTACACGCATCCAATATATATATATATATATATATATATATATATATATATATATATATATATATATATATATATATATATATATATAATATTTTTTTTTAAATTTTTTTAGAAAATAATTTAATATAATTTTTAACTCTTAAATAAGATATTAATTTTTATCATTTTATTTCATCTAATAATTCTCTTTAATTCTATTTAAATTTTACCAAAAATTTTAATTATTTTTTTTATTGTGTAACATTACTAAAAAAAAATACATTACTATCATTTATTTTATATTGAGATGCACTATTCTATACACTTTTTTTTTCGTATTTTTCTATTGTTTTTCTAATTGGAGGATACTTTCTTTTATAAATAAAAGTGATTATAAACTATAACGTTAAATAAATAAAATTTAAATTTAACAAATGATTATCTTGAAAATAATTATATTTAGTTACAAACAAGAGACAGTAATCGAGTATAATGTATATGTATTTATGTATAATTGTCATGTTTAAAAAAAATTTAAAGTTTTAAATTCGACTTACTTCACGTATAATTTTCATTTTCCTTAATCTATCTAATTTGCATTTAATGAATTTATGCAAGAAATTTGTTTTAAATTATTAGATGAAAAATTCAAAGTCAACAGTATTACACCAAAGATGAGTATCACTACTATGTTCTTACATCTAGTTTGTAATATCATTATCGTGTATTTTTTTATGATTTCAATTTTTTTTATTAATTTAAATTACATGATGTTGAGAAATAACATTTTCAAATGCTCTAAATTTATTTTCTCTAATTAACAGTTGATATACCACAAGCAACAACATAGTCACTTACAAGATTGGAAAATCCTTTAATTAGCATCCGACTTGGATTGATTTCTCCACAGTAAAAGTTTCTATATAGATTAAGTTGCATGCATGTCAATTCCATTACATCGCCCAACCACCATCTTTCAGCCATTGCCATTGATTTGCCAATGCCTTCTACCATTTCAATGCGCATGTTCCTTTTCTTATATTGCTGAAAAGAAAATGTTCCTATACAGAGCTAAATTTATTCTCCTCCCCATTTTAAATTTAGGTTTTAATTAGTGATAAAATTAATAGTTTTTTTCCTATATTAATATTCAAAGGCGTAATCAATTTTGGTATCCTATATTTGACTATTTGAGTTTACATACATACTACAATCTCCCTCATTAAGTGTTTCAGATTTTGAATCTTAATAACTTTAATTAATTGAATTTCAGTATAATATGGCGTTAAACATAATCATTTATTTTTTGATATGAAGTAATAAACATAATCTTTGCTGGCAGATCATAGTGTATTATTAGATATATAGAACATTTCACATAATAATTTAACCTCGTTAACCAAGTGATTATTGAATATACTTTTTAGGATACTTCTTCCCAGACACATATTTTCTTGTTTTATGTTGGATGGTTCTGGCTTCTAGGAGATTACTGAGTGCCACACGCTTTTTATTTTTCTTTTAAAGTGCCAATTTGGATAATGATTGGCAGAAAAATGTGGGCTCAGCATACCTGTACATTCACGCTCAATTATAAGGATCACAACTGTTTTCACGAGTTTGTGAATTAAAGTGTTTTATTCAAAATGATCATGGCTTATTTTAACCACAATCCAATGTTTGGCACTATAATTGCATTTCTATTGCCGAAAAAACTTGTTGAAAACTAAATGAACCCAATATCTTGGATTATCAATGCGTTTTGCTGTCTGTTATGATGTGACTATGATTCTTTAGCAGAAAGCTACGTAACCAGTCATGCACCAATGTAATTGATTTTGAATATCTCAAAATCTAAACAAACACACCCCTTTATATAATTCTAAATACTTTTATGATATGTGTGTTGTGTTATTCTAATCACTTGATAGAACATTAATATAAATTAAAAAATGTAATAAATCATAATTTAGAACTGGATCAAACCCGTGATTTAGTTGGTCCCTTCCAAATATTTTTATAACTGGATTCAATTTATACAAAATTTTAAGAATTGGTAAAAATCAATTTGATTCAAAGCTTAAGTTGAACTAAATTAAACCACAAATAGACTAATTTTAAATAACTGAATTTTGTTTGTTTAGACAAATTTATAGCCAGTCTGGCAATTTAAAAATGATCATACCGTGAATTACAATTAATTTTCAGTTATTTGGTTGAATGATAACTTTATGGTTATCCAGTGATGTATGTGAGATGTTATTTAATGTAAAAATTGATCCGCTACCTACGAGACATCAGCATAGTGACGATAAATTATATTCTTAAATTCAAAAATTTTAATTTAATTTTTAAGAATTATATTTTATAAAAAAAATATAACGTTTATCATTTTTAATTTAAAAAAATTAACTTCATAAAACAATTCAAAACAAATAAAATTTTATAAAAGTAATCGTGGTTTACAGAAAAAAAAAACCCAATCCAGGGTAACAGCAGATAGAAAGTCCAAACAAACAAATCCTGTATACTAGCTACTACTCTATCCAACATAGTACCCGCCAGCGCGTGTCACCTTTGTCAGCGTGCTTCAAAGTAAAATGGCATTTTTTTTGTTTGTATTGTGGCAAAGACAGACACGTCCCACCCCAAGATTCCAATCCAAATCAACCAGCACAACTCGTTAACGTTAACAACTCAACCCTTCACCTTTCCCGCGTTGTCACCGGCTCACCGGCTACGCCTGTCCTTTCGTTTTGGCAGGGAATACAAAATCGCCTTCTGCTACAAACAAACATCGCTTCACTTCTTATTTTTATTTATTTTTCAATTTAAAAACCAACCAATTATGTAAGTCCTCTTTCGTCATTTCGTACATTACCCTTTTTTTTGTTTTTCATTTTCAAAATTTCCATTTTTCACTTTCGTCGTCGTCCTCTGACGCCGAACAGTTTCTGCGCTCACAGAGAGGCAGAAGGAAAAGAGAGAGAGAGAGAGAGAGAGAGAGAGAGAGAGAGAGAGAGAGAGAGAGAGAGGGAGAGAGAGAGAGAGGGGAGAGACTTGTCGTGAAGGAACCCTAGAGCCTGCATTTTGATGGACAGTGTCGCGCATTCTCGGCAGCCAAACAAGGTTCCCGTTGCGCTTTCCCAGCGAATCAACAATGGAGGCTTGTCAGCTAAGAGTCTATACGACGACGTCTATGGAGGTCCGCCGAAGTTCGGCGTCGCCAGCCTGTCCCCTCGTTTTGAAGACTACCGTGAGATTTTTGGAAGCTTCCACACTGCACGCGCCTCGTCTATTCCGGTGCTCGATCTTCCGGCGGTCGATGAGACCGAGGACTTCTTCGATCCTCGAAGCGCCGCTTTCAACTATTCTGAAGTTTTCGGAGCTTTCAGAGGTCTAGATTTTGCGGTTTCTTACGAGGACTTGTTTCACCAACCCAATGGTCGGGACGGTGTCTCCTCCGAAGAAGCCTGGTATGAATGCGGCCATAGTTTCTGCTCTGCTTGAAGTTACCATTTTTCGTTTGTTTTCTTCTAAGTATTTGATGAAATGTGCGATCCATTTGTGCATTGTGTTTTCTTTTGTTAGAGGCGCAGTGGAAACCGAGTTGCTATTTCTGACGTTTTAACATATTTGTAATCACTTTGAGCACTTTAGTCTATGATTTTACTTTCGTAGGTGTCGAGGGAAGCTGGTTGGCCGACCTCGTAGGTTGAGGTGTTTGTGCTAATGGTAGCGAAACGAGGCATTTGTAAGAAGTAAAGGAACTATGGTTCTACCTAATTCATGGGGCACTATTGTGGTTCCATTCAATGAACTGTTGCGCTTGGAAAATTAGTTGTCCTGACCTGGAAAGTGGGGCTGCTTTGTTTTTTAGGGCTTTAATTTTTACTCCTTTTTGTTTTCCCCTATAACAGGAATGAGAATTAGAGTATTGTAGATTAACTAGTGAACTCTTTGGAGTTTGATTTATGCTATATGGACTCGCGGTATCCTGCAAATGCATGTGTTCTGCTCTGAAGTATTTCTGTGCATATTTGTAAAAAGTGCTTAAATACACAAGAACATATTTTTTCTTTCAACGTACCTCAAGATCTTTAAAAGTTGCTTAGACCGTTTTTCTATCTTTCTTCTTGTTCAAGATTTATTTTAATTTATTGAGACTGGAGTATGATGGTACAATATAATCATATTCTTTCATCATCTATAGGTCTCCAGCAGAAACTGATTCATTCTCTGGAGAGTCAGACCATTCTGGAAATAATCAAAGCATATCAAATGGAGATCTTCTCCAGTCTGTTGATGGTAGTACGGAGTTCAACATTTCGTATCATAAGGTCAATGGTACAATTCATGAAGATATGTCGAGGGGGAAAAATCACATGACTCAACTGCATGCTGTTCCTGGTTTCACTGTAGTCTATGATGAAACCACACAATTGCACTGGACTGATCCATCCTTTCAGGTTGCTGATGATATTGATTTCGATATGGAATTTAAAGCAGACAAGGTGAAGGGAAACCATATGAGGAAAACAATGTCACATACGGGTAATTTTACTTCTGGTGAACAGACTTTTGGTGGTGATCATAATCTTCATAATGGATGCAGCAGAAATAGTTCTCATTCCAGTGATATGTTCATAACTGTGTCTGACATCGGCCTCAGAAGTATGCCCTCTCAAGTGCCGCCCCCCTCTAGGCCACCACCTGTACTAGATGCAAAAAAGGGAGACACCTGTGGATTTCATTCAAACAGTGAGCGGGTTGCTTCTGAAGGTGACAGTTCATCACCTTTCTTTGATGTTGAGGTTGATATGAATTCATCTGCTGCAGCTTCTGCTGCTGCTATGAAAGAAGCAGTGCATCGAGCTGAAGCAAAACTTAGGAGTGCCAAGGAATTGAAGGAGAGAAAGAAGGGGGTTTATCAAAGCCGCGTAAAATTAAGTCATGATGTAAAAAATAATGAAGCAAAAATGAATGAGAATATGACTAGATTAAATAGCTTGAGCGAAGAGACAATGCAGGCAACTTGTGATAGGAGACATAACAAAAACAAAATTTCCATTGCAGATGAAAGGCAGAAAGCTAGGAAGGCTGCCCCAGAAACTCTGGACACATTAGAAGGGGAAAGACTTTTAAACATGTTTCAAGGAAAGCACATGAAAGAATCCAGTTCATCTCAAGAAGCAGATAGAAGTACTGGAGTTGGGACATGGAAAGAAGAAACTGAATTTTTTGAATTGGTGGGAACAGCAGAATCTGGAAAGATAACTCAGCCCACAAAACATACTAAGAGTTTGGTGCAAGATACCAGTACCCATGAGCATGGCCGGAAGCAAAGAGAAGCATCTAATATGCAAGAAGAGTATAAAAAAGTAAAAGAAATTGAAGAAAATTATCAGGTGGAGGAATACAAGAAGAGATCTAAAGCAGCAAAGGAGGCTAATGAACATGACAAAAACATTAGGAGGTCTAAAGCATCTAATGAGGAGCGCAGACAAAGAGAGCATGTGAAGAAGGAAAAAGTGGCCGAAATATTTGAGCGGGAAGAGAATGAGAAGAATATAAGAATCGCCCATCAGCATGGAAAAACTGGAAAGAAGGTAACTGAAGCTGATCAATCAGGAAGCTTACAAGACGTGTCTGAGAGGCGACACAAGGAGCATAAGCAAGTGGAAACTGAGAAATCAAATGAGGTTGATAGACAAACACTAAGTGAAGTTAAGTTGGGCGTGAAGCTTAAGGAAAATGAGAAGAAACCAAAAGAGGTTGAAAAACAACAGCAAAGTGTGAAAAGGCACAAGCAGTCTGAGAAAATGGAAGAAAATGGAGAAAGACAAAAAGAAGCTTCTGCTTCAGGACAAGCAGAGGATGAGGAAAAACTGAAAGACTCTGTGGAGCTGGAAGAAATTGATGAAAGATCAAATGAGGCTTTTAAGCAGGATAAGACAGAGGAAAAAGAGGCTTGCAGAAGAGAACATGAAACGAGGTTAAAACAAGCTAAACAGATCCAGAACAAGAAGGGACTGAAAGAGGCTCATGAAAGGGAAGAAATTGAGAAAAGCCTAAAAGGTTCTTTTAAAAAAGAAGAATGTGATGAAGGCTTAAAACATGCTCTTGGATGGGAAGAGAATGAAAAGGGACTCAAAGAAGACGTTGAACTGGAAGTGAATGAGAAAAGACTGAAAGAGGCTTTTGAGCTGAAGGAAAATGACGAGAAGGAAAAAGAGGCATACGAAAGAGATCAAAATAAAAAGAAATTTAAAGAGGTTTGTGATAGGTATGGAGAAGGAAATATCCTTCAAGAAGCAGGTGACAATGAAGGGATTCAAAAAGTTCTAAATCAAGCTCCAGAGAAAGAAAGGAATAGTGGAATGTTGAATGATGCTCAGAGGAAAAAAGAAATTGAGAGCCCATCAAACCAAGTATTTGACAGGGAAGGAAGTGTAAATGTATCAAATGAGGATAGTCACATGGTGCAATCTGAGAATAAGATCAAAGATGCTGATAGGAAGGAAGAAGATAAGGGACTGGACAAAGCTTTGGACCAAATGGAAGGGAAGGAAGAAGGGGAAAATATGAAGTTTGCTACAGCAACTGATGAGACATGGGAAATAGAGAGTGATGAAAATCTTCTAGCAGCTCAGTCGGTCTCCATTCATGAAGAAAATACTGGAAAACTGGAGGTATCCCAAGAATCTGTTGCTGCCCAAGAAATTGGAAAGTCAAGAATTGAATGCAAAGTTGGTGAAAAGAAATTGAAAGAGGTAGGAGTGAAAAATCTACTGGCTAAGGAAAAAATCAGAGCTCCTGAAATGACCCCAGGAGATGCAGGAAAGGTGGATGACAGAAGAAGCACAGAGGCAGCTGAACCTGCTACAGTGCTGGAAGCTGTAAATGTCCAGAAAACTGCTCAATGGTTTCATGTAGGTCAATCCACAGAAAGAAAAGGGAAGAGTCTTAATGAAACTCCTGCAACTGTAGTGAAAGATGCTGAAAGGATGAGAAGAGAAAGAGAGTCAGAAAAAGATCGTCTTAGAAAGATTAAAGAGGAGAGGGATAGAGAAAGGGAAAGAGAGAAAGACAGAATAGCTGTTGAAAAAGCAATGCTGGAGGCTGAGAGGGAAAGGGAAAGAGAAAAGGATAGGATGGCTGTTGATAGAGCAACTCTTGAGGCTCGTGACAGGGGATATGCTGAAGCTTGTGAGAGAGCTGAAAGGGCTGCCTTTGAGAGAGCAACTGTGGAAGCTCGACAAAGAGCACTGTCTGAGGCCAGGGAAAGACTTGAGAAGGCATGTGCTGAGGCCAGGGATAAGACATATGCTGATAAGGCAACTACGGAGGCCAGATTGAAAACAGAACGTGCTGCTGTAGAAAGAGCAACTGCAGAGGCTCAAGAGCGCGCCATGGAAAAATTAAAGGTTGACAGGGCTGCATTTGAGTCCAGAGAACGGTTAGAGAGATCTGTATCTGACAAATTTGGTGTTTCTTTCGGAAATTGTGGAAGACAAGACACTTCATCTTCTGTGAGTATCCACTTAAATCTGCTTGTGTGCAACATTGCCTACTGAAATTCTAATGAATTAAATGGCAGGATATGCTGGATCCACAGTTTCAAAACTTTAGCTCTTCCGCTGGTTCCCGATATCTATATTCCTCAGTTTATGGTGGTATGTGATATGTGACCCCGCTGCAGTGCTTTAGTATAAACTCTCATTTAACATTTTACTACATTCAGCTCAATATAATCTTAACCAGATATTGTACTTTGCTTGAAGCTTCCTCTTTTTCTGAGAGATCAGAAAGAGAAGGTGAATCAGCTCAGAGGCATAGAGCTAGACTGGAGAGGTATCGCCGAACAGCTGAGCGTGCAGTAAGATCTTCAATCTTTTGATATTGGTCACATATAAAATCTCCACATAAAATCACATAATCAAGAGTTTTCTGCAAATGTCAGGCAAAAGCTCTGGCAGAAAAGAACATGCGTGACCATCTAGCTCAGAAGGAGCAAGCTGAGAGAAATGTAAGCATTCATCAAATAGTTTTTCTCTGTGACTTTTGGATTGTTGTTTCCATGTTTCATTGATTACTTGATTCTGATGCTGTTTGCAGAGACTAGCAGAGACTCTGGATGCTGAAGTAAGGAGGTGGTCAAGCGGAAAAGAAGGAAACTTGCGTGCATTACTTTCTACCTTGCAATATGTAGGTGAAAATATTCTGAAATAACTTGACATATGCTGCTTCTTTCTCCTCCTGCCCCCAAAATATCTTTCATACATACACACACAGTAGGGTGTGGCATGTGTAGGTCCGGTAAATGAGTCTCAAACAGATGAGGTGCAATGATTGTATCAATTGGTTGCTTGATCCTGATGTTCTTAACTCCCTTCTATTTGAGACCTTTGAGTTATGATGGGCATCCCAAGAGATATCTTTGAATAATCTAGACTTTTGATTGTTTTGAAGTTGTAGAGACTAGGCTCTATCTTTGGTTCCTTTTCTGATTTTTCTACCTTGTCAGATCCTTGGGCCTGATAGCGGATGGCAGCCAATCCCGTTGACAGAGGTCATTACTTCTGCTGCTGTAAAGAAAGCTTACAGGAAGGCCACCCTGTGTGTCCATCCTGACAAATTACAGCAACGGGGAGCAAGTATTCAACACAAATACATATGTGAAAAGGTCTTTGATCTTTTTTTGAAGGTATGTTAAGCATGCCATCTTTCACTGTTGGTTTATTTATTTATTTTTTGTTCCAAAATATATTCTAAGAGCTATGAACTAGTGAGCGGATAGGAGAAAAATAGATTAAAGGTGTACTTGGTTGAGCAGGTGGAAAGTGAAAAAGTAAAGAATTTGGAATGAAAATTATTTTACACTTGATTGGTATAACAAAAACATGAGAAGGTGGAAAATAAAACATACTTCACTTCCTCTTCTCTATTTTCCACCTACTCAACCAAGCACACCTGAAACAGGGGCATTATGATTCAATAGTGATTAAATCCGGTATCAAGTGCTTTCCAAGAAGTTAGGTGCCACGAGACTAAAGGTCATTGGCAGGTTATTCTATTTATTTGAATCATGTACATGATGGATTTGGCTGTGTAATATTTTAATTCAGTAGTTTGTTAGCTTTGCGTAAGCAAAGACATAATGCCGTTGCAGAACTTAAAATCTGTCAGGTGTCCATGCACATGACAAAAGACACTTGCATATGCACTTGCGCAAATACACAAGCACTTGAATATGTCAATAAATTTTGATTTATTTGGGCCCCTTGGTTCTTGCTTCTTGTACTTGGCAAATTGGCCTATGCAACACCACACATCGCCACAATATTTGATGACAAAGCGTTGTAGTTGGATAAAGCATCAGACACTTCATTAATTAACTATTACACATCGCTGCCCCAAATTTTGGTTTTTTATTTTTTTGTTGCTTCTTTTCCAGGAAGCTTGGAACAAATTCAACTCAGAAGAGCGATAGCCTGCCCCTGGTCCGGGATTTTGACCCTCTGTCCCTGGCAAAGCATCTATAAAGCTTCACCTTGGTCAGGTAGATCCCTTCCCAGGGCACGCACAGCCCCACTGTCCGAAACCTCAGTAATTATTTTGTCACATTCCATATTCTGTAATAATTATTCCCCTAAATATTAGTATGTATGTAAGAAAATTTCATCCCACATGCAGTTTTGCAAGAAATTAAGAAATTCCGAAGAAAATGGGTATAAAGCATATATGAGACTAGGCTGGCTTTTCTATGACCAAATTTGGGAATCCCTGTTCTAAGTTCTAATTATTTTTGTGGAAAGAAACATCATGAAACTAAACAAAATTTGTGTGCATGTTCTATGTTACCTCGCCCTGAGCGCTGCAAACAAGTCTATGGTCTGATGGTCAAGGATATGATATCTTGGAAATGTATAATTGATGCATATGGATGCCATGGGCATGGACACAAAGCTGTTGAGGTATTGCAGTAGAGGAAGGATTAGAATAGGTTACTGCCAAATTTCGTGACTTTTGTTACAAAGGAAGATTCGAAGACCTGATAATGAGAGGAGAGGGCAGGCTAAAATGTATAGAAAGCAATCTGGGTGGAATTCGACATTAGGGTCAAGTAGTTCCTAAAGAAATTTGGTGTCACTTGAACTCTAACTCTTGAACAAAATTTGTGATTTTTTTAACAGTAGACCTAGGAAAATGTTTCAATTTGTTGAGGGAGAATTATGATTTTGCATCAAGTCCGGAACACCCCTGCTTCATTGATATCTTAGACTGAGCTAGTAAAATAGAAGAATTATAGCCTGTATTTCACTATATAATTGAGCAGGCTACTAGGACGGTGGTGAATGCTTGCAGTCTTTGTCAAAATGTTGAACGAGGTGAATTTGTTAGTGCCATTGGTGTGGTAGCCCAGTGGATACTTGTCAAAGCTAAATTTGAGTTTATCCAGGATGGCAGAGCGGCTATGGTTGGCTCAGGTAAATTATACCCTTTGTGTAGAAGGTGTTCGACTACGGCTCAAGCTGCAAATCTCTAGCAGTTGGAACCCAATTATGCTTGGTTTGGCTTTTGGAATTTCAAAATCATGATTTGGATAAAAATTCTAAGAGACAAACTTTCATACAAACCATTGTTTGGAAGTTTTTAAAAGCCAAATAAAAAACACAATAAAAGCAGAAGGTGGGATTGTATTGAGGAAATGAACAGCATCGCGATTACATAAGGGTTGGTCAAGGAAGCTGAGAATAGTTGGATCACTGTTCGGGGCTGGAATCAAAGGTGCCAAGGTCTCTATCTGCTTGATTATACAATAGACCACAACGTAGCACTGGAGGCTTTACTGCCATCGTGGGGGTGCTTATGCTTTGGATATGATTTGCTTGTCAAGTTCAGAACAGCGGATAGCTAAGTCAACCTTGCCTGGGAATGGTGTGCATTTATGCGTCCTCGGCTACTTCTCATTCTTCTAGAATTTTGTTTTTCTCCTTTGACATGGTGGCATTTCAAAGTAACATCACTGCGGAGGCATTCATTATCAAGTATAATATTCTAGGCCAAAAATAATGATGTAGTGTAACTATTTCTCGTTGTAACATCGAAAAAAATTCGAAAAAGAAAGAGAATATCAGACAGTGAGGATAATTTCTTAAGAAGATAAAAGTTGTAACAGTATCTCGTCCAAGAAAAAAAAAATCTTAATTGTGGCAGTAGCTTTGCAGATGTGAGCACCTTAAAAAAATTGCGAATTTTACAATATAATCTATTTTAATAATGACCCGTGGCAAAACAAATAAATGACTTGACTTAACAAAATAGAACAAAATATTTCCACAAATGATTTTTCAACTATCCAATAATTAATATATTGTCCTTTTTCTTAAAAAAAAAAAGTTTCACCCAACAAAATGGTTAATGTGTAACAGACCACCTTAGTCGAAGTGATAGGAAGATTTAGAACAAAGATGTGCTTTGAAAAGCATGTATAGGATCAAGATATTGTAATAGAGCTGTAGGTACATGTTGTAAAAATTGCAATTTTGTAATATGTAGGAGTGAGATTGTCATGCATCTCTCGTTAGTTGTTACTTAATTATTTGCCAGTTTATTTGCCTTCACAGGTGAATCCATGTGTGTTCACTTCTCCCTAAACTCCTATACCAAAATAAAAAAACTTCTCCCTAAACTCATATGGATGGATTTACTTTTGAATTATTTCAATCGTATACGCTCATCCTAAATTTTTCTTATTCTAAGAAAATTACGAAAGTAAACAGTATATTTAAAAATAAACTGGTTGTTTAGAATTTACGCATGGATTGCGTTTAGAAAATAGAAGTATGCGCAGGTCATGACCATTTATTTTAATTTGTTATTATTCAAACTGAACATGTCTACCCTCCTCAGCAATTTATTTGAAATTTTCGATGTTTCATGTGCAGGCAATAAATATTTAAAGGGAACTTGCTATTAAGGGAACTTTGACTGAGAGAATCAAGATTGGAGTGCCTAAGCTGCCGTTTTTGCAATTTATATAATTCTCGTGGTCCTGCATAACCCACAGCATTATATAATTATGGGTGGGAATTGTTGGGACGGCACCAAAAGTCAACAGAAATTGCTTAACTGATCTTGTTTTCAAACCACGGAGCCGTGTAGTAATAATTGAAAATATGGTTAAGGTGTTGACTCACCTATTCGATGTTCTGCTCATAACTATTCCTGCATGATTTGGATTTGAATTTAACAAGTGATTGATAGGCTATTTATAATTTTACTATAAATTTTTACTGTTGTTAGTAGTTTGCTCAGCCTCCTCTCATCGCTTTCTAAAAAAAAAAACGAAAAACTTTGAAAACATGAGAGCAAGCATCAAATCAAGACACAGATGAAGAAACTACAAGCAAACCAAACCTTGACCACGAAGATGCATATATAAAGCCCTCTACTATGGTGACTGCTGCAAGTTAATTATTCGCAATCCCCCACACCAACCCTTGTCCTTTCACTTCTATACATTGCTAATTCCTAATATATCTATCAAGATCTAGTGTTTCAAGCAGCAGGATCCAGCCATGTTTAAATCCTTGAGTACTCGGGGAGGCCCTGGGAAGTACGAGAGATTAGGTAAAGAATCTGCTGCCAATGGGGCTCTGAACGAGGAGTTGAAGAGGAGCACGAGTTTGCCTACTCGGGCATCGTCAATTTCGTCGATGAAAATGGCTCTGGGTTCAACCTTTGGGGTTGGTGGGGGCATCAATATTCTACAGAGAAACCCCACAAAGAAGGCTAATAGTAGTAGTAGGGAGAAGAGTCACCCGCTCTTCAGCTTCTTCGATCTTCGCCGGAAGAAGAAAACAACAGCTAGGCCTGAATTCTCGAGGTATCTTGAGTATTTGAAGGAAGGAGGCATGTGGGATTCGAATTCCAATAAGCCTGTAATCCATTACAAATGAAATCATAGCTTGCTTACTTTTTGATTCGAATGCTAGTATTTCCCGTAAGAATTAGTGTTTGACTCTCATATCAACTTACCTTAAGAAGATGTAGAGCCAAATATAAGTGACTTTGTTATCAATCATTAATATGAATCAATTGCAGAGATACATGTTCATCTGCTTATTGCTTCCAATTGCTTGATGATCAGGGGCGAAAATAAGTCAGTTAGTCTACCAAAAGCTCATGAACTAGCTTATTTTTGACTTTTGTAAATCTAAGTTTATTTATTATACAAATCAGTTTTAAGTTTTTATAAAAGTTTATTTATTTAAATAAGTCAGACTTAAGCTGTTAAAAATATTTATTTAGTTTAATAAATTGACTTATTTATCTATTATATATAATTAAAAAAATTATAATATTATTCAATTTTTCATTATATATTTGTATGATTTTTTAATTTTTAAACAAAATTTAAAAAATACAAGCTATTTGAGATTTTTAAAATATAAAATTATTAATTTAATTTAAAATTTTTATGTAATGTAAACTTTTAAATAAATTTACAATTCAGGTTAGACTTTTATATTTTTATAAAAAAACCAAACCTAATAAAAAAAAATCTACGTTAAATAATAGGTCAACCTCAAACTTAACATTTATAAATAGATTGAGCCTATTTAAAAAATATCTAACTTAAACTAACCTATTTCCATCCCCTATTAATGATATATATTAATGTTCTACTTGGTGCAATTAACAACATTATAAATTAAATTCTTAGAGGCCTAGATAAGGAGATATCGTGCACGACGTTTTCGCAGCGGAATCGGTTCCTCTCGTCATCTTTTCGGAAAGTTGATCAGAGATTTCGAGATGATTTGAAATTCAAGGAGAAACTTGGGCTAATAAACAGTGTTATTATTGATAGGACTGGAAAAATGTTTGTTTGGACAAGACAGACACATTCACAATTATATGTGAAGAGTGAAATTTAATGTGAATGTGCTCGCCAGAGAAAAATGCATCCAAGCAACCAGGGAGATGAGAACTTCTGCGTTGACACAGAGAGGGGCGGCAATTGCTGAACATGACGCGATCAACTGAGAATAATCCCATTTGCTTACCATTTACGTACCAGTCACCATCTTAAGTTTGGTCAAATTTAGCCTTTTGCTGCTTTGAGATTAATATTTTTTTAAATTTTGTTTTACAAGTTATTATATTATTCTCAAAGCAAACAAAATAAACGAGTTTAGTTCTTAATTAATTGTCCGATTCCACAATTTGGACCTGTTCACAGAATGTGAAGTATTTTTTTTTTTTATGAATGTCATGAGCAACTTTTTATGAAATGATTATTAATCTTATCCGTATGATATTTATTTTCTCGCGATTTTTGTCAAAGAAAAAAATGTTAAAGTTTCATTTAGTTACAGTTCCAAGTCATTTCCATGTAATTCGCGAATTATAAAGAGACGCAAAGAGAACTTATGGCTGATTCTCATGCACTATACTCCAATATAATTCAAATATCTCTTATCGCTTTAAAGTTTAAAGCCCCACCCCCTTGTAGTTCTTATTTTTTCCAAGTTGACACTTTTTTTTTTGGATAAATTCCAAGTTGACACTTGATCATGGGATGTCATGCATGATGCAAAAGTTTTGTTCTCCTGCAAGCCGCTGACAGATGGACAACACTGCAGGTTTAGAACTCCTAATTTCTTTCTGTTTACGTTTTCTCATTAGATGAGAAGACTTTCATTAAATATATCTTAGAAATTTGTATAGATTTATTAATGAATAAACTGTAACAAACAATAAAAATGGGAAAAAAAAATTACCTTGCCGCCTCTCTACCGATATGTGAAAAGAGTTGAAAAAATTTAAATATCCTTTCTTTTTTTTCGTCTTTAATTTTATTTCTTAATTAAACATTAATTGGTGAGTTGTGATATAAAAATTAGTTAAACATTTATAAATTAAGATATAAAAATATTTTTATTGAGTTTTGAGCATTAATTGGTGAAAAAGAAACAAAGAATTTGAACTCAAATTCAAATATTAAAAAAAAAGAGAAAATTTCCTTTTGACTTCCTATTAGAAAAAGAGAGAGATATAGACGGGCAATGACTCTCTTTAAAAAGATATCACATTACGATCTATTTCAATAGTAAAATACTAAAATTCAACGTTATCCTAATTATTTCTAATTAAGTTTTATATCTTAACATATCTATTTTAAGGACTTTTTTTTATACTAAACTTGTACTTGTTACTTTTCAATAATTATTATTTAATTGTTACATAATAATTTTTAATATATTTATCATAAATTTGATTTAAAATTTAAAACTTGATTATTATATGAATTTAATTTTAATTTATTATCAGTATAATTTTTTATATTATTATTTAATTATATATTATTAAATATTTGATTCTTTAACTAATTATTATTTTAATTAAATTTTTTAATAATTTAATAATTCATATTTAAATAATAATATAAAACATTTTATATTTAGAATGAACGAATACAGAACTCTTATAGCATACAACGGAAGTTCGAATGCCACTTCATTTGTTATTGACTGCTTGTTAATGATATTTAAAGTCTAAAAGAAAACGTGTCGAAATCAAACAATGACTTGTCTTTGGGTAGAAGTGGCACACCTGACTCCTTTGTTTTTTCGTCTTTTCCTCGCTCATAAAAGATTAAAAGCCGAATCCGGTTCAACGGTCGTGCTAGATATTTATATTCACGTCCATTAGACGGCGTCGTACGTTCTCGAATGAACATTTAAAAGTCAATAATATTCTTCACCCATGCCCCGTTCACGGTGTTCTTTTGGAGTCACGGAGCGAGGTTACTTAAGAGTTATTTCCTGTGAACTCCAATGGGCTGGCCCACGGCCCAGAGCGCAGAGAAGAAGAAACCCAAAAAGAAAAAAAAAAGCGAAAAAGAGAAAGAGGTGAGGTCATCTAAGCATAGAGAATGAGTAAGGTCGCAAGGGCTTGCGGAGGAAGGTGCCACCAAATTCCAGAAAGAGTAGAAAGATCCAAAAACTTAAAACTCAAAAACTCAAATAAGAGGGAGAGGCGGTCAATAACCAAAAAAAAAAAAAACTTAACACAAAAAAGAGTGTTGGGGCAAGAGGTTAAATTTCCGGTGTTGTGGGAACAGTGTCCAAACATTACATTATCAGACACACCATCCATTCAACATGCAGCGGCGTGCGCCTCCGATTCCCTCCTGCTCCTTCCTTTCTCTCCTTCGCGCTTAGCCCTCTTACTTTTCCATTTCTTCTTCTTCCTTTTACGAGGTAATTCTTTTTATCCCCTTCTCTCTCGCGTCTCCGGAGTTTTCGTCTTTGATACATGATTACGCTGAGATATTTTATTTTTACTTTTTTCGATTTCGATTTCGATTTCTGTTTGGTTGCTGAGAGAGTTCCATTGACCGAGAGAAAATCGCGGTTTGGATTTTGAGTTCTGGTTCTCAGGTTTGTTTAGGTATTCGTGCAATTCGTTTGGATTGCTTGCCTTGACGGTTTCTGTTTGTTACTGTTTCAGAACATTTCGGTTCCTTATTTCTTTGACATGAATCAGGAAAAATCGATTTCGCTGTATTTATTATTATTATTATTATTATTATTTTCAGTAGATATTTGTTAGCCGGCTTAGAGGTAGTTCCAGCTGGGTTGGGGCCTATGAGTTTGGAAGGTTGGGGGAGTTCAACGCCACATGGGCCATGGCACCATGGGCGATTTCGCGGTATTAGGTTACTGGCTAGCTATTTGGGAATTATTATGCAAATATTCTTCTATGATATAATCTGCTTTTTATATGTGGACACGATTTTGTTTTTGGGAATTTCTCTCACAAAAAAAAAAAAATGGAATCGTATTTTTCCTTACCTCCAGGCAGTCTGCAGCAAATTAGGTTATTTGGGGAATTTGTTCTTTTTGTCACTAGAATGTGCATTTCACTACATATGGTTCTGGTTTGGGTGGAATAATCCTCCCTTGCCTCTCTTCTTTTCTTTTTCTCCCCAAAAGAACAAAAAATGTCATCAATTTAGATTTGATTCAATCATGGGTTAACGATAGCTGTTGTATTAGGGATATGGATAATTAAAAATTGTACTAAATTGGCATAGAAGAGTTATTCATAATTACTGGGAGCTACAATGAGAGAAACTTTATTGAAGTTTGAAGTATTCATGTTTATATCATTGTGATTTTTTACAGCCATGCCGACCTTTACTGCCATAGCATTGGATAGGTTGTTAGAGCCTCGAGCTTCCAAACCAGGTGATAAATCCGCTCCAACTTCAATGCCTGTCCCAAACTCAAAGAAGCTGGAGAGGAGGAGTAGTGAGCCAACCACAAAAAAGAAGCCTCCTCGTCCTCAATTAAAACCAGCACTCTATGCCACTCCTGAGGTGACGCCACTTCCAGATTCACCCTCTTCATTCCCTCCATCTCCGTACATCATCAACCACAAACGCCGTGGTCCACGCCTCCTCAAGAGTTCTTCCGAGGCCAATGTACTGTCCAAGCAGAATGTTCATGATGGTGAAAAGGTTAATGGTAAGAGCTTAGACACTGTGGTTGCCAGTTCAGCTGGTGACCTTGAAGTCACTTTTACAAACTCTGAACCTGACAAAGAGGAGCAGGTGAATGGTGTCTATGATGGTGAACTTGGTAGCAGCAATGGTGGTGACCTCGGGAATGGACACAGGGAAACTGGAAGTAGTAGCATTACAAATGGATTACACAGGGAAAAGGTACTGGCATTGAATTCGGAAAGAGATGGAGAGAGTGAAGACTATTTTGATCCGCAAGATTCGATGAGTTTCACAAGTAACACAGATGGGGAAGAGAATACAGGGACAGAACAATATGTGAAATTCAGCAGTCCTGGCGGGGAGTTTTATGATGCTTGGGAAGGTAAATTCCGTTAGCTTTACTGCCAATTATTTCTGTTGCAATGGAGCATGTGTGCACATGGACAAGCATATGCATGTGTTCTGCAATAGAGATTGTAATTGGCATAATATGTAGGATCATTTTGCTTTTATTTTTATTATTTTAATTTTTGTTTTCATTTTTCCCTCTTTTTCTCAATGTTTTACTTGTGGGAGTTACTGCACTGATGAAAGGAATATCTTTTGATTTTTCCATGGATAGGGGAGGAAGAGAGGATCAGTACTTCTGTAATGAAGTGTCTTAGAAATATTTCATGTCATAGATAAGCTCACTTGGCTCTTTCCTTCCTGTAGAACTATCTTCTGAAGGTGGGACACAAAATTTTCCATACGATGTAGAAGCTGAATTGCGTGAAATGAGGTTGAGTCTATTGATGGAGATAGAGAAGAGGAAGCAAGTTGAAGAATCCCTGAACAACATGCGAAGCCAATGGGAGAGTATTAGGCAAGGGTTATCTCTTTTGGGAATTGTTTTGCCTGCAGATCTTACTGCTGTTGGTGAGGGTGAGCAGCTGAATTCTGATCCTGTGAAAGATCTATATCAACAAGTTTATGTTGCTAGGCTCATATCAAATACCATTGGGAGAGGAACTGCCAGGGCTGAGGTGGAGATGGAGATGGAATCTCAACTAGAGTCAAAGAACTTTGAGATTGCTCGACTATTGGAACGTCTTCACTGTTATGAGACAATGAATAGGGAGATGTCTCAGAGGAACCAGGAAGCAGTAGGTGAGTCTTATGTCATTTCTTTGCTCTGTAATTGATTTGATCAAGTGTAACACGTTTATTCTTCTTCTACCTTTAACTTAATATATCTATGTCATTTTTAATGCTTGCTAAATATATCTATGTAGCTAGCGACAGCGTTAGTTTGATTTGTCATTTATTTTTTCTCATAACACAATTCTCCTGCTTTGCATTTAATTTGACACCAGAATACACATATAAGACAGATTTTCATGGATACTACGCATATGTGTTGAGTATCTTGTATCTGGTCATTGACTGTGAAATGTGAATGTGGTATGGTAGTTTCATTGACAGTATCAGAATTGTATGTCCATGGGTGGGGCAGGGTGTTTTCTTAGGTTGCTCCAACCGGGATGAGTTTGATTTTGTAAATAACAAATGCTGAGTGGTGTCTTAAAATCAGTTATGGGCCACCACCCTTTGCCAAAAACGATAATTATTGAAATTTAAATGAAAAGGAAAGAAACCATGATTATTTTGAGTTGATGATTAATTAAATACTGATATAGAATGAACTCATAGCTTGAGGCTTGTATGCAATGTTATTGCAATAATAGACCAAATCACAAACATATATCTTCAGTCACTAATCTTTATTGTTTAGTTGTGCTGGATTCCTACATGTTAATGCTACACATGATGCTTGACATGTGTTACAATTGCAAGGAATGCACTGAAAGAATGGTCCTTGAGTCCTTTGTACAATTGCTTTATGCTTCTGAAGTTTCTTTAAAGCTTAACTTGTATTTGATTTCCTGAGGATTTTGGCTTCCATATTTGAGTACCTTCTGAATATTAGGTACATGGAATAACACATTTGTAGGAGTAATGGTTATTTACTTGCTAGATTGGGGCTTTACTGTTCACGATAGGTACTGCATGCTATCAGTGTTAAGTTAAGCCTGGGCATGATGTGATGTTCCTTGGGTGATATTATTTGTTCAAGCTGCTATAGTTAAGGTAACCTGCATTGCTTGAAACTACTTTTATGTTATTGGGTCAATTGCCCAAGGATAGTAGAATGTGATGAGCTGTAGCTTGAGAATTTTCACTCACTAGATGATAGTTTGTTTGCACAAGAACACACAAGCATGTTGTCTGATTTATGGGCATCTGGGGAAATATCTGCTTTTCTGTTAGCATGGGTACCTTATTCCCAGCCTAAATGTATGTCCCAGTTTGTTTGGCTTGCTTCCTTTGTGAGTCTCATTTATGTTATTTCCTGTCTTGTCTAGAAATGGCACGGCGTGAGAGGCAAAGAAGGAGTAGGAGGCAGAGATGGATTTGGGGTTCTATTACTACTGCCATTGCACTTGGTACTATAGCAATAGCATGGTCTTATCTCCCGATGGGTAGAGGATCATCCTCTACAGACCATGACTTGGTTCCTGAACATGATGATGCAGCCAAGTAATATGCACGATCAACACTAACTGCAATGCCGTGTTTATGGTAGCAGAGGAGAATAAAAGTTATACATGCCACTATGTGGTTAACTTATCTCTTGATCAATTACAATTTTCCGGCATCCTGAGTATGTTCATAATTATTGGCCGTCAAATATACAAGAACTTGTGCCTTTCACTGGAAATTTAGGTAGGTAAATCAGTGAAATGATTCAGTCCGTATTGTTGAGAAAATATCCCGTAGCTTCCTATGCATTCGTTGCCAGCAGAGTCACTTGAAAATTATGAGGATGTGCATAAATATCTGGCCATCTGAAATTCTGAATCATCTGATACATCTAGCATAGTGCATTTATAATAAATTCTTTAAGCTCGTTCCTCTGAGCATTCTAACACAGCAGGAGAGAGTTTAATTGACCTCTGGATATTTGGTGTTGCTGGACAACTTAACAAGGGAAATCTGGTTGAGTGATGATGCATGACCTGGTAGAATTCTGGTTTTCCATTCTAGTTCAGTGCAGTCATTGTTGGTTGTGTTTGTTCGTTGGTGAAAAATACGTATCTGTAAAACATCGAGGATATTTGATATGTATCTCCCTAACACCAGAGGGATGACTATGTCAAAGATGGATGAGGTTCTTGTTTATGTTAGCGTTTGAGATGAAGCATTTTGATGGTAATGAATGTTTCGTTTAGCTTTTCAAACCATCAAACTATGATTTGGGTAAAGCTGAGGTAAGCTTCGATTCAAAATTCAAATTATGATTTTAGGGCTTTCTAAACCTAAATCCAACATGCAAGTAATGTCTCTATCAACTATCGGTTTTGCTATGATTGCAAATTGCAGTTTTTATTTTCCAGATACTGTCACGGGAAGAATATTGCTTGTTCATCTTTTTATGGATAGGTAACTGAGAAATTAGATTTTAATTATTTGTCATTAATTGAATGCCTTTAATTTATGGTCGGCTGTGTTGAACCAGATTTTATTTTATAAATTCCGGTCATACAACCGTCCAAATTAGGTTTTATGAAGACGAAAGGAAACAGATATCTGAAATATTTTCTGCTTTTTTTTAAAAAAAATGATTTTCAGTTTTAAATTTTTACATTTTGAAACACGAGTTTGGTTGATATAATTTTTATTATAATTATCGAGTTGTCACTTTATTTTTAGATTTTTGTTATCGAAATTCGAAAACGATGAAATCAATTATTTGTTTTTATTTGGTCAAATTTTAAGAAATATTTTTAGTAAAATACAACCAAAATATGTTTTTAAACCTGTTATTTTTTATTGAAAATAAAAATAAGAAATGCTCAAAACCAAAGGGGGCACCCTTAGTTTCCTCCTTTCTGGCCCTTGAAATGATTTTTGGCTGGCATTAGCCATAACGTCATAAGTTCATAGTTTTCTTTTTTTTTTGTGTGGAATTTTTATGAGTTATTTTCACGCTTCTTTGAGTGAGAATGATTCTCACCTGAAATCTCAAGGCTATCTCTTCCTACCGTGTATCAGAAGTACATAACTATCAGTCGCGTGGTGTGTTTCACAATGATAGGGCTTCGGAAACTGTGGATAAATATGATTTTACAAATTAACGGCTAACTTGTTATGGTTTTTTTCTTTTTGAAGTTTTTGTTTTGCTTTTTTGTAACCTTTTGGTCGTGTGACTATAATACTCTGATGATATCGTTTTCCAATTTTTTTTTAGAAAAGGGCAAAGTTGGATAAGCCCGAATAGTGTAAAATGGAAAATAATATTTACAATCAAATAATCAACAATCAGTAGCATTTTAATTTTCTTCTAAAAACATCTCTTAGAAAATAGCAAAAGAAAATGAGAAGCACTAAACTTTGCTTGATGTCAATGATGTGTTGGATGTGATTTATCAGTGGATTATGATTTTCTTTGACTTGTGTTTTGCGGTATTTCAATCAGGAGCTCCTGCGTACTTCACTTATTTAACTTCAATTTGGTTAGAGGCCATTCGCATCCAGACAAAGGTGCGTGTGGACCCTGACTCCTTTCCAAGCTCTAAAAAGGTTGGAGCATGTACCCTAACACAATAATATTAGCAGACCAAAAAAAAAAACCACAATAATATTAAAATTTTAACCTTTTTATTTTTGTCATCTGAATTTCATTAAAAAGTCACCAACAGTACACACAAAGCCTCTTTTCGACCTTATGTTAAAAAGTCACCAACATTACAATTTCAACCTTATATTAAGACTTTATTCCAAGTCAAAAAAAAAAAAAGACTTTTTTCAGCCGAGTTTAATTGGGCTTTCTAAATACTTAGCCCATCAGACCTCTTGTACTAAAACATAAAAGCAAAGAGGGCTTTCTCCTAGTTTAGTGAGTTGGTTCCATTTGCATGTTTTAATTTTTTAAGGGAAAAAAAAGAAAAAATATACTCTGATATCTAATTTTTACATCAAACTCTTATACTTTTTTCATTGAGAAAGAAGCACACTTAATACTTAAACATACTTTTCGATGCTTCTCTTTATTTTCTTTATTAATAAAAAAGTTGTACAGGATTTAATGTAAAAATTAGATATAGGAATAAGAATACTCATTTTTTAAACCGGAAGAATCAATCTTCTTTATAATGTTGTTTACCTGTTGTTAGTTCTCTAAGAAAAAATTCAAATATATTCTGAGAATATTATACTTTGAAAGTATACTCAGTCTTCTTTATGTATGTGTGATTCACTAGCTACTTGGCAAGGGATTTCCTATTGAGCTTTCATTCACAATGTAATTATTACACGCAAAAAATGGGAAAATAGTCAATTTTAAGTTTTTTAATATTATTATTATATATTATTAAATTAAAAGTTTTAATACTATATTTATGCATAGTTTAATGATAATAAAATCGGAATCCAGTTAATAATAAAATCTGGTCAGGAATAATAGTTTTTCTTTTTTCATTTTAGTATTTTACACGTAAAATTGCTTTTTTTTTTTGTTTTTATTTATCTTTTTTGTGCAGGTCACGATTTCTTCCTTTAACTTTTTGACGAAAAAAGGTGTTCGTTCCTTGAGGATGGAGAGCATTTATTGGTTTCGGTGGGGAGGCGAAGACAAGAGCACGAGATGAGATGGTGTCGTAAAGTGTGCTAGATCCGCTGATGGCCCCAATTTATTGCGCCAATCGTGGCGTTGCAGAATTCCATTCAGACACTCACGCCGCGCTATGACACGTGGCCCTGTTCACTCTCGTGTCGCCTTATCCCCACCACAGACCCCGGGGCTCAACCTTTACGAGAACCATTAATCTTGATTACTGCAAGTACACAATACCATGTACTGCCTCACAATCTTCAAATCTTGTTCCCGCAGCAACATGTGACATGTCTTCATAATTTTTTTTTTGACGTGTCTTAATAATTACACAGATACGTATGATAAATAATGGCTCTATTTGTCACACATGTTATGCCAAAAAATGATAGATTATTAAAAAAAAAGATACAGTGTGATTTACTTTATAAGCTGTTTGAGCAATTGACTCTTGGGCACGCATTCTTATCTAGCTTCAACTGCTGGTGAGGTATAATTTGAAGTGTAATGACTGATGAGTAATGACAATACAAATGGTTGTTGCACGTCACAAGAGCAGAGAGAGAGAGAGGATCTAATAAGTAAGGGTGGACCTGAGGAGAAGGACACTCCTGATTCAGAGCATGGATCCAACTCTCTTTGGGGCACGGAGGAGTTAGGAATAAAACGAAAGAGAGGGGTAAATTTTTTATTATTAATTAAAAAAAATTTTATTTGAAACTTTTTAAAATAAAAAATAAAAAATTATCAAGAAATATTTTTATCTTTTATTTTTTATTTATATAGATCTTTTATAGTTATATCAATTTAGAAATAAAAAATTAACTTTTAATTTGTTTTCTTTAAACTCTTGCATCTAAATTTATTCTTAATGTATATTTGGTATATAAATAAATTTTTATAGACGAGACTCATCTATAAAAATTTATTTTTATTTTTATATCAAATATACATTTAAACATGTGTTTAGAGTTTTCGAAATTATGCCGCGGGTTGGCTTAGCCACTAGATAGAGATGGCAAATCTAGAGAGGAAGGAAGTCATGGAGGGGAAGCAGGAATATCAGCAAGCCGAATCCATAATTTTTTGTTCCATGACCTATATTTGTTCCTTTTTCCATGAAATGTATATACTTAGTAGCCCTCTCCCAAACAAGCAAAAGCAATTTTTTTTTTTTAGAAGAGCAAATTCGAAATTTTCTTCTAAATATATATTCTCTTGTTTCCTTTTGATATGCAATGGATAAGTTGTTAGTGGGCGTGGAAATATTTTCATGTAGGTAAGCGTTTTTGAGTGGTTCTGGATGTTAGGAATCCGATGCCTGTTAAACCGTGCATGTGCTCCGTCGTGTAGCTTGTATTGTAGTAGTGTCGGTCGCACTTCACCCTAGTCAAGTGCACCAACACAAGTCCTATTTGCACTGCCTAAAGCAAGTCAAGGACTAAAACTTGGCTAACGATTATTTTGATAACGAAGAATAGTTTATTTATAAAAATATTTTATAATTAAATAGTCACGTAAATATTAACGTGAAATTTGTTTAGACTGATCGTGACAGTGCTTAAAAAAAAAAAAAAGCGTGTTGTTTCCCCTTTCGTTTGGTCATTTTCCATTGAAAAAGTTATCACTGTTGCCTTCCATAAACCCTCATTTAAAAGTGCAGTAGTTGGTTTACCTGCTTTTCACATTATGATAATTATGTGTGTCGGTAATAATGGGAAGAAGAACGCTACATGCACTTTTTCTCTAACATGCTTATTTTATTTACACATTAAAACTATTTAGCACGGAGTTACTTCAACTTTTGTGGCAAAATCGTATTACCTTACGCGATTAGATGAAGAACAATTAAAATTTCATATAATTTTTCTTTTCTAAGAACTTCTTTGCACTTGTAAGAAGACAAACTTCATTTTCACTTTTCAGGGGTCTAGCAACTGCTCCCCACAGCCGCACTTTTGCCTTTTCTCTTATCTCTGCAGTCTGCAATTAAGCATATAAACAAGAAGAGAAACCTCCATCTACATCGAGAGTGTCAGTGTGTCAGGCAAAGTGTGAGATATTGGTCGACCAGAGATGAAGCATTTCGCTTTAGTTCTTCTTCTGGCCATTTTGATCCATCAGCAATGTTTCCATGCCATTGTGGAAGCAGGGGATGGTTTCGTCAGAACCAGAGGCGTCCACTTCCTGTTGAATGGAAACCCCTACTATGCGAATGGCTTCAATGCCTACTGGTTAATGTACGCAGCTTCTGACCCATCTCAGAGGTTCAAGGTTTCAGCTGCTTTCCGTGAAGCAACCAGCCATGGTCTTACTGTTGCTAGAACTTGGGCATTCAGTGATGGTGGTTACAGGCCCTTACAACACTCTCCTGGCTTCTATAATGAGCAAATGTTTAAGGTATCTCTCACAAGACTAAAGACCCAAAAAGATTTGCTAAGTTTCCCTTGTAAATCAACTGCTCGTTGATTGTATTATTCTGATCTTCTCTCTATTTGTTGGTTTGAAGGGGTTAGATTTCGTTATATCTGAGGCTAGGAAGTACGGGATTAAGCTGATACTGAGTTTGGTGAACAACTATGACAGCTTTGGAGGGAAAAAGCAGTATGTGAACTGGGCTAGAAGTAACGGACAGTACCTGACATCAGATGATGATTTCTTCAGGAGCCCTGTTGTTAAGGGTTACTACATTAACCATGTCAAGGTTAGTCGAGTTTCTGTTGTCTTGCTTGTTAAAATTGTATATGCAGATGATAAAATGTGATTACTTTTTGGTAATGAAATTTGCTTCCTCTCACCTGACAAGTTCTTGACTTTTTTTGTTCTTTTCTAGTTTTCGTTCTTCCACAATCTCTTCAAAATACACGAGAGGATTGGATCTCTTGTTTATAATTACTTTTGCATTTGTTTTGCTGATAACTTTATAGATTTAAGTGTTAATAAAATGAGAATGGGAACAGTTACAGTGGAGTTTGGTTTTGCCTCTTGGGAAACATAATTTCAAGTCCTGATTTACCTGCATTTTCCACAGACTGTTCTTAACAGATACAACAGTTTTACGGGAATTCATTACAAAGACGACCCAACAATCATGGCGTGGGAGCTTATGAATGAGCCCAGGTGCACATCAGATCCTTCAGGAAGGACTATACAGGTCGGAGCATCTTTGCTCTTCTGTTCCACTTCCACCCTTTTCTTTTTCTTTCTCTTTTTCTACTTTTGACTTTGGCCTCTAGCTTTTTTTCCTCCTCCGAGATAGTGCTCCGTTCAAATTTGACACTGAAAATACTCTAATCAAAGGAAGAAGATTTCAACTTTAATCTTTTGGGTTTGAATCTGATCTATTGTGAAGTGATCTAGTAGACTCGTATGCCCTCCATTTTGCTATTGTTCCCTAAACAATGGTTACACCTAAAATTATGATTTGAGAAAATTACATTTACCTCCCTTGTGAAGTCAAATTACAAATCATGGGCCTGGTTTCATAGCCAGACAATTCTTCACGATCTGACTCCTTAACTTTGCATTATAGGCTTGGATAACAGAAATGGCTTCGTTTGTGAAGTCCATAGACAGGAATCACTTATTGGAGGCTGGGCTAGAAGGGTTTTATGGACAATCAACTCCACAAAGAAAGAGAATGAATCCTGGTTTCGATATAGGGACAGACTTCATTGCGAATAATCGGATCCCAGGCATTGATTTTGCAACAGTTCACTGTTATCCTGACCAATGGTAACTAAACTTAGTTCACGAGATTCTCAAATTCAGTGACAGGTCCAGTCATGCAAAAAGATTTTTTTTTCTTGTTCATGTCAACAAAATCAAAAGTAGCCGAGACTTGCCTGATGATTTTGATTGGTTAATGTATATTTTCATTGCATAAACAGGGTTTCCAGCTCGAATGATCAGTATCAGCTTTCATTCTTGACCAACTGGCTCAGTGCTCACTTCTTGGACGCACAATATGCTCTCAGGAAGCCAATACTGGTAGCAGAGTTTGGAAAATCATTTAAGGATTCAGGGTACAGCACCTACCAGAGGGATCAGCTTTTCAATGCCGTGTACTACAAGATATACTCATCTGCCAAGAGAGGAGGACCAGCAGGTGGAGCCATGTTCTGGCAGCTTCTTACGGAAGGCATGGAGTCTTTCCAAGACGGGTACGGGATAGTACTAGGCCAGAGTTCCTCTACTGCAAATGTCATTGCTCAGCAGTCTCACAAGCTGTACCAAATTCGAAAGATTTTTGCGAGGCTCGCGAATATACGGCGACGGAAGAGGGCCAGAGCCTATAGAAGTGTTCCACGCTTTGGTGGAAACAGAGGCAGTCACATTGGGAACTGAGATTGCCTCACTAGTTGCACGCCAGTGAACCCACGTGAAGTTTATGTGATTTGTGTTGGGAGACGTCTTTAAAGATTTCGTAAACCAGTTTCTCTCTTTGAGATGAATCAGAATGCTTTTCCATCCAGGAGGGTAACTACTTAGCCATATTAAATCTGTTATCTTTGTTTCAGCTTCTTTCTTCGTGTAGAGAGCAAAAGGCCCAAGTTAGCCATAAGCTCGTGATGTTTTTCAATGGCATGATGTACTTCTTTGTTTAATGTTTGCTCAAAACCATATAACTATTAACAGTGCTGTTATTTCCACGCATTTTCTTGCACTTTCTTAACTAGTAGGCTCTGCCTCTGCCATTTGGGGGGCTTTAGGGTGGCACTCCTCCTAAGTGCAATGGAGGTCACCTGATTAGGCCATGGGCTTTCTCTATTGCCCATTTATTCTGTCCAGGTAACTAGGTTACAGCTATAGCTCGCGTTCTCTTGTATGGAACCCAACTCGTGACAAGTTAAATGCTCTTTGTTGCATAAAAGCAATCCTGGATTCAACACTCATTTGAGTCTCATTGCTATATGTAAACAAAAGAGGTCGTGAGATGCTCTCGATTTAGTTGTAAGTTGTACCAGTTGTTCAATCATCATCGAAGAGCTGGGCCGTCCCCTTATATATACATTTAATTACAAATACAATACAGATCTTTAAACTCACGTTTTTAACTTCAAGACTAAAATAAAATAAGATGCTTTTATCAGCATCCTCTATGCTTCGGCCACTGCCAGCATTATCCTCTTACTGCAAACAAGTTCAGTAGCAGACCAGGAGTTAAAAGACTCATTTGATAACCGGTCATTTGTCAGAACCAGTAAAATTGCCCATGAGATGTACGAAATTTTTTTTAAAAAAAATATGAAAATAATAAGTATAGAAACTTTAAAAAATTAAAAAAGAGAGAAAATTATTGTTAAATACAAAGATAAAAATTTAAAAAAAAAAAGAGAAGAAAAGCAGAATTTCAAAAGACCAATTAAAAAGTTTGACACATAAACTTTTTCTTGAAGATTTAAAATTATAACTTATCAATTATATAAAAAAATAAATATATTACAATATTCAAGATATATATTATCATTACTTACTATATAAGCATTATTTATTGGATCCAAATATCAAAACTAATTTTTAAATGACATAATCAAATTTTACGTGGTAAAGTTAAATAACTTTTTTGCTTTTAATACATTATAATAGATTCAACCTTGAAAGAAACGAAATGAAATGTCATTAGCCATTAAAACATAGTACAATGTTATATCGCATCTTGATGAGGTTTTATTCGCCTTTAAGCCAATGGCGAATCACATATAAAAGAAAACCTAAGCAAATTCCTGCAGACCCCAAGACAACAATGATTCTAACCCACAACGAGGATGAAAATGCATCCAGCATAAAAGCATTCCATAACCAATACCACAAGATAGAGAAAAATGGACCCAATAGCAGCTCCAACAACCACTTGGCTCACTGTATGAAGTTGTTGCGACACTCGTAAGTATGTCTGGAAACATAGAATAAGCATGAGTAACTGAAGCTTACAAATATTTTCCATTGCCAGAGTAATGTCAAATTCAGGAATTTCATGCCATGCGGGATAAACAGGCTGCAAGCTCTTGACCATAAAATAAATAAATATTACAAGGGAATACTATAAACAGCATCAGCTGCCTAAAGTTATGCCGTTCTCCATTATATTGTAGGGTTTTGCTCAGAGGCGCTGCCCCTTAGCATTGCTCTATATAGTAAATAGAGAACACTTTTTTATAAATTACTCTACAATTTCAAGATGCAAGGATACATGTCCAACGTGTGACACAGCGCTAATTCATATGAATAGGGAAATAATCATTTCAATTTAGACTTTTAAAGTTCTTTTCAATTGATAAATTTGTTTAATGCTCTGAATATACCAGTGATTAGGGTATTCATATCTGATTCTAGTCATTCTTACTTTCCTGGTAAATGTAACACACAATGGCATAATACATGTTTTAATGCATATTCTGAACATTTCCAACTTTTTTGCTTTTCACAGTCCATGAAAGTTCTTAAGAACAGAGCTATATGTTTTTCCAGCAAGAGATCAGGGTTCTTTGGATACAATAAACATCATATCCACATAAGTTGTCAAATAGCACCAGGCAGGCCTCAATGTCATGAATAATCTGGAATATTCAGTACTAATGGAATGGGTTAGTCGAATGACATCAACAATTATATGTAATCTACATAATGCAAGAAGTAATGAAGATGGCAATCAGGAGAACCACTTTTAATGGATCATATGGAACAGCAGAATTGAGGTACAATGAACCAGGAATAAAAGCTATTCCAATTATATAAATTGGAAATACTATATACTTACAAAAAAAGAACCAAACGCCAAGGCCAGTCCGCTGCTGGCAATGGTGAATTCATTTAGCCCAAGCCATTCCACACCTGCATCGTCATAAGAGAAACAAATAAATATCTATGGTGAAGTGAAGCCATATAATTCTAATATGTTGTGTTAAAAAGAAAAAAGAAATCCAAAAAAAGCACTCCCATGAAGTAGAGAGAAGACATAATTCTAATGAAAAAATTTTGCCTGCATTTGAATCTTCCAGATGAATGCTATGGTAAACATTTTTTATTCTTACCGCTTGAAAGGAAACTAAGATAATGGAATTATTCATTTCATGAAGCAATACAATAACACAAAGCAGATAATTAAGTTTACCCCACCAATTTCAAACTAGCCAATTCAAACGTTAACAATATAAGATTGAAGATATTAACATATGCTAGAGACACACTTATAAAATTTACGAACACCAAGCCAATACCAGCTCCTTTCACCAGAACAATAACCTTTTGAGCTTCCTGGACAAGAAGCATATACTACAAAAGGAAAGCACATATTGCAGAGTCATGTACTATCAGTGTTACCTTGATCTATTATCAGTTTTCTTCATAGTTGACAATGGATACTGAATAGAATACAAATGGACACACATGCAATTATCACAAAATATAAAACTTATGAACCATTTCTCTTTGTAATTGATTTGAATAGAAATAACAGGTGGGAGAAATTACTTGACAAAATAACAAACATGACAGTAAAGAATATGGATTGTCCATGTGTAGACGGCATCCCAGGGTCAGATTTCAGGGTTGAAGGTCGTTCCTGGTTCAGTATTCGTTTGAGTAAAACAGAAAGCATGGCATTTAAAACAGATCCTGCTGCAAACCATAAGGCTTCTGCATCATGCCTCCAAAGAATGACAGCACCAAAGAGGGCAGCCACTATCCACTTGCTCTGTAAACAAAAGTACCAAATCCATTAGCTCATAAGAAGATAATGTCAACTTAATTTTACAGCGACCATCCTTAAGACGGGAATTCAGATAGCTTATTGCAATTTCAGTTTTAATATAAGCAAGCTAAGCATTTTTTTTCAGTTGAAAAACGGGGCCAGAGGCCCAAGAGTAAAAAAAGATAACACAGCTACTAATTGCACCAGCGGGGCCAAGAAACCCCAGAAGCATCAGCAGCGAGAAGCAGGCCTAGCTCAGGTCTAGGAGTAAGAAGCAAGCTAAGCATCTTAAACAAAGTCTTACGAGTCTAAAAGTTTTATCTAATGACAAGCCTGTGGAAGAATAAATGTGCATATAACTTTAATTAATGACTGCACTTGAAAGCAGACAGAGATATCATGGAGGCAATGATCCCATAACCAGATATGGTGATAAGGAGTTTCAAAATTGCTCCAAGAAGGAGTAGGAGGACTTACAAGACCCTGGACATTATCTAAAGGTCATATTAAGAAAATTGAGAGTACTATGGATGCAGCTGTGTATCATTCAAACATATCAGTGGCAGTAGTAGTAGCAAGGAACTTGATGGGACATGTTCTCAAAGCTAGGACTGACATCAAGCATGCAGTCAGTAACCAGAGAAGAGTATACTGTGTTTGCTATAGCTATGCAAGCAGCTTCATGTGAGCCTTGTGAAAGGCTCTTTCCAAAGGAAATACACTAGAGGTGGTTTTATATTTGTATAATAGAAGATGCCTCAGAAAATAGCAACCTTGTTACATTGCCATTGATTATCAATTGGATATCTGAATTCTGAAGAGAACAATAAGCCATGAGTATGCTTAGTAGGCTCTTAAGGCTGGGTTTATCTAGCCACTGGGCTTTTGGCTTTCCCTTCTCTGCTCAGTCAGATAACTGTTGCCGACCAAGTTTTGAATCCTATTGTTTATCTTTCCCTTTCTTTTGCAATACGAAAATTATCAATGAATATGAATGCATCTCTGATTACTGAATGATGAACAAATTTTACATTCTATTTCTTCCGTAAAATCCTGCATCAAAGTCCATTTTGGATTCCCGTTAGCGGAGTGCTCTTGGAGAACTTTATCATGAAAAAGAAAAATCACCTCTGACGGCTAGCAGAATGATTAGAAGATGCTTATGGAGGCGGTGTATGTACAATTAATCTGCGAGCACTTCATTATTTAGTATCTCATAAAGAATAATTAGCTCTGACTTCAATAAATGCCAGAAGTTTCTCCTTTTGGGGGAGTAATTGATCCATGGAAGAAAATAAGAACATCCCTTGCTTACAACGAATTCAACAACTTGGGATACATTTCCTGGAACCATGTCAAATAAAAGCACAAGACTTTGAAAACTAAAAGTATAGGAAATAATCCTAAAAAAGGAACTATATGCTCCATTTTGGTTAAGTTTAGCGTTTAGTTTAATTTTTAAGAAAAAATTATTTTTTTCAATAACCCTTTCTAAAAAATTTTACAAAATAAATTAATTAAAATAAACATAACTCATATTTAAAAAAGTTTACCTTTTAGAAAAAAGAAATCTTCTTTTAAAATATTTTAATTATAATATTTTGACCACAAATGCACAAAATAAGCTAGTAATTTAAGCATGCGCTATTGGGTAATGAAAACAATACATCATGACAGGAATTTCAGAATTATAACGGCAGAAACATATTACACAATCGCACACTCGAATGGAAGAGATTAGGGATTACCAACCAGTCGATTGAGAGTCGACTCCACCTCTTGAAACAAAAACTTCGGGCGAGGACGAAACTCAGATGACCCATCAATGAAAGCTTCTTGTTCAAGCACTTGAACGTGTTCATCGCTATTTCCATCTCGGAAAGAAGAAGTTCTTATCGATTCATCAATGGTGTTAGGTACCCAGAGTCTGTTTTTCCCCAAAACAGCTTTTCTTAGAAGAAACCCACCACAATTGATTGATCTTGATGCAGAAAAACTATCAGCAAATGAAGTGCTTTTCAAGTATCTATGTCTAAGCAAACTTCTCCCGAGAAGAATGGAGGAGGGATTGCAGCAGAAGTTGGTTGATGCCGCCATGTGGGAGGGTGGCTAGAGCATAGTACATATGGCAGGTGAGCCATTCCAAAGTGGTATTTAAGGAAGCCATTCTGTGGAAAGAGACAATTCTGATCGATTACAGAAAAATGGCGAGCGGAGCCATGGTAAGAAAATTTTATTTGGGGAGGCCATATTTAACAAAAAGGTTACAATAGAAAGGGTGAGGTAATTCGCACACTAATATGTCTATTCGCAGTATCCACTTTTTAGTTTTATTGTACCTTTAAAATTTTAGAGTGGGATTATTGACAATCACACTGCTTAATTTTTAATTTTGATTGTACCTTTTAAGTATATTTTTATTTAAATTTCTTCTTTGAACAAAAGTTAAAATTATTTTTTTATTATTATAGATACTTATTCATACTCTAAATTAATTACAAATAATTTATAATTCTTATTTAATTATTTATTCTTCAAATTAATTATAACTAATTTAAAAACCATAATATTACATTGTTGCGTGTATTACTTGAAATAAAAATATTAAAATAAAATACACAAAAATTTTAAAAATACTTATTTTTCACAAATAATTTTTTATTTAAACTTTTTACAATATTGGACATACAAGAGTATCTAAATTTTAGCTTTTAAATTTTTTTTTACATATAATACTAATAAAGTTATAAATTTATTTTTACTTTAAAAAATTAAAACAAAGCAATTAATACTTTAAAAATTCATCTGATTCCGTATAATTTATAAATTCATAATATTCCAATTATAAAAAACACACTAGAATACTTCAAAAAAAAAAAACACATCAAACATAAAATTGTTGTGTTAGAGTTCTTTGCTTCAAGAATTTACTTTCTTCAAATATCATATGCAAATTTTAAAAATAAAAACAAATACATTTAATTTTTATTTACACAACAAACAAAAAAAATCTATAATTGTGGTGGCATAACTTAACACAATATTGAATTAACGTGAAATTTTTTAAGCAGGGGAAGTTTTAAAATATGATAGAATTAGATGAAAATTCAAACCTTCAAATAGTTTAATGTGAATGTTGCTTTCAAGGCTAGTGATATTAAATAAATAGACGTGTATAATCAGATGGAGCGTAACACACAATCAACAATTTGAGAAAAAAAAAAGAATGTTATTTACAAAAAAAAAAAGTATTTGTTGACTATATTTAATTCAGTAAAAAAAGTATTGTTTAGTGATGTTTAGTAAAAAAAAAAAGTATTTAATTCAGCACAACACAACACACAATTAACAAATTGAGAAATTAACTTTATTTAATAATTACTATTGTTTAGATTTGTTGGTTAGATGCATAAGGGAGAAACATTATTCAGAACATAAAAAACACACCATAAGAAAATACACTCAGTTAAGAATTGAATACCATTACCTGAACATCTAAGTTGTCAAAATTAAGAAAATTCATATTTGTTTTTCTAATCTTATGTTGTTTCATTATTATTTGAGAACTTGAATTACCATGAAAAGAGTTTGTGGAAAAGAAATATAGTACAGGAAAGAAGATAATTAACAGCAAATGAAGCATTAAGAAGAAAGTTAGTGATAAATGGGCCGTTCAATGATATGTGAATAAAAAAAGAGTTTTAAAAATGAGAATAGATCACAGAATATTCAAAAAATAATCTAACTTTTTAAAAAAGACTTAAATAAAGATAAACTCAAAAAGTAAAATAAAAATCAAAAAATGAGGTATGAAAAAGTAAATTGGAGAGCTAATAATCGCATCCAAATAAAAAAGAATTCCCTCCAATTAATGTTTATTTGTAAGAAATTCTCGTGTGATTTGAAACATAACAATATAACGCTTTAAATTTATTAAAATTAATATCTTAGTATAAATTAATTTTTTTATACATACCCAAAAAAATTTTATAAAAATTTAATATGTATGATTTAATGTGTTTAAGAAATTAAGTTTGTGACTTTTAAAGCAGAACAAATTTTTTACAAAATGACTTATAACTAAAACGATTTTTTTATATTTTAGCATAAAAAATATTTATTTTATTAAAGAATATATGTAAAATTAAAGTGTTAAAAAAAACTTAGGGGCGGCATAGCCCTCCTGGATCGTACTACCGCGCCGTCCTGGTTATAGCCTGATAAAAGTCACTATGGGATCTTTCATTTGGTATCCACGATTCCAGAGTAATAATTTCCATTGGAAAAAAAAATGATGCCGGAATTGAATCTCCCTCGTGGTCAAATCAAATGGACTGGTCATGGCGTTTTTTCTTTTTTTTTTTTTTTGTTTTTCTTCTCCAAATCTACAATCACACCCATCGTTACGAATTGATTACATGGTTGCTTTGAATGAACCTTCATCAATGGCAGAGCCGCAGCAGCAGCACAATACATGAAAAAAGAAAAAAAATCCAAGTAGACACTTGGGTGCAGCTTGAGCACATCTTAATTATGAACTTGTTCTGAACAGGATCAACAAATACTGCTACGAGGATTGGGTGAGTGCGATGTTCAGCATTTCAAAAGTTTTGGAAATTTCACTAACTCCAGGGGTACACTTGGTCACTTACGATATTGTAAAACCGTTGAATAAAGACTCACAATTTATATCAAAGGCTCCACCTAACGAGCAGAAGAAGGATTGTCTTCTTAACTTCTATTGTTAGTACTTATTATTAGCATCATGACAGTGAGGTTTTTAAAATAAAAAAGGAAGCTGTTTAACAAGTACACTAACAGGGCTTATCAGTGTACAAATTCGTAGCATTTAGCATTTTCCAAAAAAAAGAAACCCCTATAGCTTGTTCTGCATGGGGCTTCTTTCTTTAATCTTCTAGTAAAGTACCCCAGAACCCCATTTCGCAGGCTAGTCTTTTTATCACTCCATTTTTTGTTGGTCAACTTTTCTATCGCTCCTTTGAGTTCTGTTTTTGGTCTAATCTTTTGGTCTGGGTCCAATCACTCCTTTGAGTTGAAGAGTTTTCAGGCCACACTGGGCCGGAGTGGCTCTTATGAGTACTAAATGTTCTTCATGCCCTTCAAGACCTGTAACTGTGGGCTGGCGTGGGCCATATAGAATGACATCGAAGGCTTGAAGCTTTTCCCACAGCGTGGAGAGTGAAGTACACTTGGATTAATTAGTGCTAAAGTTACCTTAAAAATGATTACATTTAAGGATCGATTCTTAAGGAAGAACATCCCAAATCCCCCCTCCACCTGAACAAGAAAAGAAAAAAAACCAATGAAATGTGAGAGAGAATAATGCCCATGTCCCTTACCATACCCCTCTTACGGCGCACGATTATTCTGCTGGAGAATAAGAATATATAACAAGGAATATGAAATGTAGTGTAGTGTACTTCAGATAGTGTTTTTAACTCAGCAAAGTATCTTCCAACAACATTTACAAATATTCCCCTCTACCCAATAAGCACTTTCCAGGCAACAAAGTCACATCCATTTCATAAACAAGTTTCTCCTTTGAAGACAAAATCCCTCTTCGAGATCATAGTGCTGGAAAAGTTTCACATATATATAGTTTTTATTTCCTCCTTTTTTTTTTCACTAATGCGAGAACCACGGAACTATTGAACACTTGCCTAAGATTCCGGTTAAGCTATTTTCCACCATTAATAAAGGAATTTGACTCTCTTAAAATGAAACTTTTATTTTATAAGATAAAGCGAGAATTTATAATCGTTGATAAAAAAATTAATAGTTAAAATCATGATAAAATATATGTATATATATAACAAATTATGATATTATTAAAATTTATTTTTTAAATCTTCTCATCAATAATTATTACTCCTTATTTTATTCTTTAAAATAGACCCTCATTTTAAAAGAACAAATCCTAAATAAAGGAGCCGTTCCACCTTTTATCGTGTTGAATCCTTTTAAGTAATTATAACAGCTCGTAACATTTTATATATTGCAGTAAAATACATCGACGAAGAGAAAAGTGTGTAATAGCCTAAGGTCAGAAATTGTGGGGCGAATGGAGCCCGCGTATAAATTTTATTTTGGAATTAGGTCAGGGGCAGAGCTAGCTAGTGTCAAGGAGGGGGCGTGTGCCTCAAATATTTTGAAACTTTTTTATTTTGTGTGTAAATTTTTAAAATTATTTTTTTAATTTTGACTCCCTCAACAATGATTTTTTTCTTGTCCTCCCTCCAAAGAAGATAGTCTAGCTCCACACCTAAATTAGGTCAATAATGAAATTGGATGCTATTTTGGTCATTTTCTATGCGGACAAGGATTATATAAGTTTCATTTATAAGTGAACGGGTTTTTTTTTTTTCATTCTTGTCTTTTTCTAAGATTTTAGAGTTTAGGTTTATCATATGCCAATTCCATAAACAAAGGAGTTTTATACATAATTAAGAAAAGGTTAAATTTGAATTGAATTTTATAATATAATATTAGATGTAATGAGTAAATTAAGTGAATAAAATAAATAAATTATAAAAGAATGACTAAGAATAAAACATAATAACTAATAACTTTTTGTACGTCAGAAACAAAAAAAAAAAGGGGGAAAACTACACTACACTCTAGCAAAGACAGTAGCAAGGGAGTCTCTGAGCAATGGGATACTCAACTCCATCGGGTAATCATTAATTATATTAATAACTTAAGTCAATATATTAAATTTTAAAATTCAATCATTGGTAATTTTAACCAATGTAGATCACACCGTTCGTTGTCAAACAGTAAGTAAACCAATAATTATACATACAGTGACATGTAGTTTGGCAATGAAGACAGTTAATTAGAGCAATATCAAGCCATTAACTTCTCTTAAATACCGTAATTATACATTATGCATGTTGGTGAGGATACACTTTTGAAGACTTTAACAAGGAAAAAAAATTGATTGAGTCGACAGCAATCTCTAATCTCTGGCTTCATTCTGTGTCCATTGACATAATTGTGTTGTGATGTTTGGCCAGAAGCTGAGAGACTCAAGTTGGATGTATATTAGGATGGGTTTATAAATTAAAATGAAGAGTAGAACAGAACTTTCACAAGTCATGATACAGCTCGATCCACCCAAACCCAGAGAAGTGAGGCAGTGACAGTGCCCTATGCCCTACCAAAGAAGAGCTGGTTGATGCGTCCGCAGTGCAATGCAGTGCAGTGCGCAGAGGCAGAACAAGATGCGTGTGGCCTGGCGTTTTCGTAGCGCATGGTGCATGATACATTACCATTTACTGGAGCTAGCAGTGGGACTTAGACTCAGGCTGTGGACAAGCACCCACACAGCAATCTATTACCTACGACAAAGTACCCTCCTAGGTCAAGGATGACTGGGTCTACTGCTGCTGTGCCAATACCTATGTACGGACGTTCCTCCGTTGAACGCTATTATATAGCGGAGGAAGAGAAGACAATAATTTATTACTACATGAAATTCTGTTGCCACCAATATATAATAATACTGTACTAATAGTTGTACTTTTGAGCTTATTCCGTTGCATTAAATAATGAGTGTTATATTATATATCCATTCCACACTAACGCGCTGAAAGAACATTTTTGTTTAGAAATAAAATTTCGCAAATTAAATAAATGACAAGGATAGTGGATGCTTGGATGGGTAATGGAATGGGAGCTACTGCTGTGGGGAAGGGATAAGGGAAAATTAAGGAGGGAGAGAGAGGGAACTTATCAATTTACCATTCATCACCAACGCAGAATCACAAGGAAAAGGGACTGTAGATAAATATTGGAACTCAGCGAACCAGAGACTTTACAGCGTAGTGAGACACTGGCTGGCACTGGCAGTCCAAAAGTAAAAGACAAAAAACTAATTAAATGTAATTTGGCAGAGATAAAAAAAGAAACCCCGAATCGCCCCGGCCACGGCCAGTGTGATTAACTTGAGAACCACGTGATGCATACAACACAGCCACATAGGTTTCTTTTGCAACTTGTTACTTGCAAGTGCAACTGCAACCATGTACGGACCCGAACACTCATACACCGTGATTTGTGCATTAGCACCTAATTTTGGTCCCCCAGATCTTCATCGTTACAATTTCTCTCTGCTGATCAACGTAGCAGAAATTCGACTCTGGCTATATATATGAATTATGATATGAGTGAGGAGTTCAAAAATTGATGCCCATCCCCATCGTGGGTCAGTTTTTGAGTAATCTTAATCACACATTTACCCTAAACTCACATAACTAAAATAACCAGTTTAATTCATTACTGTATGTATGTTTATGTGGTCACCCATACTATACAATACCAAAAATGTGATCGCAAACTGCAAAGTGAATGAATTTAATTTTGTTTGCGGGCCTGCATGGATTCGCCTAACTGGAGTCTGGAGCCAAGTGGGAAAAAGGAAGGGGTTGTTGATGCTTCGTTGCTTATCAAGGTTAGTGGTGGTGGTGGAGTTGGCTTACACGGCTCAAAGCGTACGAAGCATGGAATGTTTCCGCTTGGGCACAATGTTACCATATGACACGAAGAAGCGCAGGGCATTGAGTTGAAAAGTTGAATTGGTTCACTCCTTTTTATCGAATTTTGAAGAAGCAATCTTTTCAAGTAAAAAGGAAACGACCAGAATGCACGAGCGATGGTACTTCGCACTGATACATCGGCTCACGTGAAATGCCATGTCTTATCTCACCACTCTTCACGCATATACTCACTACTTACCCCCAAAATCCCAATTCTCCCAACTTTCTATTTCGGTTAAATTTTGTCATCTTTATTTCAGTTGAATTAAGCTATAGTGTATATTTATTTTTAATTTAACCTTTATAATTTTTTTAAAGAAGCTTTTATAATTTCAAATATTTTTAATTTGATTCATCTTTATTAAATTATACATATATGCTAAAATAGATATTGATGTAAATGTAAACATAACTAACTCTTCGTTTATCATATATGTACAAGTTGATGATGTTATAATAACAAGTAACATAGATAAATTAAATTTAAAATATTTGAAAGTATAAAAATAAGTTTAAAAAAAATTATAAGAGCTAAATTGAAAATAAATATAAATTATAAGAATTAAATATATAATTTAAATTTTAATATTATATATATATATATATATATATATATATATATATATATATATATATATAAAAGATGATAAAGAATAAAAATGATATTTTCAATGCAAAAAAGAAAAGAACAAAATGATATTTCATATATCAAAAAATGAAAAATAAAACAATTTTAACCATAAACGGAAACTAATAGTTTTTCGTAAGTGTAAATAGTAAAAAAAAATACAAAATTGATGTACAAGAATAAGAACATCTTCTGAATTGAAAAGAATAAAGGATACTGGAGAGTAGATAGCAGCAGCTCCGACAATTTAGTTTTGGCACGCCAGTTGGAGAGGTTTCTCCACGGAGCAGTTTTGATTCGTTTCTGACATGTATGGTGGGAATAAGTCAATATTTGAGCCAAGATTTCAAGTCCGCAACTTATGATTTAAATCTACCCCAAAAAGGACGAATATAAAGCTTTCTCGCGTTTACATTTTATTAAATTTTTGTTGGTTTAGAAATTATTGAGATGGTTGTTGTAAATCAGGATATTAAGTTACGAGACATTAATCTAGACTGGTCTTCCACAGTTCCCAAGTACAAAGCCACTGATTCAGTGCACATATACAATATAATAATGAAATTTGAAATTCAAATCATAAAAGAAAGTTGATACTCCCTCATATCCAAAGAAAGTATATATTATCATCTCCTTGCTAAATGAGGGAGAAATGTAACAAATTAGAAGTGGCTTAAGTTCAAATTTATTTACCAATATTGTAATAAAAAAATGAGACAAAATGTCAATAACAAAAATTGTTTTTGATATACATATAACGAGTCTATTTTTCTAGTTGGAGAATGTGGGCCCTACATCTACATTGATAAATCTTTTTAAATATTATTTTAATGATTACAATTGTAATAATAACTTATTTATGTATTAATGACATAAATGTAAACATGTTTATCTTGAATAAGCGACAAAAAAAAAACCACTACTGTAGCAGAGAGGCAGAGACAGAGTATAAGAAGAGCGAGACGCGTGAGGAGAAAGGGTTGAGTTCTCTGAAGTTGGAGACCACGCACAAACACACACAACACTGCACGGTGCACATATACACACTCTTTCTTTTCCCCCTCGTGCTCTTCAAACTATTTCTGCTCCACAAAAATCGCCCTCTGTCTCTCTCTCTCTCGCTCCAATTTCCATGGACGCATTCCACTTTAGCAACGTCAGAGCAGAGAAGGCGAGCGCCATGCCAAGATACAATCTCTTCGCCAGCATTGCCAAGACGCTTCGCATTCTTGAACTCTGCCTCGCTCTCCTTCTCCTCTCCTGGATCGTCGCTCGCTTCCCTTTAGCCGTCCGAGTCTCCGGCGAATACCTCCGGAAACTCTCCGGCTTCGTCGGGAGCCCTCTCTTCGTTTTCGTAATCTCCAACTCCATCATCGCCGCTCTGGTCGCCCAATCCGGCCGATTCACAGGCGGCGGCGAAAGCAGCACGGATCATGGCAGGTTCCCATCCGAATACGATGCTGCTGTTGCTGCTCTGTCGCGGGTGGCGGTGGCAGAGGAGGTGGAGTACCAGGACAAGCAGATTATCTCCGAGATTAATACGACGGCTGCTTCTACCCTTGGGGATCGAGCTGAATCGGACACGTGTACGGAAAAAAATTCAGACGAGGGAACAGAATCTGATTTTAAAAAAGTTTATCGCCGGAGTCAGTTGGAGAAATGGAAGGGAGAGGACGAGGCCGGGAATAAGACGGTGCGAGGGAAACTCCGGCGATCGGAGACGGAGAAGGTGGAAAATTTGTATCCGCAGGATAAGCTGAGCAATGAGGAGTTCCAGCGCACGATAGAGGCGTTCATTGCAAAGCAAATGAGGTTTCTGCGGGAAGAGTCGTTGGCCATTTTTGTTCAGACCTCAGAAACAATCAATCAACCAACCAAAGCCAAATCGCATAGTAACTAATCAGTCATATTACTAGAAGAAACACAAAATGACAACGGAAGATCAAAATCCCTTAGATGTAGTTATGCATGGTGTTACATGTTTTCGTTTTTCTTAAGAATTTTGGGGTAAAAAAATATAAAAATAAAATAATATTACTGTTTTGCTTTAATGCCCCAAACCAACCTCCCAACTACATAGTGTTAATTCCTTTTTTTTTTTAATGGCTGCAAAAGAATAAAAAAAATCTGTGTAATGACATGCTAATCAAATAGAACCATTCATATCCTCAGGAATAATATATCCTAACTAAGGTAGCAGGTGGTTTATTTGGATCAATCTAATAATGGATTGGGGGAAGACTTGGAATCAATACCGATCCCATTCTCTGCAGCTTATTGTTGCTAATAAGAGGAAAAAGAATTATGGAACTTATTTCCTGTTTTGATTATGGTAGAAGTAAGACATGGAATTGTATTCCAAATCTGAAGTGAATGGCAGACACTTGATTTGCTTTAAGTATCATCCAGAAGCCTTATCAGCGATGGGATAAAATTTTCGTAAGTTTGGCCTTCAAAAGGATGTTTGCAAATGGTGTTCATATATATGTATTGAATTGTGTTACATTACGAAGTAATTTAGCATGTGGATGTTCAATATAACTCCAACTATTGTCAAATATCAACCGGGACTAAAATTTTTCAGTCTTTTTTTTTAATGAATAAATTTATCGTGCATTCGATTTTTGTACCTAATAGTATTAGAGGAAGGCATCAGGAAAAGGAGTTGGGGACGTAACTTGCAACCTGAACCATAGATTTATACATGTACACGACCCAGATATAATTCCCTCGTTATTACTTTTAATTGCAAATTAATGTTATAGATAACTGGAATAATGTCAACACGTGCATTGATGATCCACAAACCTTGTAGATGGTAGGAATAACAATGTAGCTACATAAATAAAAATAGTTATTTAATACACACACGTAATTGTAATTCATGTATAAAAGAAGTTTTTATGATGTTTCGTTTATTTTTAAACACATATATTCCAATTGATCCATGACATTGACTTATTGTGTTGATGTTTCAGTTGTTCTCATAATTACGTTTTTATTAGAGATTGGCGGTTACATTTTCTAATCATTCTAATATATTATCACTGTGTGTGTGAGGGTGATGCATCACTCATTTTCTCAGTTCTTCTTACATATTTTAGTTTATATCGTGATAATGTAAATTAATCATTAGATAACAAATGAACTCGAGTTAATTTCTTTTAATAATCTAAATTACTCAGACCTCTCGCACTCATTATCCATATTGGAGAAGCACAGATTCAACCATCAATTCAGAACTATTGCCGTGCCAATGTGCCATTATGTTTGCTAATCATAACTACAAACTTGGTTTAGCTTGTTTCCACGAAGTTTTTGCCTTTCACTTTTCTTATTAATATAATGTACAAATACAATTGATGTCTTGTCAATCACCCCAAGTTTCTCATGGTTGCCACATAGAATTGTCCCCCTACTACTTTTTATTTGCCTTTCACATTCGACAAAAGGGTTCTCCGGTGGATGGTTAACACCAATCATTGTAAAATTATGTGATGATCATTGTCAAAGCAATTGTCTGTCAGTTCCATGGTCCCTTCTACCCCACTAGGAAAAGAAGACACTTTTACTTCCTGTCAAGAGATAATATCTTTATATTGCCAACCAAACTTTTCCGTCTTTCCAAAATGCCCTTTTCCGGTTTCCCCCCTCCTTTTCGCCCCTTATTGGGTAGTCATGATTATTTCCACAAACAATAGCCACTGGGGTGGTTGAGTTAGTTTTCTTATGGGATTTAGACATACACAACTTATAGAGCAACTTTTGCTTCAATTAAATTCATGGCAGAATAGCCACAAAACAAGTTCACGAGAAGGGGCAATGCTCAAAATCCTCCGGATCTCTTTTTTCTTATCCTAATGCAGTAATGCTCTAACATCTTGACTTTATTCCTCCACGTCATTGGGGCAGAAATAACAAGATTTATTTGGTATGTTTGTAATTGTTTGTTCAGTGGTGGGAAATGGAAGGCAGAGACAAAAGCATGGGGCATTAAGCAAATCTAGCAGCTGCTTTTATCCATTCGTTGGAGAAAATTTTGCAAGAGACCATCTATTTTTAAAATAAATGGAACCTCTCAATTATTCACAAAAGTTGAAAACCTTCTGTTTGTCATTCTCATGTTTCTTCACAATACGTTCTTTCTAGAAAATTGGAAGGTGTTTAACTTTGAGGAGAATTATTGAGGGCCAATGTTGGGTGTTACTAGCTTTTATTCACATTCTTCTACCAAACTAGCTCTGATATGCCTATAATAGGGACCCAGTGGCTTGGAAAGCTCTATATTCCCAAACCCACTTCTTTTATTAAACCACATAAAAACAGGACCGAGTCATGATTATGTTCAGGATTCAGACAAGTTTTGTTCAAATTTTAGATTCTTTATAATAAAATCCAGTTCATATATTGAACAGGAGTTTTCCCATCTTTAATGAGTTTTCTAATGGCAATAAGGTTCCCTAGAGTCAGCACAGAATTAGCAAAACAGATGAAAATAGAAGACAGTAATATCGCCATTTTTATCGTCTTGAAACTACCAAACACAATCACAGTACCAAAAATTGCAAGCATATTGTGCTCTAAAGTTGGTTCCAGTTTTACCCACAGAGACCAATCATAGGAAGAGAAATCATTTAAGTCAGACTGCCTGATGCATCTTTTCCCTGAGCCTGCAGGAACAGAGGAGGGGAGTGTACAGGACAAAGGAAACACTGGCTCATCCAGTTATGGAAAGTTTTGGAACATGATTGTCTTTGTATCAAGCACATTTTGAGTCCCAATGTTTGTTTGTTTGAGTGAAAAAGAAATGAATTCCTCTGTCTACAAAGAGGAACCGCCAATGGAGAAAAGAAAACAAAACAGAGAATGACAATAACAATCAATTATTGTTGGCAGAAAAAGACTGTAATTTGTACAACACCACGCTCTAGCAGGAAACTACGATGGATTAAGTAGGGGCTCCCCTGAGTACAAGAGGGTGGGTCACGAGATGGAGAAACAGAGGAAAAAGAAGGAACATTTAGTTGATAAATAGAGTAACTCAACACTAAAATATAGGTTTGATATCCTTGGCTGGCATGATCTCCACGATATGAACATACTTTGGAACTATTGGGCGTCATCGATTTTAAACAAAAATTCTTGCCTACAAAATGTGGAGTGCTTCACATGTCCTTAACCCCCTATCCTGGACGATATTTAGATCCAATGCTATCTTCTTGTAACTAATGGGTCGCTAGTTTCAGAAATCAGCTTTTGGTTGGAAAAGTTTCTAGGAATGTTAATGTACGTGTTAGCATGTATTAATTCAGCCTAGTTACCGTAAGGTTGAGGTTCTTTGATGAAGTCTTTGTTCATTCTGTTCCAAGTTAATTGAAGTTTCTTAAGCTAAAACGGGTACAAAGTTTATCAATGAACAAAAGTAATAGGGTATGCTCAGAGTCAGACTCTCTCCTTTCTCTCTGTACCGCATAACTGGCATTTGGGGCTTCTGCGTAGCTGTAATTTTTTTATCCCCTATTAGAAGCCTCTCTCATGAATCTTACCTTATTCTAAATAAGATTTCAAACTCAACTTCAAAATGAAGTAATCAATCCTATTTACTTGTTCCTGCTAGACTTTTGCTTGTAAACATCCCTTGTGGTAAAGGGAAGTGGGTTTCTTGAGAATTGTAAGGGAGGAAAGTGTTTGTGGATTAAAGAAGAAAAGCAAACAATTAAACATTAATTCACCTACATTTGGACATAAACAGGGGAAATTTAAACTTGGTTTTCCTCCAAAATTCTCCACCTTTGGAGAGTTAAATTAGTACATGAGCAAGCGACGTATACATTTGATAAAGAGAGGCTCTTCATGACATGATAAGATGGCTTCCCCTATTCAATGCCTCCTGCCTTGTCTTTAATGAGAGGCTAATGCCATAAAGTGGGGTCTTCTGGGAAGCCAATGACTTGGGTATTCAAGGACTGACAAAAGGCGAGGGTGAAAGACATCTGTAATGAAAGGATGTTGGGTTCTGCGTTGGCATGCAGGGAATTTCCATTTCTTTACTGTCTGGTAATTGCCAGTATCATCAATTGCCTGCATATTTTTACTTGTAGTATGAAATTTTGAATTGATTTGCACCTAAGGTACTGCTAGTCACTTTCACAGACCATTTTCACACAATAGAAATAGTATTTTACCAGAACTGTTGAAAATGCCATTAATTTTGTTGGCAAATTTTAGTCTAGCCAAGTTAGCCTCAAGCGATACCCGTTTCAGAGATGCATATTGGTAATTGAGAATGCGAGCCAACAAAATCCTCGGACTCCTAGAGTATCCTTGGATGCTCGAAACCCCACATTAGTATTTTAAAAATATAAGTATTATTATTTTAATTTTTTTTAAAATTTTATCATTATTTTAATTTTTAAATTTAAAAAGTATTATTATTTTAGTCTTTTAAAAAAATTAATCTCAATTTATTCTTTTAATGATAAAAAAATATTATCAATTTAATTATTCAATTATATAAAATTATTATTAATTTAGTCTTTTAATCATTAAAATTTTATTAATTTAATTTCTATTCATATATAAAAATATAATTTTAATGATATTTTTAAATTTAAAGACTAAATTAATGATACATTTTTTTTAAAAATAAAATAATAATACTTATATTTATAAAGGATTAAAAAATTAAATTTTACCCTTTTTCTTTTTTATTCGCGTTACTATCATTGACACGTAATGAGTTTAAGAAACAAACTAGTTTGGTCATTTTTTCTTCCAAGATCCGGGCTTCTCATACTTGATTTGGGCCTAACTGTGATAGATGCATATGGATGTGGAGATATGGAGACTAGGTTGGCACTTGGCAGGCTGCCCATTCCAATGTTAACGTTAATAATGTTATATACCCAAATTTTTGTTTTAATAATTATTAATAGTTTCTTGTTTTTAGTTGTATTGAGTCAATGAGAATGATTCTTTGTAGAGTAAATTTTTGTAAGTTGTAAATACTTTATTAAGAAAATATTTGAGTTTATGAGAGTAATAATTTGTGAGGTTTTGTGAAGTTCTAAAGAAGAGTAAAGTCTTACAAGGTTTGATGGAAATGTAATAATAGTGGTGAAATATTTGTAGCATAAAAGAGATTAAAAGTTCCATAAACATTGTACTGTAAGTTTGTAACAAGTTATATGTTGCATGTGATTTGATTTTAATTAACATATTTATTTATTTATTTTAGTATTTTTTAACAAGTATTTATTAAAATATGTGAATAAGATATTTATTTCCCAAATAGAAAGGCCTACGGAAAGGATAACATCATCTTTAATTATAATCTTTGATCAATTAGGTTAAAAGTGCTTTTATTGAATTGTTAAAAAAATCTTTTAGCTAAAATTTGACTAAGTGAATGCCTGTTATTGTGCCATTACTACGAGTTTATTTTAGATGATAATGGCTTTGAGTTCCTTTTTCAAAAGCAGCACCAAGTCATGGAAAAGTGGGTTGGCTACTTCATATAGTCTTCAAATTTAACGATATTTTGGTTTTTTTTTTGTGCGCCTTACATATTATTGCTTGCAAAATTTTATGCTTGAATATTAACGAAATCTCTTTAGCAAGAGGATGCCACATGTAGATAGAATTATCCATAATTTATTATCACATGACATGACATAGCTTAGGTAATTTTATTAAAAGGATAAAAAAAAAAGACAACAAAAATGGTGTTAATAGTGAGATTCATTTTTGCTTGACTTTTTGAGGGACGTAAAGTCGTTATTTCCCTCTAGCTCAAGCAGCAAAATCTAATTTAATAAGAAAAAGAATTTCAAGATAAATATTTTCATCTGCTAATTGCATGTGTGATAAAATTTACATAATATCACATCTTCGTGTTTTATAGTGCCTATGTTTTTGTTTTTTTTTTTTTGGGGTCATCTAGTGCCGTATGTTTCGAGCAAGTCACGAGGGATGAACCAGTTTGGGAAGGGACCAAGCCTACACCATAAGTAGTGGATTTTCTACTTTTCAAATATATATATATATTTTTAAATATATGAAAATATGAAATATATCACATTTTTATTAATGTTCAATTTCTTCAAAATTTTACACAAATAAGTTTCTAGAAGTAAATTAGTAGTGAGCGATTTAAATAGCTTATACGATATTATAAATTTAAACTTTCATATCATCATTATATTAAAAAAAATTTACACAAATTACTAACACGATGGATATATAGTTATAATTTAACAGTTTGCATGAATGATAAAAATTACATTTTATAAAAAAATTATTAAATGACATACATATATACATATATATATATATATATATATATACATATATATATATATATATATAAATTACTACAGTTATTGTCTCAAATGATGTAACAATCTTAGTTAGTATTATCATATCATCAATAAAAAAAATAATAATTTTTTATTTAAAAAATCTTTCTTATTCTTAGTTTTTTTCGGTATTTTATTAGTTTTTTTTTAATATCTGACATGACAATATCAATTTAGATTGTAAGTTAGTAAATTTGAAATTAAATTTAAGCTTAACTTGTGAGGCAATTTTTTTTTTCATGAGTTTCAGATAATATATAATTGTTATGGTATAAATGAGAAGATAGAAAATAAAAAACCTATGAGTTATTAGTATAGTAGAAGTGAGTTATGTCCTCAGACATTAAGACTGAGGTACGCTTATGAAGTAATTCAAATAGATCGAACCTATGAAAATAGTCCTAATTTATATAAAAAGATAAAAAATAAAAAACATAAAAATTAAGATGCAGATATACATATGTATTTAAATTTATACTTTACCAATTTTCACTATTCAGGCCCAGTAAACCATTTTAGATTTGGATGGAATTGTTTAGTTATCATTAATTTTTATAATCAAAATTTTGAATCTAAATAACATAAAAATAAGAATAAATTATTTCAATATCTTTTTTATTTAGATTTTTTTATAATTTTTTTTTATTTTTAAAATCTACACATATCTTCTAAATATTTATACAAATCTCGTTTATATTTTAAAAAATATATTACATATAAACCTATTAAAAAAGAAGTTTATATAAATTTTAAAAATAAAAAAATTTATAAAAAAAACAAGTAAAAAACAAGTAAACAGATGAGAACTTAGAAAAACTTTAAAAATAACACGTTTACGATACCAAAATATTTATGAGATGAGGAGTAAAAGTGGGGTGAATTTGGACACAGGCCATGTGATAATGGGAATGGCCCGGCTTCTTATTCCCGAGGCTATGATCGATGGGAGGTAGAAAATATTTTTAAAAAATTGAATGAGTTGGAAAAATATATATATGACAAAAAAAATTGTGTAAATTAAAATCATTTTTAATATATATAGAAAAGTTGTGTAATACTAAGGATAAATATTAATAATAAATTGTTTGATATGCTAACTGCGGTTTTTTTTAGTATAGATGACAAATGTTTAAATTTTTAACTGCTTAAATCATTTTGTTAATTTATTCTCAATAATGTCTTATGTTTATTGTTTTTCTTCTCTTTACAAGATATTCTTACATCCTTTAATTAGGTAAAAAACTAATTCTTATTTAAAATATTAAAGTTATCACTTTTTATAAAGTATTATTCAACAAAATTAAATTTTAATATTACAAGTAAAACTTGCCATAATAAAATTTAAATTTACTTACCACTAAACCTATTATTATTTAGTGTATATATACAAACACAAACCCACTAGTACTTGACACATGTATCGTATGTGAATTTTAATGTTTATTTTACAATATTATTCTTATTTTAATTATGTATAAATTATTTATAATGTATATCAATTTTAATTGTAGAGATAATAATGAATATTAATAATAATAAATTATTTTCTCGAATTTCTGTTAAGAATGTTTTTTTATAATTTTTATGTACAAATTTGTCGTATATAAATATTATATGATAATTTAATCAATATAAGTATTTTTATTCGTTACGTGAGTATTTCTGTTTGTTGTTTGAACAGTTTCAGCAGAGTAAAAAAGTGAACTTTAAATAATTTTAAAACATTAATTTAAATAAAATAAATTATAAGAAATTATAAAAGAGAAAATTAAAATTGAAGGGAGAGTATTCTAATACAAAATCACCACAGTCTCCCGAGTTCACTGATTACGAACCTATATACTTATCACTTAATTTTTTATGGCTACTGGCTAGAATAAGAAATAAGTTAATTACATATAAAAGTATAAAACTTAAAATTAATGTTTCTTGTGTTATTTATAAAAATAAAATAAAATTAGTGCGACGAGTTTTGTTGAGTAGAGGAGTAAACAAGAACGGCCCACGAGAACCGGGTGTGACAAGTTGTACTCACAGTCACACGTCACCAGCACCCCCGGTTATTTTAATATTCTATACTCCTTTTTTGCTTGTTTCTTTTTATTTGTTTTTTCAATTTAATATGCCTCCGGTGCCTTCGATGGAAATCTCCGTCATCGTGTGATTATAGTTTTGTCATTTTGTCCATCTATACACTCATGTTAATTTCATTACTACTTTTATGCTGTGTATATTACAAATTTATCAAACTTTGATTCTTTAAATTCTTGAAAACTCACAATAATTTAATTATATATCATTTAAAATAAGTGAATAAATCTTGATACTGTAATAACAAGTTTTATGAGCAAAAGGAATTATTAACTTCGTAAATTAGACACCAACAAATATTAAATATAATAATAGTGAGGAATCTTACCGAGAAAATCAAAGTTAAAACTGTAAAAAGACACCTGGTTGGTGAGTTGACAAACTAAATGAAGCATTTTGTTTGGGTCAGATGTTAATCAATGAATATGTGAACTTAAAAAAATCTACTTAGGGATGAACGCCAAAAAGAAAATTTAGTAATCAAAGGAGAATCGAAGTATTCCACGTGAGAACAGAATCTCTTCCACAAGCAACGCGCTTTGGACACTTGTTACTTAATTAATCAAACTCAACTTGGTGTGTCGTATTCCTAGTGCTATTAGTGAATAGTAACTGCATTAGCAAGGGACAAAATGAGGTTTGGCAAGATGAATAAACATTGGAGATATGATTCCATATCCATATGCTTTGCTGATTCAGCCTTCATCTCATTATCATTCGTACTATTCTGCCGTCCCCCAACTAAAATCTTATTTTCTATTAAACCCACGCAACGCTTCTGGAACACAGTTTGCAGCACACATTTTCAGTTCAGTTTAATAAAAAAAAATAATTAAGTTGTATACACATGTAACTATTAGATTGTTAACTTAAATACAAATTTAACAATTTAAATTTGAGTGTAATTTAACAATATAAAGTAACTCTTCTTTTTCTTCTTGTAAACGCCCGTTTGCATTTGCTGAAATCTGAAACAAACACAGCCAAAATGGTAGTAGTTTTGTATCATAAAAATTATGAAATTTTTTTTTATAATAATTCTAAACTATGAAATAGGTGTTGGGTTAAATGATTGTTGAATAAAAAAATTAAAAAAGAAATCCAAGCTCCAAAAATGAAAGCAATAAGTATTGATTTGAATAAAAAAGATTTGAATTTTTTTAAAAATTAATTTTAATAATAAAAGTTTAATTTTATCTAAAATAAATATTTTTAAAAAAAAAGTTTTCTTTTAATACTTATCCGTATTAATCGTATTTTGAAAGATTAGTTTCTCGCTCAAAGAACGAAAATATATCAAAATTTTGGCAAGTTATGATAACGAAAAATGATATGCCAAGTCAAATGGCAAATACTCGGGCATTAAACAAACCGATTTTGGTTGTTCAAAGCAAAATATGAAGGAGCGCGTAATGGAATTACATCAGTAAGATGAGCCCAGCATGCTTACCTCAACACATCAATTAATTAGCCCTTTTTACTTACTTAATTTGTTTATGAATTATTATATTGACAAATTGATGAGCTTCCACATTGAACGACAACGATTCAACTCGGAATTCAGGAACGTCACCTACCCCACTATGTATACCATATGCTACTCCGATTCAAGATCAGCAAGAAAAGAGAACCGGATTCGGGCGTAAGTTTGGGACATAATTAATTTATTATTGGTTTCAGCCTTTCTTCAAAGTAACTTGATAATATAATAAATTTCCCCGTGAGTCATGACTAACTAGTTTAACGTCACAATGAATAATGAATAAATAAATAAAGAAATCATGACGGATTTATAAATTTTTTGTAGTGAGGGCGGGATAAAAATAATATAGATACATAAAAAAATAATTTTTGAAATTTATATTTACATATAAAAATATAATAAATAAAAATAATAAATTTAATTTTAATTCATTATTAATGTAAAAAGTCTTTTATTCTATTATATAATTATATATTATTATATTATTAAAAAAAATTTAACTTCTAAAACATGTTTAGTTTAATTTAATTTTTAAGAAAAAAATTATTTTTTAAGTTCTTTTAAAAATTTTTTAATTATAAGTTATTTTTGAACTCAAAATAAATTAATCTAAACATGTTGAAAAAAATAAAAATAAGGATAAAAAATTCATAAATGAGCTCTGTTATAATTTTTTACCTTTATTTTTACTTTTACACTAAACATATATCTAAAGAAGTTATTATTATAATTAAACACTTAATAATATATAAACGCATAATTAGATAAAATTTTTAAAAACTTTTATACTAATATTAGATTAAAATTAAATTCTAACAAAATAAAATATAAATTTACAATAGTTTCATACAAAGTTTCATATGTGAGAACACCAAATGATTTTCTCATTATCAAATTCTATTAAATATCTTTCTTTCTATGTATGTAACCAAAGAATTATTCAACCATTTATTTCTCATATGATTAATAGTTGGCATTTAAAAGATTTATAATAACTTAAAATTTTATATTTATCGTTCATTTCAAATAATAATAGAGGCAAATCTTTATAAATTATAGAATAAGAATCAAAATATTACTAAATATTTCTTCGGGCATATACCTCCAGGACCGTCCCTGAAATAAATAATAAAAGTTTTTTTGAAATAGTTCCCATATCTATCTACGAAATGTTGACATCTTTGTTCTAGTTTAGATGGTAGTTCACGCAAATGTCACGTACCCTCAAAGGAAAAAAAGTTTCTGTTTGCAGTAGCTCAAATGGCTAAACAAACGAGCGTTGCACTCATAGAATAAAATTAATTTGAGTTTAATAAAAATTATTAAATAAGATATATTAAATATTAATTTAATATAAGATTATTTCAGTCTCTTTTTTTTAGGAATAATAAATGTTACTAATTGATTTTTGAAAAAACAATATGAATAAACTGTTAAATGGCTTATTCTTTTTCCTTTTTTAATTTTTATTTGTTACATTTAAACCGAAGACATGGTAATGTAGATGCACTGGCAAAAGGAGTGTACTTTCATGAAATATTTCGTAAAAACAATTGGTGAGTGCTCTTTTCTTTCATGATTTTTAGATTAGTATACTAATTAAATGCTAACATATTCAAATTAAATGAAATTATTTGTGATGAAAAAAATTAAAATTACTTTAATAATCTTATGAATAATTAATTTAAAATATGTATAAATTTATATCTTGCATGAAAATAATAATTAGTGTATCTTTTATTATAAGTCTTACAGTTTAATTTTAATTCACTATTAGTGTAAAAAATTTTATATTATCATTTAATTATGTGTTGACAAATTAAGTAAAAATAATTAAGATTTTGTTAATTTCTTTTTATTGTCAGTGTAAAAAATTTTATATCATCATGTCATGTTATGGGCACGTAATTATTCATTTGTTAATTTTTTTTATAATAAGAGAGTTGATATTTAACATACCATAACAATTAAGAATTTGATCACGGAAACAGAATGAAAAGAAATAGAATAAATTTGGAGTTCAAATCACTAGATAATGAAATTTAGAAGACACGAATGAATTCAATTTGTCACTTATTACGTGAAATTTTTTTGTGAAGTTTATCATTTTCCTTATAATAAACCTAGTAATTAGCCTTCTTTTCATAGAAGATAAAATTGTTATTAGAAGATATAAAATTTGAGATGAATAACCTCAAAAAGATAATAACCGAATAAAATTAAAACATAAATTATTTGAACAGACTCAAGAGTGATTGATCGTAAGAGAAATGAACTGCAACCTTAAACAAACTTTACATGCGGGGTTCAATTCTTGAAACCTTTACTTTGGAAAGAATTTTCCTTAGCCATTATTATTGATTTGAAAGATTAATCTCATAGCTATCTTTAGTTAAAAACAAAAAAAATCAGTTGAGCAAAAAATTTTGAATAAACATTCAAAACATCTCCTATATATGAAAATAAGATTAAAGGTAAAACAGACATAAGAAATATTAAAGTCTCTCCACTCTTTTACTGCAACACCAATTCTAACAAGAAGTGAGACTTTTTCCTGATTTGCATGAGATTTTATCCATAGTCGAGGCTAGTAGGTAGATCAGCATTAATCTCCTCTAAGTTGTCGATACACATCTGAAGCACAATGAGATGGACCTCTAAGCCAGTTCAAAACTTAGATGTGTTATGAAAAATGAACCAAATGTGAAAGGAAAATTGGAAAAGAAAGAGAAAAATTGCACGAAATCATAAAGTCCAAAGTAGAAATCACAAATATAATAAGAAACTTAAAAAGATTAATGGCGATGACGAAATGAACCACTGTTAAAAGGGCAGGTGGTAACCTTTTGGGAAAACTAAAAGGACAAGAAGGTGGACTTGAAGGGGAAAGAAAGAACAAGAGAAAACAAAAAATGCACGGAAGAAGAAGAAAAGCTAGCACGCTAAAAAAGAAGTACCTCATGCAATTTTAAAAGAAGAAAAGAGACGCACCAACGATCAAGGAAAGGGGACCCCGCGAGAAAGTGCCAACAAACAAAATAATAATCATGAGAATTTTTTGTGTAATTTTAAAGTAATATGCATAAAACCAAGACTAAATTATTAAATTAATTGGCTATTTTTATTTCTTTTAGCATTTTTTGATAAAAAAATTTCAAATAAAATTGAATTCCTTAATTAGTAATAATAAAAGTTTAATCTCTTAATTAGTTTATCATAAAAGAGTAATTCTATATTCTTCAAATTCATCATTTTAATAATCTTTTTAATATCTAATAAAAAAATATTAAATAAAAAGTAAACATATTTATTATCTTGTAAACTTAAAATGCGAATTATTAAGAGGATAAATTAGAATAATATAAAATTATTCATTACAAAAAATTTAAGTCCTTAATGATATTTCAATAACAAAAAAAGCAATATTATCATTTTGTAAAAATACACTCAAAAAATTATATAGGGGGCTATGAAGAACCAACAGCCAAAAAAGTCACTGAAAAAAAACAAAGATATGGGAAACGTGAAAATTTACAAAATTCAAGAGCAAGAAATCAAGCAAAACATACACGAAAATTGCAAAGCTTCGGCTCAATCCAAACAATAGTATGTTTAGTTTGATTTTTAAAATCTCAAAATTATAATTTAGGAAAAAGCTTTAAAAAATAAATTTTTACTTAAATTATAATTTAAAAGTTTTCAAAAGTCAAAATCACACAACCTCCCAGTAAAAATATTTTTTTTCTTTTTAAGGATTTAGGATTTATTGAAAAAATTTGAATTTTTTTAATAGTATGGGAAAATTTGAATATTCCTCACATTCACTAAAGAATCAAGTTACTAATTAAACAATAATTTATTTCAAAATTAAAATTATAAAAGATTTACTTTTAATTTATTATTGGTATAAATTTTTTTTATTCAATAATATTTTATTAAGTATTTAAATTTTTAAATACCTATTATTTTAGTTAATATTTTTAATAATATAACAATACATAATTAAATAATTATATATAAAATAATTTTTTATTTTAATAATAAATCAAAATTAAATTTATATATAAAAGAAGGATACACTCCAATGCGTCACAGTGAGTCAGTTACAAAAATTTTAAAAAAAGTTATACGTTTTTTTTAATAAAGTTACTAGTATTTTTAATAAAGTTGCAACATTTTATAATAAATTTAAGTAATCTTAAATTTTTAAAATAACTTTATTCTATAATATTACAATTTTTTTAAATATTAATTTTTTAAAAAACTAAAATAATCTTATATAATATGTTACTAGAGAATTTTACAGTACCTAATTTATAATATGAGAACCGGTACCCTTACAACATATCATAATATTATTAATTTATTTTTATTTAATTTTTAAATAATAATAAAAAATAAATCTTTTTATTAGTATTTATAATTTTATATACAAAAGTTCTTTTATTTTAAAAAAAATCTAAGTAAATAATTGTCTCTTTTAAACAAAAATCAATATCATGAGAAACTTCAAAAACAATCTAAAAATAAAAAATCTATTAAAAAGATATAAATTGAGAAGAATTTAATATTAATTCACTCTATCTAAAATTAAATTATATAAATTTAAATTTGACAGAGTTTTTAAGAACGTAAATTTAGAATTTATCTAATATTCATTAACTTTATATAACATTTTTTCTCTAACTTTTTGTATATTTTAATAAAAAAACTTTTTAAAATTTAAAGTTTTATTATAAAATATTTAATGAAATATTTTTTTTACAATGACTGATTGATTTAAAATTTGAAATTGAAACTGTTTTATAAATAAAATAAATTTAAAATATAAAATAAGAAATGTTAATAAATAAATATTATTTATTGAATAAATAGATAAATTAGTAATGATTAAAAAAATTAACTAACTTATTATATTTTAACATAAAAAAAATTAATGGTATTCTTATAAGAATAAAATAATTAAGTAATATATAAATAAATTAATAATATAATAATACATAAAAAATATTAATACTCTTATAAAAAATAAATATTTAAAAAATTCTTATACAATTTTTTAAATAACGCACTCTGAAATACGAAAGAAGAAAAGAGGAAACTCGGGAAAGTTGGAGACATGTCAGCATTAATGGGGAAGCAAAAGGTGGGCCGGTTCTCACCATTTCAGTCTTTCAACCTTCATTGTCAACATTTCAATTTGGTACCCGTTTGATTTACATGATGCAGGAATGATTCTATATTTTTTAATTAATTAATTTAATAATTTTTTTAATTATTACATGAAAATATATTAAATATATTTTAAAATTTTAAAATATTAAATATTTTAATTTTTTACTACTTATTTTATTAAAGATTTAAAAATTTATTAAAATAATTATTTAAGAAAATAAAATATTACCGGACATTAAGGTAGCTTGGCAAGAAGGAAGCGTGAAACGCGCTTTGCCGTTCAACGCAGAAAGAAGCGGGCCATTCATCATTTATTGTAAACTGTGATAACATTTCAGCATTTATTGTCTCTTCATTCTCAAGATTTTCAGCACTGAATTTGCCTCCCATTTCATCACTTATTGTGAACATTATCCTGTAATGGTGAGAGAAACTTTCTTTTTATTCTCTCCTTTATATTTATATGTTTTAATTTTTATATAAAAATTTAAAAAAATTATTAAATAATTTTAATTATAAAAAATATAATTTAAAATAATTAAATTATTATTTTTTATTTTAATAATATTGTTTTAATTTTATTTATTTCATTTATTTTTTTATTAAAAAATAAAATAAAATTTAAAAAATTAATTAATACTTTTTTAAAATTATTAAATGATAGATATGTTTATAAAAAAAATTTTAAATGATAAATAAAAATAAATAAAAAAATATTTTTTTAATAGATTTTGTTAATACTTGCTCTAAGAAAATTAAAAATAAAAATTATTAAATAAAAAATACAAATATTTAATATTTTAAAATTTCAAAATATATTTAATATTTTTTATTTTAAGTAATTGAGATTGTTTAATATAAAATAATAAATGTTAAGAATTGAAAAATAATATTTATTATTCTATATTAAATAATTCTAACATTAAATGTGTTTTAAATTTATAAAAAATTTAATGCTTATACTTTTATTTAATAATTTTTATTTTTGATTCCTTATTTTTTTAAATTAATATTAAGTTACTAAAATACGTCTAGATTTAAATTGCGTAAGAAAATAATTTTTTTAACAAAAGTGAGCTCACATTGACAGACTTAAAAAGTGTCAAAATATTTTTTAAAAAATAAAAAGTTTTTTAATGAAAAATATCAAGTTATTAAAATATTCTTAAGTTTAAATTGACATTCTTTATGCGGAACTCCAAGCCACAAAACATGACCTCCGTCTTGCTTGGGATCTGGAGTACAGAAATATCTGCTGCGAGACTGGCTCCGCAGAAGCTCATCGTCTTGTTACTATGCGACCACCTCCAAAGTTTCATGCTTACCTCGCTATCATTCGGAATGTGCAAGCTTTATTAGACCATCAATGGGAGGCGTCCATTTCACAATGTCTTACGTTAGGCGTTAATGAATATGTCAATTTCCCTACTTGGGACACTCCTGCTGGGCTGTCTGCCCACTTATTCGCTGATATTTCAGGAGTCCTCTTCCCTAGATCTTAATCTTTTTATTGTTTTCATTGTACCAAAAGACAATTTGTGTAAAGAATAGCACCTCATCAATAGCTTAAGTGATACTTGATTCTTTACTAAATTTAGATAACCAAATTTAAATTCTCATTCTTTAATTATCAAATGCCGAATTCCTAAAGAACAAAAAGGAAAATTTGTGTAAAGAAAAAAGAAATTAAATTTTTCTTTTAAAGAAGAAGAAAGATAATTATTTTACAAACACCTAAATTTTGTTGGGATAATCAATTCATGGTCTCAACTTTAAAATTTATCAATTTAGAGATTAAATTTAATTAGAGAATATTCCAGTGTTAAATATCAATCAAAGAGAAGTTTTTCAAGACATAATACTAAGTGTTTTGTTTATGTTCTAAATTATTTTAATACCTCAGTTTGGATATTTTTATCTTTTTAGTATTTTTTATTAAATTTTTGTAGTAAGATTAAGCTCTTTAATTAATAAGAATTTAATTCTTTAATTAATTAATTTACATAAATGTTTTTTTTTAAGATATTAAGCCCCATTAAGCTTAGGGGAGGCTACACCCTATGGTGGAATCTAGGGGTGCCCCGCAGGCCTAGGGGATAGAGGGGAGTGCATTGAAGGGAATTCAGCCTTAAAGGTATCTGAGCTATGGCAGAGGATGAAGATATAGAATAAACTCAAAGAATGCAAATGGAAAAGTGAGTCAATCGTATTGATCTGAGTATTGTTTACAGTACATTTATATACAGAGTGTAGGAACCATATGATGAATATGATGAATAACCACTATATAACTATATTACTACATAACTAATTTTCATACTAACAGACACCAACTATACTAACTGACGCTAGTATTCTACTATACCCTTTAAGCCTCCTCACTTTCTAGAACATAACTTTTATTTCGTATGTATTTTTAAAGTGAAAAAAATATGTCTAAAATTATATTTATTTTTTTATTTGATATTAATTTAACAATAAAAAAAATTAAAATAATAAACTTTATATGGTTCTTGATATTTTTGCATTATTCCCTTGTTTAGAGAGCCGTGCATTAGCTTTTAATAATTTTCAAAAAACATCAATGATGTCGAAGGTATGTTATTTTAATGTTCTGGTATACTTTGACTCATTTATTTAAAATATTTCTTATCTTTAAAATTTTTTTTAACATCTTTCTGTCTATCGTTTTCCGGACTCCTTATGCGACGTAATATTACTATCAATCACCGCATATGGGATCCCAACGATAAAAGCCAAGAAACAAGAAAGAAAATATATATATATTTAAATAAAACAGGAAACGTAGTATTTAAAAATAAAATAAAATAAACTTCCACATTATATATATCGGGGTGTGGTATGGGTTTGATTAAACGCATAGAAGCACAAAAGTGAAATATAGAAAGAGAGTGGAACAGAGAAAAGAGAAAAAATGGAAGTGGAAGAAGTGCTGCACATGAATGGAGGCGATGGAGAAACAAGCTATGCAAACAACTCCCTAGTTCAGGTATAGTTCCAACTTCCAAGTAACATCATTCGATTTTTCTCTCTATTACATTAATTGAAGTGTTCCTATTACCGAATTCTGTACCATTAACAAGGACAAGAAACTGAGATCGATAACGATCACAGAATGCAACGCAGAAAGAAAATAAATAACTACGTACTAATTCTTCCGTATTTTACGTCATTGGTCTGAATGAACGCTACACAGCAAAAGGTAATTTCTTTGACAAAGAGCATGAGAGAGGAAGCCATAACCAGCCTCTTCCGCAGCACACTCCCGAGAAGCCTAGCAATTGCGGATTTGGGTTGCTCTTCTGGACCAAACACTTTCTTTGTGGTGTCTGAAGTTATCAAATCGGTGGAGAAGCTTTGCCGAGAGCTGAACCATCGGTCTCCCGAATACCAGGTCTTCTTGAACGATCTCCCCGGGAACGACTTCAACAACATCTTCAAGTCCCTTGGCAACTTCAAAGTGAAACTAAGCAATGAACTGGAATCTGGGATTGGTCCTTGCTACATCACTGGGGTTCCCGGTTCTTTCTATGGCAGGGTCTTTCCAACCAAAAGTCTGCATTTTGTCCATTCCTCTTACAGCCTTCAATGGCTATCCCAGGTATACGCTACGAATTTGGAAAAAGGGTTTAAATGGTTTAATACCCCTGAACAGAACTTATTTTTCCCCTTTAATTTGCAAAAGGAGTGGCCAAAAATTAATATTACGGATTCAAGAATGGAGTAATTGTTGTTTATTGGTGATGAATTAGGTTCCTGAGGGTGTAGAGAACAATAAGGGCAACATTTATATGTCCAGCACAAGCCCCTTAAACGTTCTCAAGGCTTACTACGAGCAGTTTCAGAGAGATTTCTCGTTGTTTCTCGAGTGTCGTGCAGAGGAGCTGGTTGAAGGGGGTCGTATGCTTCTAACATTCTTGGGAAGAAGAAGCGACGATCCATCCAGCAAAGAGTGCTGCTACATTTGGGAGCTTCTGGCCACGGCTCTTAATGACATGGTCTCAGAGGTACACATCATAATGATGCTATTTCCTATTAAAAGAATCTTTACGAAAGTTGTTACGAAGGTTTTTATAGAAATCAGATTGGTTAATTATATGAAACTTAATAATTAAAATATTAAAAATAAAGAATAACCATCTTTTTATACCAGGTTTAATCCTTGGAAAAACTTTTATGAAAAGTTTTTTTTACCAACCATCATTTCCGTTAATTAATTGTAGCCCATCTGCCGCTAAACTTCTTCACCAAACGTGAAGTTCCCTCAAAATCAGCTGAAACTATGTCTATCCCTTAACCGACTTCCAAACAAAAACAAAAAGTGGTTCCAGTTCCAATCTCAATATATATATATAAAGAAATAAAAATAAAAAATTGTTATGCCTCACTTATAACAATTAACCATGGCTAATTATTGACCATTTGGTCCGATAACACTAGATAGAAAATTGAGTAATATATACAAAATTTTTTCATTAATAAACACATCTGTTACTTTTTTTGCCACTCATTTTTTTTAAACTAGCTAAAGAAATTTTTTATTAATTAGTAGTTTTGAAATTTTAAATAAAAAGTCCCCTTGAGAAAACAAGAAAAATTATAATGTAGAATACAAAATTATAATAGCAAGAGATAAAGCATATAAAAACATTTCTATCTACAAAAGTCTTTTTTCAACAGTGTAATGTCTCAAACACAAGTCAAATAAAGAACAAATCATAAATATAATTTAAAAAAGAAAATAACTGAAAAATCTATAAAGTTTCGTTAATTATAATATATACCAGCATCTTAATTACATAAGAGCACTTAAAATCTAGTGAATAAATAATAATTTAAAATTTTATTTGGTACATAATATAAAGTCTAATAGTATAAATTTATATTATATGATTTATTTTTATTATATATTTAGTGTGATATTTAATAAGATAAAATTATTGAGAGACTATTTATTTTTATTCAATAATTATATAAAAAACTAATTAAGTTTCAAGTGATCTCGTAAGAACTAATAAGATTATTTGTATTAAATTAATTAAATAAAGATACAATAATTTAATCCCAAATCAATATTAACCCTTACTCTGATTTTTTTTTTTTGCAGTTAAACCTTATATTATCAAATTTTATCTTATACAATATACTAAATAAGTCCTAAATAACAAAAATTGACAAGAAAAAACATACATTCTTATTAGAGATGTTGCAATTATCTATGTTGATCGTCAGTGAAAAATAGAACTGTTGTGAAAATTAAAACATATCGTCTCAAAACTGAGTGTGAACATAAGAAAAAAGTTCAAACAAGTAAAATTTTAAAAATATATCTTTTAAAGGAATTCAAAAAGGTCATGATTTGCTTTGTATTTTTTAGGAGAAAGTTAACGAGATCCAACGTGCTGATAAAAAAAGTTAAATGGGATCGCATTAAACTATGAAGGTAGACATTTTAACTTAACACATCTTACTGCAAACTGCAAAATCTCTGTAGATGCATGTGCGAACCTTAATTGGATCGATCCATCACTAGGTTTAGATTTATCTTTAAAAACTTACTAATTTAAAACCTACCCATTTAAATACAATACGTATTATGTTCTTTGAAACACATAAATAAATTGCGAGTACGAGAATTATGAATTATGAATCTTTCTCCAGGGAATCATAAAAGAAGAGCAAGTGGACACCTTCAACATCCCTCAATACACACCATCCCCATCTGAAGTGAAATTGGAGGTTCTGAAAGAAGGATCATTCACCATCAATGGCGTGGAGGTATCCGAAGTAAATTGGAATGCTTGCGATAATTGGAACGCTTTTGGTTCCGAATTTAGTTCGTCTGAATCACTGAGTAATGGAGGATACAACGTTGCAAAGTGCATGAGGGCCGTGGCTGAACCTTTGCTGGTCAGCCACTTTGGAGAAGCTATCATCGAAGAGGTTTTTAGCCGCTACCAACAAATCTTAGCTGATCGAATGTCTAAGGAGAAAACTGAGTTCATCAATGTCAGCATATCAATGACCAGAAGATCATGAGCAAGAAGATGCTTGCATATTTGTGGTTTCTAAACCAAAAAAAAAAAAAATCCTTTCTTCATATTTGTGACTGTGTGTTTGCTTTATTTTTCTGGTTATTAACTAGGAAATGTTATGCTCATTAAAAAAAGCTAGGAATTATTATATTGTACATTTGTACCCTAGCTTGTAATGTCTGGAAATATATGTAATAAAATTATTTGTAAAGATTATGATAATTGGTTTATTAAGTGTGCTCAGGGAAATTACTTTAATCCTAAACCTTTTTACAGTCTATGGATATGCAAGTTTAAGAACTGAAAATTAAGTTAAGCGATAAAGATTGTTTTATAATTTGAATACCTAATTTGTCAGAAATATATATATATATATACACACACACACACATGCAGTATTACCGTTACAAGCGGTGTCACGTACCAAATTCACAGGAGACAAGTTGTTGAGAATTTTTACTTTTTTAGGGTATATTTAGGTGAGCAAACTGATTTTTTGAAATTTCAAACAAACATTTACTTATTTTTTATTTTATATATTTTGATATTTATATCATTTTTTAAACGTGATTCTAACTTTAAAAATTTATTTAGTTTGAAGTAATTATTTTTTATTTTTAAATTAAATATAATTTTTTATCAAATATAAATTATTTTATTTAAATTTAATTTTAATAAAAATTAAATTTTATAAAATTAAATTTACGAACTCTAATCTAAATACACACTTAATTAAATGAGAAAACCACGGCCAGAAAAAGCGAAAAACAAATTGGACAAACCTTGATTGACGAGGTTTTCTGTAGGCACCAGAAATATACCGTGTTGGGTATAAACAAATCAATTAAAGTCCATTTACGTAAAAGATTTTTAATATTATTTTGAATAATTTTTGAACAACCTATTTATGAAAAGCAGTTTTGAATGCATTTAAATAAAGTGAATTACGAGGGAGTTATAATTGCTTAATCCAGAGATCAAAATTTTACCAAGACCGTACAGTCTGACGTACCTTCCTTCTCTTTACGTTAGCTGTTAAACCCAATTTGTAAAAATAAAAATGAATTTTTTTAATCTTCATTTGTTCACAATTATTTTGTTGAAGAAAATTTACAATACGTATATTACATACAATATATAAGAACCTAAATGTGTCAAACTTATTTTTCTTTTTAGTTTCGAAAAATTCATTAAGCAAATTAAACATAAAACAGCTAAATTTCATCTAATCCCATTTATATTGTTTTTTTTTTACTTTCTATAATATTTTCACATTTTTTGATTGTGAAACTAATCTTTTATGATTAGACCTTCTTTATAAATAACATTTTCAGAACTTAAACCTTTATTACTTATTACTTCGTCCACCTTTATAAGTTATATCGTATTATTTATGAATCTATTAATATACTGCCTTTGAATTTGATGTAGGAAGTTATTTAATTTTGTGCCATTAACTTCATTTTAGCTTTTGAAATTAATTACTTTCATTACCAAGTTAAACATATTTATCATCTTTGACCCTAAAATGGGACGTAATAAATTACCACTTCTGGGTCGAGTAGAATACATTTTTTTTAAGAATATAATGCATTTTGAATTTTTTATGGTAAGATGGGAAGTAATAAATTATCACTTTTGGGCAGGATACACTTTTAGCTCAATTTTATGAATTTGTCCTTATTAAATTACATATTTTCAAAAAATATAGCGCTTCTTTTTAATTTATTTTCATAATGCCTAATCATATTCAACAACAAATTAACATAAAATTTATTTTTTAAAAAATTATAAATATAAAATTATCTTTTAAAATTAATTTCTTAAAATATATTGTGTTCAAAAATAATTTTCGACCGAAAATCCAACAACCCATAGTAGGCAGATAGGAGATCTACCAAATCCAACAAGATCAAAATTAGCCAATTGAAGGCAAACCGTAAAGAAAAAAAAAAACTAATAAAATTCACAATATGTCGCATTCAGAAGTATTTTATTAACATATTTGGGTTCTGAAAAAAGGGGAGTTTGCTTACTTGCTGCTTTCTACGTGTTTGCTCTTTGACTTTTTTGTCAAATAAAAAATCAAGTAGAAAATAGTGAAATGTTTATCAAGTGGAAAATAGTTACGACCTCTATATAATAAGAATAGTCTACGTAGCATTAGTCTTCTATAAGTAAGGTTATGTCAAAAAATCCCACCATCTTGATATGTCAGTCAATAACTTGAAAAATAAGTTCAGAGATTCATTTTACTGAAAAGGGGTTTAGAAAGACCTAGTGCAACGGTTTGTTGACATTAGCTGAATTGACATTGTAAAATAAATAATAGTTCACCAAATCTAAACAAAAGCAAATAATAGAGGCCTTGATGATTTCATCTAGTTAAGTTGAACCAAATGATTTACATCCCGAAAATTAACATAGAATTCTGATGGAACCAACTGACAGCTAGTGCTGATAATTTCTTTTCCTATGATTTATGTAACTTCCAATTCCAGTGACTTGTGTTTCCAAACAAGGTTAGTGTAAAGTTGGAACAAATCACAAAGGGGAGCCAAATGGTGCAAGAAACCTCAGGTCAGAATTACGATAGACAACAAAGCAAAGGACAAGTAGTCTCGAAGATTTGCTGAGGACGGTGAACAACCAAAGGAGACCCGTCAAAGCGGGCTGTTATTTCCTCCTCGTTAGGTTCGATCACCCGACGAAATAAACTTTTAAATATTTGAACACCAACCTTGTTCAGTAACTTCTCTAAGCTCGTTGAGTTATTGACTTACCCCATTCTAGCGCGATCAGAACCAGAAGAGCAATTGTTTCTCCATGGTCAAGAAGACGGTATTGAAGGTTGATATCAATTGCCACAAATGCAAAAAGAAGCTCCTCAAAACTGTCTCTTCCCTTCAAGGTAACCACAACACTGGCCCCTAGTCCTCCTCCTCCTTCTCCTCCTCTTCCTGCACCTTTCTATCAGCTTTGATGGGTTCAATTAAAGCGATTAATCATCTCAAACCCATCAAGTTCATATAATGTGTTTGAATCTCTTCAATTGATATTGAGTTGAGTGACTCCAAACTCCGAATTGCAGGGGTGGATAAAATTGAAGTTGATGAAGGGAAGGGTACGTTGACCGTGACAGGGGACGCAGACCCATACGAAATAATAGTCCGCATAAGGAAAGCTGGCAAATTTGCTGAAGTGGTGAGCATTGGGCCTCCCCCTGCCCCTCCAAAACAGGATGGCCAGAGTCAGAAGAAACCCGAAGAGAAAAAGAAGCCCGACCCGGTGAAACCCGATCCAATTCCTTGTATGCCCTATGACTATATGCATATGCCCCATTACTGCCCAGGATACCAGCCAGTAGCTGTGGTGCATATGAGCAGGTGGGAAGAGCCCAATCCATCGTGCTCTATAATGTGAACCGCCAACTCAACAAGCTTCAAGATTCAGACCCAACAAAATCCAGAAAGGCCTAACTATCAGCACGAACATCCAATTTCCAATTCTTTGGATCGATAAATGGCCTCGCTTTGTTCAATGGCCATGTAGACGAGTGCTCATTTACGTGTAAAGAGCACTTCCTTTTTCTTTTTTCGTTTTTTGTTCTGTAGGGAGATGGTTCCACTGTATTTCCAATTATTGAATGGGAAGTGCAGGTCTTCGATATATTACATGAATGTTTTACTGACAAATTTGAGAAATTTGTAGTTTTCTCCTTTTCAATTGCTGCCATTAAAATTAATCTGTTTCAAAAAATTTATTTTATTATAATTCTTAGTTTGAGCTAAATTGATACTGAACTAAAGAATAGGCTCAATCCCAGTATCATTGTGCTGTGCCATGCCATGGAGGTATGCATATCACCTGGAAGTATTTTGTTTGTTTTGGCCTTATTTTGATAGATTAAATTGTATCATCTATTAATTACTTGTTCTTCCAATAAATGTTTAAAAAATAGAATAAATTACTAAGACCAAGGTTTTATCACTGGGGATATTGGCACCCAAATAGAAAATTAGCGAGAGCCTGAGAGGGTTTCAGAAACCAGGAATCAGAAGGCTTTCAGCCAAAAACAGAGAAAAGAGATATTGGACCTCAAGGCTATAGTGTGCGTTTTAATGGGACAGATGCGCTGCACAAGAAGATTTCAGTGAAGAATGCCACAGTCTGTGGGAGAATCATTATTTGAGAGTTTTTAGGTTTGTTTGGGGCTCGGGTTCGTGAGAGATTTGTTGAGATTGGTGATTGTATTTGTTGATTGTTGGTGGTTAATTATTTTGTGATGGTGGTTGTAGGCCAAATTTACCAACCGCGTTAAATTATTGTGTTTGTTATTACTTTGTGGGCTTAATTTGTGGGGGGAATTTTCCCAAACAACTTTTTGGAAGCTAGAGATGGTTGAGACTCGACAGTTGTTGAACCTCGCTACTTCCAGGGCTCACTGTTCTGAATGTCTAGAAGTGATAGTTTGTCTTTGTCATCTACTCATCTTTTAGTCCCAGCCCAGAAATGTAGTGGAATATGCAGGTCCTATATCTGGTCCAAAAGAGGCGAAGTTCATATTAAAGAGAACCAAGGGAGTTTTCATGGATTTCGTGTAGTTTCAATCATGGAAAGACTACCAGTGGAACAGGCTGTAACAAGCACAGTCAAACAGTACAAGTCATTTTCTATTAATATAGGTTCAAGCATGCTCGTACTTTATCGTGACAGCATTCTGCAGGCTACATTAATGGCTGCTCATTGCTTAGTTCGTACTAAATTTGTGAAGAATCTAGGATTTACTGATATAAGTTTTGGAAGTAATGAAGAAAGGGCAATATATAGTATATACGGCCAAGAGCGAATGTGGGATCAATCATGTATTTTGTGGGTGAATTGCCATGTATCCTGTTTGTGAATAGACTTACACAAAACATACCACAGCAGATTTATTTCCTGTGGAGCTATTTGCTGCAAATCTCATAAATCTGCAGATATACACAGCTGCCTGCTGCATAGTTCTTAGGCCTTCACACGGAGAAATACTGGTAATTTTTCATGGTCCCTTTTATGCCTCTTGTATGCAATTGCTCAAGTACCTCAATGTTATGGGACAGCCACTCCTTAGCCTAGGTATATGTGCCTTCTTTTCGAGGCAAGTATCTGAATCATCGAGGGTCCACCTATGCAGAAGTAGATTTTAATTTTCATCCATTCGTAGAAGAAAAAGAAGGAAAGAAATCTTGGCATGGCAGAAAATACTCACGTGTAACCACTAGTGAGTCTGTGTAAAGAGACCAACATTGTCACTTTCGCCATATTGATCCCTAGGCATGTCCTAAGCCCTGATCCAAAAGGTATAAAGCTGTACGGCTTTTGCATTTCCTGCAGATAGAATTACGTGAAATAATTTCTTCACTGAAGGATACAGCAGAAAACAATCAAGAGAAAGAAAGAGCTAAATAGCTAATTACATCAAATCTTGAGGGGTTGAATTCGAAGGGGTCCTTGTACAAATCTGAGTCGCAATGTATACAAGTTGCATCGATGTTAACGTGCCAACCTTTCTTTATTTCATAGCCTGTTTTTTGCCAACAGAGTCACGAAGTTCCAAAAGAACTGATGAAAGCACTCCTATAGTTGAGGCTAAATTTTATACAAAAATAAAGCATTCTATTGATGTCTTCAAGAGTTAAGTAATTTACCTTCAATTGTGCAGTCTTGAAGTGCAACACGAGGAAACCATAACAGGACATTGGACATTCTCAGTGTTTCCTTAACTACCTAGAGAGAACACGAAGGGATCAGTTTAGAGGCACAATAATCATTTCATAGCTTTTGCAGCATTTCTTAGGTTCAAGTCTAAATTCTAACCTTCAAACCGTAACGCGTGTTGTTGAGATCTTCAAGAGTAAGTGAAGCTCCCTTTGGCTTCTCTTTGGTTAATGACAATTGTTCTTCCTGTAAGTCCAGATGAACACTAGTCATTTTATCTTAATAATATGCAAGTGATAACATGGTTTTCCATAAACAAAGTAGAACACAAGGATTTTCCTTCTTCTATCCACCCAGCCCTGCCTTCAAGAAATATAAAAAAGGGTTTGTCCCTTCCCTCCCAGTTAGCACCAAAATGATATCTTGTAATAATAAGATAAAAAAAAGGGTCCATAGTTTTATTAGAACCTGTACAGAATCTCACCCTGAGTGTGTCCTGTGCTTCTCTGTAGTCATTTAGAAACTTTACGCTCCACATCATTGCAGCCGCAGTGGTGCTCTGTCCAGCAATTATCAATGTCAATAGGTTATCCATAATCTCTGAGTCATCAAGCTTTTCATTGGCTGGGTATGAGTTTCTCTGTAGTATTGACTGCAGGAAGTCTTCTGGGGAGATTCATCTCCCCTCCTACGTCTTTCAATGATCTCTCTGAAGGTTTCCATGAGCCTTTTACGAGCCTGCTTTGGCTTTCGTTTTTTAGTTCAACCATAAGAATAATGATTTTTACACAAGTTTTTATTTATTTTTTTATTTAATATGCTCCTTCCAAAAATGCCAAGCAGCTGTATCTGATTTTAACTGACCCCACTAGAATTTAATTCTGCCAGACCAATTAAATTTAGATACAACCATTTGGTAGCATGTAAAGAACTTGTAAAACATATATTTGTGTAAATATCATTAACTAACCATGATGCCTTTATAGTATCTGGAGCCAGGAATCATGATTGGAATGGATATCATGGCATCAGAGACAGCAGTGCAGTCTTTCTCAATCTGTCGTAGCAATGAATCCTCCGTGATGCTCGTCAGCATATCACACAGCATCCAATGTCATCTTCATATATCAAATATTTCATAGGAGTTAGTAGTTGAGTACATCCAAGTACAAAACTTGAGATTGAAATTACTTTTTAACAACTTCTTATCATAAGTAGTAGTAGCATTAAAATCGCTCGTAAATTCATTGAGAGTTACTTTCTAAATGTGGCTACTGCTGAGCGCTTGTAGAAGTAGATCAAATAAACTTTTAAATTTTGAACTTGGTCCTCATTTCAGTTATTTACAGCACTTTTTTGCTCTACTTAGATTGCTGATAGATTTTTATTGAATCATGATGTTTCTTAGCAGACAACATACAAAAGGGTAGAAAGCTCCCTTTTTGCCTTCATACTGAAGTCCAGCACCCTAAAACTTTTCCCACTCTCTTCAAGCTTTTGCAGCCTTCCACACAACATTTTGTCAAATTTTGAGACAAATGCAGATAGAGAATTCATGGAGAATGGTTCAGATAGAAGACGCCTTATTCTTTTGTGGCTCTCAACGGGTACACATAATAAACTTTTCTTTCCTACGGCATCTGCCATTGATTTTAAATAACCCTTGTTGAATTGAACAAAATCATTAGTAAATATCGTCCTGGCACCTTCAGGACTAGGAACAAATACGTGGATCTTGCCAAATAACCTTGTCTTGAACCAACTCCCATGCCTACTACGACCAAATCAACAAGTTACATGCGTTCAATTGGCCCATGGTTCCCACTCATGTAATCCAAGTGTCTAGTAAGTTATTTTGGTCTAAAAATTATTTAGAATGCACTTAAATGTAACCAATTTATACATTCAACCCTTCAATAAACTTGATTGTGATCTGTATAATATAACAATCATATCTGATGAATGAAAATTTTCCATATGTAGTAGTGCTTGCCATGATTAATCAGCTCGCCTTGGTATAATATAACAAGAATCAATCACGAGACCAGAATTTTGTCCATTTATCTGTTATAAATCTTAAACATGTACTCTCCAGGATGAAAAGCAACAGAAAGCCATGACACTAAAGATGTCCATACTTCAAGGATAGATTCTGAGTGCTTGTAAACAGAAGTACTTCGAAATTATAAAGATTAAGATGGAAGTAAGTCAGTTACCACAATCGCCGAAGCCTGACAAAGTCATAGCATCCTCTTGTACTGTTAGTGGCTGAAAGAAAAGAAAAAGTTTCCCCAATAAATGGTACTCCCAGCCGGCCTGGGATATCATCTCTCTTGTTTGTTACTCTTTTCCAAGCTTTTGAAGCGAAAAAAGTTACTCCTATAGAGAATAGTGCAACCACGATTATGTCATATCTGTTCTGCACCAGGAATACCAGCTCTTCTCTTGATAGATTCAGCATCTCTTTTGTTTTGTTACTGCTCTTTTTCAACACAATGGCGATGAAGGAAAAGCAAGTACCAAGGTCTTGGGTTATAGTTCACATAACACTGCTACTATTATATACAAGAGCTAGACGACGGTGCTTAAAAAATATTGAATGAGGAGCATCTTGGGAAGGATTTCTGTTGACTATTACAAAAGCAGCAAGATTCGTATTACTAGAAGACAATCTTGGCAAGTTACCAAAGAATAGAAAGATTTGGAAAAAAAACAAAAAAAGGAACTTTACGTCAAATTTAAACATAAAAGAAGGTAAATCAAATAGATTTACATAATTCTTTTGATAAACTAGTGGACTAAACTGTGCTAATGTTTCCTTTAACACTTCTTAGTGCATATTGATTTAACAGACTTGGATGTTTATTGAAATGCCTTACACTGTTCTACAGTCGTTTGAAAGCTCCTTTTTCATAAAATGATACATGTTGCGTCTGCCATTATAGCTGAATGGAGTTGTGACTGAACTCTTATGCTTAAAATGATTAATCAAACATTTTTCAGCGATTGCATTAAGATGGCACATGGTTGGGTCTCAGTTGAATGGTGGGATAGCTTAGATTCTGATATGCAACAAAATTGCGATTACCCACTTCTGCTGGTTTAAGGATTTTCTTCTATTAAGTGTTATGGTGTGATTAAATTAGAAAAGAAAATTTCTTTTTATTTGGTCTTCCACAAAGAGAAAATAAATTGAATTGATATATGATGGAATGCAAGTTAGAACACAAGAAAGCTCGCATAAAATGGTTAGATATTGTAGACAACCTGATTGGTGAAGGCGGGTCAACCAATAATTATGCAGCTAGTATGCTCCAAAATCCCCATTAAAGCAGCAGAGGAGGCCCCCCGCTCCCACATTATGCCACGTGTTTCCATCAGATGAACCCAAATTGAAAAATCAAATTTTTGTTGCATGCCCAGGGCAATGTAAGTATATACGTATATAATGATGGTAAACTGGTACGGTAAAGTTAGTACATGCTTTGATGGTGTGATGAATCAGTTTTATCGCCTGCGGTCCAATGTGTTGTCGTAACTATATATATATTGACTGCATATAATTTGTAGGCTTTCATGGTGATTTGTGAAAGGGTGATTAATTGCGTTCAAGATTTGAACACTATTTCCAGACCAAGTCCTTCATTGGACAATTTTAAAATTGCTCCCTCCAAATTAATTGTGCAGCCCTCCTCAAAGTGCGAACTTCGGGGTTGGAATTCGTAGTTTACTTTTACTTTACCAATCACATTTGAGTAGTACTGAACTGAAATTTGAACACAACAAGTAAAAGAGGTTGCAAAGGGGGCAATGACCAATGAGCCCTCCAATGACCAATGGCTCTCACATTTAGATTCGGAGTTACACACAAATCATATATTATTACATATCTCTTTTCTTTATCTAAGGAATATTATTTTAAATAAGATTATTACTAATGAAGTATTTTAATTACTTCAATAATTTTTTTTATATCTACTTCAATAATACATTTTTATTTATTAAACAACAGGTTGATTTAAACTCTTAATTATTGTTCTTTTGACATATTTGTAGGCTTTTGTGAGCGAGGTCAGGGCACATGTAAATTATTGTGACTTTGCTCTGTCGTTATCGGTGAAAACGTTGCCTTGGAGTGGGTCCGATAAGCATCTCTTCATGCCACAGCCGCATGCCATAACAGCAAGCCAGCAGGGTTGTACCTTGAATCAGTGAGAGTGAGTGAGTGAGCGAGCGAGTGACTCATTGGGTCGGCAAAGAAACAAAGAAAGAAAGAATCAGAATGAAAATGAGTTCAGAAGCTAAATTAAACAAGTCCATGTTGGCGTGGCCCATTTGTAGGTACTGATACTGCCAATCACTCGGACAAATTCTCACGTAAACTCGAATTATTGTTTTTAATAAGTAAAAATATTACATTTCTTAACATAATAATACAAACTGATAAATAAATTTATAATTTTATATAATAAAATTTATATAAAATATAAATAGTCAAATATAATACTATGAGAAATTGAGAATCCTTTAAAATTTCTCCTTCAGCCGCGATTCTTGGTTGCATCTTTGCTTTGGACTGTTGGCATCAACTCCACCATACGTGAAATTCCCACACTAACCTTCAACATTTCTTATTGACATACGTTTGTTTTCCCTAATAATTGCTGCCACAATGCCACGTCAATTCGAGAGCTAGTGGAATATTTTCTAAAAAAAGAGTAACAGAGAAAACGTCGAAGTCTAGGCTAAAAAGAGGCAAGCAGGGTCCAAAGATAAAGCAGCAGAGCAGAGGAAGCAGCATAAAGTTAACGACAACGGAGAAAAAGTTGAGAAAGAAGTGGACGATGACGAAAAGGAAAGAGATTATTGAGTTAAAGAAAGGATAGCCACATGCTGAACTGTTAGAGTTAGTATGGCAAGTTTTTTTTACTTTTTGTTTTTATTTTTATTAAAATAAAAATAAATTTGAAATCGTGTTTAATTTTGGATTTTTTTTAAAAATGAGATCAGATTCGAAAACTTTAAATAATATTTTTCATTATTTTTAAAAATATGAAATTAAAAATGTAAAAAATATTTATAATTATAATAAAGATTATATTTAATAAATATAATAATTAAAATATAAAATAAATAATTTGTTTCTTTTATTTTGGTCCACAAAATAAAAAATATATTTTTTCTCAAACCAATCAATACTTTAGATTCTGGAGGGCCTGATAAAATCGGTCACCAACTTTAAATTGGAATTACGTTTTGTTTGGACTATAGGAAAATGCCTATTACACCGATTGATGACAAAGCGATTGTTATTGTAGCTGCTCTCGGGACCCTAATACAGTATACCTGATAGTAGGTGTATGCATAGTAATGATAATAGCGCCTTTTTTTTTTTTTTATTGTGAACGTGACACAGTGTGAGTATCGTTACTTGCGTTCCTGGGCATTCATAATCTTTTATTGTGTTTCTAAATTTAGTCTCTAAGGTGTTTGGTCCGCAGAAACTTACAGTCTTAGATATGATTTGCTTGAGTATAAAATGTTTAGATATGTAAATTTTTAGTGCTTGGTATGACATAATGAATGCCTAAATATGTATGACATAAAATTACAAAGTTTCATATACCAAAAAAAGATTATAAAGTTTCAAAAATACACTTTCCTAATTTTATATATAATTAATAAGTAATTACATTTATATCAATTTATATTCTATAAATTTATGAATTTTTAATAACATAATAATCATAAACAATGTATAGTTATTTGATAATAACATAGTATCAATAATTCAAGAAATTATTAATAAATTTGTTATATTGTATAAAAATTATTTTTGCAAATTTATAAATTAAAGAGGGTAAAAATTGATAAGGATAAATAAATATTTATAAAAAAAATAACACTAATAAGACATAAACATAATTAAATTCCATGTTTATAAGATTAAAACTATCAAAATGAATCAAAATTTATAGGCCAACCCATCGAACCTTATCCGTGGGATGAGCTTGACCCACAAATTTTTATCACGTAAGTCATTTGGTCTTAATCCACAAAACACATATGCTAAGTGGGTTAGATTTAGGCTAACTCTTATAGGCTAATCCACACATGCCACATTACTTTTTCTTTTTCTTTTTTCTTAACATTGTTATTACAATAAAGAGCTTCTTTTACCTGAGCTTTTTCTTTTTTAATACCTCTTAACTCTGTGTCAAACGACAATGGAAGGGAGGAAGGAGCGTAAAAGTTACTCCAACTACTTCATTCTTAGTTTTTTCTTTCTAAAACTCTTTCTCTCTTCCTAAAATTTCTCTCTAAAATCTCTCTCTTTCTTGAACATATTGTTAAAAAAACCAAGGTTGTATTAGAATTTAATGAGAGCTAACTCATGTGAGTTGATATTAATTTTAATCTATTTAAGATGTGGACATTTTAACTCTGACCTATAAAGTTTAATCTACGTGGTTTAGGGCCAATGTGAATTGGATCAACTAGTCCACAATCACAGCTCTATTATATCAGATTTTCATGAAAAAGAGCATCCCTAGGCGACCGAGAAGGGGTTATCTTAATTGAATAATGAGCACGCAAGATGTCTACGGTCATATGATGTTCTCAAAAAACTTGAATATGTTTTATTCACACTGGTCGCTCAAAAATGTCAAGACACCTTGAATATCAGTTAAATGCATGTAGTATTTTTTAAAGAAATAGGATACTCTCTTATTAATAAAATAATAAGATAATATTTTATAAGAGAAAAAAATATATAATATTTTAAATATAAAAAATAAAATGTATAATTTATTATAGGTTTTAACATATTATACTTTATCTCTATTTTTTTTCAACAAGTTGGTTCTGATCCTGTCACAAAAAAGGATCCTAGATTACTCATGTCCCTTGTAGTGGGACTCTTGAAAGTATTTTTTTTTTTTAAAGAAAAAAAATCTGTCCTTTCTCTGGTTCACACTCAAACACCAGCTAAGATTTCGTGGATAAAGAAAACTTCCATAGATTCATCTTTTAGTTGTCTCTTTTCTATGGCATTTACGGGTCAATTGGACTCTAGTAATTTGCGGGATTCTCTTCTGAGCAAAGTCATATTCTTTCTCGGTGTAACAGTGTTCTTCAATTATTCCTTCCCTCTAACTGGATTTCATGTAGAAAAAATGTTACTTAACCAGTACTTTCTTAAAAACCTAATTTGAAATGATAAATTTTATAAGTTGATTTTATTTATAAATCAAATTTTTATTTAGTAAATTATAAAATAAGAATTAATATAATTTAAAAATTTATAAAAATTTAATAGATTTTAATTATGTTAGTTTAGAAATTCTCTTACAAATAAGAAAATTTGGATGAATTTTAGTTGATTTTATATAAATTTATTATTATACCTTAATAAAGATATAATAATCATATCATTATAAAAATATAAATATAAATTTCTCGAAATAAAATTAATTTAATTTTTTTTAGTGTATTATAAATATAAAAATTAATTTTTAAATCAATTTAAATCATAATTTTTAAAATAAATTATAAATATAAAAATTAATTTTTAATTCAATTCAATCTTATTCAATTCAATTCTAATTTTAATAATTTTAAGTTTATTAGAGGGTACACATAATAAAGACGTTAGTAGGCATGTTCGACTCATTTATACAGTATTGAGTATACATACACTTAATTGAGGTGCACATAAAAATTGCAAAAGTGAACAAAGTAAGATCAATAAAAAGTTGACAGTGTATCAGGACAGGTAGAACATCTAGATACATTATGAAGTATCACTTTCTTTCTCCATTTCTTATAGTTTAACTCTTAACTGTACATGAGGGAAGGGAGTGGAGAAATAGGTAGAATTGGCTCTATCGTGGCCCTTTCGTAGCAGAAAACGAAAGATATTGAGGAATCACCGAGTCCTTGTCCTTTCATTGTCATGTGCCATTTGAGTGTACTTACACCTTATTTTATAAAACAAAAGCAGACCAAACGAGTAGGACAGGACAAAAGGTTCCCCTGCGTCTCCCTCCCCCTCTTCTTGTTTTTTAATTTTGTTCTTTTTGGCTAAATGCAAATTGCAGAAAAATCAGTCCAATGGAGACTTCCGAGTTCCGATCATGGCTGCTGCTAAACAGAAGTTTGGTCATGTTTGAGCATGACATATTATCAAATCAGAGTGAGGCAATCTTCAACTTGGCACGCCGAAAGTTAGTAATCGTGGGGCCATTCGTTCATATTTCATATATGACTATGAGCAAGTAAAAATATAGGTAGCTTGCCCAACGCTGCACGCACATAAAGTTAGAAAAAGAATAATATAGGCAGAGATAAAGTGAATGCATAAAACATCGAAACATCTCAAACAACAACGATTACAAATTCATAAACAATATTCACTCACTAAATCAGTTACGTCGTTTGCATTATGATTACTGATCTTTGCAGATAATAGTTAATGCACGAGGTATATATGCATTTCAGCCGCAATGTGTTCACAACACCAAATTCGTTGCAGCTAGAATGCCGTCGTTTAAGGTTGTGCGAGGACTACGAGAGACATGGTACTTGGATTTTTTGTGTCCAGACTCCAGAGATTCCGCACCCAAAAGAAACAAAAGCGGAGATGGCTGAGGGGGCTCTGCTCCTGCTTTTGGTGACTGTTCCAGCACCGCGGCAGAGCCCTTGGTCTTAATTTTTTACTCAATGGGACCATATATATATATATATATATGTATATTCCAACAAATATATTGCATTTACATCAAATGATTCACATCTCCTTTTTAAATTAATTTAATATAAGAACATTTAACTGTTTTTATCATATGTCACCGTTATTTGAAGTGAGTGTAATGCACTCGCTACATGCTAGAATTTTTCATGATTTTAAGTTTATAAGGTATGTTTGAAATTATAAAAAATTAAATTAAATTAAATTAATTTGAGTTATATTAAATTAAATTAAATTAAAAATTAATTTTTATATTTAAAAATTCATTATAAAAATTATAATTTAAATTAATTTAGAAATCAAATTTTGTGTTTGAAATACAAAAGAAAAAAAATTGAATTGATTTTATTTTAAAAAATTTATATTTTTACCTTTTCTTTTAATAAATATTCTCTTTTATTTTTAAATAAATAAATAATTAAGTATAAAAAAGTAAATTTAAATAAATTTCACTTAAATTTACTCAAATTTTCTCATTTTTAATAGAATCTTAAAAATAACTTAATTAAAATTCATGAGATTTTTAAGGTTTTCTAAATCTTATCAATTCACATTTTATAATTTTTTAAATAAAAAATTTCATTTACAAATAAAATCAAATCCTAAAATTATTGATTCTAAACGCACCTATAAGGAATTTAGTATATATTTGTATTAGAGTTTATAAACTTAATTTTGGATGAATTTAATTTTATAAATTTAATTTTGATCAGAAATAAATTTAAATGAAGTGATTTTTATTTAATAAAAAATCACATTCAATTCAAAAATAATAAATAATTATTTTAAATTAAATAAATTTTTAAAATTAAAATTATATTTAATAAATCATATAAATACTAAAATAAATAAGATAATAAATGAGTAAAAGTTTATTTAATCCTTTAAAAATCAGTTTGAACGAAACAAACTTTCACTTACTTAGAAATAAATTTTTACGTAAATCAATTTCTTTCTGCATATAGAGTTCGTGTTTTATATATTTATATTATTTTGCTAAGCTCATTCTCTCTTTAATTTTTTTTAATCTTTAATCGAGACATTACTGTAAGATTAGGGCTCAGACACACAATTGTTTATGCTTCTTGTTTTATTTTTGTTTACTTTTTGATAATTTCGGGTTCAACCTTCTAGTTGCTATATCTTTTTTTTTTAATCAAAATTTGCGTGGTGGAGCCGTGGGGACCACCTCTTGAATTTCATGAACGACAAGGGCAAAGTTATCCAAGGCTTTCCGAATTCGCCAAAACTAAAGAGACGTACGATGAGGCAGTTTAGTCTTCTTATTTGTCTTCCGTGTCAAGGAAGTTCCGAATAATGGAGTTCGTACCTCTTACAGAGTAGGTGGAGGACACTCAACGAGGAGAGAGGATTGACTTACCCATTTTCCACACTTGGACCGACTTGGATGAAGAGCTTTAAGATAATAAGATCTGCAGAAAACGACCTAATCGAAGGAAGATACATGAACGGTTAAATTTTCTCGCGCAATAATAGTGAAGTTTTCTTTTTGATTTGAATAGTGGAGTGAAGTTATACCTTGTAAAAAAAAAAAACGCATCTTAATCTATAAATATAGGTGGCGCTCAAACCTTCGGAACCTATCTAACATTTTTAAAATATAATTTAAATAAAAATTTATTATTTGTTATTTTTATTTAAATTATAATTTTGAAGTTTCAAAAATTAATCTAAATATATTATAAATTTTGTTTAGTTTAGTTTTGCACCCTTGCCGGTCTTATTTTCCCCACCTAAATTAATTTGAGAAGTTTAAATGAATTTTTATTTTTTTTATTTTTTTTTTATTTTTATATTTATATTATTTTTAAAATATAATTTTAATTTTAAAAATTTATTTGATCTCAAATAATTATTTTTAATTTTTAAATTAAACGTAATTTTTTTTAAATATAAATTACTTTACTTAAATTATTTTTAACTAAAATTAAATTTATAAAATTAAAATCATTTAAAATTAAATTTAAAAATTCTAATCTAAATGCACAATTAATTCAATAAACTTTCGCTAGAAGAAATCAAATCAAGGAGCACAATATAGTCACGACCGTCTCCAAAAGAAGTTATGATAAAAATGACAGGCAAAATTGATAAAAAAAAAAAAAGAATTATCATTAGTATTTATTTACAAAAAAAAATAATTAAATTTTTTTTTAAAAAAAAACTTATCTTAAAATTATATCAAATAAAAAATTTATTTATATACGTATTATTATGGCTTCAAGTTCCATAACAAAAGTTTATTAAAAAAATTAATTTATTAAATAAAAATATTTAATAACTTAAATGCTATATTAAACTTATTAAACTTATTCAATATAAAACATTTCATTGCATACCCTTTTCAAAAACTGACATTGATTGCTTTATTGCAACCTACAGGCGGCTCTTTCTAAACCCAGACTCTCAATGATACAACAAAGAATGCAAATTATTAATAACTTTAATAATATTTAATTCATCCCTAAAAATTAAGTAATCAAATGAAGAACACTAAATTTAAAAAAACTAAATTAAAACAAATTATATCCTTTGAACAAATAATATTTAAAAAAAAAGTAATTAAATTAAATTATTTAAAATTTTTCAAAAATTTGATTAAAATATATTTATAATTTTGATTAACAAAAAAAATTTATCTAAGTTGGAACTTACTCAAAATGCCTACATATCTCCACATTGAAGAAAATTAAAACATGTAGTTCATTTAGAAAATAATTATGGGTTGGTGGATTTTATCAAATTTAATGATAAAAATATTTATTAATTGATTAATCAAATTATTGATTTATCAAAATAAAGAATCAAAGTCTCCATAATTCATCTATAAAAAAAATTGTTAGTTGATAGAATTTTAAATTAAATTTAATAATAAAAAGATTTATTAATTGATTAATTAAATTATTGATTTATTAAAAAAAGTGTTTTATTATCAACATTTTTTTCAAAGTCAAATAAATTATCACAACTACCAACGAGTATTGATCCAAGTGTAAGGGGCTCAATTCCCTTAAGAATCAATTTAGGTGATAGAGGTTTTATTTTGCATGAAGCAAATATTTTTAGGAAAGGTTTCTTGTTTTAGAGCCTGATAGCACCCTGGAAGATTAATAAATAACTCAAATCATGACAGAGATAACTAAATCAATTTGAAATTATATTATAAGCTATCAAGTAAGATATCAAGGTAAAATATTAAATATAACAAAATAAATAAAACACCAAGACAAAACAAAATATATATCACATTACGATTAAATTTTATTTTAAGAACAAAGAACGTTCTTTAATTGTTATGGTAATATTAATCATAATAAAATTATTTTTTAAGTTAAACAAACTATCACAACAAAAATGATTCATATTATTTTTGATAAAAATTAATTAAATATTGAGAGAAAAAAATTATGATTTTAACTATTAAATAAAATTATTGAATCAGTGAATTATTTAAATTTAGATTTCACATTAATTTCATAAAATGAAAAACAGAAAGAGATAATATAATAAGTATCAAAAGAAAGAAAGAAAGTAAACACATTAATACTATGAACCAAAATGTAAAGCAAGTCAAATATAAAATAAATCAGCATCAATAGCCACATTAAAATTTTAACATGGAAAAATAGAACCCAGGTATCTTTGCAAACCCATTAGCTTTTAGCACTTTAATCCTAAAATGAAAGAAGAGGTACTTATTTTTAACAATACAAACTATATTATTGGTTTGGGCGTGACTTTTAGGTGCTATGTGTGAGAGGGCGCGGTTGTCAGCGGGGATAAAAAGGAGAGACGGTGATGCAAGTGGTGTATGCGTGTATGTATTGATGAGTGCTTCGTGGGGCAAGTGGTAAATTGCTGAATTGATACCGGACGTGATACCAATTATACGAACATGAGTGCCAGTGTTGCCATGAGGAAGTGTCTGATTAGTCACAGTAAGTGCGAAGCGTGCGTGTGTGCTAGTATATGCAAAAAGTTCGAAGAATTTACCATACTCTTAATTGTGGAAGCCAAAAAATTTTTGGTTAGTAGTATTATTTTTTTCTTTTCTCTCCCTCTCAAATATAAATAGAACTCTTTCTTTAGTGAAAGATGCAAATTCTTATCTTAATTTCAAAATTAACATTTTATCCTTTATTTCTTTTCATGATGTAGTATATCTTGTCCCTGATTATTTGATCATTTACATTTAATATTTTATTACTATTATTATCAGAATTAACACTAATTTAATAAATGATAAGTTTTTAATTCTTTAAATTAATTATTATTAAAAAATCGAACAAAATAAGATGTTTATTCAGATAAATAATTACACTTAAGTTCATCATTTAATAAATTTACACTCTGTCCTGCAAATATTTTCATTTAATAATTTATACTCTGTTTGTCCTGTCAATTGATGTCTGCTTTCCCGGACGTACATATTACTATTTGTAGAATTAAAGAAACTCGTTTGACATTACTACGAATAATTATTAGAGAAATAAGATAAATAATAAAAAAATATTTTGAATTATATAAATTTATGAAATAAAATTATTATTATAATGATGCTTAAATTTAAGAGTAAACGTTTTTTTATTATTTAAATATATAAATGTTATTTTTTATTTTTTAAAAAAATTAATATCATTTTAATTTTTAAATTTAAAAAATAATATTATTTTAATCTTTTCAAAAAATTAATCTTAATTTAATTCTTAATAATTAAAAAATATCATTTATTTAATTGTTAAATTATAAAAAATTATCTTTAATTTAATATTTTAATCATCAAAATTTATTAATTTAATTTTTGTTTATATACAATAAAAAAAATTTAATGCCACTGTTATATTAAGAACCAAATTAAGAACGTAATATTTTAATAGATTAAAATTATAATATTTATATTTTCAAGAATAAGAAAAAGATTTATTCTAAATTTAAAAATAAATTTATATTTATGATATTGTTCATATAATTTTACGCAACCCCAAACCATAAAAACAAAAACGGACGAAGAGATAGAAAAAGCAAAGCCGTACCCACGATGACAAGTGGGATTCCACTCACATACATGCACCTAGGGACTCCCAATAAAGACCGCTAGATGCCCTGAGAAGGGAAAGATAGAAGAGAAGAATTCATCAACAATAATACTGTAGTAGCACTCCTCTGTCTTCAATCTCCCTCTCCTTTCCTGGCTCTGTGCCATTAGCCACCATGATGTTTCCCCCAGGAGAACTACCTTCCCCATCCTCAATCTTCTCCGCTTATGCCTCCATGACTGCCTCTGTTATGCTTCTGCGTTCAATGGCCAACGAGCTCATACCTCAGCCAATTCGTGGCTACCTTTTCAATGCCTTCCGCTACTTCGTCAAGCCTCGTTCCACCACTCTCACCCTCATCATCGAAGAGTCCAGCGGCATATCCCGCAACCAAGTCTATGATGCTGCAGAGGCTTACTTGTCCACCATAGTCAGCCCCGAAAATGAAACGCTCAAGATCAGCAAGAGTCCAAAGGAGAAGAAATTGACCATTCGGCTAGAGAAGGGTGAAAGGCTACTGGACTGCTATGAAGGGGTTGTGCTCAAATGGAAATTCGTCTGCTCAGAATCAGAGAAGAACAATCCCAACGATCATAATAATATCTCTATAAGGTCGGAAAGGCGATATTTTGAGCTGAGCTTCCACAAGAAGCACAAGGAAATGATCATAGACTCTTATCTGCCCTTCATTCTTGAGAAAGCCAAGGAGATGAAAGATGAGGAACGGGTCCTGAAGATGCATACTCTGAATACTTCCTACTGTTACAGTTCGGTCAAGTGGGATTCCATCAATCTCGAGCACCCGTCCACTTTTGAGACACTGGCTATGGAGTCAGAGCTGAAGAATGCCGTCATAGAGGATTTAAATAGGTTCGTGAAGAGGAGGGACTTCTACAAGAAAGTTGGGAGGGCATGGAAACGCGGGTACTTGCTGTATGGCCCTCCGGGTACTGGCAAATCCAGCTTGATCGCGGCCATGGCTAATTACTTGAAGTTTGACATCTATGACCTGCAACTTGCCAACATAGTAAGGGATTCGGACCTGAGAAAGCTGCTGCTGGCGACTGCAAATAGGTCCATTCTGGTGATCGAAGACATAGATTGCAGCGTGGATCTGCCAGAGCGTCGGCATGGTGATGGGCGTAAGCAAGCTGACGTACAGGTTGGTAAATACTTATCATACCCTCCTCCATAAGTTAATTTTTGTTAGACACAAATTAAGTGCCTTGTGTTTACCCTCAATTCACTAGTATAGTTTAGCTGCTAATGGCACATAATCTGTTCATGATATCATACTGCAAGAATCTTGGCCTAAAATGGTTGTTTTCCGACATCCCAAGCCAATCACATGGGTTCTGATTTAAGTATGCAAGATACTGTAGCCTTGCTCGTCCTTTTAGCTGCTAATGGCACATAATCTGTTCATGATATCATACTGCCAAGAATTCTTGGCCTAAAATGGTTGTTTTCCGACATCCCAAGCCAATGACATGGGTTCTGATTTAAGTATGCAAGATACTGTAGCCTTGCTCGTCCTTTTAGCTGCTAGTGGCACATAATCTGTTCGTGATATCATACTGCCAAGAATTCTTGGCCTAAAATAGTTGTTTTCCGACATCCCAAGCCAATCACATGGGTTCTGATTTAAGTATGCAAGATACTGTAGCCTTGCTCGTCCTTTTCTCTTAGTACTTGACACGTTCGCAACTTTACCATGTATGTGTCTTTAGAGTCATTTTCTCTTTTGTGACGAGACCTTTTCCCCCTTTCTCTTGCAAGTGGCACCGTGAAGTTTTTTAAAGCGCACCTTGAATTGGTACATGGGGACGCTGAACTATTGTCCGGTACATACAATTGGTTAAAAAATTCGGTTTTGGTAGTAATTTAATAGTTATTAGAAAAAATTATAGTTAAAAATATTGTCAAAAGCTCTTACCATATCTATCGTCCAGCAATAGGCATCAAACCGCCAATTCCATTGAACAAAAAAAAGCATCCTTTCGCTATCAATCCACGTTATTCTGTTCGGGCGCTCCATTGTACTTTTCCTCTTTTTTGTTGTTTTCTGTTTGATAATTCGCGAGGTGAAAGAGTACGTCCTGTTCAAGGGTCGCTGTTATAATGTTATTGGATGGTGGATGCGACATTATGATGATCCTCCGTGTAAAGCCACTATTATGATGAACATCAGAAAATAACGTACTCCACGTATAAAGAAAAGAGTAATTTTAGTCGCACATCCATTAATTTTTCTTTGTCCCTCTTGCACTATTTTTTTATTTAATGAATTGATTTAAAATTGTTCGAGAATCATCAATATTTTTTTATATTTTTATATATACAATTTAATTTAATAGTTTCCTACACACACAAAAACACCCATTTATAAGTTCAATATTATTCTTGCAATAAGTTAATAACATCACAATCGATATTTGATTTTGAATGCTAAATTCGGTCATATCTAAGAAATCAAAATGCATGTGGGATATGTGGAATTTGGTTTCGAGTTCAACACTTTGTGAGTATTTGCAAAATGTCACCTGATCTGGCTCATAGGCTCACGAGGTATTTGATGGATGGTTGCAGTTGACTTTGTCTGGATTACTTAACTTCATAGATGGGTTATGGTCAAGTTGTGGAGACGAGAGAATCATCATATTCACCACCAACCACAAGGAAAGGCTAGACCCTGCTCTGCTGCGTCCCGGAAGGATGGACATGCACATTCACATGTCCTATTGCTCCTACGAAGGGTTCAAGATTTTGGCCTCAAATTACTTGGAAATCTCCTCCGACCACCACCTCCTTGGGGAGATTGAAGGGCTGATAGAGGACACACAGATAACCCCAGCGCAGGTGGCAGAGGAACTGATGAAGAGCGAAGATACTGAGGCTGTACTTGAAGAATTCGTGAAGCTACTTAAGCGGAAGAAGGTGGAAGGTGATGTATGCGAGAATAGTTCAGATAAAGCAGAACTTCGGCAATCTAAAAGGCGCAAGGTTGGTTGCAAGCAAAAAAGAGCTGTGGGGACCAGCAAGAGAAATGTTGCTGGTGCCCAAAGAAGGACAAGAAGACTTGGAAGAGGATGTAGTTTGTAATCACCTGATCAATGATGGAATGCTAAAATAAGTTTGCTGGAGCTGCTAATTGTATCCAAAAAATAAAAACTGCCGATCTAGGCTTCTGGGTTTTGGTAGTTGTAATCTATTGCTAAGATGCAGCATTTCCTTCCCAACATATGCTTGAACTTTCTTTGATGTATATGAGGAGAGGAAAAGACTGAGGCAGTGTGTGTTTGTCAATATCACTTGGTGGACAAAATATGTATATGATATAATGTTTGTAGTAGCAATGGCCAGTGGCCAGTGGCCAGTGGCCAGGATAAACGAAAAGGATTATGCCGGACATTCAAACAGAAGGTTCCTTTGAAATACCCCATGCAAGGAAAAGGCTTGAAATTTTAAATAAACCAGTGCAGTGGGTAAGTACGTTTTGGCATTAATCCATTACCATTTCTGAGGAAGTAGGGTAAACCTTTGTAGAGATGAGAATTCAATTACCATTTTGGCATTAATCCATTACCATTCCTGAACCCATACCTCCAAGCAAGTTCCAACCCCTTCAAAACGTTCCATAATTCAGCTTTAAAAGAAAAACAAATGCCAATATTCCTGTATTGCCTGTGATCCAGGTGCCATTTGCACCTTGGAACAAAGCCAACACAGCCTGTCATTTTTTTTTTTTTCATTTTTACACTATTGATACCAAAGTTTGAACATATGTCCACGTATAAATTATTTAAATTTCCTACCACTAGCAGAACTCCTAGCTGCTTCTTACCAGGGAACTTATGTTCATACTTAACCTGTAAAAGTTGGGCAGACAAATTCAATGCAAATCGTCACGTCAATTAGCTTAAATTTGAGCTTGACCAAAAAAAGTTGAAGCAGAACAAGTAGCACCTATATACAAATAAAATTTATTTTGTGTCAAAATATTTTGTCTATGTCTAAATACAATGAGTCTCATTAATTATAATTTTTTTTAATCTCTAAACTTAGATTCAAGTCAGTTATGGTAATATTTGATTATTCTTCCCCAACATAAATACATATACAAGAAATTTTCCCAATGCTATTTCGAACTCTCAATATCTGACAAAGACGACTTTGGTTGGGCTAGCTGTCTTCTTTTTCAAGTGAAGCTATAGCACGGAAGGAGCTAGGCATTTACCACTCCGAAAAATATGCGAGCAAGAATAATTTTTCGAAGGTTTCTCTGATCGTTCCAAGAAACCTACGGGGCTACGCTCTTTGTAATGTTTATACTACTGTTGTCATGTTGGACCGCACCCACCATAAATTCAATACTCAATTGATTATTATTCAACCATATAATTAACTGTGCTCGACGACCAAAAAAAAATGTGCTTTGTGTACTTTTTTTAAGATTTGTTACAGAACTCACCCATCTTATTATTTAATTTAAACTATTCAAACATTAATTATTGATATGAGTTGGTGTAACTAGTGAAATAATATCTTCAAAGAACTTAATTCTTGTACAGGCTTACTAGTAAAGAATGGCCATATTCTAAAGTTGAGTTTTCATATTTTTGATAAGTCTCTTTCTTTCTTAAGTCTAACTATTTTTACTAATATTAATGGTGTAACTTTTGATTCCTATGTAATTTCTTAATTGTTTGTTTTTGAGTCTTTGACCCGATTTATTTACCAAAAAAATCATATAATTAAATTTATATTGGATGGGAAAAAATCATTTAAAATCAATTAAATTGATTAACTATTAATTAAAATAAAAATTATGATAAATTTTCATATTTTACATTTCATTAATTTTTTTTTTATAAATTTTAGGTTTGAAAGATTAATATATGCACATTGCTACCTTTATAAGCAAAAAAAAATGTAGATACACAGATATAAAATAGTTTTCTTACATTGTACTATTAAATATGTATAGCATTAATTATTTGAGCTACTGTTATTTTTCATTATAAGAGATAATAAATAATAAATAATTAATGTAATACATAATAAATAATATAATATAAAAATATTATTTAACAATAAATGTACCTAAGAATCTTTCTTATAAGCTAGGAGAAAATATATCCTCAACTTTCTTTCTTGACGTCCATAAAAGTTCAATTCATTTTTTGATTTTTTATTTCGAGGATAGCTTCATTATCCCTTTTATTTTTTTCGATACAATGAGAATTGTTCAAATGTCTAATTTTTTCTTAATTAAAAACTAAAACGAGTTTCCTAGCTATTGACAACAAGAAAAAATAAATCAAAGAAATAAAAAGTGTGTAGTTATAAAGAATTATATCTGTACTTATTTTTCTAAACTTAAATACTAATATTTGAATTAAACATGCAATTCGGTTCCTAAAATAAGTAAGATAAACAAAATTAAACACCTAATATTTTAAAATATGTTTTGAGAAGCATAATTATAAGATTGCTTAAAATTGTATTGACAAATATATTAGCATTTAAAATTTTTACACTAATAATAGATCAAAACTAAACTAAAAAAGAAAACAAAAAAAATTCCAATCTATATAAAAAGTACCATGACATTCAATCCAATTATTTATTTTTTTAATATAAAAAAATTGGGTAAATTATTAGCAGAATTCCATCCAATCTATTTTTGTAGAGTTTAATTTTCACCTATTATTAATGTAAAAAATTTTATATTGTCATTTAATTATAAATTATTAAATTATTTAAAAAGTTAAATTAATATAATAATTATTTTAAAAGTTAAATAATTTATAGAATATGATTGAATTGGATAATATTATAAAAATTAAAATTAAATTCTCTTAATTTTTTTGTTAGTAGCTAGTATTTATATTTTTAAATCAAAATTTTTTAGCAAATTAATAATATATTTTCTCTCTTTCGTTAGAAAACATGAATATATATAGGGAAGGTGAAACCTTACATGACATTAAATAAATCAGATCTTTACCTTGGCCGGAAATCAAATCGCAGAAATTAAATATTTACCTCGTATGGCATTTCAGAAATCAAATATTTACCTTATATTTAAGCCGTAAGTTGCAAGAATAATTTTTTTTAGTTAACTTAAGCTGCAAGAATTTGATATCAGGACCAAAAAATTAAAAAAAAGAAGTTTGAGTTTAAGAGAAAATCTGCCATTTGTCAAAACTCAAAAGAAGAAAATGGGGATGGCGTAAACCGCACGAAATTGAAACCTCTATAAAACAAGATTGGGTTTAGCAGCAGAACTCAACTCCTGTGTCTCCGCTCCGCTGCGACCTGCTTTCCTCTGAGATTTCAGAATCCTGAGTTTACCATGAAACCGTACGTGGAGAATCTTGCTTCCTCTTTTACAAGCTTTCGATCGGCATCATCATGGTTCGAGGTGTACGCTGCCTTCTCCACATTCATGATGCTGCTGAGAACGGCGATCAACGACCTCGTACCCGACCAGGTTCGATCCTTCATCGACTCAAAGGTAAAGGCTTTCTTCTCCTATTGCGAGTCAAGCAACCAGGTCTCTCTTCAGATTGATCGCTTTTGGGAGGATGGAAACCGCAACGAACTCTACCACGCGGCGCACGACTACCTTCCCACCAGGATAACCCGAACCTACAAAGCGCTCAAAGTGGCCAAACTAGAAAGCAAAAAAAACGTTCTGTTCGCCGTGGATGGAAGCAAAGAGGTCGTGGACGAATTCGAAGGCACCAAGTTCACATGGACCCATGTCGAGGATTCCGAAAAGAACTCTCCCGGCAAGGAGGAGAACTCGTTTATCCTACGCTTTGACGAGAAGCATAGAGGGACAGTGCTGGATAGCTATATACCACATGTGCTGAGAACGTACGAGACCATGAAAGCAGAGCAGAAGATTATTAAGATTTTTTCCAGGAATTGTGGCTATTGGGCCGAGTCTGAGTTATCGCATCCTGCCACATTCGACACACTTGCCTTGGATCCTGAGTTAAAGCATGCCATCATCGATGATTTGCAACGGTTCCTGAGGAGGAAGGAGCTCTACAAGAAAGTGGGTAAACCATGGAAACGCGGTTACCTCTTGTATGGCCCTCCTGGAACTGGGAAATCGAGCCTCATTGCAGCTATGGCCAACCACTTGAGATTCGATGTGTATGATTTGGAGCTCTCCTCTGTTTATTCAAACTCAGGTCTCATGCGAGCGATGAGGGACACATGCAACTGTTCCATCATTGTGATTGAAGACATAGACTGCAACAGAGAGGTGCTTACTCGAGCACCCGCCTGCAGAAATCCAGAGTCATATACGGACTCGGAATGTGATGAGGATGCCAAGGTTTGTTTTTCTATTGTAATTACTGTAAATTTTTTGTTCAGAAGAAAATTTTGTTAATTTAATCTTCGTTGACATTCATATGATTTCAATTTATTTCAAAATTACAGGGTGAGGGTGAGAGGTTTACTCTGTCGGGTCTGCTTAACTACATGGACGGTTTGTGGTCAAGCTGCGGAGAGGAGCGAATTATAATCTTCACAACGAACCACAGAGAAAAATTAGACCCAGCGTTACTGCGTCCGGGTCGAATGGACATGCACATTAACTTGTCCTTCCTTAAGGCCAAGGCATTCAGAATCTTAGCCTCCAATTATCTGGACATTCGGGATCATCATCCACGCTTCGAACAAATCGAGGAGTTATTGGAGAAAACAAATGTCACACCTGCCGTAGTGGCAGAGCAGTTGATGAGAAGTGAGGATCCTAATGTTGCTCTGGATGAACTGGTTAAATTCCTCGAAGAGAAGGACCAGGAGACCCAAGCAAAAAAAAGCTAGCTGAAAATTAGAAATTTTGTGATGCAGAAAGCCGGAGTAATCGACAAGTTAACATAATTTATGGGGAAATTTGATTGTGGGACTTGCTTTCAGTTCAAATTTTAGTACTTAGAACATCTTTATTCCATGAACGATTTTCCCCAATTTATAAGAATCTTTTTGATTTAAGAGTGCTAAGCAAAGCCTATAATTTCAACTTGCACGGCCACCAGGACTAGTAGAATCAAAATTACTATATGCTTTTGCAAGTTGTCTTCAAAAGTGCTATAATTGATTGGGACTGTGTCAGATTGCTTGGATTGGCTATATCTTTTGGAAAAAAGGGTGCTATTTTGAAAATAGACAAAAGGCAGAACACGTTTGGATTATTTTTTTCTCTGTAAAAATAAATTAGAAACACTCAAGAAGTAAAAATTTCCGGCTTCTAGTTACCAAAAGAAATTATTGCTTTGGAACACAGAACAAAAGTTGTTGACTTGTTCATAATGTGAAAGGGGAGTAATTATGCAAGCTGGCATGGAGGAAACTTTAATAGATTCATGATCCTAAGAAGATTGGGCTTTGAAATTGTATGACAAAAGATATGAAATTTGGAAAGAAATCACCATGGCTAAAGTGCCAAGTTTCGGTTTTGCTAGTAAATGATGTTAAATTGGAGCCAGTTTATCCCTAGTTTTAGACTTTATCTTGGATGACTTTGAAGCTCAAATAGCACTAACTTCAATCTTTTTAAGATAAAATGTATGCTATTTTATATTAAATATTTTTTTACAAAACTTGTTCTCAATCACCTTTAACCAATCACTTTTATTGATGAATAGGGTATGAAAGAGTTTCAAATGTAATTATGACACGTGAGATTCTTAAAACTTTTGTAAATTTTTTTTTTGTGATGTTTAGCATTTTTGAAAATGTAATGACATTGATGGTTGTATCATTTATGAAATCACCTATTTTTATTATTCTATCTTATTTTTAAGCACACTATTTTTATTATTCTATCTTTTTATTATTTTTTTAAACAATAAAATAAGAGAAACACAAGTTTTAATATATTTTTTATTTTTTTCTTAAATAAGATGTGTAATGAATGATGTGAATAAAGTGGTGATAGCAAATATTTTAAAAAACAACATTATATTGTAAAATTAAGTAAAAGAAACCGAGTGTAAATTGCATTAATAACCTCATAAATGACTAATAAGAAAATAATTTAAAATAATTTAATTTTTTTGGCAGTAGAAAAAGAGACTACAGAGTTAAGAGGAGTATAGGTTCCAAACTACCCTTATAGAAGAAGATCCTAAGGTAGAGTCATTCATAAAATAAATAAATAAATAAATAAATAAAAAGCTAAGAAGCATCTTTTTTTTTGGGTCATAAAGCTAAGAAGCCTGGCCTTGGGCCGAACAGCTCCGGCAGACACAGGTCCAAAGCCTTTTGGCTCAACAGCAACTCTCCATCTATAAATGCACTAAAGGGGTATTAATAGTGTATAGCAACTCAAATCAGGACAAAAAAAAGTTTAAAAGCACCATTCACCTACTATTTTTTTAAAATTATAGAGCACTGGTGTGTTTATTGTCAATCTTATTTAAGTATATTTTATTTAATTTTTCTAACATATCCTTCTTCATTCTTAGTCAAACTAATTATTATTGTTTAAATTCTTTATTTAATTACTCAAAAATAATTAAATAAACTGCAAACTCAAATAAATTTTATTTGTAATGTCCAAAAAGTTATTATTTGAGAGAGAACTTCATCCATTTACTATTTAAAAATTAAAATACTAAACTTCATAAATGGGCTCTGATCTAGTTGTGGCTGGACGATTTATTTTATTATTTAAATAATAAAAATAAAAATTTTAAAACTGTAAATATTTACATAATTATTTATGTTTGGTACTATTATACAGCAAGTGACGACTTGTGATATTTTCTTGGTATAACTATAAAGTGCGTAGTAAGAATGTGTCTTTTCTTTTTTATTTTTGCTAAAATATTTTCAACTGTTTCTTCATGGGCTTGTAGTGCATGAAAAATCTTGCGTCTCTAGATTAATTTATTTTATTTTTTAAAATATTTTTAAATATAAAATGATTTAATTTGAACAAAATTTGATTAATTTTTTTTACTGTAAAATAATAAAAAAATTGATTCAGATTATTTTACACTAAAAAGTTTTGCAATCAAAAGTTCTTCTTAAAGCAAATACTGGCAAATACACACACATTTGATAATGCAAACAATGTATTTTAAAACATGAGTATTGTTTATATATATATATATATATATATATATATATATATATATATAGATATATATATTTGATTTTTTAAATTGTTCGCATCCAATCAGTTATGGTTATCTTTTTTCTCTCTTTTTTTATTTTTGTTTCAACACCATTAATTAGTCTACATAAGGAATATCACAGAAACGTGAGTTTATTTTGTGTAACATTTTCCTTAAATTATTTGCATTATTTTTTATATCAAATAATCGATGACCATAACTTAGTTAAATATACCATTTTTATTAAAATATTAACCAATCACATCACCAATATCGTAACACCAAATGAACTATTTAGCAAAATTCTGTTAACTGTATTAAGCTGGAAATTTTGAATTTAGAAAAGAAGAGAACCGAATTCTTAATACTCGTGTCAACTGCTTGGAGAAGAAGCAACCCGCTAGCGCATTCGGCACTGATGGGGATGGAGAAAGGAAAAGGGTGCACCTGTTTCTTCTATTGTTATTGTTATTGTGTGTGTACAAATATATACGATGGGACCGTAGCCCCAGGCAGGCACGCACGCTATAGTGTTTCACTTTCTAGCTACTGCCCAGTGGTTACGCCATGTTTACCCTGAAGGATATGCCGACAGCAGCATCAACGTTGTTCTCTGCCTATGCTTCATTCGCTGCCACAGCCATGTTGATCCGTTCTATGGCCAACGACCTCATACCCCACCCTCTTCAATCCTCTCTCCACTCTCTCTTCCACTACCTCTTCACCCCTCTCTCCTCCAACCTTACTCTCATCATTGAGGAGGACTCTGGCTTGACCCGCAACCAAGTCTATGACGCCGCCGAGCTCTACCTCCGCACCAAGATCAGCCCCTCCACCGACCGCCTGCGTGTCAGCAAAACCCAGCGCCAGAAGAACCTCACCGTTACCATCGAAAAGGGTGAAGAGATCATCGACCGCTTCGACTCCATTCCCCTCAGATGGCGGTTCGTCTGCATTGAGCCCCAAAACCAAAGTTCGCGTCACACCGAGAAGCGCTATTTCGAGCTCACCTTCCACAAGAAGTTCAAAGACAGGGTCTTGGGTTCCTACTTGCCTCATGTTCTGGACAGAGCCAATGAAATCAGGAACCACGAAAGGGTCTCGAAGCTCTACAATCGGCTTTGCCCCTACGATTCCGCGGACGGATGGGGTTCGATCAATCTGGAGCATCCGGCGACGTTCGACACCTTGGCCATGGATCCCCAGCTGAAGAAAGCGATCATTGCAGATTTGGATCGGTTTGTGCGGAGGAAAGAGTTCTACAAGAAGGTCGGCAAGGCATGGAAAAGGGGTTATTTGTTGTACGGTCCACCTGGTACGGGCAAATCCACTTTGATTGCCGCCATGGCCAATTACCTCAAGTTCGATATATATGACCTGGAGCTTACCAGTATATTCTCCAATGCCGAGCTGAGGAGGGTGTTGCTGTCCACCACAAACAGATCCATTCTGGTGATTGAGGATATAGATTGTAGCGTGGAGATGAAAGATCGACACAGTGCGGATCAATATGAGTATCAGCTTGACCAACCTCCTAACCCCAAGGTCAGTACTTACTATCTTTATTTGAAAAATGAATAATAAAAGTAGAATCTTTCTTGGAAATGAACTTTGTTACTAATTCATCATTCAAAATTGATAAATTTGTTGGACTAAAGTGGGTTCTGGATTGCTTCTTTTTTTTTTTTTTTCTCTTTTAACTTTTGTTTCGTACTGCTACAGTTGACTTTATTCGGGTTTATTGAACTTCATTGATGGGTTGTGGTCAAGCTGTGGGGACGAGAGAATCATAGTGTTCACCACGAACCATAAAGACAGGCTTGACCCAGCTTTACTCCGTCCCGGCAGAATGGATGTGCACATCAACATGTCCTACTGTTCTGGTCAGGGGTTCAAGCTGTTGGCCTCCAATTACCTTGGCCTTCATGAGACTTGTCAGAATCCCCTCTACCAGGAAGTTCATGGCCTCATAGAGACCACACAGGCTACCCCTGCTGAGGTTGCAGAGGAACTAATGAAGAGTGATGATGCCAATGTTGCCCTGAAAGGACTTGCTGGTTTCCTTAAATGTAAGAGGATTGAAGGAAACCAACCAAGTGAAGGATGAAGAGGTTGATAACCATGAAGATCAAGAAGCAAAAAAGTTAAAAGCTAACGATAATGTGAGTCGAATTGCAAAAAAGATTAGAAGAGTTGTCAGAAGAGGACGTAGAAGAAGTGTCGCAAAAACGAAGAAGCCCTGTGTGTACTAACAAACAGGTTACCCCTGTGTGTATGTGAAAATGTGCTATAGGATTTGTACGTAAATAATCCCTATAACTTTTTTCTTTCTAATTTATGAAAACTATTATTGGCAAGAATTTGTATTTCTATTTTTCTTTCTAAGTAAAAAAGTTAGAATTTTTATTTTTGGAATTTTCTGTCTCCTTTTACTTTCAACGCTGATGCAGAGATACTGTAAGCCGTCTGTTTCTGTCTCGTAATTTTGATGGTTTACCAGTATGTTCAATTCTTATTCAGTTTTGTTTCTGATATCACTTGCGAATTTCATATCTACACAAAAACTAGGAGGAAAAGTCAGAATTTTTGTGTTTCAAAATCATTAAAAATTGCTCAACAGATGGAGTGCCTTTCTGATTGATCATTCATCAATGGAGTGTAGCTGCTCTCTTGGGGACGTTGCATCAGGTTGATTGAAGATCCAGTCCTAACATGCACCGCCAATTAATTGACTTCTTCACTGTTCTTTTTTCATCTTCTTTTTACTTGAACAGCCTCCAACAGAGAAGAATTGAAGCATTATATATATATAAGTAGGAATAAAAATAAATCGTTCATCTGACACTTTCCCACCTGGTGGAGTAGCGGTGGCTTTATTCAATCAGACAAGAGTCCCATTTTGAGAGAATCCAGAGATTAGCTAAAAGATGGAAGCTCCCACTGATCTCTGTTCCTCAGAAAAGCAGATGGAAACTGTCTTATAAAAGATCTTGATCCTTTGCAACAAGTTCTAGGGTTCTATTGTGTGGGTGGGATCACTGACTGGAGTGGACTCTGGCTATTTTTGCTTTTTTTAAAACAAATTGAAAATAAATCGGGGCTCCAATAAGAAATTTGGGCCGAAAATGGCGAGTTGAGCTATGGCTTACATTAGCTTCTAATGGGCTCGGCTGGCCCATCTTCACGCCTCCACTGCCCCTTTTCCCTGTCTTCCTCCTTCCTTGACGACGCAGACAGCTCCAGGTTCCATTAACGCATAGTAGCAGAGCTTCCGTCTCTGTCTCCCTCAATTTAGGCACAAATTTCTCGCATCCCAAGTCTAACAAAGGACGCCTACGCCCAGATCTTACGTTGCCGGGAACATTCAATTGCGTCTTGATCATTACGTGGTTTCAATTTTCTTGTAGAGAGATGGATCCAAACACAGTGAAGACGACTCTGTCTATCTGGTGTTTGGAAATGTAATGGCCGCCGCTGCTCGTGATTATCAGAAGGTACCCTCTTCAACCTTTCTTTGTCTTGTACGCCACGTCTCAAATTCTTCACAAAAGCAATTTTCTTTGTAAACTTTCTGTACGATGTGCTTGTGAATCTTGACGATTGAAAAAACCCTAATGGTATGTGAATGGGATTTCTTTCTTGGCTAGGGTTATGAGTGTAACACTAACACCCATGCGTCTTAATTTCTGAGTTCATTGTGTTTCTCCCTGAAGAATTAAGCAATTCATAGCAAAAATTGCTTGAGAAGGAATGTATGTAAGAGGCTGAGTAAAAAATTAGTGTTCAATTAATCACTCAATTTGCTCAGGTGGATTCCTTTATTTTATATTTTTAAGTATTTTATTGATTTGTTCGTTTAGAGTTTAGCCCTTCCAAGCAGAAATCATTGCCCAAAATTGAACAATTGATATATGCTTTTCAATTCATTTGGTGGTGCCTTTCATTATGACTTAACAATGCCCTTTGCTCTGTAGCTGCGAATTATACGTCTCTCGAGTTGCGCGATCCTCCTCTTCTTGATGAACATGCCATTATATATCTTATCATCTTAACCTCTACTACATAATAATTACTCTGGCTCAAAGATCCTCTGCTTCCTTTTCAACTCGAGCGGTTGTTGGTTTCACCAACGTGGCGCATGTACCAACCCAGAAGATTTTCTGTCTGCCATCTTGCCTTAAATATTGGACGAGGGCCACGTTGTCACTGTCGCTAATACTATTCTCATTCTCACTATGATGGATATAATTGCTGCCCATACTCAGGAAAAATGCTTTTTTAACGATTGAATAGTATGTTAGCTTTTGTTATTAACTTTTTTTTTCGGTGGATTGTGATTAACTATTTGCCGTAAACTTGCACGATTTGATAGCTGTTTACTGAGGTGAATGACAGTAATGTCCTTGATATTATAGGACATAGATAAAGGTGACTATTATTTATTTATTTATTTATGCATTCTTAAAATTTGATTGTACTGTTCTTTTTACATTTTAGTACTTGAATCTAGCTATCACCAGCATATGTTTTAGTTTGGTGCAAAACCAAAATCAAATTGGTGCTCCCAAAGCACTGTCTGAATCAGAAGTTTTAAGCCATAATTTGGATATATCACTATAGATGTTTCTATGGACTTCTCCCTATTATTTTTCTTTTTCTCCTTTTCTTATAAACTCTTCTTAATATAGCACTATTTTTATGGACTATGGGGCATACCGAAGATGATCAACAACAGAATAAGTTTCAAAGATAGTTTTGGAAGTACTAACTTTTAAGGTACTTCTATGTATTCTTGAAAGTCATTCGTGCTATATTTTTAACTAATTCCTGAATTTTTGTCACTATTTACTCACTATTTTAGCTAAAATTATCTATGGACAATATTGTAATAACTGTTATGGATAATCCCGGTGCCCAGCAGCTGCATATTGATGTAAAGTGACCCATGCTACGGTCCCTGCAGGAATTGCTTGCTCAAGAGAAGGCACAGGCATCAAGTTCTGTGAACCAGGAGGTTGACCTTGATGAGTTAATGGATGTATGCTCAGTAAACTTTTCACCCTCATCATATATGTAGATGTGTATAGTCACTCATTTTTATTTGAATGGTCTATGCAATGTTGATGTCAGGATCCTGAATTGGAAAAATTGCATGCAGATAGGATTGCAGCTCTTAAGGTGACAATTTTCATGCTCCATATGTAACGGAATGCATAATAATATTCAGATTTCCATTATCCCTCTAGTTATTTATAAAGTACCTTACTACTTGTGACCAAATTTGCATTTAATAGAAAGAAGCAGAGAAACTGGAGGCAAGGAAGAAGAAAGGTCATGGAGAATACAGGCAGATAAGTGAGGGGGATTTCTCAGGTGAAGTAACTGAAGTGAAAAAGTGATTTGCCACTTCTATCATAAGGAGTTCTATCGATGCAAGTATGTTTTCGACTTTAATATTGTCCTATGACTTTAACAACTCTTCTCTCTATATCTTTCTCTCTGACATGCACACAATTTCATGTGGCTGTTGTTTTTGCATTAATGAATGTTTACAGGATGATGGATAAGCATATGAAGTCCCTTGCACCGAAGCATATTGATACGAATTTCATCAAGATCGATGCAGAGGTCAGCATGAACTGTTCTATAACCCTACAATAGAGATGATATACTGTCTGCTCAGGTTGGGCCAATGTAACTGTACCATTGGACATGTTTATTTATCTCAACTGTTTGTCTTAGTAAAGAAATTAAGTTCACTTTTGAATTGACAATGAAATGCAGAATGCGCCATTCTCTGTGGCAAAACTGGCGGTCAAGACTTTGCCGTGTGTCATACTGTTCAGGTGAGGCCTGAATCTGTTGTTACCTTTCGGTTATAATTAATTGCATGCTTTCAGTATTCAATAAGCATACTAATGTTTCTCTGTTAGGTCTCATATAAAAGATGAGATTAAAGTTTAGAATGCTAGAACAATTTTTATCCTTAATAAATAACCCAATTCCAAATACTAAAAAGAAAGATATCTTGTCATGCTGTGCATAGGAGCTAATTTTTCCTGGTCGCAGAGGTTAGCACAGATAAAATGCTGTTACTGACCAAACTGCTACAGTATACTTCATGAGGATAAAAGTGATTTATCATATCAGTATAAAGGCTGAGGTATTTGTTTTTTCGGACAAGGAATTGCAGTAGATAGATTGATAGGATTTCAAGATCTGGGAGGGAAAGATAATTTTACCACAAATGTTTGAGGTTCTGCTGATAAAGAAAGGTAATGCTTCGGTATATTTCCTTTTTATTTCGAAATGACTGGAAAGTTTTTTAACTGTCAATTTACAGGCATGATTGATGAGAGGGAAGATGAGGATGAAAAAGATGATGAATATCATGAAAGTCCACGTAGAACAGTTAGATCCTCCGTAATTGCTGATTCTGATTCTGATTAAAATTAATCTGTGGCTGGTTCAAAAGATTTAAAATAAAAAAAAAGAAGGAAACTCATCATAAGGTACAAGGCAGGTTGCTACAAGTGAAGCTCAAACCGTTGAGCATGAAAAATGGAGAAAGAAACTGAGAATGGTAGATTGTGAATTGTGATACAAACTTTGGAGATGATGAGATTGGAGATCTTTGAGAGAAATAAAAGTAGTGCAACTGCTCGGCCTTTGCTAACTACCCTCCTAGCCTATGTTGAGTATTTGAATTCATTTTTATTTAATCAAAGAAATGGGAGGAGACGTCACGTCCAAGGATCGTGTTTGATCAGAAAAATGATTAATAATAAGTGATTAAGTCATTTAATTAGATAGTTATTCACGACTTTAATTTACTAATCTTTTATTATCGATCATTTCTCAAATAATTCTTGCTGATGAAGTCCCTTTCAGAATAGTTGCTACCCATCATCAGACCACCAGCTTCTGCAACAATTTTTCGCACTATTTTTCTTCACTTCATTGGGTTTCCAGTATATAAACTTGTAGGAGGAAAATGATTCATTAATTACTTACTATCACGGATGATAATCTGGTTCTACTTATGAATGGAATTATAATTATGCCATGCTATAATACTCTTGCAATATTGAGAAAAGCATAGTAAATGAGCAACAACTATGATAATGTTACATAATTAAAAAAAATAGACAGAATTTTTGACAAAATTTAGTTACAATTAAGAAGGGTAATTGGATGAAATTAAGTAGTAAAAATCATTTATATTTTAATTGTTTAGTATTTTTTCATTTTCTATCAGAAACTATTTGAGTATATGCAATTTTTTAAAATACATTTTGTTTTATTTTCAACAAAAAATAGTCTTTGGTTTTTTATTATATCTTATTCAAAATCTTCAAAGAAGTGGGTTAAAAAGATATTGTAATAAAATCGGTACTATAAATAATTTTTAAGGGGAAATTATAATTTGTCCCCGTTAATCAGTCTAATTTAATTTTGTCATAATATTATTTAAATTTTACTCTTTAAATTTTGTTTTGAGCATATATCTTTTTATAATTTTTCTGTCCATATTATGCATCAAACTATAAAAATAACTTAGTTTGCGGTTTAATATCTATCTTGCTGCTGATATATTTTATGCATATTATATATTTATGTAAGTTATATTTTATATACAACAAGTTAATATAAGTATATTCCTAGAAAAAAACTTACAAATAAGGATTCAAAATTAGAGCAAAATTTTCAGGTTTATCAGTTATGACAACTTTAGTAAATAATCATGATTGTGAAGGTGACTTTATAGCAAAATAGTTCTCATATTTTATCTGTTTTATGCATATTATATATGCATATAAATGTTTTTTTTTTTATAGACGACAAATATATATAAATATTGCTCAAGAATTTTAAATCGAGTGGCGTTAAATTCTTTCGAAGACTGTTTAAATTTGGGTTCAAAATCTTATTAAAATCACTTTGCCTAACAAAAATAACGACAATCTATAATTTACTTTATTTTTAATGACAAAAAAGAGCATTAAGATACAATACATACTAATGCAAATAAAAAAAATGGTGGAATATGGTCAGAAAAATAGTTCTTGTACATTTTTTTTAACATTATTTTTATATTATTTTGCTACACATGTTATTAGCGTTGGCATAGCACTCACATATAATAAATTTTTTGTGCGAAAATTGGTGTGCAAAAAGTAAAGTAGCATAAATATTTTTGTCAAAAAAGTAGTGTACAAATATAAGCTCCGTGGACAATTATCTTACGATGGCTGTGTATATACGGTGTGTGTCTGGAGTTTATAAATTTAATTTTATAAACTTAATTTTTTGAGTTAGAAATAAGTTTGGGTGAAATAATTTGTATTTAAAAAAAAATCATATTTGATTTAAATATAAGAAATAATTATTTTAGATCAAATAAACTTTTCAGACCAGAATTATTTTTAAAAAATAATAAAAATATTAAAATAAATAAGACAAAAAATAAACAAAGGTTTATTTGAATTTCCAAAAGTTTATTTAGATAAACTAAATGCCATCACAAACACACCCTTAATTCTTTGGTTGCAGTGAGTTGCCACTAATTATGGCACGTCACATTAATGATATGAATTATTATGATTTTTTTATTATACTATCAATAATAATTAACATGTAAATAATTATTATAGTTAAATAATTAGTATTAAAAAAATTAGTATAATGAAAAATGATAATAGTTTAAGCATTAACGTGACACACAGTATAAAAGAGTTGTCTTAAAACGAACCGAGTACAAGAATTTCCCTCTCTTGGTAAGAAAGGAAGAAAGCACATGGAGGTCAAGAAAAGCCAGCGAATGGGACTTGACATCATGACATGGGCTGGTATGCAGTAAAATAATTTGCTGGGATGGAAAGAGAGACGTTGGAGTGAAAGAGAGCTGGGTGTGATATGAATATGAAAGATAATTAGATATATATGAGTGGAATAGCCTTGCATTTCGCCCAAACCTCTGCTTCTCTCTCTGACCCTGTTATGTTATCTATTCTATTCTCCAAATTAGCAAATTCTGAATAACAGAGAGATGCACGCTCTTGCTCGGACTTGGTCAGCATTGTCAATGGCATTGGCGCCTCACTGTCTCTGGTCCTTTTTCTAAAACAAGCTATTTTCAGGATTACCCCCTCTTTTATAAGTACTCTCTCTTTCCCTCTCCCTGTTTTCCTTCGCTTTCAAGGGGTAAATATTGACCTTCATGTCTTTCTTTCTTTCTTTTCTTTTCTTTTTTTTTTTCCAATCCTTTTTTCCGTGATTGTACCATTCCTTGCAAATTTCAATGGATACATCTTTTCCCTGTTTCAACCGGTTTCCCTTTTGTTTGTGTTCTGTTTCTGATTTTATACTTCATTCAATATCAAATTGGTTTGTTATAATTTAGTTATCAGGAACATTGCATTTTATTTTTCTGATTTTCTTTCCCATACCTTGTGGATTGTTGTTGCGTGTTTAATGACTTATTGGTTGGTGGGGTTGCAGGCAGGGCGTTTGGGAGTGATTTGTTTTTCTGCCCTTTATGACATGAGTGCTTGATTCTTCTGCCCTTAGTAAAGCCAGCAGAAGCAATCAGCCAAAGCGACGCCATGTCTGGACCTCTCTCTCCCAAGTCAGGTAAACTTATATTAATTGCAGGCAGGGGGTTATCATTTTCATGTCGATTCTTTTTCCAACTTTCTTGAACCAGCTATTACACGTTTTAAATATAGCTTAATTGTTATCTGTAATGCTCTGCTGCCTTGCAGCTCTTGAAAAATCTGACGTTGTTGGTTCTTTGAAGAAGAAAGCGATCAATGCCTCAAACAAGTTCAGGAATTCTCTGACCAGAAAGGGTAGGCGAAGTAGCAAAGTTATGTCCGTTGAAATCGAGGATTTCCACGATGCTGAGGAGTTGAAAGCGGTCGATGAGTTCCGCCAAGCTCTTATATTGGACGAACTTCTCCCTGCAAAGCACGATGATTATCATATGATGCTCAGGTCACTTTTCTAAGGTTTTTGTTTATCACGCGAATTGCTATGATCGTGCATATCATTATTATCATGTCTCCAATTAAAGATAAGTAATTACAACCCTGAACCCGAAACTTTTCTTACTCTATTCTTGCATTTTGTCCTTCAGATTCCTCAAGGCCAGGAAATTTGATATCGAGAAAACAAAGCAAATGTGGTCTGACATGCTCAAGTGGAGGAAGGAATTTGGTGCCGACACTATTTTGGAGGTATTCGTTACAACTTACAACAATGTTTTGTGAGGCTTTCGGGGGATTTATTAATTAATATGATATGATATGATGATGATTATATGCTTATCCATTTTCGACCTTTTTAACGAGTTTCTCTTCTTTTGTGCCCTTTATACAAGGATTTTGAATTCAAGGAACTCGATGAAGTCATGAAATATTATCCCCAAGGACATCATGGAGTAGATAAAGATGGACGACCTGTGTACATAGAGAGGTTGGGCCAAGTAGATGCCACCAAGCTGATGCAAGTCACGACCATGGATCGTTATATCAAATACCATGTAATGGAGTTTGAGAGGACGTTTGATGTAAAGTTTGCAGCTTGTTCCATTGCTGCAAAGAAGCACATCGATCAAAGTACAACGATCTTGGATGTGCAGGGAGTGGTACGCATGAGAAATAGCTAATTATATATGCCAAGAGCGAAGTCATAATTTTTTAAAAGAAAGTAGAATATTGAACATAATTCACCAGAATTTCAAAATGTACAATCTTTATTCACCAAAAAATGAAATATGATATCTATAATAAAGAGAAATTTGGAAAATATGAACAGTTGCTAAAGAAACGTATAATATTGTATCAATGCCACAGGGGCTTAAGAACTTCAACAAAAATGCTAGGGAGCTCATTACTCGCCTTCAGAAGGTTGACGGTGACAACTATCCAGAGGTATTTTTTTTTTTTTCTACTTTGGTTAGATTGATGGGAAAAAAGAAGTTTTTGTAGTGAATACATATCGTGGATTACTAAGTAATATCACGAAATTGGTTGCTTCACTGCAGACCTTGAATCGCATGTTCATCATCAATGCAGGTTCTGGATTCAGAATGTTGTGGAACACCGTAAAATCCTTCCTTGATCCTAAGACCACAGCAAAAATCCATGTGAACATATAGACCCTATTCTAAATCTGCTTATTTTTTTTCAGGAAAATAGAATTAATGAAACTGAAACAATTTATCAGGTTCTTGGGAACAAGTATGAGAGCAAATTGCTTGAACTTATGGATGCAAGGTGAGTTCATGAGTAAGTGATTGAATATCGCAGTATCTGGTTTGCCTTATTTCACAAGTACTTCCCATCCTTTTTCCTCTCCTCAGTTTTCATTAATCTCGTCTTAAAGTCTTCCTCTTACACTGCTGACTAAAGGTTAATCAGAAGCTTAACCCATCCATTGGTTTTGCTTTGCCAGTGAGTTGCCAGAGTTTTTGGGAGGTACCTGTACCTGTGCTGATCAAGGAGGCTGTATGCGTTCTGATAAGGGCCCATGGAAGGATGCAGAAATAATGAGGGTGGGCTTGTAATCGTTTTTCCTCCTTCAGCTAATAACTTATGTTCCGTGTATGGATTCGCAAACTTATGTATTTGATATATGGACTTGCAGTTGGTTCAGAATGGTGATCACAAATGTAGAAGAAAATCTGAGTCTCAAGCCGGGGAAGAGAAAATAATTTCTGAGGTGAGATAGCTTATTGTAAGCTCTTTTTTAACCTTTGATATTACATTGGGCTTCCATTAAAAGGTTGTGCCTCTGCAAATGCTATAGTTATAGTTGTTCAAAATCATTTCGATTTTCTAATAACTTAGAGCCTTTTGTCATTGATGAACTTCTAAACTAATTAATGAGCATGTCTAGGGACATGAGACTTCCAAGTTGGAGGCAAATCTCGCCTCAAAGGTTTCTCCTGTTTATGATGATGTAAGTTAATATCCATTCTTAATCTTGTTAAGAACAGACAGATTTCAGGATATAATGGAGACTAATTAATGAGCATGTTTAGGGACACGAGACCTCCAAGTTGGAGGCAAACCTGACCTCAAAGGTTTCTCCTGTTTGTAGTGAGGTGCGTTAATATCCATTCTTTATCTTGTTAAGAATAGACAGATTTCAGGACATAATGGAGGATTTAGACATTTTAGTTAGTAGTGCTAATATAAATACAAAATAATTAAATAAGATAGATTTTTAATTTATATATCAATAAGTATTTCTTATGCTAATGCTCATTAAACTCAATTATTTAAATGATAAATACTAAACTAAAATTATGAGAAAATATCATGTCAAGTTGTCAGTCAATCATGCATGTGTCTTTCCTCTTTTGCTTATTTCATAAACATTGTATATGTTCTATTTTTTGTGGGTGGATTTTAGATATGCCTTTCTTCCTTTGGAATTCTGTGAACCATTATGCTGGTGCTGTGGTATGTTTTGGTAGTTTCGTGTGACCGTAGGTTTATGCAGAAAGCATTTTGTGGTAATCTTAGAGCACATATAGGTCCTTCTGAGCACATGTAGTTTGTAGGTGTTTTGGGTTCCCTCATCATCAATTATCCTCCTTGCATTTTAGTTTTTTAAATGCTCCTTGTTTCCTTGGTTTCTAACTTCCTGAAAAACATACACCCCACAGGTCCCTGCTACTAAAGCTCCCAAGAATGACTTTGTCCCAGTAGCTGATAAAACTGTTTGTGAAAAGGTTGAAGAGAAAGACACATGTGAAGCGTCGAAAGGTACATGGTGGATAGAATTGTATTTCTCTTTAACCCTACTCGTAATCCTTTCGACTTATTAGGGAGAAAAGTTGAGTCAGTTTGATCAACACCTTTTCAGTCCAGTATTTTCATTCATGCTAGTGAGGAATTCCATAGGGAATGGATCCCTTTATGACACAGGTATAAACGTATATGTTTGCATGTAATCATATCGCTCTGCATCAACACCTAAATGCAATCCAATTAATCAATTAAGGATTAGAGAGAAAACTATTCAATTGAGAAATCGACTTTAGTGTGATCACCAATTAAGGACCTCAACAGCTCAGCTTTAAAATTTGCCAATTGAGGAATCAAATTCAATAAAAGAACATTCTGATAATTAAATTCAAGGCCTGATGGCCTTTGTTATGGGTATCGTCACACCATTGTCAGGATGACACGAAACATGCCCGAGAAGCTCCCTGATGCCAACTTCTACCCGAATTTCGTTTACTGTGCTCACTATAATGTGCAGGTCCCTTCTGACAAATTGCCTGCCACTGCCATCTCTCCTGCAGAGTTTATGACTGTGATGAAACGCATGACTGAGTTGGAAGAGAAAATGGTGAACATGAATAAACAGCCTGCTTGCATGCCACCTGAGAAGGAGCAAATGCTGAATGCTGCAATGGGCCGAGCGGATGTCTTGGAGCAAGAACTTATGGCCACCAAGAAGGTAAATACATGTAGTTGGTTTCCATGAAATTATAAGCAGAACCGAAGCAGCTATGATGTCAGCTAATATATGCCTAATTCTGGTCGTTGTTTTTATTATACAAACGGAGGTTTTCTGTCCCTTTCCTTCCCAAGTTTCTTGTTAATGGTTCCGCTTTGTCAGGCTTTGGAGGATTCACTTGCCAAGCAAGAGGAGCTTTCGGCTTATGTTGAGAAAAAGAAGAAGAAGAAGAAGAAGAAGTTTGTACGTACATAACCCATATAATATACCGTAACTTTGCTACTTGATACTTGCCACACCTGCAGAGTTATTTTTCATGGTGAATGTTTTTATATGACACTTGCTTTTGTAATGCAGTTCCTCTGGTAAGTGAGAAATTGTGGATGCCCCAAGATGCGGTCCAGATACTAACGGGGGATTGATTTTTTACTTTCTGTCTTTCAGGAGACTTCCCAAATGCCCTCTTCTTACATAATGTTCAACATGCGAACTACTAAATGTACAAAACAAAAAGAAGAAAAGGACATGCTCAATATATGAATTATGCTACAAAATTTTGGCCTCACGTAGGATAGGACTTGCCCTCTATGTATATATAAAGCTATGCACAATGTATGCAAAGCCAACTCCCACAGAAGTGCTTTTTTCTTTGCCATAAAAGAGCATGTTTCTTTGCTAAGTAACAGAAAAGCATTCGTTGCGGGAAAAGTCAACTTGGCCAAATGTGTGTGTTCGCACTGAGCTGCTTCATGACGGTGAAAATGAAGCTCAGTTTTATTTAAATATAGAAATAACACCAATTTGAATGAGGCTTATGCAAACAATTGATTAATTAACACCTTCAGGGGCGGGCATGAAGACTTTGTCTTCTTAGCTTTTGCTGCAGATTCTGTTGGTGGGTAGTGGCAATTGGATCAATCAAGTTATAATACATCCAATCCATTCATATCTATTCAATCTAATTCAATCTAATTCAATCTATTCATAGTTGTCTAATCCACTTATATACATCCAATTATAATAATAAATTCAGACATAAAAAAAGTTTACATGCATATAAGGATAGATAGATTATATATTTATCTATTAAAATAAATTAAATAATTTTAATAATTTTAATAATTTAAATAAATTTTAAATAAATAATTAATATTTTTTTATTCATCCATTAATAATTCAATTTAAATTCATCAATTTACCACTCCTAATAAAGAGCAATTGCTATGCAACGTTTCTCATGAATGACTAGATCTGTAATTTATTTGAGAAGATTAATCCAGTTCAATGATTATAGAACCATGACAGTATGATTCAATGATAAACAACATCAGATTGAGAAACCAAAATTTAATGATACATGATTTTTTATTTATCAGAAGTAGTAGAGAATATTATTCAAAATTACTAGCTATTTTTAGCGTCTGTTCTGCTAATATATCGGGGCACTTTAGTTTAGAGTTTAGATGATAAGAAAGATAAAGACAGGTTCTAGAAGGCGGAAAAATAAAGCTTTTCAATAATTATTAAATCTCTTTATGCTAATTGGTAAAAGAATACTTAAAATGCTATACACTGAAGAGACTGCTTGGCATGTGAAGCAAATTACCAAGTGTACAGGTAGACCAGTCAAACCATCGAACCAGCCCATTTGGACCAAAATATTTACTTGGACCAGTCCAGCTCGATAACTCCTAGTTTTGTGAAAAGTTAACCTGGCCTAAAAAAATTGTTGAGCTGGGTCAAATTGTATAGGATTAATGGAATCAAAAGATTAATTTTAAAAAAAAAATTATTTTTTAAAAATTTTTTTAAATAAAATTTTAATTATAAATTATTTTAAATATAAATAAAATTAATATAAACACCTACTGACTTTAAATTTGTAAGGCCAACTTAACAACAAAATAAGATTGTAAATTTTAAGCTTAACTTGCAAAAAGCCCAAATTCAAAGGTCCATTTAAATTATGTATAGATAAAGGAATATAGAAAAAAATTAAATAGAGAGTAGATTTTTTATTTTGATTAAAAAGTTTTTTTATTTGATAATTTTTTAAAATAAAAAAATAAAATAAAATATTATCAAATAATCTTTCTATCTTTATTTTTTTTTAATTTTATAAATAATTTATAATTTTTTTAATTAAAAAATAAAAAATTAACTTTTTCTTTTCTTTTCTTTCTAGATTCCTAGTGGTAAGAACCTAGCCTGGGCAAGAATCGTAGCGGCCATAGACCACACTTTTCATATAACGGATGGGCCATACGAGTTCAAATTTTCTGTCTCTAAACCTATTTTTTTAATTAAATTTCAACAACACAACAGAAAAAATATATTTTTTTAATTAATATTAATTTTTTTAAATTTAAATATTTACTAGTTGAATTACCAAATTTTAATTAGAAAATAAAATTATAAATAAGAAAAGAGGACAGGAGATTTAAATCTAGGCCAAACCCCTCTGAAAATTGCATTTTCCGCTTTATATGTTAATAATGTTGCACAAACCTGCATTTAAAAAAGAAAGAAAGGAAAAATCTCATCAAAACGAAATTTTAACTTTGGAAGGGTGACATTTAAAAGGTGATAGGCGTTGAGGCTCTTACGCAAACATGCCCTCTAATTGATAGGTTTTGAGATGAACTTAATTACGGTCTTCCAAATACTACTCCTATTTCTCCTGTAATGATTTTATCAAGTGTAGTGCATATATTCTGTACATCGAAGAGGAAAGAAAACTCACAAGCTCAAACACAATGGCAGCCAAGTTACAAATCGCCAACTGTTTTCATGTGATTATTGTCCTGGTGTGGTACACTCTGTCTAGAAGGAGCTTGGAAGACTTAAAAGAAAAACAAATGATCCTTGAGAGCATTATTAAGAGAGAAGAGAGACCCAGCATGCGCCTTTACTTTATCGGTTTTTCTAGTAATGTTGCATGGACTTTATATGTAATAATCCTTAGTGATCTTTTAACGCTTATTTCCACATGTCTGAACCTAAAGGTTCTCTTATTCTTAAGAATTAAAAAGAAAGGGTAACCCAAGAAAGAGGATAAGGAAAGTGATTCTATCCAATTCCGTCACTTAAAGCAATACCACCCTATTTCTGTGTAGCTAAAGTTATTATAATCCAAGGTTGTCGTTCTCCCACCAATCAAAGCTAAACATATACTATATGCCCAAAAATAAAATAATAATAAAATAAAAGAAGAAATTGAGTGAAGCTAAGCATATACTGCTAGACCAAGGGAAGACAACTTTAATAGAAGACTGGACTATTCAGAAGCTTGGAGAGGAGTTGGTATCCAACCATACCTGTTCCTTCATCACATTGCATCATAAAATTATGTAACCTTCCCTTTATTATATTGTTCTTGCCCTTATCGCATATAAAGTTATAAACAGATATACAAGTTTAAATAAAGGTTGCACAGGTTTTGAAGTCAAAAAGTCATTCCTATTTAACTCATGAGAGGTCGAGCATGACAGCAGCGTCTTTATAATGATGAAGAAAAGGAGAATAGGAATACTAACGTGGATATCAAAGTTGTTATAATCTATCCACCATGATCATGTGATGTAAGGGGGTGAAGAGGGTCAAAAAGTTATTCTGTCCTTTGTTTTATAAAACCGAGAAAACTTTGGTCCTACAAAATGTGAAAAAGAAAATATCAATCCAGGGAAACATATGGAAGAATTGCTTTTGAGAGATTCAACATCAATCCAAGGCAATGGTTATATGGCTGGCTTTTGTATCCTTCTCACATTGCAGACACCATTTTTGTAAGGAAACTTGAGTCTATAATTTGAAGAGCTACGATGAAGTCAACTGAGCAGGTGAGTCCACCTTAACTTTGAATAATACCTGCAGATTAACCGCCCCGGTATTTGATTTTGTCATAGTTAACTGGAAGCCCTATCTAGACTCAGGACTCAGCTGTAGTGCAAGTGAAGGATCAAATCAAAACTGTAATTGGGTTGGGTTGGCTGATTAACTGAATAACGTAGTCTTTGGCCTTAAGGTTGTACTAATTAAAATGCACAAGTGAAGTACATGTCTAGGGGAAAAAAGTACATGTTAATAGCGTAATTAGTTTATTCATTGTTTTGTCTAACGAAAAGCAAAAGATTGTGCTTAAGAAATAACAAAAGAAAGGAATTGATGCGGGTATTAAAATAAAAGACCAATGATAATGTAGTACTCGTAAATAACTTGCAATGCAAGAATACGATAATGATGTTAGAGGAACCAGGTCATATAGTTTTATTGGGAAAAAAATACTAAAATTTCTTAAACTTTGAATCATTTGTAAATCATTATTATAAATTTTTAAATTGTTTTAATTAATTATTAAACTATAAGAATTTATCAAAATTGATCTTTTCATTCATTATTTATTAAACTATTTAACAAAAATATGATTATGTGACTGGCACATGTAGTTTTTAATAATGTAATAATCTAATCTTCATTAGATTTGAATAAATCTTAAACTTTTATTTCAAATTAATATTCAATGACGAGGATTATTTCTTTATATTTTTTAAATGAAAAGTCTAAATTATTCAAATTTGATAAAAATTATAGTGTCACGTCATTAAAAATCACATATGCAGTCACTATGTTTTCATTAAATGGCTTAACGATAGTGGAAGAAATGATCAATTTAGGTAATTCTTATAATTTGAGTATTAATTATAAGGATTTTAAAATTTGTAATGATAATTTGTAAATAACTTAAAGTTTAGAACTGTAACACTTTTTTTTCTCTATTTAATATAAAGCATTTTTGCTTTATTCCAAACTAAACTTGCCCTGCATTTAGATTAGACTCACAGCTTCAAGCTATTTGCTCATTACATCTAAAGTTTTTGGTGATTATACATGCCGAGTATTACAAGTTACCAACTCCAATCTTCTCTTCCTCTTTTATATGGATTTGAAAACTAGTTAGCTGCCAACTCCAACTTTTTTTGCTCCCAGCCTGCCTTTTTCCTATTCTTTCTGTCTTGCAATACTTTTCTGCCAAGTTCTTCTCTATAAAAACCATTTCCCATCACATCGCTCATCCAATCTAGTTTGAAAACTTCTCTTAAATTACTCTTCTATAATTCTTGTTCTTTGAAGTGATCTTGAAAGGAACAACAATGGCTAATTCTGTGAACTTTCTCCTGCTTCTTTCTCTAATAGCCTTTGCTCCCTTCTGTCTCTGTAACAAGAAATTAGGGGGTTACCTCTACCCGCAATTTTACGACCATTCATGCCCCGGAGCTCAAGAGATTGTCAAGTCCATCGTTGCCAAGGCTGTTGCAAAGGATCCCCGCATGGCTGCTTCGCTGCTGAGACTACATTTCCATGACTGTTTTGTCAAGGTCTCTGCATATGACGGGCCAACAGGCCCAACAACTTAGTGATTTCCTGAACAAAAACAGCAAATTATTAGTACAGTCATGATCTGAGTCTTATTGATGAGAATAGGTATATAGAATTTATTGTTCAAATGCACAACTCAAAGTTGATGTTTCAGGGCTGTGATGCATCATTGTTGCTAGATAGCAGTGGAACCATTATCAGTGAGAAGAGGTCAAATCCCAACCGTAAGTCAGCTCGAGGATTTGAAGTCGTTGATGAAATTAAATCGGCACTAGAGAAAGAATGCCCTCTTACAGTGTCTTGTGCTGACATTTTGGCTCTAGCTGCGAGAGATTCAACTGTTCTTGTAAGTGTTTTCTTTTGTTTTATACTCCAGTACCCTTATCTTAATCTTTCACCACCAATACTTGATTATCAATGATTTACTATCCCTTCTCTATACAGACCGGTGGACCAAGCTGGGAAGTACCTGTAGGCAGAAGGGACTCTCTAGGTGCAAGTTTAAGTGGCTCCAACAACAACATTCCTGCCCCGAACAACACATTCGAGACCATTCTAACTAAATTCAAGCTTAAGGGGCTTGACATTGTTGATTTAGTTGCTCTATCTGGTAGACTCCTCGAACTTGTCTGTTTCTGGTCTTTTGCTTTCAGAAACATAATTGGTTTATGCTGTTCTCTTTAAGGCAGGTCTATTATATTGATGGCAAAATTTGATTGGCATCTTCATTCACTTATATATTATCCTCATGCACCAACCTGACTTTTATCTCAATTTTCTGTTCTACATTTGAGTATCGCTTTCATTTTACTCAATTGATGGTATTCCATATCTGCATCTGCGCTTTGGGGCATAAACAATTTTTGTGCAATTGTTATAGGGAGTCACACTATAGGAAATTCCCGGTGCACCAGCTTTAGGCAAAGACTCTACAACCAAACTGCCAATGGCAAGGCAGACTTCACTCTTAACCAATACTATGCTGCTGAATTGCGCACCCGGTGCCCAAGATCTGGTGGTGACCAGAATCTGTTTTTCCTAGACTTTGTCACCCCAACAAAATTTGACAACAACTACTTCAAGAACTTATTGGCTTACAAGGGTCTGTTAAGTTCTGATGAAGTTCTCTTGACCAAGAATCAAGTATCTGCATATTTAGTGAAGAAGTATGCCGAAAGAAACGATCTTTTCTTTGAACAATTTGCCAAGTCCATGATTAAGATGGGAAACATTTCTCCATTAACAGGTTCAAGGGGAGAGATCAGAAAGCGCTGCAGAAAGATTAACACTTGATGAAGTAATATCATTGTCACGCCACCACTTGTGAGAATTGCACCAGCTTATTATTTATGTTTCCTTTGTTTATCCAAAAAAAAGAAAAAAGAGAGAGAGCTGTTCTTTTCCATGATTTGTTGATGAAGCCATTGTCAGTGTCGCAGTGTTTCCTGAATATAAACTGGCTACAGCGTTTTGATAGCATTCTTGTGTGTTAAATGAAATTTATGTATTTAGTTCCAATAAATTAATAACAAAGTGCTTTTCTATCCACACTTCACAGCTTGAAAAGCAAAATCAAACTACTACACTATAATTTAAACTATTAATTAGTTTAAATTGTAACAAGCCATTTAACTTACAAAATAAGAAAAAAACGGTATTTCTTACTTACATGGTCTAGTACTCGTGATCCAGTAGACAGCAAGCTAATGTCCATCATAATTCATAAGAGGAATGGACTACTATTGAGTATCCTACTGTGAGTACAATTGATCAATACTAAGTTAATGTGCACAACTTGCTGCCAAATTCACATCCAAAATATAATTAATATCAAATGTCTTCAGTTGATCAAGTCTATGATGGTGGATTGTCGTGTGATTCATCCTGAACAGGGTTACTAGAAGGTTGAAGATGTTTTGCCTTCCATAGATGAGGGATGTTTACTTCCTTGGTCTTGATCTAGCTGAAATGCAAACAATTCAGCTTTTATTAAGGGTACTCACTCAAAATTATGACCTCAACAAGATGAGGTCAGAATTTAAAAGGATCAAATGTAGATAATCTTACTTAATTTTGGTTCTTTAATAAATAACTTCATGATTTTTAATTTTCATAATAAACTTCTTTAAACTTTTAAAATGTGAATTATATCATTTCATAAAAAAATGCACAAATTTAAAAACTCAAAACGAAAATTTGTCAAAGGACATTTTTATTCAACCCGGCTTATCGAAAATGTTATACGCAGCTTCCCAACCACACCCTCTTAACACCCCCCCCCCCCCCCCAAAAAAAAAAAACCACACTCTCATATATCGCACCCACTTTTTTCAGAAACCAAATTTTGTAACTTCTGAAAAAAGCCAGATGTTCTTGTTTTATGCTTATTTTTTTAAGAAGAAAAAGCTAATATAAGCATACAATTTATCATTTAAAAATACTTTTTTAAAGTAGAGAACGTATATTTTTAAGAAATCCAATCCAAACACGTTTGATCCAGCACTGTCTCATTTTTATACACTTGCTAAAAATTAAAACTAGAAAAGAAAAACTAACAGCAGTTAATTTGTTTTTGTTTTCTCTCTCAAATGAAGAGCTCAATCGAAGCCAGTCATTCATTTATAAGGGAAAAAAAAAAGGTTATGGTTAAGTTGAAAAAAATATATATAATTACACACATTAAATAAGTTATGTGTTGAACCTGAATTACCTTTAAAAATAAATAAAACTTATATGTTCAAAAAATATATATTAAAACGTATACAAATAAAATAAAAGGTATGGAATTTTCTTTGGGCCAGAATATAAGGTAGGATTAAAAGGACGATTGCTGAGCACAATAGCTGATATCATACTCTGGGTAGCATGTGGGCTAGGAGCAGAGGAGTCCTAGTATAGTTCTTGTTAGGAAAGGGCCCAATCAAAGGAACCCGACCCAACGCAGTCGTAGTCTTCACTCTTCAATCTTGAGGTCAGCATCAAAGTTCTGAAAACCGAACCGGTCATTGAACCGGTCGATGTACTGATTCAAGGTTCAATGGTCGAACCGTGGTCGAACCGGGTCGACCGGAGTATAATTAAATATATATTATATTTATATATAAATATATATAATTATTTATATAGTATTAAAATAAATAAAAATTATAAAAAATACAATATAAATCAATAATAAATTATTTTAAAACACAAAAAATAATATCATAGATCAAAAAAATATTACATTCATATAATCAATACAAATCTTCTATCACTCCTCATCAAGCTAAAGGTTACAAGTATTGGCTTGTTACAAACAAGTAAGAAAACAAATTAAAAAATATGATGGGCATAATAAAATGACTGAGAGACAACACAAACACTGCTAGATGCTGGAGAGACAACACAGCAAAATGATGGCTGGAATGATGAAAAATCAGAAAAGCAGTGGATGGCTGCTGAAATGGTGCACAGCCAGATAAGCAGTAGATGGCTGGAATGATGCACAACGAGAACACAATGGCTCACAGCTATGCTGAAATGGAAAAAAACGCAAAACAGAGGCATGAAAACAAGCCAAACAGCAGGTGCGGTGGTGCTGCTGGCTGGGCTCACCGGAGTTGCAGTGCGGTCCGCGCGGACGAAGCTGACGGCGCTGGCTGGCTGCGGCATGCGACGCGAGACTGGAGGCTGCGGTGCGAGACGGAAAGCTGCTGCGGCTGGGGTTTCGATCGCGGAGGGAGGAAGGGGTTTCGATCGCGAAGAGACGGATCTGCTTGCGGCTGGGGTTTCGATCGCGGAGGGAGGAAGGAGTTTCGATCGCGGAGAGACGGATCTGCTGCGGCTGGGTTTCGATCGCGGAGGAGGAAGGGGTCGATCGCGGAGAGACGGAAGCTGCTGCGGCTGGGTTGCGGAGAGACGGAAGCTGGGTTTCGAACTTTCGATCGTCGTGGACGGAAGCAGCTGCTGTGGCTGGGTTGCGGAGGACGGAAGCTGGGTTTCGAACTCTCGATCTCGAGGATGGAAGCTGGTGCGCGGACAGAAGCTGCTGCTGCGCGAACGCGGACGAGGACAGAAGCTGCTGCTGCGCGGACGCGGACGAGGACGGAAGCTGGTGCGCGGCGGACGGAAGCTGCTGCTGCGCGAACCGGGAATCGCGCGGACCGGTACCGGTTTGACACCGTTCACCGGTTTTTGACCAGTTTTTGACCCCCCCGGTTCTGGGACATAACCCGAACCGGAAGGGGGACCGGTTCCCGGTCCGACCGGTCGAACCGGCCGGTCCGGTCCGGTTTTCAGAACATTGGTCAGGCATGAACGGTTGTACCAATAAAAAGCATGAACGGAGGGCAAAACAGTAAAATGAATTAAAGCCTTCTTCCTGTTTCTGTAACCGTTGGGTTTCTGCAACGATGACTACACTGTATGCATTTTGCATTCAATTATTGTGATGAAAAAGAAAAATTATTTCCACCAGTAGCGATGCTCTTCTAAGCTTTCAGTCATCGTAGAAACATTCCGCCAAAAGATAAGGTTTTTGCGATTCATACAGCTATCACATCACCCAGAACCCTATAAGCAGTTTTCCATTGATTTAAATATCATTATGTCTTACCCAATGATCATTCAAAAATCCAATCAATTTTTTTGGTACCGCGCGCAATTACATCACTCCTTCGCAAGATTCAGGGCCAGTGCAATCCGAGGAGGTCTCGGCCATCGTGGACGAGTTCGTGGGTCTCACGCGGCTTGAAATCATGGACCTAGTCGAAGTCATGCGCTGTCAAAGGGGTATCACTGAGCTTCCAATTCGGCTTGAAGAGTGCGCCAAAAGGTAAGAGAAGAGAAGAAAACTGAGAAGACGGATTTTGATCGAGGAAGTAAGAACGTTTACCAGTTTGGGGTTGAAGGAGGTCAAGGATTTGATGGAGAAGGTGCCAAACCTTTTGAAGAAGGGTGTGACAAAAGAGGAAGCAGAGACGATTATTGCCGAAAAGTTACAATGGAATAAGGTATAATCTAGCTGATTACTGGGATTAAAATGTTGATGATGAGCTGCTTTTTATACGTTTTGTGTAGTCCCAGTGATAATGTTCGCTATACTGCACTGTGTTGTGTGGCATAAGAGTCGGTGTCATTGAATTCTTTCTACCATGCTTTAATATATTTTTTTTGGTTATTTACCATGCTGTAATATTTGTTGTAAAGGAAAAAGGATTACGAGATGCAATAATAATTAAGAAGAAAGTCTTTTAGCCTTTAGAACCAAAGAATTACGTTAGAAATTAGTATCATACCGCGAAGCTTATCAAGGTAAACTATTTCATATAAAATGCTGTAAAATTATTTTATAGTTTATGAAAAATGTCCCTGCTTCTTCAATAACATTTATAGTTTATGAAAATGCTCTAAAATTGCTTAAACTGGCTAGAAGGAATGACTAGGTATTATCCGTTTCCTTCATGATTCATTTTTTTAAATGTCCTATCTTATTTGATTTTAGTAGCCTTCAAAAATTGCTCACATTTTTTCCTATCACTTTTTAGTGATGGGATTCGACATGTAAGCTACTACTCTGGGAGGTGGGAATCCATATTCATTCTCTTCTATGACTAGACTGGATGCCTTAAGATGGTCTACGAAATTTCTGTACCTTTCGGGTCTCCCCCCACCCTCCCTTTCAAGAACATGAAACTACCTTATATGGCAACAGAATCGTAGTTACGTCATCTAATTGGGGAATCTTAAACATAAATACTTGGCATTTCATATATATGAGAAACGAACGAGTCAGGGGACAATGAATATCTAGGACCCCTTTCTGGACATATTTCAACAACAAATGATAAAAATAATAAATAAATAAAGTAAATCTTGACCATTTACATGCAACTGAGATTTCTGTTTATGAGCAATATATGGGACATTAAATTTGTAATCAGTGTTCAATCTCGGAGAAAGCGTACCTGGCGCAGCTCTATTTTGGCAAACCCACTGTACTAATCACATAAGCTCCACAGATATGGCAACCACTTTTAGTTATTCGAAGTCATCCTGGACGGATGAAAAAGGAGTAAGACCCGGTGTGCTTCGGAGAAGTGGAAAGACTCATCAGTGCTTGACACTTCATCAAAGCAGTATTTACATTGTCAACAATAAACTAAAGCATGCATGCTGAATAAAAGAGAGTGCCAGAACTTGAAAATGCTTCCATTCCTCATATGAAAGTTCATTCTCACCCACCAACATTTTGCCGGCAGTTAATCTGCAGTATGAAATGCAGTTGTTAAAGTAAGTTTACTAAATTCTTGCCTCCACGTACCATATATATACTATTTTTTTGTATATCAAATCTTGAATTAGAAGCATTGGTGAATGAATTAGCTTACCAACTGCCAAAATATCCGTAGTCGATTCAATTGATGGAGTGTTTCTGAACTCGAGCAAGTCTTTAGTTCGAAGTCTATGTTCAAATTCTACTGGCATTCCTATAATTTTTACTTTTTTCAGAGAAGTAACGGCCTTCAGTCCTTCTGGAATCCTTTTCAGCTTCTCACAGCGATCAATAATTATGTGCTCTAGCCTTGACATTGCCCTTTCCTCAACTGTCCACTCCTCCAATTCTTTCAAAAGAATAAGCCGCAAAATATGCAATTGAGAAAATCCTTCAGCATTGAAGGTCAATTCCCGCCAATTATATGCACCCTTCCCCAAAACGAGCATTTTAAGGTTTGGCAATCTCTCGAGTTTGGCAATGGACTCCCTCTGTAGGTGGGAGTTATGTAAAGTTAGTTTCAAAAGGTTCGGTGGGAATTCATGTGGATCGGGTAGCTTCTTGATCTTCCCGTTCAAAAAGAGCTTGTGGAGATGAGTGCAATGAGACAGCTGCAGAAGGATTGGAAATTCATCCTCTTCAGATTGAAGCGACAGTGACAGTGAATGAAGGTGGCGGAATCCTTGTGCAGTAGAAAGAATGGAATTCACCATATTCCCCGATAATTCATATATCCCCAGTTGCCTAAGATTGCTCATTTTGGCTAAACCTTCTATCCAGCTTCCAGCCTCAATATATGGTAGGCATTGTAGATTGGTTAATGTATCCATTCGTAGATGCCCACTATCTGGAGAATCAAATGGAGTATACAGGAGCAAATGTCTCAAATTCACCATCCTCCAGATCACGTTTGGTATTTTCTTAAGAAAACAACAATACCTTAAATCAAGGGTCTGTAGGTTTTGCAAGTTTCCAATGGAAGGTGGAAGTTCTTCTTCTAGATTAGTCTTCCTCAGTCCTAGATACCTTAATTGAATCAGGTCCCCTATTGTGTTTGGCAGGCAAACTACCCGAACACCATCTAATTCTAATACCCTGAGGAGCTTAAATTTCCTGTAGATGAAATTCAATCTCTTTTCTAGCAGAAAATTCATGTTGCGCAGCTGATTAAGAAACTTGATTTTCCTCTCTATATCATTATATTCTCTATTGAAGAACAGCAGGGAACGTGAATGATGGGCGTTGTGTTTTAAGAAGTCATACCGGTCATAGCAAGAATGTATGGAATGCCGCCGGGATTTAGTTAGCTGAGATACTGATGAGCCTGCCATGTTGCCAAGATATATTTTGAGAAAATATTCCTCTTTTCCTTTTGAGACTGAAAGATCTCTGAGAAAATCGTGGATGCGAATTGTTTTAACTCTGCCTAATGAGCTTACTGTTCCCACTTGAATCATGCACCTACCAATCAACTCATTTAAGCAATTTTGAGCAACACCTTCTGCCGTTTCTGCACCCGCCTGTGGCAAAAAACCTTCTGCAACCCATAGTCTGATCAATTTTTTTGTCTGAATGTTCATTCCCTCTGGGAAAAGACCCAAATAGAGAAAGCACGATTTCAAGTGAGAAGGCAAATCATTGTAGCTCAGGGCCAAAATTCTTGCTATTCTTTCTTGCTCTTCTAGCAAGTGCCAGCTGATATTCTGTAGTACTCGCGTCCATTCCCCACTTGACTTGTGTTTCCTAGATAGCAAACCACCAACCACTACCAATGCCAAAGGCAGACCTCCACATTTTACCACAATTTCCTTTGCAAGAGTCTGCAAATCTGAGGGGATGCTATTTGTTTCAGGGAATGCTTTGTTGCAGAGCAATCTGAAACTCTCATCTTCTGTCAATGTCCGTAGTTGATGAGGATTGCTACCCGCATCTGCATGTAAGGCAACTTCCCTGTTTCTAGTCGTGAGCAATATTTTACTTCCCATCTTTCCATTTGGAAACGCAGATATTAGACCATCCCAAACCTCCATGGCCCAAATATCATCAAGTACCACTAAATACCTTTTCTCATCCAAGACTTTGTGCAGCTTGTGGACCAACACTTCCTCCGGTAATCTCTCTAATCTATCCAATTCATCTCTGGTGAGAGCATCCAAGTCCCTGAGAATCCCTTGCAGAATGTCTCGTCTTCTGTACTCCTTGGAGACATAAACCCAAGCTTTGCACTCAAAATGATTAGTGATTTTGCTATGATTATACAGTTTCTTCGCCAAGGTGGTTTTTCCCAAACCACCCATGCCAACTATAGAAACCGCGTGACGCCTTGGCTCCACTGCAACCAGCCGGTTAAGGAGTAATCCAATGTGATCTTCAAGCTCAATAACATACTCTTCTTCAGAGTAGGGCGATGGCTGTCTCCAGAGCTTCAACCTTTCATCGGTGCTGTTTCCGGCACGCCCTTCATCTCGATCGCTGGTCTCAACGCCGTAGGTGTCGCGCCGTTCGGATATATCCTTGATCCTAGACCGGATTTTCTCAATTCTTCTTCCCACATCGTAGAGATGTATGGGTCTGAAGACCCTGTCCAATCTGTTTTGAATTGTTGCCTTGTACACGTAGGTTTCTATCAGTTGCTCAGCTTCAAAAGCTACGTCTCTAATTTCGGAGACCCACATGCGAACCTTTTCGTTCCCTTCTTGTTTTGCATCGGCGTCCCTCAGAAAGCACTGCATCCATCCTAAATCATCCTTGAGTCTCTCCACTTGGTCTCTTACCCCGGCCAGTAGTGAAACTGCCTCCGCTGCTTGTTCAAGTAGCAGCCCTGTAAGCTTTTCAACTACTGTCGACACCGCAACCTCAGCCATCTTTACCGGTGGTGGTCGACGCTCGACGGTTCTTCTATTCTCTCTGCCAAAACAGGAGGAGATTTAATTTCGTGCCTATGCTCCCATTTCTTCAATTCTAGCAACCAAATGGGGGTTGGGTTCCTCCGTGTGTGGTAATGAGAAGCTTCCTTCAATCTCTGCAATTTGACCCGCAATACAATACCAGTTGCCCTTCCTCTGGTCTGTGCTATGTGCTTTGCAATCAATTTACAGGCCCCTATGGGACCCTCTTTCTCGTCTGTCTCTAATACTTCGCATATTTTTTATTTGTCGTTTTGACTAAAATATATATATATATATATATATATATATATATATATATATATATATATATTATTTATCATTTTAAAAAATTAATATGGTGCTTTAATTTTATCATATTAATTAAATAAAAAAATTAATGGAGTGATTAATAATATTTTAAATATTTTAATAAAAAATAATATTAATTAAATATAATTATTTTTATTATAAAGAATATTATTTAATAAATTTTTAATTTTTTTATAAATATTTTTAAATGATAATTAAAAAATTAGATAAAGTATTTATTTATTTTTTAACTAATGTAAAAAAAAATATGTTTTTTAATTTGTTAGCAATTTGATTTATATAGAATAAAATGAATTCTTTATAGTAATCAAACTTATTTTAGTTATTAAAAAAATATAATCCTTAATATATTATATTTAAAAAATTAAAAACATGAAAATATAAACATAATTTTTTTGATAAATTAAAATTAATTTAATTAATACATATTTAGGCAAGTGTTTGTCCTGAATTATTTATGACTTAAACAAATTTTTATTTATTTTTTATTTTATTTATTTTGATGTTAATGTTATTTTTTAAAATGTAAATTAAATCTTTAAAACTTTATTTAATTTGAATTAAAATATTTTTATTTTTATGTTAAACGTAATTTTTTTTAAATATAAATTATCTTATTTACACATATTTTTTTTACTTAAAATTAAATTTATTCAAAATTTAAATTTATAAAATTTAATTCAAATAAATTCTTAATGGATGGTGTTCAGTAAAATTCATCAGTAATGTTAATATAATAAGATTATTGGTTCACTTCACAAAACTTATAATAATGCTTACAATAATTAACAAATGAAAATATAATATATCAATGTTCTTTTCTTTTTACAAGGGTGCAGTAGTCCTACAGGACACGTGAATTTTTTTTGGTGACATTAAAATACCGACCTTTGTATAACTATTCTTGAGGTATGATTTTTATATTATAAAAATGATTATTTTATTACAAATTTATTTTATCTTGAAATTATTTTTCAATATTATCTATCTTAATAATGACAATTTTCAGAAAATAAATATAACTTGTGCTAATCATGTTAAAAAATATTTAGTTTGTTTCAAAAAATAATCTTTTTAAAAAGACAAAAGTACTGCTCTTGCTAGAGGTACCTACAAGCTCCTAAGAATAATTTTTCCCAATATTTTGTTAAGAAAAAAGGGTGAACAGGTAATGTATACAAGCCTCCGATTAATAAACTACAACCGTCCATTTTAAAAAAGGAAAATGTTATATGATAAAAAAAGTTTTACTAAAATTTTTAACAGAATAATTTAATATAATTTTTTATTCTTAAATAAATAAATAATCTCTACATCTTCATTCTATCCAATTAATACTTTTAATTTTTGTAGAATTCTTTTAAATATTTTAATTAATTTTTCTAAACTATATGGCATCACTATTAAAAAAAGTATAGATATGACATTGGATTTAATTTTGATTAAGTGATTTAATTTTGGAGCAGTTTAAGTTTAAAAGTTTTTATATTATTATCATATATTGAAAAAATTTTATTACAATTAATATTTATTTTAAAGTTAAACATTTTTTTAATCTATAAAAATATAATTTAATAATAAGTAAATTAGAGTTTCAGTGAGTTGAATTTTACCTATAATTATTAAGAGTTTGATTCATTAGAAAACACTTTTGTAAAAAGAGAGAGTTTGTACTTCAACCAAAGATTTATCTTATACCTAGATTATGTGAGAATATCTCATAAAAATAAAAAAAAATTATGTATTAATACATAATTAAATGAGTATAAAAGTTTTTGCACCGAAAATAAATAAAAATTAAAATTTCATGAGATTATTGGTAGAGTTTAATTTTGACTTTACACTAATATAGAATCAGTTTGGATACACTGTTTTTAAAAAATAATTTTTTAAAAAAAATGCTTCAACACATTTTTAAGTGTGTTTGGATATAACTTTTAAAAAAAGTAAAAGTTAAAAAAAGTTAATTTTTTTTTAGAAGCTAATGATCTCTAACTTCTGAAAAACGTAGAAGGAGAAGTGATTTTTAATATAATTTTATAATAAAAATATCCTTTACCTTTATTAAAAATTACATTTTATATCCTCTATTTTTCTTTCTTATAAATCTTATTTACATAAACCTTTCTAGGTAATTCTATGAATTATATTTTAAATAACATAACTTTAAGTCATTGTACCCTAATATTTTAAATTAAATTCTGATTTCAATGACTATACCACTTAAAGAAAGTAAAATAGAACAATATTAACAACATGTTATTAAGTCTTTGGGTGCGCAATTAGACACGTTGTTGTTACTTTATGTCTCATTTTTTATGACGTTGTTACCATGACATATTTAAAAATTTCATTATCCCTATTATGTTAACTCATTTAATCATATCTTACATATCATAACTCAATCATATCTTGCATTTAGATATCTTTTTAGTAATTTTGATATAAATTAAATATTTTTATTTTTTTATCTAAATAAACTTAAAAATCATTTTATTATTTAAAAAATACTTCTTAAATATTATATCTAAATATAAAATTATTTTTTAAAAAAATCTACTAAAATAAGAATATATAAACAAATTTATTTTTTTCAAAAATTTATCCAAACGAGTTCATAATCGACAAGCTTAAATTATAAAAGGGGTTACCAATTATTTATTATTTGTTTGACGGACAGACTTTGGGGCTTAAGTACTAAAAAAATGGTGTCTAATTGCCCCATTCGCTTCCTTCATGACTTGCTTCACATGTAAATAATTAAGGCAGCGTTTGCTGTTTTAAAAGCCTGTTTGAGGGTAAAATTTTCTTTTCAAAAGCTATGCTATCATATTTGACAACCATGAAGACAGAATTATTTCTTACTTAAAACTAAGGTTTTGATAAAAGCAAAATTTTGTTATTTTTGCGTTAGAGTAAAAGTCAATTAAAAAAATTTTGATATTTTTAATTTTAATATTTTTTTTTATAATTTATTTTATTTTTTTTTACTACATCTAAACTCATATATTTTTTAATAATTATATTTTCAGAAATAATTTTGAATTAATATTATCCAAACAATATTTATCTTGTCAAACTTAATTTTCAAAAAAAAAATTTTAAACATAAAATCATTTACTTCAAATTCATTTACTTATGACTAAAATTAAGTTTATAAAATTAAATTTATTTAAAATTAAGTTTTTAAACTTTAATTTAAACACGCACTGAATGCTCTGAAGTTGCTTACAACAATGGTCCAATACAGATGTCGTTGTTGTTGTTTATTTTTCTTAATAAGAAAAGAAAAAGGACGATGTGAAAGAGACCAACTTTAACAATATAGGTTTTTTTGTTGTTGTTTAACTCTAGATTCTTTTGTGTGAGAGTCTCATATTTATAATGTTATATAAAAAGAGACCCAAAAAAGAAAAAGAAAAAAAAAACCCATACATAAGCCTACTAGCAAATAGTAATGTTGACATATGAATTAAATAATATAATGAAGTCTTATACACGATTTTTATTTTCTTTTAATATTGCGGCAAAGGGTTTCTATTTTTGTTTAAGAACTTTCTTTTTAGCTTAGTCCAGGCATTATACATGAAATTCTCTATCAAGCAGAAGCTAAAAATTCAAAGATAGGCATACAAAATAAGTTCCATGATTCACAACCTTTCCATGGGATTGGCTGCTAACCTCCAGTGACATTTGTGATTTGTCTGTGTAGTGTTTGACACAGATTGAGGAAATCTAGATAATAAAGCCAATGAAAAATCCGTGTCTGTATCACAAACTGGACAAGGGGTTGGCAATCCTTTGAAATTGCTTGTATAGTATGGAACCGTTTAGGGGAGAAACAGGTCTCAAACTACTGAGCATTCTCTAATCCAGAGATGAAGGAAAGGAATCTCATCTGATACTTGTTGGGCTTTCTCCTGATGGATAAAATGGTGGCCGTCTAAGGATAACGACTTCGAGGTTTGGAACAAGGGTCTTGAACACATCTCCTCCCACATAATCTTTTGTACCTCCGTTTTCAAACCCCATGTCTTTGTATCTCCAGCAATGAACTTCGTTGGAACTGTAATCTTTGACCCCTGCCACGGTGCAAGAAGCTCCCAGTTTCTGTAACCATTGAGCACGTAATTAAGAATCCTTAAGAAAAATTAATACATGCCAGACATAACGCTCCAGACAAGATGTGGTTCAACTAAACTCTAAACATTAAAAGTAAAGTGACACGAAGAAATTAAAAAAGCAAAATGATGACATAGGCCAATTGGACGTAGCACAGGTGTTATGTACCAAAAAACTAACTATGCATGTGTTATAGAAGTTTGGAACTATATGAGAAATTTGAGTATTTTTTCAAATTAAACAGGGGAAGCCATGAAAATACTTACTGGTCAATTGCACGGTAGTAATTGAGTGGACCAGTGAAACCAGATTCCTGGAATTTGTCTGCAAAGACCATGAATTCCTCTTCAGTTATCCATGATGGCAGAAGCGAAGGCGTTGGCAGGAAATCAATGATCTCCATGCCAGGGGGAGCCACTAGAGCCTCTGTCATGCTGATCAGCAAGAACTTCTTCATCACTGTTAAACAATCGTATCTAGCAAAAGCTCTCTCTGCACGTCCTGGCTCCTGCACACCCAATCCCACAAACCAGACCATTTTATTTTATTAAAATCGATCAGTGCCCTGTACGTATAGGTCTCTAAACAGAGAAAGGTACCTGGAACTGAGAGACGTGAGTCTCATCTCCAAATCTTTTTCTGTAAGATTCAACCGTTTTAATAGTTGGAGATCTTGGGAAGAAAGGAACGGATAGAGCAACAAGTCCCTTGACTCTGTCAGGCCTAAAGAGACTCAGATACCATCCAATTATAGCTCCCCAATCAGATCCAACTACAAATGCCTTTATTCGTTTGGTAGGGAAGGAGGGAAAAAAAGAAAGACATGGAAAGGAAAAAAAAAAAATCAAATTCTCAGACTCGGGCACACAAATGGAAGCCTGCAGGCACGAGAGAATATGTCATACCTGTTGTTCGCCAAAATGGTCAAGCACGCCCACAAGGTCGCCTACGAGGTGCAGAAGAGTGTAGGAATTGGGGTTGAGAGGAGAATCAGAATCACCGTATCCTCTTAGATCAGGTGCAACCGCATGGTAACCATGGCGGGCCAAGTGGTTGAGCTGGTGGCGCCAGGAAAACCATATCTCTGGGAAGCCATGAAGCAGTAGAACAAGTGGTCCGGTCCCTTGCTCTGCTATGTGCATCCAATATCCAGTTGGTTTTGATTCTTTGGTGATTCACTTCACCCATGGTGCCTCCTGCTCCTTACTGAAAGAGATGTTCTTTAGATGAAGGACAGAAGATGTGAAACAATACACATATCAATTTAAAAGGTTAGTAAATCATAAAAGTGAAGGTGGAAGTCAGAGCACAACTTCGACTTACTTTCCCAAACGTTGTACTATCTTGCAGTTGGGGGCAAAGACTTACATGCACCTAAAAGAATTGTAAAAGTCCGTAGATCAAAGGCTGAGAATTAACACCTGTAACCGATACTACAGGTGTCATCTTTTATTTAAAAGAGTGATCCTTGCAAACACTGTTATTTTTAAGAGGTCCCTACAAAACAGAATTTTCCAATTTACATAAAAAATACTCATAAGAAAAATTACGATAAATGCGATGTAAAATCAGCGAGTCGCCTATGTCTCAAGGAAAGCCTAGTAAGTCCCGTTATCACTGCCTGCTTCTGAGAAATGGATGGAATGACTGGGAATATTGACACAAGGACATAAAATTGGGGAGGACTAAAGCAATTCTAGCACAGCACGTCAACCTGAATTCTTACGAGAAAGTTGAATACAGATGACAGCCCAACCACGTGCCATGTACCCCACACAAGTTCCTACTACTTGGATGGTTGAGAAGGTCATTAATCCTTATTTATCAAAAATTAATGATAGGGCAACACAAACAAAAATGAACATAATAATAATAAGAAATCATTACAAGAAAAAAAAAAAGATAAAAGTGCTTTTTATTAAGTCACTGGGAGTTGATTAGTGATAAGAAATTTGAGTAGCATGCAGGTAATTATAAGTTTAAATTTTTATGTTATTATTATATTATTTTACTTTTTAATAAACAGTTTATAACTAAAATTTATTAAAAAAACTTAAAAAAATAGTTTTTTAAAAATAAACTACTAGCAAACATGCAATTACTCAATTACAAATTAACTTGTTTTTCAAGCCTTACTACGTAACTTAAAGATCCAAATCCCAATTCTTCGTATTGTTCGATAATTTTCTCATGTAGTAGTTGTAGCACCAATTGAAAATTGAAATGGGTAGAATTTAATGAAAATAGCATGAGCATTAGTTGGTCTTTGACCGAAATATTTTTACGTAAAATTAATTTTTCAGAAATAATTATGATTAGTTTTTAATTAAAATTTTTTTAATAAATATTTATTCTAAAATTGAAACTTATTCTTTCCCTAAAAGGTGACTTTCCAACTCTTACTTAGTAGCAGCAGTGTCATTAGTTTGTTATATAGTATTTGATGTACTTTTTGAAAAGTTTTAAATTATAATTTGAATAAAAATTTATTTATTTAATTTTTACTTAAATTATAATTTTAAAGTTTCAAAACCTAAACTAAACACACACTGAAGTTGACATACATTAAATTCCAAAAACATAAAAAGGCGGAGCAATATATATATATATATATATATATATATATATATATATATATATATGTTTGAATAGGTAAAATAGAAGTTAGTTAAACCAGTAACTGTAATTTTTTTAAAAATAGTTATCAAAATAATTTTAATATCACATAAAAATTCAACATCTTAATAGAAATTTGTAATAAACTAATATGTAAAATTTTAAAATTATTTTAAATCTGTGTTTTTATTTATTTATTTTGGAGACAATGGGGTTTGGTAATTTTCGTATTTGCCTATTTCTTTCTTGGCTTCTTCATTTTTCTTACGCCACAAACCCAGAAATTGATGCGCGCCGTTCTGGTTGCAGGATCACCGTTACAGGTTGAGGAATCCCGGAGTTTTGCTGGCTGTGACGAAAGAGAAAGAGAAGGATGATGAGGTTAGAGTCGAGTGTGGTTGTCACGTTGGCTGTAGTGCTAATCTTGGCTGGGAGTGGGATTGAGAAGGGACCAAAGGAAGTCAAAGCCTCGAATTCTGTTCCTGCCCTCGTTCATAACGTCATCTACTCCAACAGAATCGCCATCTTCTCCAAATCCTATTGCCAGTAGGTCTCGCACTCTAATGCCCTCTCTCCCTTTCTTTCTCTCTTTGATTTTCAATCTCATTATCTCTGAATTATTAGGGTTTTGATGGACAAATGTATAATTTTTATTATCTTTTTTTTTTAATTGAGATAGTATTGTAGACTGGAGCATTATGAAATGCTAAAGACAAATTGCTTTGGAAGTTATTGAATCTTTCTCTCTACCAATGTTCTATCTCTCTTGAAAGATTTATCTCGTATTGAGAATTGAAAACCATGGACTTGTATGGTATACAGCATGGTTTTTGTTTTTTTTTTTTCTCTCTCTCTTTGAAGGTGGATAGGATTTTATGTCTGGGAACTGTGTTTGGTTACCTGGCAGAAAGAATTAATAATGTCTGCAGGATGTGTCTAAATTGTCTAACAAGGTTTTACTCAATGTGAAAATCCTGTTCCTAATTTTATTTTGTGTTGATGATTTATTATTTAATCAATTTATAAAGCCGTGTTACATTGATTAATAATATCTGATAGCTGCAAGTGCTCATTTCTAACAATTAAGTTCCAAAGTTTCTGCTAAGTGTGTCAAATTGTGATGATAATGTTTCTCTTTCCCTCTCTCCCTCCCTCTTTCATGCACATACACACATTATGACTTAACAAATGGAGTGATGCTGAATGAGAAACTGTATATCATGTTGCTAGGTATTGTTTGCATGCCAAGCGCATATTTGGTGGAACTAAATGAGAAACCTTTTGTGGTGGAGCTGGATCTGCGAGGTATTCAACAACTGGCCAAAGCCTCTATGTTTAAATCTCATCATGGTTTCCAAACTGATCACGTGTCACAATTTTTTTTTCTGTAGATGATGGGTACGAAATTCAGAGTGTTCTTCTGGATCTGACAGGTAGAAGCACAGTCCCACAAGTATTTGTGAATGGCAGGCATATTGGTGGATCAGATGGTTAGTTCTTAGCTTTTGTGCTTTTGTGAGTTATTATCTATCTGTCATTGCCTTGGCATATCACTCACTGTTTTTTCTGTTACTTATTTCCTTTGTTCTACTCACTTGGTTTTGCTGTGTTCGCAATGCAGATCTCAGAGCTGCAGTCAAGAGTGGTGAATTGCAGAAACTTCTTGGTACAAGTTGATGGTATACTAGAGACTGAAGAACACGAGCATCTGCCATGCATACCGACGGTATGTGGGGAACTGAGATGCATAATGGGAAGAATTAAGCTTCTAACAGCAAAAATGTAGCTTGTGATTTTGGATAATTGGGCTAGTAATCACCCTTAAGATTGAATTGGAAATTGTTTTATGCATTTTGATTTTTGAGTTTTCTGGGGATTTATTAGGCGATATGTATTCCCTGTAGAAATTGCAATTTCATTCTGCTGAGAATCCACTAGTGTTCTTCATATTTAATTATGGGAATGAAGAACTCTCAAGAGGTTGTGCTCCAATTGATCAAATTGATTTTGTTGGTTTTATTAATTAAAACTTAATGTGTGAATCTCAATGTATATCTTATGGTAAAAAAACCTCAACTCTTGAGAGTTCCTCCAATTTTCTTAATCTCTCTCTGTTTTTTTGGTAATTAGTCTCTCTTTTAGACCATAACACGGCAACTCCAGATGCTGCTGACCTTGTTAAAACTTCTATTCCTAAAGTTGGGGCAGGGGACTCAGATCTTGTCAATACACAGTCTGACATGACATGAAGCATGCCAAGTTCTAATTGTTTTGTTGCATCGATCTCTTAACATGGCATGATGACATCAAAGAAATCTATTTAGACTACCTTATATTGTTTCCAAGAGGAAAACTACAGGCCAACGAAGGAACCAATTTCAAACTGCCTTGACTTATGAACCGAAAAGACTTTTAGGTTCAAATGGTGCTAGACATTTGACAAATAGTTCTGTTTTAAATAATCTAACGAAGTAGAAAATTACTAGTGCCGAATGTAAACATTTTATATTGACAACTACAAATCTAAATCTGCTGGTATGTGTATTACAGCATCTCTGTCGTATGTGATATATATCTTGGACAAATAGGTTGAAAACTAAGAGATACTCATCGATGAGACCCAAAAGTAGTGTGACGTTTTCCGGACTACAATTGCGCTATAGGTGGATGGGAGACTGAACCCCATGTCACTGCCACTGCACTGCTTGTCTGAAAACAAACCTTAATTTAAACCACTAGTGTTACCTCCATGATTAAGACAAAGCTACACGAGAGGGGGGCCGCCAAGTGCCTTTCTTGGCGCAGAGCATCCCCTCTTGGTTTTTGGAGGTTATTTCCCAATGCAGAGATTTTAACAAAGTTTCCACTTCACCAATAGTGCTGGATTCATCACGGACAATCAATTTACCTTCTGGTCTGACTATTCTATCAACCTCTGCCATAACAGGAACAAGTTTGCACCTGAGGAGCCAAAACAACAGAACTGGATCAATGTGCTGCAATTTCTCTAGTTTGGGTGAAAAAAGGTTGAAAGTTCACAACTTCCATCCATACCTCTTCTTTAGCTTTGAGAAAAGATTATCTGCATGCAGTAGATCATAAGTTCGTGGGTAGGTGCTAAAGGATTCACACCAATCATGGTATATTCCAAAGAGACCCCTCTCATAGATGATAGGAAGTGTATCTGGAGAATCTACGTTCACCACATTAAATACCCAAACAGGAAGATCCCTAAGAGCTGCTGCAAATCTGCACACACATTTTATGAATAGCCCTCATGATCAATAGTACTAGTAAGACATGGCAGACGCATTATTATGAAGCCTAAGTATTGCATATACAAATAAAAATGTATAGTAGTTGAAGTCCAAGTTGAATCAATACCCCCCATATACAGCTCGCATGTCCATGACATTTCTCACGTTAGACCAAGTTATACCAATGTCGCTTATCTCGTCTACAACGTTCTTCCATCGTTCATTGTCTGATTTAAAATCTTGAGAAGCTGGTTTTCCATAGATCCCCTTCTGCGAGTTGTTTAACCAATATGGGGTTTTTTGCAGTCGATGAGGCCAATCTTCAGGCCATCTGGCTCCTCTCTCTGCCTTGTCAACAGGGCACTCTGTGCATGCACGCCTGCAGAGGTACATACCTGTGATATAACACATTTGGCCAATCAATATTAGAAGTACTGTTATTACTTCTCCAGTCAAACGTGTAAAACGTGTCAAACAGCCACTACGGTCCATGAGCCTAGAAGTTGCCAGTAGTAGAGATTTACCAGGCAGCATTTGGATCATCATCGTCCTTGCACATTGGAGGTTGGTTTTGCTCCCTTTGCTCGTAGCATTCGTTGGAAGTGGGTTTGCGATAAATGGCAGCACCAACATGATTCAGTTCATCCTTGTTGATAGTCACAAGCTCCCAACACATGGACTTCGTTAGTGAGGTCATTTCTGGATGAAAATTACAAAATGTCAGCGCCTATAAAATTGCCAAGTTATTCATTTCTCAACAACAAAGATGAGATATGTTATCCTACGCTTCCATATCTGGACATCTTCTTCAAGCTTCTGGTACACAGGAGTGGCAGACCAGACAAAATAACCCCCTGGTCGCAGAACCCGATTCAATTCCAAAAGCAACATGCCACCTAGAACAGAGTTTCACATTTCTCGATCAGCAACCATGATTAACGTAAAAGTGACCGAGCCATTATTAAAAAATCAGTATAAAATGACAAATCTAAGCAGAAAAAAAGTGTTAGTGGGATCAACCATCTGCATGCCAAGGTACTCGACAACGTGCACAATGTGTGAGATCAAAGACACGACTGGGGAATGGCAGCCTTTGAGAACCCATGACAGCAGATATGGCAGGTATCCCTCTCTCAAGGGCAAACTGCACTTGTGCTTCATGTTCGTCCTTTGGGTGCAAAAGACATTGCAAGAACATCTCGTTCGAATAGGTAACCACCAAAGCTGCCAACCCCACACCCAACATCCAAAATCACCCTAGTGCGCTTCCCCCATGCAATACCAGCTTCAGCCTACACTAGTAAAATTGTAAATTTTATCGGGTAGATATTATGATTAGCAGTATAAAACTCACATTATGGGCGATGTATGAATCCTAATTAGATAAATGTTGCCTGCTGGGTGCTAAGTACTAACAAATGATATAGTTAAGAAATTAAACTTGTAATTACCTGTTGAACAAAATCAATGTAGTGGAGAGCTCCATGAATGAACTGGGTGCCACCTCCAGGGAATGTCAAGAACTCACCCGTCACCTTCACCCAGTTCTGGTGTCCCTTCACCTGTGCCAGCTTCGGGTGTGGTACGTTGTGGTACCATATCTGTTGAAACATATTAATAGAGTTTTCATTTTGAAGAAATCAGAGGCCCGAATCAATGTGTTAGATGTTCCTTTGAAGCACATCACCTTATCTCTGCTGCGAGGCCATTCGATGGGTCTTTTGTAACCTTTGGCAAGCGGCACCAGGCAAGTAGGTGGGTCCTCAGGACAATGCCTCTCCCTGTGTTCGAAGTGTTTTGTGCTGCGTAACTGTCTCAAGGCCTTTTCGTTGTCCAAACAGGGTATGTAATCAGCACCTGCCGTGACATTGCAGAGATACCACGCGTGATCTTGCGCTTTCTCTGCCCTGCCCGACTCACCCTTCTGTCTCTCTTTTGCGTTCAGTGACTGATCTGCTTGAGTTGACCACGACTTCCTTGACTCCTTCGGCAACGATTTTCTCGACTTTCTGCCATTCTTACCTTTTTTAGGCTTCTTGTTTTCTTCACTTTCAACTTGAACTCTCTGGTTTTCATTTGTCTCCGACTCTGCCTGAGCATTTTCATCTTGTTTGTCTGGCTGGTCTTGTTGTTCTTCATGCGATTTTACCATTTGATCTTTATGTGTGATCTCACCTTTGTCATTCTCTTAATTGTTCTTTATTTGCTTCATCCTCTTCGTTTTTAGATACTTGAGTGTCAAAATTTTGAATATCTTGTTTTTGTCCCTTGCTTTGTTCTTGATTTGCCTTTGCATTTGGGTTTTCATCTTGAGCCTTGGCATTCTCTTCTTCATCCTTTTGGTTTCCTTCAGTTGCTTCAATGCCAATTCCCTGAACTTTCTCAGACTCGGGAATTTTCTGATCATTATCTGAACCTGCTGTATCTGTTACGGAGGCTTGTTGATTTTGTGTTAATGAGCTTTCCTCTGATAGCTGAGTCTCACTCCCGGCACTCTGCTTTTTGTGCAGCTCATTGTTGCCATTAGCAATGGGGTTTTTGTGATCAGACTTGATGGCATCATCGGGGAGATGACCGGGATTGTCTCCAAAGACGGGAGTAACTTTTTGGTCTTCGCTTTTGGTGTTGGTGGTTTCAACTGACTCCTCTTCGCTTTTGGAGGCGGTTTCAGCCAACTCCTCGGTGCTTTTGATGGTGGTTTCAGCTGACTCCTCGGTGTTTTGGGTGGTGGTTTCAGCTTGGTCCTTCGGAGGAGGAGAAGTCATTGGTGGTTGCAGAGGTATCAACGGCCGTTCGGGTATTGGTTCCCTCATCGCTGTGTGTTTGAGGTGAGACTACAGAGTTGGAGTTGGAGCTTAGCATCCATACTCCCAAAACACATAGTGCGATAAAGACTACTGTTGTCAAGGTTGATGCGTAAGGCGGCGATGACGACCTCCGGTTGTTCCGCGACTTAAACAGTGCCATAAGAGCGTGCTCCTGTGTTCACCGGTGAATTGGGATGGATTCGAATTTGTTAAAGAAGAAGAAGATGAGAAAGTGAGGCTGCATAGAGATGTGAGAGGGTTTCAGTGACGTTTGTGGAGGAAGAAGCATGCATGCGCGCGCGAGTGAAGATGGTAAAGGAAGAGTGGGAAATGTTCTAAGTTGGAAGTTGGAATGCATCGATGATCCAAAAGAGTCGGAGTAGGGAATTTGTTGAGACAGATTGGTTGCTATGTGAGGGAGCAGAAAACACAAAGAAACGACGTGAGGCTTTGGTCTCTTCTTACAGGATCCTCGTTTCAACCATACTCTAGCCTTTGTTTCAGGAGCCTGTACTTTTTTTTAACGTACAAATGAGGCTGAAATACTTTTTTTTTCCTTTCATTTGGGATATTTTCATATCTAGTTTGTATTTTTTGTATATTAATTACTTGAAATTTATGATTAAATCTGAAAAAGCAAAAATGCATATGTCATGAAGCATTATTGTAAAGTATTGTGTTATTGACATTGAATTTATTATTTTATAATTCAGTTTTTATATAAAATGATATGATGCATCAAATTGACGATTTCATTTTGTTTCTAAAGGTAGATTGCTTTCATCCATGGATGAAAATAGTTACAAAAGCTGGTCAAATAGCAGTAGTGATCAACTTTTCTAGATTACTAAAATATAAATAAAACATTTGAAATTTTATAATGAATGATAATGAAGTGTCAAGTTTTCACTGACTTAATTTAAACGAGTTGTGTAAACTAGTTTATGAAATAATTTCTTCAACGCAAGAGCCTTGTACAAAACAAGGATAGCCTCCAAACTTGGGAAGCACGAGGGAACTTGAAGAACGAGTGTATCTGATTTTCTGCAATGTTGTGAGTTGCGACATGATATTAGGAGCAAAGTGGAGGAACATGACATGTTTTCTTGTCAACTTCAACTGCCACAGGGAGGGCATCAGTTAAAGCTCTCCGCATGAAAATCTTAAGAGCTTGCGAGGTAGTTTAAGACTTAAAAGACCAGCATGGATTCCAAAGCTCTGTATCACTTAAACGGGAAGACTGAGAGAACCTGATCACCAAAGACAAGTTGGAATTGGGGTAGCCGAAACTTTCGTCACTAAGAGGAGTGAAAATGATGTTTAAGATTATCACTTCTATAGAGAAATTATTCTTGCACACATTTTTCTCTTAAATCACTTTTTGGTATAAGGGAATGTTCCTGCATAAAACTCACAAACATGATGGGTCCCTTGTTCAGAGATTGAATCAATCTACATGTAAGAAATTAAAATAGTCTAAATTTTACACACAAAATTAGTGTATAAATATGGTCTTATTTATCATTGTTTATTTGTTTTGGTCATGAAATATTCAAGGTCCAAGAAAATGGAAGCATGTCAATCAATAATATAATCCAAAAGTTAACCCAGCTAGAGCAGTTTCTTAAATCTAACGGGGCAAAATAACGTTTAGCAACAGGAAGCTAGGCCCAGATGACAACTTTATGGACTTTTTACTTCTTTTTAGCCCAAGTTACGACATGGACGGACGACGAGGTTATGGGCCATGATTCATATTCACTTTGCAAATCTAATTTTTGTTGGGCAATGGTTACAGTAAAACTGTTTTCTAAGCCTCTCCAGCCCTTTAAAGCACTCGAGCAAGCCTACAAAGAACAACATAGAAATTAAATGAGAAGAAAAACTCAACACTAATCTTTTATATCAATGCAAGCGTGGATGATGGTTAATTACTTTGGTTCAGAAGATGGGTTCAACTTCAAGGACACTTTTGTTATTATTCAATAATGACTAAGATAAGATCAAATGTCTGTGAGAAAATTCCAAAATGCATAGTAAGGTTGGGTACTTTGGTTTCTTTAAAGGGATCGTACGTCTGGCCTTCAACAAGGACCTGAATTAGGTGCCAAACGAGATTTTTAAGCATCGGACAAACTGAATCTTTGAATATAGAGATCAGGACACAAGGATATGCGCAAAAGGGACCAAGAGGGTGTGAATTGTTCAAGACAAGAACATGATTCACTGACTGCTCTATCTTAAATCTAGCTTTTTGGGTTCGAATTGAATACGAACCAGTTCCTTCCTAGCTATTCCCACGCACCTTTCTGACTTTCTCTTTCCAAAGCCACAGTATTAGTTCAGTGGTGGGTCGTACGTCTTTCGTTCTTGCCAATAAATTCAATTAGTTTAAACAAAAACACATGCACAAGCTGCTGTAGCCACGTGATGAAATGTTCATTTTGATTTTTGACGTTAATTAAATATAATATTGTTCCTAAGATGTCACCAAAAGGATATATAGTACACTCGCATATTCAGTTGTTATAATGTCATAAATGACCAAATCAATTAGTCAAGTTTGATTATGGGTCCTATGTACTAGATCTTCGAGTGCCCTATTCATTCCCTTGCTTTCTTTTCTTTTGTTTACTTCTCTAGTCTAGCATAATGTCTTGCAATATGTTATATGTAGACGTGTATTAGCTTGTCATCATAACACTTTTATTAAGCCCCTTAATATTTGTCTATTAGTGGATCCCAGGTCTCTCAAGTGAGGATGCTGACACCAACACTTTCATTTTCATCATTATTTGCTCACGTGATTTTTCCTTCTTTTTTTTTCCCCAAGTGCCCATCAATGAAAATTAGGACCGAAAGATACATGGCACCAGGCAAATGATGTTTTCAGAGAGTAATACTAATTACACAATTGTTTCTATATGAACTATACACAAACAATTCATTTGGCTGCAAAGCTGCGTTTAAGTAGTACTGCCTCCTATATATCTTATTATTCTACTTGACTTTTTTGTTTTTGGTTATGCTTTATGCAACCACATAGTAATATTTAAATTGGTCAAAACATACTGTGTAGTCTGGAATCTAATACTTAACTTTTTTCCCAAAAAAATTAAATTAATATGAAGAGTTAAACTTTCAAGGATTCTACAAGCTGCAGGGAGGGCATATAAAGGCCTGGTGAGGCGAGGTCACTATTCATTTCAAGGGTCATATACTATGTTAATCAAAAGAAAGGCTCATATCTTGTGGCCCACGTCCAATAGAGAGGAAACTTACTTCACTGTGCTGTTGTGAATTGTGACAGCCATATCCGGTGGTCTTGGTGAACTGGTTTCCAACCTAGCTTGATCCAATGAAAAGGTTATGTAGATTCTTCTCTCTTTAATTCTCTTTTCTTTCTTTTTCATTGATATATAATAATAATTAAGCGCTAGTGGCCTAATGGTAATCAAGGAGACCTATATATGACTTGGGTTGGGGTCATTATTCATCACTGAAACTGAAAGGTTACTGTCAATAATGTATTTACTTGGTGCAAGGCAGCTAGAAAGCTCTAGTTGGACTGAGAGCATCTTTCTTTGAATCCTGTGTTTGAATCCTCAAATTGCTTGACTATAGGTCAAAGTTTGAAAGGACGAAATTAAGGGCAAATAATAATTGAAAGGCTGCTCTGCCTATACCAACAAATTGTTAACTGTCACCATAGATCTGTAATTAACTAATTAATTATTAGGTTCTCAATGGGGTAGTCTTTTTTTTTCTTTTCTATTCAGGAAGTTTGATCCTAGTCCCAACAAGCAATTAGTGATATATATCTATATATATATATATATATATATATGTATATATATAGCTTAAATTCGTTCTATATTTGAACATTGATCTGTCCTTAAAGCCTTCAAAATAATTTGTCTGTACAATTGTGTACTCATCAAATAAGCAGGTTCGGGTTTAGGGACAGAGTTTGGAACACTCACTGTAAAACAGAGGCATAAAATTTTTAAAAAGTGAAAGGCAAAAAGATAAAGAAATTTCATACCGGCATTATGAGGAGGGAGCATAATCTCATAAAATAATCAAAAGAGGGTGCATGCAAAAGTCTGATGTTGCCATGTTACTATTTTGGGCGGTGCATCACTTTCACCATGCACTGAGACCCAGACCAGAGTATATATGGATGGTACTAATGAGCTGCTTGTCCAATCGAGGCAACTTCAAGTTGATGGAAATTCCAAAGGGGCGCATAAAATAAAACGCATCCTCGATCTACGTCTCCAACCAACACTCAATCTTTTCTTCTTTTTATTTTTCCGTTTCCTAATTAAGTCGTTTTTGCTGATGTGAGGAACATAAAAAAAAAAAAAATTCACTTGGGACAAGCTCGAGTGGAGACACGTCGCTGATTCTAGATAACAGAGACCCTACACAAAGTTGAAGATAATCATTAAGACATTTGATAACGAAAATGATACTACATGCTTTTGGAACCATAACAATCAATTTGATGATCTAAAAAGATTCTCCCCCTTTTGAGCATAGGATGGATGTCTTACTATTACGGTATATATATACCTGCTTATGTGATGTATGTGTACGTACGCGTGCAACGAGAACGTATATAGTGGATACTGAACACGGATTCGATTCAGAAGACTGAAATGCTTCGGTTAGTGTCTTCTTCTTAAAATATATATATATATATACACACACTCACACACACACACACACACACACACTCCACCAGATCCAAAAAAAAAAAATTAAAAACATATTCCACCTGATCTGGGTTTCACAAATCTGCTGGTCGTGGGGCAGGACACTAGAACATAGAAAAAGAATAGGACACAAAGCCCTTGAGTCATATGTATGTTCTTTTTGGAAACCCCTTTATGTGGGTTTGGTCTTATTGTAGTTCTTAATCTTGACAAACATTGGGCCCGGAGATTGTCACTAACGTGCTTGTTCCAACTTCTTTTCTATTATTGATAAGTGACCAGGCAAAAAAGAAAATTATCTTAATTATTCTTTTGACTCATTGTAAATCCAATGGCCTTCTTAAACCCATTTCATGTCTTGTCTATTCCACCCAAAATGATTCCAACTGATTGGCGCATATTATTAATTGTACTTCACACACGACCTACACGTTTCTGAATGAGAAATTTTAACTCGTGTTAGGGCCTGATGAGGATGAGAAGAATAGCAGGACAAGACTATATCAGAGTATTAATACATTATTGTCGATATGCACTTGATAAAGGTATATTCCTGTTTGTATATAGTTTGTAGCATGGTCTCCTGCAGTTACATAGGGCTTTCAGGATGGTATATGTTTGTCACAGGTAGATATTTATTTCTTTTTTCTTTTTTTTTAATGGGCTAAGACAAGATTCAAATGGAGTGAAAGTTCAAATCATTATTCTGCTACAATATATTTTCATGCATGTGCTAGCAAATACGTCACTCTTTGGGAGATAATCTGCGCAACTGTGTTCGAAAGTGAGAAGAACTATGGAAATTAATGGGTGAGTTCCTTTTCTTGTTTTCTTTTGACTAAAGTCTGGTTCTTGGGTGTGCTTAACATTGGCACCCACTTTCTTTGCTACCCACATGATCAGTCTAGTAATGAGCTGGTCTTCATAAAAGTAGTCTGCCAAAAGCTAAAAGATCGAGTCCACAAAACCATAATCGGTCCACTAATTAAGTTGCAGTTCGGTTAATTAGGCACAAACTTTTGAAAGTCAATGATACTAACAAAAGCCTTCAAGCTTGATTTCTAGTGTGGGCATCACTAAGCCCCCACTCAAATAATTATTACTACGTCTAATCACTTCAAGTCTTGCATGTATGAGTTGTAACTGCAATTTTCAAAACCAACCACATTAAAGTTCTCGCGAAAATTTAGGTAAGCTATGCATAGAAAGCACTAAATAATTGAACCTTTTTGAAAGTTACTTGAACTACCAGCAAGATTGTGGATTGCATACGGTTTTCAGAAAATTTCCTTTATTAGTTTGTGTTATTAACTATACTTATTTGTGTTAGTAATTCCTCTGAACATAAATGAATTTCTCTTTCTCTTTCCTATCTGCTTCATTAAAAATCTATAGACTAAAAATCAAGTGGTATCTGTATCTGTTGCTACTTGCTAGGCATTAGAGAAGAGAAATCGGCAAAAGGCCACTTTCTCGTTCGTAAATTAAAGCATATTGATGATAGCAAGCCTTGGTTCTAACCTCTTACAGGAACCATACAGTAGTCAAGGAAATTTCCTGTAGCACATGGCTCTTTGACAAGTCATATTCATTAGATTTGTAAATGATGCTTGTGAGAGAAATGAATTTTAACCGTTAAAATTTGTACAAATAATTAAAATTAAATCATGTTACGTAACTGTTTTAAAACTTTGAGGCTCGTTCAATTGGATATATATATATATATATATATATATATATGTATATATATTTGGGTTAATTGATTCGCCACTGTGATTGTCCGTGCTCTGGCCATGTGAAACAAACAAGCCAAAAGCTTTTTTTAATGAAATCTCAAATTTTGAAAATTAACGACCTTATTATTGCAGCTTTTTCGAATTGTTTGTGTTGGAACATTAATGAATTACTATAGTCTTTGTTTGACGAAAATCTAGAACGTTGTTCCACTGCTTCCCAATTAAGGAGATCCAGCAAAAGAAGCCTTTTAAGTTAAGATGTGTTCCTTACCCCCACGCTATGCATGCGATTGTGGATCTGTCTAAGTCATCAAGTAAATCAGCCACATATACTTCTATAGCTAATTTCGTGATCCTAATTCGGTCATTTTGGTTTCGCATTAGTAACTTGGGATTTGATGAAAAGATTACCACAAAGTTGAATGTTACTTGCAATAAAAATGAACAATTTTCTCAATATTGTTTAACTTATAAATTAATGAGGCTATCCCAAACTTGATTAATATATTAGACTCCCTGAATTATCAATTTTGGACGAAGCTGTGGATTTCTATCGGAAACTCAAAATATGACTCTGAGCAGGATATATAGACATCCCGCTTGTTAAGATGAACAATTAGTTCATTGTATATTATAATCCTAACAATAACTTTTAACCAGAACACTGAAAATACCGGTGGTTGGACAGAATGCATTTTACTGTATCAAAAGCTGTAATGCACAACGCAACTTTATGTTTTTACCTGTTAGAAAATAGTAAATGGACAATGTTTTCAGATAAAGATAAGTAAAAAAGAGGTCATTAGTATATAATGATATTAAATTATATAAAAATTTATGTGTAAAAATTTTATTATAAATTTGCATAAATTTAACAATAAAAAGAGAATACATTTTTGTATATATAATAAAATTTTATTAACTCATATATATTAGTAAAACATAAAAGTAAATGTAACTTGAGGATTATTTATGTTTAAAATTTAATTTTGACCACCAAAAATATTTCTCGAAGGCATATTTTCGTTGGGAACTTTTGAATAGTAGGAAATTTGAGAACATTCATGCATCGTATTATTAGTCAACTTTCCTTAGATCTTAGTTCTGGTGTTTTGCTTTGTCCCTTTTGTTTTTTTTAATCCCTTCTGGTGTACTAAAACAATTTATTAGTCAACTTTTGAATAGTCGGAAATTTCAGAACATTCATGAACTGTATTACTAGTCAACCGAAATCATCAGATCCTACAAATTCACTCCGGCTAATTAACGGTGACACATACATATGCGATCATCATAACAAGAAAGAAAAAAAAGATTAAGGTCGATTGCACAAACTTGAATTAGTTTTGGATGCAATTATTGTTTGCTAACAGAATCGGACGCAATTATGTTAATTATAGCATTTGAATATTTTGAAAATTTGTAAATAATCGTGTGCTTTCGGATTCAACTATTGAGGATAAGCTACGTAATTATTGAAGATATACCATATGATTTTTTAGTTAATGTTACTTGGATTTCTCTCAGTTACTAGGATTTTATTTGCATATGCATTGCGATTTTATGTTTCTTATTGTAAGTTGTATATTAACTTTCTTGAATTGAACCTACTAGGGGATAAATTCATTAGAAAGTAAGTAGCGTATTATAGTAATAATTAAACAGAAAATTAGCATACCTTAAAGAAGCGAAATAATTGGTATATCGCCCTGGCGTGATTCAAATAAAGCTCAGAATAATAAATGATGAATAATAGTTGAGTATAATGTTATTTTATACTTTTCAATTAATATGGAGTGATGGCGTTTAATATGGTTTTCTGTAGAGATAAATTCTCACGCGTACACATTATCTTATTGAGTGTGTGTTATATCAGCACTTAGTCTTTATTGTCTCTCATTATAATTCTTTTTTCAATGCTAATTAATATGCTATATAACTGACGTAGTATACGGTATGTAGTGAAATATAAAAATATTATTTTATACAATATACTGAATACTATGTCTTGTATAAATAATTTTTAAATTACTTTATATTTTTAAATAATATCCTGATATATAATTAAAAGAGTTTAACATTTTAAATAATTATTAAATTTAAATTTAATAAAATTATAATTTATGCTCCGACGAAAGTAAATTTCACTATCATTAAATCAAAAATTAAATCCTTATATTTTACTATGAGTAATTTCTATTTCTAAGCCTGCTTTATGACGAGCATATGATCTGGTTAACGTGACGTGGTGGCTAATGAAAGAATCCCTCTCCAATCCATTTCCATGCGCCAACTATCTCGGTTAAAGAGAAAATGGATATTTAATGTAGATGGTCCTACGTTGAGAATTGCAAGATAAAACGAGGAATGGTGGGACCCAAAACCAGAGTGCATGTGATCTAGTTACTCATCATCAGTGCTTTGGATTACTTGTCCCAGTTGGGTTTATTCATGATTTGCCAGATTTCCAGGCACTCAAAGAAGGGCTGTCCGCTCTTAACCGAATCCAATTTGAAGGAATGCTTCAAATTTTCTTTCTTTTTTTATATTAAAGAAAACTCCTTTTTGAGAGGCAGTTTTTGAGGGTTTGGGAAGTATTGGGAGGGACTTTTTGGGCAGAGAAAGAGAAAGTAAGAAACCGACGAGGGAATGTAAGAAAGACAAGCCCAGGAAGGAAACAACCAAATCTTTTGGCATATTTTTGACTTCTCCCATATCACATGCCTGCTCGGTTGTTCCCATCAAAACCACCCCCCCCCTTCATTCATGGCTCTGATAGTGACCTCTTTCGTCTCTTTAATTACCACAGTTACCATTACCATTACCATTACTCTCTCTCTCTCTCTCTCTTTTTGTTTGTGGAAAAATATGGGTGGGGGAACCCAGAACTGCTGAGGGAAGCAGAAGCATTCACTTGGATTACCCCCAGCAGAGCTGCAGTGGGCAGAGAAGAAAATTACGGCACATACACATGGGCACATAGCCGCTCTGCTATGCCTCTGTTTAGTTGAGATGAGCTTGGGAAAAATGGAATTTTTTGTAATACAAACAAGGCATTTACATGACTCTTCCTGTTATGTTATTTGTTGAAATAGGCATGGTGACCCCAGAAGAGAGTTAGTTAACTTTGGGATTGGTGGCATCTTTTGGGACCCAGAAAACGTCTACAGCACAACAGTTGCACTGTGTTCTATTTGTTTATTCATTTTTATTGATAAAAAATACGTAGTTGTAGTAGTAGCAAAAAATTATTATAAATTGCTGAAACGAACGCGTTTTGTTGCGTTTTCCAGCTGATTGGTAATTGAATCAAATATTTAATATTCAATCACTCTTTTTCCGTTTCTGTAGTAGTGAGTTTAAAGTGTATATATCGTGGGCATTGTATTGTTAGTGTATATACGGTATTTGCATAAAGTTGCAGAGAAGTAGTCAACCACGGGAACACACACAAGGCTCGAGAAATGACAGAGGCACAACAATTATTGGGAATCGCACACATGATTCACTTCTCTCCTCATTCACAGTAGTAGGAGTAAAACACAACACTGCTAGATCTCTCTTTTCTTACACTATATTTGGATAATCTCTTCCCCTAATTCAATAACAAATCCCGTAAAAGCGCGTGCCAGGTAGTTAGCTTCAAACCCGAGGTTACACTTACACACATGTAAACGCAAGGGAAACTTTAATTACGAGGGTAACTTATTTACTGTAAAAATAGTACTATAGGGTTTTATTGATATTAGAAAACACGTTAAGGAATAAAAAAAATATTTTTTTATTTAATTATTAACAAAAATATTAAATATGTTTTAATTTTTAAAATATTAAATATTTATATTTTTTGTTAATAATTTTTATTTTTAATTCCTCAACTTATACTTTAGGATACATGCTAACAGATTTAAAAATATATAAATTTATTAAAACAAATATTAATTTATTTAATAGATTGGTAAATATAATATTTAAGCTTAATTGGTTTTCAGATAATTGATGGACAGTAATTATATTATTTGTTTTGATTATTATGATTTACAACAACTTGATAATTATAATGTTTATTTTATTTATATAATTATTTGTTTTGGTTATCTAGTGAATTTTTAACAATCAGGTACATTTAATTAGTGTCTTGTTGTATATTTAGGTTTCTTAATTTATTGTCGATCAATTAATTTCTAATAATTTGCCGGTTGAATCCCTTGAGGTGTTTACCGTATTATAATTGACGATAACCATTTCTATTTCTTTTTTGGTTATCACCACCCACATTTTGATAACTGCAATGTTTGTTTAGATTATTAGGTTATGCGTTCTGGTTATTTAGTGGGCTCTAACTCTAACAAAGTACGTTTGAATTTTTTTTCGATTTATATTTAAAAATAAACACTCCCATTTATTTTCTTTGTTCTCAAATTATATTTAAAAATAACCAATATCAATTGATATCATTATATATATACATAAATATAGACAGATGTAATGACATTTATTGAAAAAAATTTGATCAATAAGCTGACAATTTTATAATTTGTGTACCCTTTGAAGTGAAATATATAGGAGTACATACACGGTTTGTACGTAGTCAACAAAATCAACAAAGTTTTAGTGGCGTAACAATATAATGTAGAGGATTGGAATTGTTCAAAATACAATTTTAGACAGTAAAACAAAGAATGAATAGCAATTTATAATAAAAATGGTTATGATTATAAAATACAATCATATAGATAACAAATCATAAATATGTAAAAATACACTCATTTAATGTTATCATCAAACAGCTACTACTTACACTTTAAAAGTTGTAAAGTGAGGTAGAGATTACTAGTTGGGAAGAGAGATATCCAATTAAAATATATTATCTCACAATTCAAACTGATGGGTCTTCTTGCAAAGAATTTACTTTGTTAGTGAAAATATAAAATTGATAAAATAATAATTTAATTCAATCTAAATAAAATATATTTCATTTTAGTTTAGATGTAATTAAATTTTTCATTATAAAATTGATGAGTCTCTGTTTTACAAAACTTTGTAGATTCGTCCATTATAGAGTTGAAAAACTATTTTGTGGCTGTAGCTAGCCAGCTGTGATTATTCATAAAGTATAAATAATTTTTTCAAAAGAATAAAAGTTGACAGCGACACATTACCCCGGTTGCTTGCCTTTTAATTATTTTCGGTAATATGAAGTGATAGTTTTTTTTAAAATTTTTACAGTAAGAATATTTTTGTGTCAATATTTACGTTAATTGAAACAAAGATTTATTTTAAATGATTTTAACAAAATTCACATTAATTTGATGTATTTACAAAATTAATTTTTCAATCTAAAATTTATAAAAAAGAAGAGATTAACTCCTTAGCTGTTAAACCAAAATCAACCAAGAGTGATACGTCAATTTGGTCATAGAAACTATAATTCTAGAGACAACGTCTTATGTGATGTGCGAAAGGGTTGCCTTGATTATGGACATAATTGACACAAAGATTCAATGACGGAGAGTAAAGGGAATATGTAAAGTAAAAGCGACTGCAATCTAACTTCAACTACATACCAATGAATCTCGCAAAACTGACAAAATTTTCATTCACTTTTCATCACATTAAATATTAGTACCTAATTACTTACATGACAAATAACTCAAGATAATAATCTGACTCTCTATTAAAAGTAGGGAATTAAGTTAAGATCTCTCTTTTAATTAACAAATGTTAATTTCTTAGAGAAAAAAAAATAGCTAATTACTATTTTGATTCTGTACCTAGTACTGAGCTAAATTGTAGTTATAAATACCTTTCTGCTGTTTTAATTAAAAGAAAACACGAAGCCACTCCCCCAAAAAAAAGCACTGAAAACATTGCTAAAACATGCCAATTATCACTAATTAAGTGGATTGCATGGTTCTCAACAGTATTATAACCCTGTTGAATCCATCTTTATTTGCCCTTCTTCCGTTTTTTTTTTTTGTAAAATAAGATGTTTGAATTTATTATTTCTTATAAATTACCTAAACTTTTCAGAACTTATCTTTATTTACACTTCAACAATATTATATTATCAGCGTTAACGTATACGGCATTTTAATGGTTCGGTTACCTTAATGTTTAACTTAAAAATCTTAAGCAAAGATGTGTGCCATTTTCAAAACCATCATATATTGACTTAACAGCAAACCAAAATATGAGTGACATGTTGTTGCCATTTGAGCCAAAGCTCCACACAAATGCTGCTGCTTGATCCATCCAATAACAAGCCCGAGTAGCGGTTGTCCACAAAACTCATTGATGAGGGTCAATTAATGTGAGGCAAAGGATAGTTGTCGTTGGAGCAAGTCTTGTAAACAAGGTCTGTGATTTCTCAATACACGCCAACTTTCATTAACTTTGTCCACCACTTTTTAAGTTACCTAGCCAACCAATCAGGCTAGCAGCAGTGCAACACGTGAGTTTGTCGGATCCATCACAAGATGAAAATCAATCAAATCTTGTTACGAATAATTTTATATTTTTCTAATTTATTTTTTTATAATTTTTTACTTATTAAATAAAATAAATTTTGAATATTTTTTATATTTTTAATATATTGAATATTTTTTTATTTAATACTTAATGTATTAATTATTAAAAAAATTTAAAAAAATATAACAAAACTCAATTGGTATATCCTTTTAAAATTTTAGTATTAAATAAAAGAAGGTAAGGTATTTAATATTTTAAAAGTATAAAAAATATTTAATATTTATTTTATTTAATTAATTATTTTTTTGTCTATTTTTATTAATTTATTAATTTTTTATTTTATTAATATTTTATTAATTTTAATAATTCTTTATTTATTAAAAAATATAGATAAAGTTATAAAAAATTAATTAATATTTATTTAGTATTTTTAGATGATAAATATTTTTTGACATAAAAAATATTTTTATACAATAAATAAAAGTAAATAAAAAAAATATTAGAAGGATGAGTTAAAAAATATATATAATTATTCAATCATTAATGAGAATTGCATCTCATGTTCCCTAGCTATTGCATAATTTAGATAAAATTAAAAAAAAAAAAACACTATGAATTAGGAACAAGGCCCGAGACAATAAAATTTGTTGGCTCAAAATATCCCTCCTCCCCAACCTTTTCTTTCTTAATCGTTGGCCTTCCCGTCTTTAGAAACTATGTGGTTTACAGTTGGAGTCTTGGAGACATGCCTGTTTAGAATAGAATATCTACTTTGTCCAATTCTAAAGTTGACAGCAAAATCTGTCCAAATCTAGAGGGGTGTAATTTACACCTTCAAGAATCTGAGTTTCAAAGTCGAGTTTGTACATATTTGGCACCTTACTTAACCAACAAATTAACTCTGAAAATCAAGCGTAACTGAAATTTGAAGTTAATAACTTCAATAATTTCTTTAAACATGGAGAGTCATATTAGATCTTGAACCTCTAAACGTTTGCCCAGAGTTTTACCTACCAAACCAATCTTGCTAAGCCTAGATGTTTATCAATTGCCTCTACAAGTTACTGCTACAGATATTAATAATAACTATTTAAGTTTTAGAATAAATAAATCCCAGAAAATAGCTACAAAATCGTATGTTAATTGCACTTTGATGAATTGCACTTTCTTGACCTTTTTTTTTATCCCCAACTTTTAGAATATAGACTACAATCAGTTGGTTCATTATTCACCGAACTCATCGTCCTCGATGTTTTGTTTGGTTTGTAAGGGGGAAAGGGGAGAGAATATAGAGGAAAAGGAGAGAAGGAAATATATGAGATATTTTAATTTCTTGGCACTTTGTCTGGGTTATAAAGAGGAAAAGGAAAAAAAACTAGTTAAAAAATAATGAAGATATTAATTGTTTAAATCAATAAAGGAATGAAAACGGTATTTAAAAGCATTAAATCTCAAGCTCTTTATTTATTTTTTTTTAAATTTCTTTCTATAAGTCCCTCAACTCTCTTCCACCCAAATTCTATTATATATAAGAGATGATTGAAAGATGCGGAGTTCATGAAAGTGAAGTGTAATCATCCTTAATCCTTTTAATGGATCAAATCAGTTATAATTTGACTACTTCAATTCCTTTAGAGTATGTTTAGAATCATAAATTTTAAGAATTAATTTAATTTATAAATAAAATTTTTGTTTGAAAAGTTATAAAATAAAAATATATTTAATTTTATAATAAATTTTAAATATAAAAATAATGTTTAAATTAAATTAAATAACTTCAACTTAAATTAATTTAAATCAATTCTATTTTTTAATGGTTCCAAACATTGTGTTAATATTTTAATCATTTCCCTTACTTCTTGAATTTGGCTGCTTTAATTACTTTAAAGAATAAAATGTAATGTTTATAATCATTAAGTAAAAAATTAATAATTTAGGATTTGATAATATACAAGTACATAAATAATGAACTTTTGAATTATTAAAATCTTTTCTCTTAATTTTTTTTGTCAAATTATTCACTTATATTTTATTCTCTAAAATACACTTATTTTAGAGAATTTAAAATTTTCTTTCAAATCCTTCTAATTACCAAACAACACATTAATGTTTGAGCTCGAATCTTACTCATAATTGGGGCGTTTTAATGCGTATCTGCTTTTAGTTGGTCCTAAACTTTAATTAAATTGAATCAAGTGTGGAGGGGAATTTTATAAATCAACAATTGGTTGGGGGTTCAATGCTGCATAAAAGATGTTTGGAATAACGTACTAATTAGCCATTTTGTGTAGAAAGGTGGAAAGAAAAGGCTGTACGATGAGTTGTTCATTTTCAATATATCGTAAAATTCCCATACCATGTCAAACCAAATTTGGATATGAAGCTTCAAATCAGGGTACGCAATGCTTTAAGATTACGGTATTCAGGCATATGTCATCTTCTTTCTGTATACTGAATACCAATATACCATCCCTGTAATTTGTCTCTAGTATCTGATTTCATTCCTCGAATTGAAAATGAGAAACAAATGAAGGGCCATTAAAGGCAGACCGGTGACAGCCACAGATACAGCAATCGAAGTTGAGAGTTGATGAGAATTTGGACCTTCCAAATGAGTTTGTGTGAGATATATATGGGATGAGCAAACAAAAATGTAGCAAACAGTTAGTTAGTACTTGTAAAGCGAGTCACTTAATTAGATAGTAAATGACACTCGATGGAGACAATAGCCAAGATGGACGCATCATCAGTAACATTAAATAAAGCGACACCTATAGATCTGCACCATCATATGAATACGATTGAGATCGATCGGTCGAAGGGTTAATTGTGAAGTGCATTCCGATCCATTCTTGGTCTCGGTAAATTCTCTAGTATAGGACCATCCTACCTATAGCTAGCTAGCTAGCTAGCTATTCCCTGATCCCTAGCGTACATACATATTCATGATTCATATGCCTATATAATTAAGCTGAATGTGAACTATGCATTATCTACGTACCTTTCAGTTCTGTTATATAGGTTGCCACCCTTGTAGATAATTAAGCCACACTAGCACACAGTAGCATTGCTAGCTCATAGTCCTCTTTTGGGAGTACAAATCGCTCATGCTCTTTCGTTTTCATGTTACAGCATATATGATATGCATATATAGTTCATAAAATATTAGTGGTCCATATATATTTCTCTTCTTAATCTACCGTCACGTGTTTGTGGATGTGAGCTTGCGTGTCCTCCCCAAAGCAAAAATGTGGCTTCAAATCAACATCAGGCGAATATTAACACATCCTAGATCTCTGTAATTTTCTCTGCTGCAGAAAATGCTAGGTAGCTAGTAAGAGGCCGACTATGGAGGGATGAGGAGGGTCGCATGCAGCGCAGATTGATGTTTAACTTTATAGGACGGTTTTGTTCATTGCAGGATACCTATTTTTTTTTCACATAAATAAATAAAGTTTTTAATCTCTATATTTTTAGCTTGACTTAATTGTCATTACTTTTCTAATTTTTCATTGAGTCCCTTATCTAACCATTTGCATTCAATATAAACTCTACAATCAACTGTTATTAAAAATAGATTATTAAGCACTCGCATGATATATCAACATAAGGTAATGTGTCAGGTAATATAGAGAAATTTGAGTTCTGTTTGTAGCTAATTAAAGCTAAAACATGTAGTTGTACCAAAAAAAAAAAAAGATAAAACATGCGGGGATGATTATAGACGCAAACCCAAAAGTGTATCGGCAAAATTTATCTATTTGGGTCCACACCTGTGATTGGTAACATACCAACAAACCATACTCATATTTTTAAAGTTCGGGCATAAGTAGAAGATATGAGTTTTAAATATTTTTGGTATAAAAAAACTCAAATTACATTTAAAAAATAAAAATTTAATTTTATATAAATAGAAACAAGATGAATGAGTTTGGATATAAGTATTTCGGTCTTAGTCTAGTATAATTATACACAGCAAAAAAGGTCTAGTATAATTATAAGGTGTTAATATTTTATCTGAGTCTTCTTTTTCTTTCGTTTAGTATTAACCTTAAGTAATATAAAAAAAAAAAAACCTTAAGTACTTTAAGACCTCAACTTAGATCCACCCACTTTCGTCACTAAAAATAAGTAAATTTAAAATAATAAATAATCTGATTTGGATCTTACAATTATAAATGGGTGACCAACATTTTATAGCATGTTTGTTTAACATGCATTTTCACGTTGTTAATGCCCGTTGGTAAAAAGCAAAAAATTGTTGCTGAGACAAAATGTTCATTGAAAAACATGCCAACGAACGTTAGCATTAAAAAAAGAACAATTCAAACAGGCGGTTAACAATTTGGACTAAACAAATCAGTAAATCATATTAATTGCAGAAACACTTAGCGTACAATTTAATTTAGGAGATAGCTAACTTTGGAAGTTACTTCAAACAAATAATAAATTAATATATTTAGTTAAAAAATGAATAATACAAAGACTAAAATAACTACAAATGAAAAAAGTATAAATAAAAACAAATAATTCTTCAATAATTATATAAAGAGATGAGAGTGAAAGTGACCTGTTTTGGACTTGACGAAGGCGCCATCTTCCGCATCCAGTGACGTGGCGTGATGTGAATGGAGTGCAGTTGTATTCACAAACCCCGAAACTAACGAAGGGCGTCCGTACAACGAGTTGACTAGGTATGGCCATGCATGATGATGGACGAGTTGGCACTCTCTCACGCCCACTAATTACGCCCGTCCACACAAATGCATTCTCACATTCCTCGTCATTCCCCCAATCTACTCCGACTCCGAGCGGAAGGACAATGCTATTTATCTCGAAATCTCTTGCATAAAATAAATCAATATTAATAACTTCACATATACCTTGAGTGTATAATTTTCTGGTGTCATAATTATGTTTTTAATTTTGCTTGCGTTTAATAGACAAGCATTAGTTAGAAGATTCACATGATAAATTCAAAACAACCCCATCACATAGACTGTTGCGGGAAATTTTAAATACAAAATAAAATAATTACTTAAAAAAAACATAAAAATGTTTTTTCAATAAACATTTGGATTTATTCATTTTTTTTATACAATAAAGATATCATCAGACCAATTTTTGAGTCAATCAAAACTAAGTTTTTTCTTGGATAATCTTAAAAATGTACCCCTTAACAACTTAGCAGATTTAGGAGAGTTAATTTTTTTATGCTATGTTTGAATAGAGGTTAGAAAAAAAATGTGAAAAAGAAAAAAATTATTATAAATTACTCTCTTATTTAAAAATTTTATAAAATAAAAAAAATAGATATGTTTAAATAATCCTCCAAAATCATTATTAACTAATTTTTATGAACAGTTTAAAATTTTTTCAATTTGAGAAATTTTACAAGATTTAAAATATTCAAACAATAGAAGAATAATTTATTAATTAACCTTTCATTCTCTTTTTTTTCTTTTTTCTTTATTTTCTTTAAATATCTTTCTTTCTCATCTAGGGGTGTCTGTGGGTTTAGTTGGATTGGGTTGGGTTTAGAGTATTTTTGTATTTAACTTATTCATTAAAGCAGTGAGTTTGGTTGAATTTTTTTTTTCTAAAACCTGAACCAACCAAATGAGTTAGGTTGGGTTAAACTCGTAAGTCTGACATACATTAAAAAAAATTTAACACTTGTTAAAATAAATATCAAAATTAATACAAAATTAAAAATTTATCACATATCTTACTAAATAATTTAATAAATATCAACAATAAATGACATACTAATACACACTGTATCAAAATGAATATTATTAACTAATGAATAGTACACATAAAAGGATTACCTTCTTCGAGTCATAAAATCTCAAATAAAATAAAATATAATAAGTTATAAATTATAAACATAATATAACATGTCTTAATCTTAAATATAAGAAGTATTAACACAAATCTTAAAAGTTAAACATAATAAGTCACATAAGGTCTAAGATATAGAAAAAGAAGAAATATTAAATTTAATATGCTAAATATAAAAAAAATACATCATTTTTATTTTAAAAAAAAAATGGGTTGGATTGAATCAAGTGAGTTAAAATTTTTCTAATTAATAACTTAATCCAACTCATCAATTATGAGTTAGATTGGATTAAAACTCATGAGTTCGCAGGTTGATCCAATCTAATGGACACTCTTATTCTATTTTCTTTAAACTTCTAAACATTACTTTAGGTGTTAGCCTAATGATTGAACCTAAGTAGTCAATATAAAAAATATATCTTTTTGTAACCATAAAGAAAGAAAGAAAATACCCCTTTTTAACCACTCTATGCCAATCACTTGGGTTATTTGGATTTAATTTTGATATACTATTATGGTAAAAAAAATTTATATTATCATTTAATCATATATTATCACATTCATTAAATGAGTTTGAGTATGATAACAATTACTTAAAAAATTAAAATATTTCAATAATATATTATCACATGATTGGATGATATATGATGTATAAATTTTTATACTAAATGGATTAAAATTAAACTCTAAACACTTTAAAAAAATAATTTACCGATTAATATCTTCTAATTTTCTTTCAAGATGAAATATGTTTAAAAGCTCTTATAAGGTTCATAGTTTTACTATTCCATTTCTCACCATAATAGTTATTTTTCTAAGCTCTTTTTTTAAAAAAAAAAAAGAGCTTTCAGATTCCACGTGAATAGTCACACAAATAATTTTCATTTGGTTTATGTTATTTGCACGTATCATTTGATGCATATTTATCACATATGTTTATTTGGACAATTTTTTTACTAACCATCATAACTTTTGCAGTAGAAATTTGAGGTTTTTGGTAGGTGTATATATCGTTTTTCTTTACATTTTAATGATAACGATTAAAATTTAATTTTGGTTTATAGTTCATATAATTAATTATGTTACAGTATTATTTAATTATTTCTAAACACATTATTAAGAAAATTAAATTTAAAATAATTATTATCATAATTAAACTCTTTTAATAATGTATTAATAAATAATTAAATAATAGTATAACAAACTTTTACATTAATAACATTATATTTAATATTAAAAAGAATTTAATTTTAATATATTATTAATGTAAAAAATTATATATTATTATTTAATAATTAATGTGTTAGTATATCATTAAAAAAATTTAATTTTTTTATCCTTATTATCATAATTAAATTTTTTAAATGATATACTAATATAATATTAAATAATACAATATAAAATTTTTACATTAATAATAAATTAAAATTAAATTATAAAAAAAAATCCTTCAAAGTATTTGTTGTTTTATTATGGCAAGGCAAGTTAGAGAACGATGCACACATGTTAATGTGGGTGATTCAAGCGATTGTTCTATAAAGGAACGTGCCTCGCATCGTCACATGAACAGTACGTACAACTAGGCTACTAGCTAGTCATTGATGAAAATGGCGACTAACTGGCACCCTTGGGTTATCAAGTAATTAACTTCTCTTTTTGTTACGTACTCCATCTGCTTTACAACTTACAAGCAAAGGTAAGTTCCAATCTTCGGGCTTAAAAAAGTTTGGAATTGCTCAGCATTCATCTCGAATCCCTCTATATCACATCACATTTTTTTTAATAATAGTAATTGCATGGCATAGTTAAATTTCTTAACTATTATAATAAAATCTATGGGCGTTTTTGTGTTGATTTCAAATTCATTAAAAATATATAAAAAATATTTTTTTATAAAATCATCTGAATAATTTAAATTAAACTGTACTTGGATCGGTTTGGAGAATAGATTACTAGATAAAATAAATAAAACTTGCTAAACAATTGTAATTCAAATAAAACTAAGTCTTTTTAAAAACTACGTCTGAACCTTTTTTTTTTTTTTAAAGAAAGGTAAATCCCTTTCTTCTTTGAAAAAAAAAAGAAAAATATTACAGATGTGATAAGTAAAAGATCAATTCACTCATTCCGTAATAGAAATGATCATTTATGCCAAAAAAAGAACTAAAAAAAAAAAGCAGAGGAAAGACTTTTCCTAATGGAGACATTCAGACTCAACTTTCACGCATGAACTAATTGAGAAAATTATTTTATAAGGACTTCATCTTTAGTGTAATAATTAATTAAGGATTTCAATTTTAAAATTTATTAATTGAAGGATTGGACTCAATAAATAAATATTTTGACAATAGATATTAATTAAAAGAATTCAGGTCATATATAACTTCAAATTGTTTTGATATGCAAAGTTAGATATTTTTATCTTTTTAGCATTTTCCAATCAAGGAAAAAAAATTTCAATGAAGCTGAGTTCCTTAATTAGTAATAATAAAAGTTTAGTCTCTTAATTGATTTATCATAAAAAATTTAAATACTCAAATGATACTTCATTCTAAATTAATTATTTTTAAATACATTGATGATATCTTAACAACAATTCTTCTTCGTTTTGTTAATTGATAAATTATTTAATGTTATTATGCACTTTCATATACATATATATATGAATTAGTAACATAGTTTATCCTACAAATAATAACTTTATAGCACTAGAAAATGTTATATGGTTTATATCTTTTCGTAGGTTTGGATTTTTGTAAATTTCTTATATGGTATGATAATGTGGAGCAAAATATTTCATATTTTCTTCACAAAATGATATTGCAAGTTGTTTAAAAAAAAACTGATGAATTATGCTTATATTTTGTCTTATTATGCTCGCCATCTTCTACATAGGTACATCCATGTATGATTTATGCAAAATACTTATCATCAGTGAAAAATACACGATGACCACCAAATTTTATTTGAATGACGAAATAAAAAAAAAATTATAAGATTCCAGTTTAAATAAAGAAACAAATTTTATTTATTTTTTTGGGACCATATATTAATAAGCCTCGAAATATTGAATCTTCAACTGACGGTGGATCCATTCGTAAGTGTACAGTGTACTATAGTATACATATCCTAGAAATTGACATATGTACCCCTGTTAGTGACTTATGAGTTATGACAGGCAAGTGGATGAAAGAGGAATAAAAAAAGGCACTCTGTTTAGAGGAATTTTTCTTCTTTAAGAGGATGTATTTTGTTGTGGACTTCATCTTTGTACGCGAGATTTAAATGAAATCCTAAATATAAATAAATCTCTTGTATTAAAGATAGCGTGAAAGATAGTATAAAAAAAATAAAAATTAAACTATCACTTTAATTTTTTAAAGATTCATTTGATATCAATTTATTCTTTTAAATATAAGTAACATTAAATTAATCTTTTAAAAATTTAAAATAATATTAAAATTATTTTTTAAAAAAATTATTTTAAAATTATTTTAAATTTTTAAATCATTAATTTAATATTATATATTTTTAAAAAATTAAATTAATATCAAATATTTATAAAAAAATTAAATTAATATTGAATAAATTTTTAAAAAACTAAAATAATAATTCATTCATTTTAAGTATGCTAGTAGAATATTTGCTTTTGTTACAACTCGCAGAGTTGATCCTAAAATGTGAGCGCACGTGAAGATCACGCCCGCGATTCGAGTTAGCGTGATGAAAATTAGCGTACGATGATGATGGTTAATTATTATAATAATAATAATTATTATTATGAATTATAATATGAAAATAACGAGGATAACGTGGAAGGAAATATTGAAATTTAACTACTTTTAATTGGGGGTGCAGCGCTGCATGCTACGAGTGGCAACGGCACAGCGTTTCATGAGGTTAGATTCTCACGTATTTAAAAAATAAGATATTTTTATTTTATATTATTTAATAGTAAATATATAAATTTTTTATAATAATAAACATATTAATTTTATGAGATATTGAAATCTGTTTATATTAAAATTTTTAAAAATAATAATAATTAATAAATTTAATATGAATATTAGTAAATAACATATAACAAAAGAAATTACTTATTGCAAGAAAATAATTTTTCGTCTATACATGAGAATGAGTATGCGCCGTACGGCTCGAAATCCCTGCGACGGGGCTCACGCTCACGCTCATGCTCATGCTCATGCGCCGGGGTTGCAGATCGGCGCCTTATGTTTCTCTGTCTCTAGCCATATTAATCATCACTGTCCCACCCCATTTTCATGTTAATCGTTAATTTCATTGTAAAATTCACTCATGCATCCAACCTTTCTCCAATGACACTATTGCCCTCGTCCAAATAGTCAACTCCATGTCAATTTTATCACTCCTTTTCCCCTTAGTAATTGCACAACATTTCAGAAAACAACCAAATATACACAAACTGGTCCCCAACACTCACTTCATAATATTATTATATATATGCAGATAATAAGAGTTGAAAAGTGAAATATGGTTAGATTCAATGGTTAGGGTGAAATGATTCAAATTGCGTGTTCTATTTTTGTTGGTCTATAAATATTATTATAAATGTTTGTTAAGATTTATGATATATTTTAATTTTAGATTAAACCTCTTTCCCAATTTTTTTTTATAAATAAAAAGTTTGAAGAAAACCATTCAATTATAGTAATAAAAAATGTAATGTGAAAGGAAAAGAAAAGATGTACGATCACAGTGTGGTGGCGCTATGTTCCCCTCCATCGACACATGATGTTTGAGGCCACATGATTATTTTTGTGGAAATTCGATCAACTCGCGCCTCTTTTTCACCAGCCCAAATCTCTCTACCTCAATAAACTAATCCCACTCTATTTGATTTGTTCATTGCAAGTTGCAATAGAGAAAACATAATATTCGGTTACGCTAATACTATAAGTTTTCCCCAAGGGATTCGACTCAAATTCACAAAATTGCTCTACATTCAGTCATCTAATAAAAATTAAATAATAAGATCAGTCTAATAGGGATAGTGAGTATGTAGCATATAATTAAATATATTGTTTGAATACGCAACAAAAAATAAGTACCAATTGTTTTTTTAGAAAAAATTTTCTGAGCTTATCATAGAAGGAATCGAAAACACCACTTAATAACTATAGAGAATTATTAGAAAATAATTTTATAAAGAGCATAATAATATATGAAATATATTGCATGAAATAAGAGGTACGAAGAATTTTGAATGGGTATAAAATGAAGTAAATGCCTAAATGGCGATAAGCATTAAGGAGGGACAGAAGAATTTTAATGGAAATGAAAAGTATAAATTAATGAAGATAAAAGGAGCAATGTGTCACGAAAAGCAGCGGGTTTTCCGGTGGAAAGGACAAGAGACGCAGAAAGCAGTTTCTTTGACACGTGGAATGGGTTGGGACCGTGGGATGAGCATTGGAATTTCTATCGGGTGATGAGATGAGATCAATGACATCCATTCGAGAGCGAGCGAGAATTTGTTTGTTTAAAGGGAGAGAGAGTGGTTTTGTCATTGTGCTAACTTAACCACACCTTACAGACACAAAAGGGGAACTGCTCAGAACTTAAAAAAAAGCTCTCAAAACTCTGCTGAACAATCAGAGTGAGTGAGAGAGAGAAAGAAAAAGAGAGAATGGGATGGGTCCGATGGGAGACTTAAATTGGAGGTAGCAGCAGAGGGCTGCAGAGAGAAAGGGCAGGGCATGGCGGCGTTTGCAGTGCAGGGAGAGCTGTAAATTGTGGTGCTCTTTAATTTATTAATGCATCTAAACGCTGCTGCGACTGGCAACGAAGCTGGTGGAAGAAGAGGAATGAATTGAAGGCGCGATTAACGCTGCCCCGACACTGTTTCCTCGTCTGTCCTCAACCAACAAACCCCTTCTATTACCCTTTCCCCAACCAAAACAGCTAGAGGAGAGCAAGCACGGAACACACTCTTTGAGAAAGGAAAAAAACAAAAAAACAAAGAGAGAGAGTGTGTATGTGGGGAGAGACGCACGCACGCAAAATCCAAAGTATACAAGAATTTCAAGAAAATTTACAACTCGTTGTCGTCGTCTCACTCCCAATTCTCAACCCCACATTCAAAGCTCAAAACCCAGAGAATTAATTCAACCAATAGCCGTGGATTTGGGTTTTTTAATTTCTTTTCTTTTTTTCATCCTTGCTTGCTTCCCAATACTATAACCACAGCGATCGAGCTTTCTGATATGGATTTTCAGTCACAATTGAGGTCTGGGTTAGGTTCAGAGGTGGCAGAACAATGGCGGGTTTATTCTCATTAGGCGGTGGAGGGAGAGGGACCAGTCAAGACGACCAACAACAGCAGCAAGGCCATAACGCACCCACGGAAATTCCTCCTCCCGAGAGCTTATTTTGGTATAATAAGAATGACGATGTGTCCTCCTACCGAGGCTTCGAGCTATGGAACCAGCAGCAGCAGGCGGAGCAGCTCCTCCCTCAAACGCGCCCTCTCTTCCACCAAGATCTTTACTCGTCAGAGGCTGCGTTAGGGGTGGGGCCCAGCAGGAGCTCAATCCACGTCTCTGATGATCATTCGTCGTCGAGATCGGCCTTCATGGTGATGCGCTCCACCGCAGGAGGAGGAGGAGGAGGAGGAGGAGGAAGCGGAGGGATAAGCTGTCAGGACTGCGGGAACCAAGCAAAGAAGGATTGCCCTCACATGCGGTGTAGGACTTGCTGCAAGAGCCGAGGATACGATTGCCAAACCCATGTCAAAAGCACCTGGGTTCCGGCTTCCAAGCGTCGCGAGCGACAACAACAACTGGCTGTTTTGCAGCAGCAGCAAGAACAGCAGCTCCAACTCCCGGGAGAGATTCCCAAAAGGCAGACTCGTTTGCCCACCAACCCCTCACCCTCAGGTACATGATGCCGCTTGCTCTCCCCCTCGTTTGTTTTTGTTTTTGTTTTTTTGTCTTGTCCCACTATGCAATGCATACATTCTCCCGCAGAAGCACTCCCAGTTTCTGCGATTGACTCTTGAGAGTTTTGAGGGAATATATATATATATATATATATAATAAAAGAATCTGCAAGAGACGCGTCCAGAGAAATTCTCTGAAAAGATATCGAGGGACTGAGAAAGTTTTGGAAGTGTATACCCCCAACAAGGACCGTATCGATTGCGTGTGAAGCAACGCAAAATTTCTCTCTTTTTTTCCTTTTCCTTTTCCAAAACACTGTTATTTAGTAGCCCTGACGAATAGATTGACAGGGAAGAAACTGTTTTTCCTCTTTGTGTGTGTCTGATTGCGTGTCCCTGTGACTCTCCACTTCTCTTTTGCTCACACTCACTTGCACAGTTGCACACGACCACATTCCCCTTCACCTCTTTCTTCGTTGATATATATCATATGTATCTGCGTGCGTAGATCAGATGGTTTCTTTTTTATTTTCATTATTTTTGGTTTTTCCTATAAAGCATTTATAATCTCGTTAACTCTCAAATGATCAGATATTGTCTAACTAGCTAATGGTTCTTGGTCTTCTCTATCTTTGCATTATTATAATATGAATTATAAAAAAGGGTTAGAGCATGGAAATTTTCCAGCTATGGTGAGCTCTCCTGCGGAGTTTCGCTGCGTACGGGTTAGCTCCATGGACGACGCTGACGACCAGTACGCCTACCAAACGGCTGTAAACATTGGAGGGCATGTGTTCAGAGGAATTCTCTATGACCAAGGTCCCGGTAGTAATAATTACATGGCTGGGGAAAGCTCCTCCGCTGCTGTCGAAGGAGTTCAGCCCTTGAACCTCATTGCTGCTGCCCCCACCACCGCATCGACTGCTGCCATTGCCTCTGGGGCCCTTGTTGATCCTTCTTCCTTGTATCCAGCTCCACTTAACACCTTCATGGCTGGCAGTGGTACGCAATTCTTCCCTCACCCAAGATCTTGAAAAACAATGAAAGGTGGAAAATTTTTTTTATGGTTATACATAGAGTATCCCACATTCTTCTCTCTCGCCAACTTTGTCTTTCGACCATTTGATAATCTTGTAGCGGACTAGTATATTTGACACCGATTGAAGTAGAAGAGAAAGGAAAAAAAAAAAAAGAGAGAGGAGAGAACCAGAGAAAACGCAGACGATCGATGCTTGTTTTTTGTGCAAATTATCAATGCTTAGTTCAAAAATAGATCATTCTTCTTCTCCTTATTCTTGATAACTAGCAAAAGCTATTTGTTTCTTTCTCTGTACGATATAATGGACATCCGGGGTCTAATATTGTAGTGTAGTGCGTCTTCTTTTGTTTATTAGTAATATTATTTTTTTCGTAATGGTTTTTTCTTTCACGTTGAATTCTATCACACTTTGTGGTTGGTTTTGAACTTCGAAATTGCTTTTTCCCTGTTTACCCGCATGCTTGCCGGTTAATTAGGAATTGAACTGGAAACACGGTTTTGATCTTTATTTGGACTAACCCTCCAAGAGAATTTCTGTTTTTTTTTTTTTCATATTTCGGTATGGGCAGTCCAACCATGCATTGAGTATTTAAGTTTAAAAGGTGAAAGACATCTCTCCCTCTTCACATGTGATGATACTGTAATTCCATTATCTTATTCAATCTAACTTTGCATAGATGTGACGTTGATTACAAAACGGGAAATATTGCTCATCAATGTGCTCATATTTAATGCACATGCACGAAACTATACGTATATAGGGGAACACTGCATTTTATATCTAAGGAGTACAGCATATGGCATAATACAAGACTGTTGCTTGATCAAAGAACACTATAACAAGTAAAACAAAAAGAAAGGCTAAGATGTCATAATTTTCCGTTATCATCTGAATCATCTGATGCAACATGCTCTCTCCTCCTCATGAATGGCCACCCCCTGTACTCTCATCAGTTTCCCATAAACCAATTTTTTTTTTTAATGATGATTTCTGTGCTAACATGCATTGATCAGACTTGGCTTCACACCATGTTCTATACATGTTATAGTCAAATTACATAATTTATAGATAATAACCAGCATCCAGAGTCAAAACTTTCATAATATTGTGAAGTGCATGTGAACCACAAAATATTCTTTTTTAATTTGAATATTTAATTTTAAAAGAAACTTGCAGATTTTTTGACTTGGGAGAGGTAGGAAGGAAAAAATGAGGTAAGAGAAATGAAAATATGCAAATACATTAGATAAGAATATATAATATGCATTGCCTGATAGTACATTTCTGTCTCTTTGATGCACTTGTCTCTTCCAAACAAAGTATGTGGAGAAGCATTTTGTGGAGAGCAAGTATTGTTGTGGTGTTTGTGAATACTTTTATTCTTATCAATAATATTTATTTCTCAAGGGAAAATGTTACATTGATTTCACGTAGATATTGCACACTCCATATGACCTGATCTGGGTTATGTGCGTTTCAATTCTTGTAATCATTCTTAGTTCTAACATTAGGAAGGTTAGCTTAATTTTTCTAATCCAACTAAGTCTACCTCTAAATATGCAAAGTAAGAGTCAAATTGAGGAGGTAGAAAATGGAAGAATGAAAGTGAGAGATGCATCTAGTCAAATTACTTGTTAATTTTTCGCTTCTCCATTTTTAACTTTCCCATTTTACCTCTTACCAAGCTCACCTTTAGAGGTGCTGTCATGTACCAGTAACTTTCCATTGGAAAATTTTCACTGTTGACTTGAAGTGTCTATCAAATTTGTTTATAATAAAAACATAGCAATAGAGCTTTTAAGTTAAATATAAAAAAGCTGTCGAAAATCAATATCCGAATTATGCATTCTTCATGGTTCTTGAACATATCGTGGTTTATGACTATGATAATTGATATATTTACATGTAAAAAAGCCATTTATGATGAGTAATGCATGAAGATGAAGGAAACCATAGCTGACATAAACTTTTCTGTACTTCTTAATTTTTTTAATTTGCCTCTAATATTTGATGAAAAGTATTTGTTAGGATTTGACTAGTTATGAATTGTATGACTTACGTCTCATGGATTTGACACTTAACTGTGCTTATGGGTTAGTCTTCCTAGGTCTCAAGAAGTTTATATTTAGAAATTACTACTTCTATAGATCCCTAACACTATACTTACATTTCATATAAGCTGCTAAAAGAAGTCCTTAATTAATGGTAATTATATTCTCCTCTAAAGTGGTTGCGGTCTTGAGCTTGAATATATCCTATCTGATTGATCAAGGTTTACGAGTATGATAAAGATATGTCAGAACTTGTAACTGTTATACAGGATTTTGCATTGAAGAATGGTTTTTCCAGTGTGTGTATGCATAATGTGGTGAAGCAACAAAAGAATCTGTGTACAGATATTATCATGCATGAACTATGTTTTTATAGTAAATGGTTATGTATCACATATTTAATTAATTTGAAGGATCATGTTGAGAATTTATTCGGTGTCAGAGAAAAACTTTATTTTCTCAATAGATGGATACAATGAGGTGATGAAATGGCCTTTAAGCAAATATGACCTACATGTGCAATTTGCCATTTAGTTTAGTAATTAATACTTGTATATATGCTTGCACTTTGCATGTATTTGATATTGTCCTCGTAACATTTTCATTTTTTTTTCATGATGAGTTTATAAGTTTGAGCCAATGCTATATGTAGATATATATGTTATCATATAGGATTCACGTTTATCTCATTAAAAAAATTCTTATACAAATAGCGGGGTCTTAGTCTTGGCCAATCAGAATAATTTAATAAGTCAAAACTCAGAAATTAATTAACCACATCTATGTTGGTAAAATATAAATCTGGCTCGCAATAGTGTGATCATAAATACCTCAAATACTTGTCTGCAAGTTCCAGTTCCAGTCTTCTTGATCTGTAGAACATAATTCCCGAAATACCGCTGCAAAGATAATTTGGTTGTTTGTCTCCTGCTTCAATGCAAAATTGTGTATTTAGTACGCAATTCGTGCTCTAACTAAACGGCTGACAAGTGAGAACCAAACCTCAATCACTGAAACTATTAACATTTATGTTCGTTTTCTTCTATCTAGATCATAGGGTTCTTTTAACTCAAGTCTAATTTCTTTTCCAGTAATATACTGGCTTATTCATTTATACACTATTTTTGTGCGTTGAGTAGAAACATTGCATGCTTTCTTGGGTTTCTAGTAAGAGATGCGCATCTTGGTCTTCTATTTATGGAGTTTGTCCTTTCATATTTTTAAAATTAAGAGTATATAGATTAAAAAAAATACAATCACTGAATCACAAGCCTTAATTAACATGGGTGCAAAATGGTATTAGTTCTACCATGTGGTGTAGTTCTATCTTTCTCTAGAAAAGACCGTTCTATATGTTGGTCACAAAATGGAGCTCAAGAAAATTAAGCGTGTATTTAGATTAAAATTTATAAATTTAATTTTATATTAGTTTAATTTTATAAATTTAATTTTAGTTAAAAAAAATTTAAATAAAGTGATTTATTTAATAAAAAATTATATTTAATTTAAAAATAAAAAATAATTATTTTAAATTAAAAAAAATTTTAAAATTAAAATTATATTTTAAAAATAATATAAACGTTAAAATAAATAAAATAAAAAATAAACAAAAACTGTTTTTAAGCCTCCAAAAGTCACACACCGTAAGAATTTCTGGATTTTCTCTTTCCCAACGGTAAAATTATTGAGACCACTTTACCAATAACCAGGGACCTGGATGAGGTGACGAATGACGATCTACATGTTCTCCTCGCTTTAAAAATTTCTTCCTTTCTTGGATTCTTATTCTGGGCAACAAAAAGTATAATATAGGGTTTGTTTTGATTAGATTTTATAAATTTAATTTTAAATAAATTTAATTTTATAAATTTAATTTTATAAATTTAATTTTTATTAGAGATGAGTTTAGAATAAAGTGATTTATGTTTAAAAATTTTTTAAAATTAATTTATTTTTAAATATATAATTATTAAAAAAAATATCAGTTTAGGTGTAATAAAAAAAATATATCAAAATTAAAAATGATAAGATTTTTTTGATTGATTTTTGTTCCAATATAAAAGTAATAATTTTGTTTTTATTAAAATTTTAGTTTTAAATAAAAAGTAATTCTACCTTAAAAGTTATCAAACATAATAGCACAAGTTAATAAGGCATTTTTTTTTTTTATTTACCTCAAACGTGCTTCTGGACACGCTGATAGTATTCTGGATTTGCTCTAGCGCTACTGTGAAAGCAATGAAATTAACTTGAATTGGTGAATTGATTCCTCCTGGACTATTCAACTCTATATATTGCTTTGCTTCACAAATTATTTTCCCCGATTCTTTGATTGAACCCTATATACCTCTCTCAACTATTCCCAAAATAACCCAAGTCTTCTTCTGTTTTTGTAAGAACAAATGCTCGTTCTCTCATATATTTTCAAACTAAACTGATGTTTGAGGGAGTGTATACACACCTTGTTTTCATAGGCTTCTCTGTGGGACTCCTGGCTTTGAAAACTCTAATGAACCACGCAGCAAGGCAACTCTAGCTCAAACTCTGCTTGGTGCCAAACCTCAGTCGTTTATGGTCTGTTTTTTCTAGTATCGTGAATCAAGGTTTTGCAGAACCATATATATATATGAAGCTCAGGAATTTGGGTCTGGATACGGACGCCATTGGCAGTGCACTGTTTGAAACTTACTTGACAGTTCAATGTCCAACATTACAGTAGAATAATTGAGGAAACAGTCACGGAAAGGAAGCGAAGGAGGGAGGGGTTTGAGCATTTTGAACAGATTTCTTTGTAAAAGGCACACCAGGTGCCAGGACCAAAGCCAGTGAAAAGAAAATTAGGGTCTTCCTGCAGAATAAGGGGTGGGTGGCATTTTCATACTGGGGCAGTAGCCAGTCAGTAGTAGTAATCGCATAGGGTGAGCCCAGACGTATAGGAGCCTAGGGCACCATAATGGCTTGGTGGTCTCTGCTCTCTGCCATATAACAGTCGTTGTGGTCCCAAGAAGCCGTCTGCTGGTTAGAGATGACTTAGGCAGAAGCAGGGCTTTCTCCTTCAAAATCTTTTTTGTATATATATATATATATATATGTCCTTTTTCTCAGAGAGTAGGAAGGCGGTGACTGTGTTGTGCAATCTCAAGCATGTGCTGTTAGAGGAATAATGAGAAGAGAGGAGTAAGATTTGGTGTTTTGACGTCGTAAACCGTGCACGTATCACTGAACCAACCCTCATATTAATGGGGTTTTTATGAATTTATTATGATATAAAATGAATTGTCTCTTGGGTGTCATTAGTGAGAGTGATTGTTTTGATCATTGCGCATGTACTGTACTGTTGGCCTCCTGCTAAGGTTGTTAAAAGCCTTGGTGAGCTAGCAGTAGCGGTAGCATTAGCAAGCAGTTTCCAAAGTAATTTTAAGGAACGCAGCACGCAGTTTTTTGCTACTTTATGTAACTTGAAAATAGTATGTAATAAGAGAAGAAAATTTCCCCAAAGACTACAAGATTGGAAAAATCCAGGTTCGGGAATCATGATTGCATGTGGAGGTGGAGTTTATGTAATCAAAATTGAAAGGACGTAAAAGTTTGAAAAACCGAAATGCGTGGGCCTCTCGGTAATATCTTTTCCGATAATTTAGAACTCAAAGTGCCGGTCATGGGATTTGTCAGGTCCAAATCGCTGTCCATGTCTTGAATAATGCTACTGCTATTTGCTGTGCTCTTTTGAAGCAAAATCCCGTAATTCCAATGAAATCCCTTTCAAACAAATTATCAATTCTCCCAAGTGATGCGGACACACCATGAAAATAGCTGCGCACGCCTATGTCTAATTTTTTTTAAAGTAATATTAAAAATAAGTGAATAAAGGATTAAAGATCCGTATAGTATGTAAGCTGATTTATCTTTCTAATCCTTTTCTTCGCTTTAAAGCAAAGCAAGTTTTCATCGAGCCAAGTAACTCTTACCCAAATGTTTTGTTCGCTCACTCAACTTAACTAATTAAAAATTTGAAACCACCAACCTTGAATAATAGCATAATTATCAGCTGGATTAAGATCCGCAGTTTAGAAATTATGACACATTCATCATTTGTGTTGATTCAAAATTCCCCGTAAAAGCTCCACGTACGTTACAATACAGGCTACTGTCGACCAAATATAAACCAGAAAACTTCTGCAGTTTTCTCAATTTAATATGCACCTTTGATACAACTTTTATACACTATAAATGTGAATGATAGGACGAAATTAAAATATTTTTGCAAATTTGATAAATTGATAAGATTAGACTTCAGAGGATGTGAAAGCAATATAACTTCTAAGAAATAAAATAGTTTTCTCCACAAACTATATTTCTCTGCCGTCCAGAATTGTGCCCGAAAATGGAGAAATTTTCCATGCATGAGCTGGATTTGGATGGTGAATTTTAATAGCATGGCTTAAAGCAAGAATATCCTGCGGAGGAAAGACTGTCGGGTGAGTTTCTCGTGTTCGTCAACTAATTCTGAATAGGTGAGTAAGTGTGTACAGTATAGTTTCCTTACAACATAGCAGTCAAATAAACTCAACTCATTGAAGCAGACAGCATAGTTTCCTAATAATATCATACCCTCAAATTTCCCACATGCTAGGCCATTCTCTTAATCCTGTCCAAATTTTACAATCAACAGCCGTACACTGTCACCTCAAAATCTCATCAAATTCTATGCATTTTGAATCCTCTTGATGTTCTACCGGTTGCACCCATCATCTTCTATTTCTTCAATAGCGACTGCAAAGTTCAGCTTGTATGAATTTCAGCTCCTGCTTTTCACCGAGGACCAGATGAGGGACGAGGCTTTCCCTTCATGGAATTCAAGTGCTGGGTGACAAAGATAACTCCCATCACAACTATGAGGCAACCCACCAGCATGCTGAAAAAGAGGGCTCCAGGTTGCCTGGTCTGGACAAAGCCATACACTCCACTAGAGGTGACAAGAACAAGGTCGGTGAGTCCATCATTTGAGAAGTCCTCACTGATCAGGGCATGTGTTGGTGAACCAGGGAGTTCAATTGAAGCCAATAAACTACCTCCGGGTGACATCACCACAGCTTCTTGTTCTCCAGCTGCAAGGATCATTTCCTGATTATCATGCAACCGCAAGGAGAGAGGCTTCAGTGTGGGAATCACCAGACCACCTTCCATCATCCCTGATGGGGAAGGAAGATTTGACCATGTAACACCGGTTGATAGTTGCCATTGCCAAATAGCGTCATGACCATGCAAGCCAGGGGAGTACGATGTAATCTGCAAGGAACCAGTGTTTCCAAGTCACCAATGTCAGCATAATAAGATCATATGATTCCATTTGAACCTATACAAGCACCTAAAAAAAGCATATCTCATATATTTCACAAAATCATATATAAATGGGCATGTCCAACTTAATCCAAAAATTCCATAGTTCACAAGATTCTGTATCCACAGATATATCTTCCAGAGAAGTAATCCCGGTGGGAACATCTCAATAAACTCACCAATATAAAGTAATTGTGACTTGAAACACTTCAATAAACAAAACTGAAGAACTTGTTTTGATTAGTGCTCAAACAGGCTCTTGAATAAATGTTAAAAACCCATAGCAAGGAAGTTAAACAATAGTATACCTCTCCCCGATTTGTCAAGAAGATAACATCACCATGGCTTCCCTTCCGATGCTTATGACCATCACTTCTAGAAATGAGGATAGGCGTTGCTACCTCTAAAGAAGTAATATCTGAACCTCGATTGAAGCTTCTATAAAGTTCTCCATGTTGGAATAAGTTAAAATGGGTATAATGACAAATAGATACATTGAAGAGTTGTTCCCGTACTGGTACGCCAGATGTTGCAACAGCCCAACAAGGACGTAGCACTTCCATTGACCCACTAACTACAGTCTGCTCAGCACCATTTCCTCCAACAGCCTGATAGGATAAATATTCCAGACATCAAACAGAAGAATATCCCCCAAGTTTTATCATGCTTAAATTAATATGATTATCTAGCTTGTTTTTGCCCAAAAAGAAAAGTTTCAGAACATGCACCTGCACATGATCTAGAACTCCGTCACCATTAATATCAGCATGTAGACCACCTTCTTGAAGGTGAAGCTGGGATACACAAATTTGTCATTACACTGAATATGCAAAAGATTACAAAAGAATAATATGACAGAGCTACAAAAAATTAAGCCAAAACAATGCGAACCAGGCCTGTTCAAATACTACAAACACAGGAGTAAAGATGTTTGAGACTAAGAAAACAATCTGCTCTATAAGCAGGAAACAGTATCAGAAGATGCAGCTTTACAACTACTATAGGCCTTCAATAGCCTCAATAAATTATTTTGACAAACTTATATTGTGACTTAATCAAGATATGTATGGTAAAGCAATAATTAAGTTCAAGCTGATTAATGGGTTTATATTTACCTTGCATATCGTTCGACCAGAAGCCAGATGAACAGCTTCTATCCCCTCCTTCTGATGAGCCACCACAACATTCGGAACCCACCAAACCTGAGTGTAGTTTGTTATCGTTGGAACATAAGGTAGGTGCTGCATCCAAAAAGCAAAACATTATGACAAATAATAATGCCATAAGGCATTCCCCCAAATGGGGATGCCTCTTTTATTTCTCATAATGCCATAGAATGCAACCCATTTTATTTGTTAGAAAACTTCTCTCCTAATAGGCACTAACATGAAAACATAATATAATACCACATAAAAAGATCAGTTTAATGTAGCGAATCACTAATTAAGTATATTTAATAAGTTTGGACATGATATGTTTTACTACAGTCCACAGTAGAGATACTAATCTGGTTTATCTAATTTCAGAATAAATGACTGATTTCCTCCAAATTATTGCTTTGGAACATGCCATGTTTCATTATGTACCTTAACTTCTGAACATGACAAACCTTGAATAGTTTATATGCATTCTAATCTTTGAAAGCAATACAATTATTAGTGGAATGAATTCAAAATTTTATTTACGTAATGGCTCTCCCATCAATAAGGAAGTTTGATTATCAGTACTCTGGCAGCTGTTTCTATCTACATAACCACTATAAAGAGGGTAAAAAACTGCATATTTATCAACATGCCAATAAATTTATAACACATCTTGGCTCCATTAAACTAAGCACTCTAAAGTTAGAATAGAAACAAAAAACATAACTACATTACTCTGTACTCTTTCAGAATAAATATAACAAGTGAGACATGATATCTGACCAGTGCATGGTTAAAAAAAGAGACTTCTTATTGCTGAGCTATGGCTATCATCACAAATTCAGAGTTCTACTAGGTTGCACCAGAAAGAGGATAGAACCTATAGATGATACAAATGAATACCAACTCAAAGATCCAAGTCACAACAAAAATTGGGTATGCAGCAATTAGCAAGTAAACTGGCAGTTTCTATAACTGGATCAAGACAACAATAGCTTCTAGCCTAAATAATATTCGGAAAATAATTTTTGAAGTTAGGAATTGTCCAATTATAGCCATCTTAAAACTAATTATCATTATATCAACAATTGAATGGACTTCAATGACTATAAATTATCATATATAACCAGTATCTTTAGCAGTTGCATGACATGGTTTGTGTTTAACCTTCTTATGTTTTGCTGAACCAGCATAATTTGCTGCTTTCCCAATTATGTTTGAAATTTTTTTCGTATAGTCCTTCCCTGGGGGATTGTTTTCCTCAGGCTTGTGAAAAGGGTAATTCATAGTCTTTCCAGGAGATCTCTTCAATATTTTCCTCTTGTGATGCCTGAAGTGTGCCAGCTTCAACAAAGTATCTTCTCTCCTATCCTGATAAAAGTGTTTATATAATGTCAAGTCTCTAGGGCGTTTGATATTAAGCTATAGTACAGAAGGGTAATCAAGGCTGACAAATATTGCGTACCCAGTGATGTGGCATAACTCCAAGGATTGATTCTCTGAATTCCCTGCATTCAAACTAAAATTTCATATGTCACAGGAAGCTATCTTTTAGGCATATACCTATAATCATGAATAAGCATTTCACAATAACATTAAATTTAGACAAAACACTCAACTGAGTGGACATGCTAGTGTTGCCACACTCAAACAGGAGGGGGTTGTTGAAATTTCTCAAGTACACTTGGGTGAGTCCTGGAGTTCTTCCAGGTAAACTCCACATAAGCAAGAAAATTTTTGTTTTAATGGTTGATCATTGTGAGGACTCCCAGTACATAGGAACACATTGACAATAAACACTGCAACACTTTTCACATTTAGGTTATGGAGTGGGAAGGTATGGTATTGGTTTTCCTTTATTTGGAAGTTGTTTCAAGGATTAATGACGAAAGGAATGGAATGGGAAAGGTTATAAATTTAAAATTACAACATTACCCACATATAACAAAACATGTAAAGCAAACATAGGGCAGAACAGTAAAATCAAAATTTTTTAAAGAAATAGATTTCACCCCCTCCTCCCCCCAAAAAAAAAATAATTTTGAGGGAGGGGGGGAGTGACCGGTGAAAGGGTATTTAGGATGATATTTTATGCCACTTCATTTCATCACATTCCACCAATTCCAACCATACCCTTATGAGTTAATTGAACAATGACAATGTAAATACCTCTCCAGGTTGACGACTATTCAGAGCGTGGACATCAAGCTTGTAATTATGCTGTGGAAGTAACTGTGATGCATCTGAAGAATGTGCTTCCATGTTCTAAACAATGAAAAGGAAATACTTGTAATCAGAAAAAAGGATAATGCTATACAGGATTATTTAACAAAATGTATGTCAGATTAACAGGAATACATGTTTAGCCAGACATGAGTCACATGACAGACATGTAGATTGTAGTATATCTAATCTGGTGTCAGAAATAGGTAAAGACTAAGGTTGATGTTTATTGGAAGTTGGTTCCATTTGTTTGAAAGGCTTTATTGGAAAATATATAATTGTGCACCAGTGGGTTAAAACCCTAGTTCATATGCTTACAATGGAGTTTCAGGTATCCTTTCTCCATGGGTGTAATTTTATTGACACTCAGGCTCTAGCTCATTATGTTCTCTATTTTGTGACCTTAATTGTAATTTTTTTCCTCAGTTTTTGTGTTTCTTCCTGGACAAATACTTACTGTCTAGAACCCAAATTGCTGCCACATAGATAAACTTTGAAACATGAGACAGAGAGGGGGCAGAAGATACAGAGAGAGAAAGAGTAAACTAAATGAATTCACAGATAGAAAAAAGTATTCTTAAATCAAAAAGCAATTCAATTTGAATTTAGCTCGACAACAACACCCAAATAATAGCATGCTGAAGACCAAAAAGAAAACACACCACCTCATTTTTTCTGCTCCATCGTTCTGCGCCAGATCGACCAGCAAATGCATAAAATGCAAAATGGCGTAAATCCACAGTTCCAGAGTTTTCAGAAGCCTACACAAGACAAGGAACAGAATAAATAGTTAAGGTTTTCCACCTAAACATAGAAAGAGAACTGACAACTACCTGAGACATTTTTTTTAGCAAAGAGAGAAATTTATTAAAGATTTAAGATAGCAAAGCACAGGATGAAGAGGATGAGATCCTCTGCAATGAAACAAACAGAAAAAAAAGAAAAACAAAACTGGGAGTAACATGATTTAGATCAAAAGTGAACCATAATTTAAAAAGGGCAAAATTTATCAAAACAATTGGGCACCACGCCAGGGTCCACAGTCTCTAACTCTAACCTATTAAGTCTAAAACCACATGCCTTTCTCTATCGTACATCATATCATTTTCTTTTTTTGTCCTGCAGTTATAAAGTAATGAGTCAACTGTCTCCAATTTATTTAGCTACCTGATCATGAAGGTCTAGATTTAAAGGCCACTTACTGTGAGGTGCATAGAGTTTTATTGACTTAATTATGTCAAGGCCTTACTGAACTTTTACTGTTATCTAGTTTATATCAGAATAGGAATTAGAATTGACTGTTTAAGAGCGTAAAATAAGATCAACCTTGAAGACCCAAAATTGAAGTAAACTTACGAAAACAAATATATTTAACTTGAAGTTTAACCCAAAATCCAGTGTTTTAACTACTACAATTGTCGGGAAACAAAATCAATGTTGTTAGTACCCCTTACCATGCGACAAGATAGTAAACAAAACAAGCACTAAATTTAGCATCCACTAGCAACATGTCTCTACCTCCTTTTCAGTAGCACTTCTTCGACGCTGCTCAGCATATCTGGCTCCCAGTCCCATCTCTTCAAAAGGATCCATAAAAATCTGAAGTGGCAGAATAATTTATTTGAGAAAACAATCAACATGAGCTATACCAAAACAGTTAGATTCACACACTAAGACAGCATTAAGACCAAGTTATAAATATTACCAAATAAACAAAGTTTAGATTGGAAGGCAATACTAATAGTTCCAGACATAAACTAGAGATGCAATCCAAAATTATTACCATTTTAAGAATCAATTAACAAATAGAAATTTATGGAACTCAAGAAGTAGCAGGAAACCCACATTAGTATCATGCTACTTTGAATAAAATTGCTGAGGAACTTTCATGTCTGCCCTCACAGAGTGTAAAAGAAAATAAGAAGATAGCCATGATCTTATGTTACTCATAAAATGTTAATAATTTTCAGAAAGGATGATAAACAACATCCACTTTAGATTGTGAGTTTTGTCATTACCATATAGAAAGGGGCATACATACTTCATAAATAAACTATAACACACCAGGGAAAAAGGAGGACAGTGATACATACATGTGGCTGCATTTCCATTCTCCCACCGATAATGACCAATCCTGTATCTCCATGCTTTAGTGTATAATTGCTTATAGAGATTGAAACTTCCCTATGGTGAGCATTATGTGGAAAATCCTCCTATTAACAACCACTAAATAAATTAGTAAATTCATGACAATATAATAGGGCAATCTGAAAGATTAAATGAAAAATCTATCATGAGGAATGGTCCAACTAAAACATCATATAATCAACCAACCTGCAAATTATTTTCCCACAACTTTTGGAGGTTGGAATCAAAACACATTACAGACCAACCCGATGTTACTACAACCAAAACCTGTTTCTGGGGTTGCCCAATTTTATAGCGATCAATATAGCCTGTGGCCATAGCAACAGGTCGTCTCCCAGCCGTGACACGTATTTTGTCAGGCAACAGAGACACCTCAGACAATACACGTGCCTCACTGAATCCTTCATCCACACGCCTACTATGGGGCTCCAAAACCTGAGATAGTCACCATAATTTCCAGTTGCTACTAGTACCAGTTGTAACAAAGTTATAGATCAAAATCAGCTAGCAAAAATGATTAGAAAATAATCCTGTATCTGTGAGTATGCACAGACTCACACTTAAATTATGCATACTAAGGCAACAGATTGAAGGATACCAGGCCAAGTACGAAACTTTACAACTGCGTCAAAATTGTCACCAGTAAAGAATTCGCCCCGTTGCGCAGAATGAGGAAACGAGTCTGTATAGAATGTACCTGAATTTTAGCTTCATGAGTAGCCACGAGAACTTCCTTCTTCCCGTCCCCGTTTAGGTCAGCAACCACCGGCGGCGGAAGGCGTTCGGCTTCATATTTAATTGGGTATTCATCGGTTAAATGCATCCACGCTTCTTTAAACGAAACACCGCCATCGTGCTGAAAAGTGATGAAGCGAGTTACGATTGATAAAACCCATGAACAGAGTTTGCTCCCATCAAATTCACATAATAAAATTCGATCATTTCAGAGATTCGAGATTGCATCTATCCGGAATCGGGGGTTAGGGTTTTACAGTGATTTTCGATAAGATGAAAAAGTAAGAGTAAGAAGGAGAATAAGGAAAAGTTAAGGTACCTGAAGTGAGAAGAAAATAGCGAAAGCAGAAAGCATAAGAATGGCCAAATCCCGCTTCCTCATGGCTTGTCAAGAAATTAGCTTTCTCAGTTCATAGATCAGGAAAAGAAAAAAAAAAAAGATTGAGCCACAGGGTGCCCCGGATTCAGCTCCTGTCTCTTCAACAAAGAGCCTCTCCTTGACTTCCTTGGTCTCTGTAGACTCTAGATTAGGTATTGTATTGATGAAACCAAACGATGACCCCCTCCCCTTTTTTCTTTTCTTCTACTCTCTTCCTTTATTTTCTTTCTTGGAAAATAAGAAGAAAATAAAGATTCACAATAAGTAATCGTGATGATAAATTCCAATCCAGATACTCTCAAATTAGTAGATAATAACACTGGAATTTTATTATAATATTTTTTAGCAGTTTAAATTTACATATACTTTTTTTTATAAATAAAATTTACATATACTTTACATAATATATATGGAGGTTTTTGAAGTGCTATTTCTTTTTATAAGCACAGCACAGTACTTTTAATAATTAGACGTTTCTCATTTGGTTGATTGTTAAATTTGAGTCAATCCTTAATCTTAATAAAAATTTACATTACAGATCGTTTGATCAAGTGAAATTTCAATCTTCGAACTCAATTCATACAGATGTTATGAATAAAAGATTGTCAAAATAAATTAATCATAATAATATTTCTTTATTATATGTTGTAGAAAAATTATATTACTGGAAACATTTAGCACATAGGAGGGTATTGAAATGCATTCAAAACAAACGTTTCTTACTTAAATGATTAAATTACAGTTTAAAAAAATGGATTAATTGATAGTAATTTCATTTGGAATATCATCACACACACACTTTATTACTTGAGTAATAGTTTAGGAATAATTTGGCTTAATTTTTGAAAAGCTCAAAACTACGATTTACATAAAAGTTTATCTCTTGTAATTTTGCCCCAAACCACAATTTTGAGGTTCTAATAGTAAACCATACACACTAGAGTCAAGTTCAAAATTCCTTATCTAATTATCTTCTTCAACTAGCAATCTACTGGCTTCTTCTTCTTCTTTTTTTTTTTGTTTTTTATAAACATACTTTTTTAATAAATAAATATATATATATACACACACACTTTATTGCTTGAGTAATAGTTTAGGGATAATTTGGCTTCGTTTTTAAAAAGCTCAAAATTATGATTTGAATAAAAGTTTATCTTTTATAATTTTTATCCAAACTATAATTTTAAAGTTTTAACAATTAAACTAAACACATAAGAGTCAAGTTCAATCCTCTTTATCTAATTAACTTCTTTCACTAGCATATACTACAAGTAAAAAAAGTAGTAATATACTAACTTCTTTTTTTTTTTTATAAACATACTTTTATATATATATATATACATATACATACAAAGGTTAGCTTTTTGGCCATTTTATGGTGGGTTTGGAGAAGGAAGAACGCAGAAATTCTATCTAATAACAGCTTAGTTGGTCTAATTAACTCTTTATTGGAAACCTGTATTCAAGCTTTTAAAGATGAGAGAAGCTACTCTGGACCTGCTCGTTTAGTTAGGTGGAAGCCTTCTCCGGAAGGATGGGTGAAATTAAATGTTGATGGTAGTGCCATTGAAAATCGTGGTACTGCAGGCTTCGGGTGTCTTGTCAAAACACATGATGGTGAATGGGTCATTGGCCTTTCTGGAAATATTGGTACTTCTTGCAACCTTGTAGCCGAGCTGCAGGCGATCAGGATGGGGTTACAAATTGCTTGGAATCACGGGCTTAAGAAGGTCATTTGTGAGAGCGATTCCTTAGAGGCGGTTCGTTTAGTGATGCAATCTTCTGAGGATGCTCATTTTTGCAGTGCTATCATCTAAGATTGTCAACGTTGGTTAGCTCTATTGTGGGATGTCTTGCTTCTCCATGTGTTGCGTGAAGCAAATTCACGTGCCAATGTTCTAGCTAAAATGGGTTCGCATGGTAGCTCTCCTTTGAGCCTTTGGGGAAGACCACCTATTTCACTGGATTCTATGCTCTTGGCCGACGCTTTCGGTGTTTTATTTGTTAAGAGTAGTTGTCTTTTTGCTTTTCTTCTCTTTTATCTCATTGTACCCAAAAAAAAAAAAATGTCAGAAAGCTTAATAAAATATCACTGTTAAAAAAAAGTTAATAATTTAACTCTTGGAAATTAGGGGGTAATTGGCAATTTTTTAAAATCAATTTAAAAATCGTTTGGATCTCTAGATTTTATGAAGAAAAAAATAAGAAAAGAGAAAAAAAAGTTGACTTTGATATTTTCACATGTTTAGATGTGGGAAAGTAGACAGAAAAATCTCCACATAGCTCCCACCAAAACCTTTTCATCTCCACTTTGTGAAGAAAATGAAGAGAGAGAAAGTTTTTTTTTTCAAATTACTACTTTTTCCCCATTCTATGCAATTCTTCCCTAATGTCTCGTCCAATTAGCTTAATATTTAATATTAATATTTTTTTATAAATAAATCATGTAGAATTTATATTAATATTTGTTTTAAAATTAATTTTTTATGTGAAGATAAATATTTAAAATTGCTAAAATTTATCATTCTAAAATAAAAATTTATTTTTATTAATAAAACAAGTTTTAAGTTAATTTTGATATAAAAATTAAATAAATTATAATAATATATATTGTAATATTAGTTTATTTATCTAATTTGTAAAAATAATAAAAACTTATATTCTATTACATTATAAAGACATATTGATTATTTGATATAATTATATTTTTTTACTATTACTTTTTTGCACAATCAAATAAAAGAAAAAATAAAAAAAATTAATTCACATTTTTTCTTCAATTTTCTCTTCATTAAAATATTAAAAAAATTATCTCTCTGTTTTTTTTTTCTCTTTTTCTTTATATGTTTTGTTCTCCCTATTTTAATTTTTTATCCATTTTTTTCTTTTCATTTCCTCTTCCCGTCCAATCAAAGAGTAACGGATGGAACGAGTTATACAAGCCCCAATTCGCGGTCCCATGATGCTCGACTAGGCGCACCCGTTTGTTACAGTTACAGAGGCAGCTGCACAAGTCACGAGTGGCCGAGTTACTCCTTTACTGTAACGTGATTCGATTTCGATTGGATCCTCCGGCTGCTCCCTCCTCCTCCGTATTCGGGTACTCTCTCTGATTTGTTCCTCCGTTTCTGTGTTTGTTGTTGACGATAACTCATACTCATGCCTGCTGACCTTTTTCCATTTTGCCTAAGTGAGGGTTTCTTTGATGTCGAGTTATTGGATCCCTTGGATTGTTCTTCTCCTTCTTTGTAATTTCATCATGAATTGCAGAGATTATAGGACCCTTTTAGATGGCAGTTCGGGGGTGATTCTTCAACCAATCTATTTTATGCTAGCAAATCTCGATCTCGAATTTATAAGTCCTTGAATTTTCAAAATCCGAATCTATGTAGACTTAAAGAAACAATGCAGGATACCTCGTGGTCAAACTCAGCTATTGCACTGTATCAGGATTTTTATTGGAAAAAAAAAGGATTATTTAAATTCCATTGACTTGAAGGAGTAATCTAATCTACTATCCCCTCTGAAATTCATCGGGATCGAATGACCTTCTGTGGTTAATTACCTAAGTTTGTGATTTTTACTTTTTGATGCAATACAAGATAATAACGATTGGTTAATAGATCAGAGGTGCCAATATATCTTCCTATCTTCCCCTTTAACATGGAGGAAGGGAAGAGAGTGAGTGCAGGACATGTTGCACTCTGTGCTAATTAGAATGAATGTGGAGCTTCTAAACTCTGTTTACTTTGAATAAACTTCTTATTTCTTTTTCTTTTCTGGTAATAAACTCGAGGAAGACTGAGAAGTCCAGGAAAAACTTGAAATTACATTGAAAGTATTGTAGCTTCACAATGTGAATTCTCTCCAGATTGCTTCACTTAAACCATGGAAATATTTAGGTGATCTATGCCCTTCGATGTTTATAGGTGAACTGCAACCCAGCAAAAGGCATTAGACATGCATTCTTGGAGTGTTATCATCTTGCAGGATGACTTTGTTAAGGTTCAAATCATATGTAAACCTATGTATTAGATGACATTCAGTTTTACTATTACTTGTTGTTATAGGCAAGCAGTGTTCTCCGACTTCTGCAATGGAAGCAGACTTGGATCCGGAGAACCAGCAGATGATGGAAAGAAGTTTTTCCCATACCATGCAAATTGATCCCAGAAGGGCTCGATTTCCATGCTCCATTGTGTGGTCACCACTTCCTGTTATCTCATGGTTCATTCCTTTCATTGGTCACATTGGCATCTGCAGAGAGGATGGAGTGATATTGGATTTTGCAGGGCCTAATTTTGTGTGTGTGGACAATTTTGCATTTGGAGCTGCAACTCGCTATCTTCAAATAAGCAAAGAAAAGGTATATGGTATTATTTATTCTCTCTTTTCTTTCTTGGTGAGAAGAGAACATAGCAAAGGGTTTTCCCGCCTTGATAAACACATTTATGCTGGAAAAATTGTCCTGGACTAAGTATGGGTGGATTATGGATGTTGTCATCGTTGGGACAAATAAAGAGACAGATACAAGACAATACCATGACACTCTTGTTTACTTGTGAAATGACTTCAAGTCTGTTATTTTTCTTTTTGTCCTAAGGTTTTTGAACCATGCTGTGATTTACACTAGCTGGCCCTGTGACAGCTATGAAAACCTATTTTTCAAAAGAACTTCTTACTTTGTCCAAGTTGTTAACCCATTGATTTTCTGCTCCTCAATTGCTTCTCTAATATTCTTTAAAATAACTGCCTGCAGTGTTGCAGCCCTTCATACCAGTCTGCATACAATGGTGAGGAACAATACCTGCAGGATGAAGCTGGAGGAGACTTGAGGACTTGGGATGATGCACTAAGGAAGAGCACTCAAGAATTCCAACATCGATCTTACAATCTGTTTACGTGCAACTGCCACTCATTTGTGGCCAATAATTTAAATAGGCTGGGCTTCCTCTCTGGTGGATGGAATGTGGTGAACCTTGCAATTTTCATTTTACTCAATGGACGTTGGGTCAGCAAAGCATCTATGCTGCGATCAATCTTACCGTTTGTTGTTGTATTTTTTCTTGGAGTCACATTTTGGGGCTTCACCTTCCTAACATTTTGGTCCTTCTTCACCTTTGCTCTTATTGGTTGGTTCCTTCTGGGTACCTACTGTTTCAAGAATCTGATTCATTTGTAGTATGTGTTTCTCTTACTGGTACTGGTTCGACTTTGTATAAAACTGTAATACATTCCAAGATTGTTAAAGAGATCCATATATATACACTATTCAGATGATTCCTGTTGCCATAGGCACATTGCTTCGCTAGGACTTCATATTTATGCGGTATCGATGTGTTAGATAATGGGTGCATGTTACAGCTTCCTGCCCCATATATTTTTTTTAAGCTAAGACTTTGTCTGTCTGACCTCTCTGTAACAGGTCGAGGTTGGTATTATGGCTTTTAATTGACCCCTTCCACATACCTTGTTATTCCTTTGGAAAGAGGAAAGCTGCTATTTCATTGCGTCCTGATTTAATATTGTTTATCCATAATATCATATGAGAAAAATGGAATCAAGCTCAAGAATTTGACTGCTTTGATTGTTAAGTCGTTGTAAATTATATATATTTTTTATATTAGTGGAATGAGAACGAAGGCGTACACCATACGGGATGGACTCTGAGGACAAGTCGGATACCTCCACCTAGAACATCATCTTTTTCTTCAAGGTTAGCAATTTTCACTTTTATCATCTTTCCCAACGTCTGTCTTATAAAATAATAAAACTTTTCTTGCATTATTGTATCAAATTTTCTTTTTAAAGAATTATGTAAGCAAGAAAGAAAAAAAAACGCTATATAAGCTAAAATTCTTGCGTACAAATTGTTCACGGCCTTCTCTTGCAAAAAGTTTTCAATTTTGGTATGATGAATAATAATTGCTTATTATTTAAGAGTCACCATTCAGACATATGCAATGTGACAGGTTTTGATTGGTCTATTTATTTATCCCGTCAATAGGAAACAAATTTAAATCTACCTTTGTGTTGTATGAACGTTATGACTTCAAGATAGTGTGAAACTAATTACGAAAAAAAAGTGCGAAACTATTGTTATTTATTTATTCTTTTTTGTATTCGTGTGTCAAACAGTGCCAAAAAAGGATAGCCGAAAATAAAAGTTGGAAAAAGAAAAAGAAAAGTTGAAATTATTCTTTGTCTGTAATCGGAATCCATTGGGCCACTTAACTTGGGGCTTGATGCTGATCTGTCTGGGACTCTGGGAGTCGTAATCTCTTCCAGTTGTTTGGTTGCATTAGGCACGGCCCAAATGTCACAATCACTTTACGATGTCACGCGACGGCTCTTTGGAGTATCTGCTGAGAATCGACGAATGGGGAAGGTGAACTAAATAAAACCAAAAACAAAAGTCAAAACTAAAGTTCTGAAAATTGAATCGGTCATTGAATTGGTCGAGGTACTGATTTAAGGTTCAATGGTCGAACCGTGGTCGAACCGGAGTATAATTAAATATATATTTATATTTATATATAAATATATATAATTATTTATATAATATTAAAATAAATAAAAATTATAAAAATATAATATAAATTAATAATAAAATTATTTGAAACACAATTTTAGTTACAATGTCTTTGAAGCATTTTATCAAACACTACATGCGCAACTAAACAACAATTATAGAAACAAAAATGCTACAACCCACAAAGTGTACACGGCACAAACAATAATCAAAATCATTTGCAAAATCAAATTAAACACACAATCTTCCCCATTCTTGGCATCCAGATTCCAGATACAAAAACGGAAAAACATCAGAAAATAAAAATAAAAATGTGCAGAGGTGTATCCGTGTATACTTTGAGGATCTCCGATAGCGAGGGTTTCTAAAGGTAAGAAACCGGAGTCGAGGACGCACGGACGCAGACGAATGCACCGACGCAGACGGACGCACGCGGGTTTCAGCTTCGGCTTCCGCAGCGAGCCAGCGAGAGTTTCGGTGAGAGACGACCGAATGGTGAGACGTGAGAGACGACACGGAGCAGCAAGCCAGCGAGGGCGAGCGTTTCGGCGAGAGACGACCAAACGGCGAGACGACGCAGAGCAACGAGGGCGCGAGAGTTTCCGACTTTCCGCAGCGGCGAGGGTTTCCGCAGCGAGGGCGAGGGTTTCCGCAGCGAGGGCGAGCGTTCGGTTTTGATTCAAACCGAAACGACGTTGTCCGGTTTTTTTTTTTTGAAAAATATATATCAAAACGACGTCTTTTTGACGTAAAAATTCAAAAAAAAAAAAAAGAGCAGACCCGGGCAACCGTACGGACAGCGCCGGTTTGCCCGGTTTGAGACCGGTTCACCGATTTTTGATCGGTTTTTGACCGCCACGGTTTTGGACGATGACCCGAACCGGTTAGGGAACCAGTTCTCGATCCGGCCGGCCGAACTGGCCGGTCCGGTCCGGTTTTCAGAACCTTGGTCAAAACAATAAACGAAGAAAGAAAAAACAAAAAAAATTTTTTTTACTCATTTTAAAAGAATCTGATTCGACAAATCCTAAAACTAGAGGTGGGTTTGATAAAACAAGAAATTTATGTTTTGATGTATGAGTAAAAAAAATCATTGGGATTTCGTATGTATATTATTTAGTTAAGATATTTATTATTTAAGAATTGTTATGATATTCAAGTTTTTCTTATAGACGAGGGAGTTTGGTTTACGTGAGAAGTGAGTTTGTTTTTTACATTGATATCTCAAGTTTGAATATACTAGGTTTAGCATAAAAAAATCTTAAATGGGAGTGAGAATAGAATTCTTTAAAAAAATCATAATAAAAATAAAATAAAATACATGATGTAATAGTAAATAAAACAAGTATTATTTAATAATTTAAATAAGAAAATATTTTATATCAAACGAATTTAATGGCATCATGAATGTTTTGAAAATGTTTACTTAATTCCAATTTGAATTAAAATGTTAAATAACTGCCATTAAACTATTTTTAATGCAAGCAAAAATATATTCAATGCTAAATTAAAATTTCAAGCATGCCAAACTAACTATATCACAAAAAAAAACGGAAAAAAGTTCAATATCAATTTTTTAACTACAATAAAAAAAATACAAAATCATTTACTTTATGATCATGTGCACTAAGCAACTACTGGTCCGGCAGATGTTCTGACGATTAGCAGTCGTGAGATTCATAGATACTTCACTGATGGCATAACAAATTCTGCGACTGTCAGACTTATTCAGAACATAACAGAAATTATTATTATTATTATTATTATTAGAGTTATATTATTTATTAATTAAATTTTTTAAATTTTATTTTTTAAATTTTAAATTCATAATAATTTAATTTTTTTAAAAAATTAAATTAATAAAATTAAAATATAAAATAATAAAATTTATGAATAATTTAAAATTTAAAATGTTAAATTAATAAAATTTAATTTTTAAAAAATAAAATTAATAAATAATATATCTTTTATTATTATTATTATTATTATTATTATATTATTATTATTATCAATAGTAAGTAATTGGCTTCTCACGTTGCACGGGAATCTCCGCGTGACGATTATGCTTGATGGCAAATTCGTAAAAATGTAACAAACTCTGGCCCTTTTTCACGAGGCTGCCTCACCGTCTGGCTTATAAAGGAGCGACATGGGCTTTGGTTTGGGAGCAGGGTGAGGCGCAGAGAGAGAGAGAGAGTTCCTTCGTTTGATATTGAAATTTGAAGGGAAGAATTTGGTTTTGATTTGGAGAGAACACAAGCCATGGCAGCCGCAGCAGCAGAAGAGGGTCAAGTCATCAGCTGCCACACTGTCGAGGCGTGGACCGACCAGCTCCAGAAGGGCAACCAATCCAAGAAACTGGTATATCAACTTTTCCTTATTTTCTTTATGTTTCCTTTCCCGTTTGTTTGGACATTTGGTTGTCTTCAGAATGGATCTCAATTTATGGCTGAGATTTGGGTTGCCTGTGTTGTGTGTGAATGTGACATGATTCTAAATAATGGGTATCCTTTGGTTTGGTTTGTTATCATCTCACTTGATGCATCTGGGTGGTTTATCTCATATCTGGGTGGCTTTATATTGTTAAAAAGGGTATACATGGATTCGGTGCTTAACTTGATTATTATTATCATGCTGTCATGGTTCTGAAACTCGATCCTTGGAATTTTGTTTTGGAAATCCTTCTTGGAGGAATACTTATGGAAATCTTTGAAGAGGACTAAGGAGAGAGACAAAAAAGAACGAGGCAGAGAGGAATACTGATCTTATTTCTCAATACTCATTACAATCACTGATTGATCTTATATACAAGGTCATGGAAAACTACTTATATATAGCCCGCTTTTATTACAGTTTCATAAACTATGTAAACACTTAGCAATCAGACTGGATTTATTCCAAGATTTTGTAACCTTTTAAAGTTCATAAAATAGAGGCTCAGAGGGGAATGCCCGTTTAACTAATAATTAACCAATTAAAGGAGAGGGAAAAGACGAAAATTTGAATATTATAAACTAAGGTCAAGAAGCTCATGAGTAACTTCTGTGTTTGATTTATAATGAAAGAGAATGAAAGAGCTCTAACGAGGAGTGGGTGTGCCCAGAAACGAAAAGGAAAGTTGTTACTTTTATGTCCAGATTGGTTTGGCTTACTCAAGAAAGAGTGATATGACACTTCATGACTTAATGATAAAATAATGCATGTGAGAGCCGTAGATCCGGCGTGCAAAGTGCAAATAGCACCACTCCAAAAACACCAGCCTCTTGTTGAGAGTAGTGGTTCTTCACTGTACTTCATAACGAGTTTTATCATTATTGGCATGAGATACTGATGGTGTTGTTTGACAGGGCATATATCTAATATTTGTAATTACAAAACTACATATTGAATCCATCTTCTTTTCTGTCTGAATTTGCACCTCTGCTCTTGTTTAAGCTGATCATTTTCCACTCTACTACCAGTGTATGTTTTGTGAAGTTGTCGTAATAGCTCTTTCTCTCCAAGACCTTTCAAACTCGTTTAGAATGTTTAATCATTATATTAAATCTGTCCAAATATAAGGCTCTGGGATTCTTCAAATTATATGCTTATATCTCAAAATTTTCTTACTATCATAATTTGTAGCTTTATGGAAGCAATTATAAACTAAACATTCCAATTTCGTTTTCAGTTGATTGATTTGAATTGGATGTAGGTGATGATTTTTAATATTCCATTAGCTTTTTATGGTGATCATCGAGATGTTGGCTTGATTTATTTGTTTTCTAGAATCTGACTATGTTGTCTTAAAGTGATTTTATCAAATCTGGAACTGGTGATGTAATTATACAATGCTTATCCTCCTCCCCCTGCATGCATGAGTTGGATAGAGAGAAACAGTGATGCTTCAATTGCAGTACGATACTCATACAATTTGACTTAGATCATGTATTTAATCTGCTCAATAAATATCGCATTCTAGTTGCTCTTCCATATCCCTTTTGCACCCCTGCATTCACTCTGCACTTCTGCAGTACGCTAATCGTAGTTTTAATTATTTTGCATGTGTAACTGACAATGTCACATAACTTAAATTGTTATATAAGTTTTTTTTTTTTTGAAAATCTGGAACTTGATTTTTATCCAACCCTTTTCTTTAGAATCCGGAACATGTTTTTATCAGTTAGCGTTTCATGTTCATTTGTAATCAGAAATTCGAGATATACTTACCTTTCTAATTGTCCCAGATTGTTGTGGATTTTACTGCTTCTTGGTGTGGACCATGCCGCTTTATTGCACCATTCCTGGCTGAGCTGGCTAAGAAGTTGCCGAATGTCATATTTCTCAAAGTGGATGTGGATGAACTAAAGGTAAAAAAAAATCCTAATTTGTACAATCCCCCTTCAAAAAAGTAAAAAAAAAAAAAAAAAAAAAACCCCATTGAAAAAATTCAATAAAGAATTCATTTGGGGACTATAATCATAAACAATTTGTTTTTTGCAGTCTGTTGCTCAAGATTGGGCTGTAGAAGCAATGCCCACTTTTGTGTTTGTGAAAGAGGGAACGATCGTGGACAAAGTGGTGGGAGCAAAGAAGGATGAGCTGCAGCAGACTATAGCGAAACATGTGGCTACAGATAGTGCTTAATCCTGCAAGTGTTAATCTTTACTTTCACATTCAGAGTTCCATAGACGTACTATGTGCTGTTAGCTCTATTTTTATAATCTAGTACTGGATAATTTTGGGAATATCTGTTATTATATATCATACAGTTTTTATATAGATTTATCTTTAAGGAATTATTGATCCTCTCTTCCGTCTGAAATATGGTGGATGATATATTATGAATCAGGGCAATTTAGAAAAAAGAATGATTAAAATTTTTGGAGAACGTGTTAAAAATACGTCATTTTTCTCCTCACCTTAAAAAAATCTGCTAACACTGAAACCATTTCCCTCTTTTCCCTTCACTATACAACCCTACTGATAAAAAACTCTCCCAACTTTCTATGTTTTGCTCGCCATCGGTGGATGCTGCAACTAAAACGAATGAAAAAAAAAAAGAGAATAGATAGGCCATAGCAGGCAAAGTGGACAGAACAGTGGAATTGAATAAACGTAATCAGAATCAGGCAATGGCTACAGTAGGATCCGCTCCCAACTTAAACCAGATTTGGGGATTTGGTTAACATTTGGGGTCTGATTTACCCCAGTTATACAAAAACTAAAACACACATCATCACACTTCTTCCCAGGGCCCATATCAAGTTAAAAGGTGGGGAACTCCGGATTCACACACAAGGGCCCAAATGTTAGACCCCCTGGTTTCAGATTCACCTATCCAACGATGACCAATTTATACAAGCCCCTTAACCCCACCACATAAATTATAAACCACGTGTCTTTGGCACCAACATTTCAGAACAGAGACTTTCTCCCTAAAAATAACCATGGCACTCAACTATTCAACTACCATTAACTTTACCTATACTCTCATTCTTTCCTTTTCGTGCTGTTAAATCACTACACACTACACGTAAAAGTATGCTGCGTTAAACAATCAACCCCTCCAATTCGTAGCAGTTGGTGCGCAAACAGCTTCAACTGATAACCGCTTCAACACATTTGGACAAGGGTCTCGCCCAAAGTTACTGTTTGATACAGTGACTGTGCATCTCGGCTTTCCTACACATATCTGTGAAAAATGAATCGAAAAAGAGCAGAAACTATGTTATATTCCAAAGAAATACTTGCTAAAAAGTTAATGGGGTGGATTGTGAAATCAAGAGTATGGTAGAGCACCTTCTCTAAAATGGCATACGATGCGGGAGAATGGCAAGCTCCCTGCTCAAAACTCCCACAAGTCCCCAAAGGATTTCCAAAGCTTGCAAATTTAATGGAAGAGATGGCCTGGCCAGGACTACAATGCAAGTGAACCTTTGGTGGACGGAACTCTTCTGACTTCCCGTAGCTCTCAATGTGCCAATTCTTAATATTCGGGTGGTACTCTGACACATCAGCACAGACACTGCTCACTGATCTCTTTACAAGTGAAATTCTTGAAGGATCACCCCCGAGTTCTTCAAAAACAACCAACAGATTTTGATTTGGCTTCAACCATGATCGAGGTACATGGTACCTGAAATATTAATATTTAGTAAATAATAATGAAATATATGATATTTTGTTCCTGAGTGAGCCTGTATTATTGTTCCCCAATATGATAACGACTGCATAATTGTTAATACTTACCATCGCTGAGTTGGTTGGCCACAGCCAAGCTGGCACCTTGGAGGTCTGAATGAGCCAGCATAGCTGCAGTCATTGCAATTACCAGTAGCCAAAGCAGTCCAGTATCTTCCAATACTCTGCCCATTAATCCATATTTGACCTTTACCCATACCCTCCATGTCCAATGCCAACGGCTCATCTCCTTCAGGAGCATCAAAATAAGTCTGCACAGTTTACAGATCAATTATATCAGTTTTGAAGCTAATGATTTGTTTGCAATCAACCTTGAGCGCATGTTTATTTTTACCTTGTGCCATGTAAGTGGCTGTTTTTTTCGTACAACTAATGCTGACTGCATCCACTCAACAGAAGAGATAACGGTTGGAGATGCAAGGTTCATGGCCTCTCCTTTCAGCCCAACCTGTTTAAGAGGCATGTCTTAGTAAAATTTTCTTTTTGTAACTGACCCAACTAAAGCATCTAAAGTAAGACTAAGGAACCTGATAAGTCCATTTCTGCCAAGACAAGTCCCACTTTCCCTGGTCAAGTCCATGGAGTGCAATTGGTCCTAGGATTCCTGTGTTCCATGTCTCAAAATGTCCTCCCACATTCTTTGACAACAAAAGGCAAAAAAGTATTTGGTCAATGATATTAGTCATTAGTAGACAAAGAATAAAGCCAGTAATAAGTGTAGCGGAGACGAGAATGCTGAGGTGGATAAATGGACATACAAGAAAAGATTAGATTAGGAACAAGTATATTTGATAGTTGGAGTAGCACTTGTTGAGGAGAAGATGACAGAAATTCATTTAAGGTGGCTTGGTCATGTGAGAAGAAGATCAATAAAGGCTCCAGTGAGAAAGCTAGATCAAATGAAAGCTAGTCCAATTAAAAGGGGTGAAGGAAGACCTACAAAAACTTCAGGAGGAATCACTAAAAAAGAATTTGCTCTAAATAGTTTTAGATAAAAGTTGGTTTTTGATAGAGCCCAATGGAGTCATGCAGCCGATTGTTGTTATTGTTATTGTATTTTTTTTTTTAAAATACTTGAATTTCCATATCCAGGGGACCCAGTTAGAAGGCTTTCAGAATCTTTAGAAAGGTTTGAGTCATAGTAAAATGAACTTAAGCACAAATTCAATAATCACTATTTATCACAACTCAACATTTACTGCAGTAGGATTTTGGAAAGTAAAGGTGGGAAACAACAACTTACTGGAAGTCCAACACAGCAACACTGAGCAGAGCTATTCTGTTTGTTCCAGCACGAAGGTTTACCTTGCCAGTATATCTGAATCTCCTGTCCTCCCTTGTTCCATAGGCAGAACCTGTTTTTAATCATATATTATGTTTGCTTTTACTAATCAGCTGGAAAGGAGATCTACTAGAGAAGCAAGTAAACTACGTACCAGAAAGTTGACCATTGATAAAAACATGCACAGCATGGCCTGTGGACTGAACAATGAGAGTGGGGAGTTCGCCTCCACGTAGAAAGGACTCGGATGAACCTATATCAACACTGCAGACACATTGACATAAAATAAATTAGTATGGCCAATATGGTCTCTAAATCTCTTTCATTTAGCAGCTATAACCAGTAAGAGATTCCATCAAAATGCCACAGTGATGTTATTTGAGCTTTCCACTTGAGACACTGATTTATGACATGAACATCAAAGCTCGATCACTTCCGCTCATAAATAATCCAGATATAGAAATATCAACAGTTTGTTTTCATGATTGATGCAAGTGATCTGTTGTGAGTTGGAAAAATATACAAAGAGAATTGCTAAGCATGAGGACTCAAATACCGATGATAGTGTCAATGTGTGGTGGAATGAAAATAAAGAATGACTCTTTTCTTTCCTCAACTAGTTAGGAAACTAAAGGCTAACAAATTTCAATGTAAGAGACTGACAAAATCACTTGAGAAGCAAATCTAAGCCACTTTGTAAATCAGGCTTACCTAGTTATATACCAAAGATAATCACTTGCATCCCGTGTAACATTTAACTGTTCTAAGAGACCAGGAGCAGTGATTGTAGAGCTGTCATCCAGAGAAGAAATATCCTCATCAAAACTCTCCCATGAGAACATCTGAGTATTTGTTGGCAACATTTGCATCTGAGATGTTTGCACTCCAACCTAAAAGAGGGAGAACATGAATTCACTGGTTTGACAAAATTATAAATTATTGAATCTCATTGAATGGAGATGTCAAAGACGAAGAAATTGTGTCATACAAAGCATTAATGTGATCACTGAATACCAATGAAATGGGATGATTTCAAAACTCAGACTTATGTTAGCATACTTTTGCTGTATTGAAGACAACATTTCTACAATCAGGAAGGATGCTGATGGACCAAGGAGGCAAGTTATAGTGCATATTATTGAACATCACTCTAACAGAAGATTTTGTATCATAGTTTGAGAGAAAAGCAGCACAATCTCCAGATTCTGTAGAGTAGACATAAGCCTGAAAAAGGTAAATATTCACTAGGGTCAGTAAGAAACTAAATTGCACATCAAAAGCAAGTTACTTTCAGAGTAAGTTGAACCTGTTGGAAGCTCCCTAATGAAGTAACAACTGGATCAGTTGAAACTAAAGCTCGTTCGCACATCTTGATAGCCCTATGAAGCTCCTTTAGATGACCATATTTTGGTTGCCTAATCAAACCTGCCATTTTTATTTTTTTTTGCAAAAGTAGTCAGTTAAGTCCTCAGTAATATTGTCCCGGGTACTGTTGTGAAAACTAAATGCTTGAAGCCTAAGATTTAGAAATAATGTGTTACCTTCAATTTAGTGAAGAGTGATGAGTGTTTGGACTTAAAATTGTTAAAATTCATGCATAAGAAGCTACTAAGAAAAAGAACTGTAATGGCCAGTAGTTACTTAATTTGCTTAAGGTATATAATTTTCAGTTCTCACCATATTCATCCAGTGGAGCATCATAGTCATAGCTGGTAGTGATGAAAGGGCCTCCCGCTGTACGGCCAAAATTGGTTCCTCCATGATACTACAGGTAAATGCATGGTAAGTTACTAGAGTAGGTCTCAACATAATCAAATTTTCAATTTTTAGTTCACTATAAGTAAACCAACCATGTAGTAGTTTGTAAAGGATCCTCCTTTTTGTATGAATCGGGCAACTGCAAATGCCAAATCCTGGACGGGTCTTTGGTGAATTGGACCTCCAAATTCAGTAAACCTTCATATTTGACAGAAAAATTATGCAGGCTATTCATTTTTTCGATTCCAATTTTTGAGAGTTGACAATAACAATACTTACCAGCCACTCCAAGCCTCTGTCCACATTGTAGGCTTATAGGGTCTATTGGGAGTAAATTTATCACAATAAAAGCCATTGCACGTGTTTATCTGTCACCACACAGGAAAAAAATTCATTTGGCAACCACATTACTGAATCTGTAAGGTTTGTGGAATATATTGGTTACAACTGGTTCGGTACTGTATTTCATTTTCAATTTTATTTTTTTTAAATGTTAGACCTCTAAATATATTTGGGAGTTTTGAAGAAGATGGAGTAGAGTGATTTATAATGGAATGGTTTGAAATGGAATGGAGTGGAAAGCTAAAAAAAAATACCACTCTATTGGTAGTTTTAATAGGGGAATAGAGGGAAGTTCCTTGTCATTCTTTAGAAGTTACAATGGTCATTAAATAGAGCAAAGTGGATTAGAAATTTAACTTTCAATACTACTTTTTTTTAATTTTTATTGTCCTCCTCATAATTAGAATTATGAGGGTTAAAAAGATAAATAAGTATTTAAAAAAAATAAGAAACCACTTCATTCCAAACCCTCCAAATTGGAGGATATGAAAATTTAGGAGTTTGAGTGGTATGGAGTGATTTAGGTTTCCCTTCTTAATAGGTAGAGACCTTTTTACTACTTCACTTCATTATTAATTACTATTACTCCACTCCATCCATCCAAACATAGTAAATTTAAAAAAGAAAAAGATAATAACAATAGAAGTAGAACAACCAAAGGAACGTGTTAACGGCGCATCCGAGGATACTACACAACTTTCAAGACGAAGAGTGGGAATGCTCACCACTGGATCTGGCGCATCATCTTCCTTGCACATCACCCATGGAACCCCAGTTCCCGTTTCAACAGCCATTTTTGCAGCCCAGTTCATATAATTTTGGCCAGCAGCTCCAAATAATTTACTCTGTGCCCCATACTCATTCTCAATCTGAGAACAACAAATTGTGCATGTGTCATTATTATAGCTAGATCCAGAGTGACAAGTTTACAGACACTAGTGCCTTTCCGTCAAGACATTTTATCTTGTAGCAGCTGTTGAATGAGTCCACAAGAATTTAGCGAAAATTGGTAGTTTTTAAACACACAAAAAGAGAGTGAGCAATGGAGGTTTTTCAGAAAGACCCTAGATTTTCACCTGAGAAAGTATAATTGGGCCGCCCTGGGATTCAAAGAGATGTTCACTCTTCATCATTCCCACAATCTTCTCAGTGAACCCTTGCATTGCTCTCTGCAAGACGGTTCGTGGGTCATCAATAAAACTACTCAATATAAAGCCAATAATCTAATGAAAAACGGTTTTGGAGGAAAAAAAAATGAGACCTTGAAAGGTTCATTGTCTGTTCTAAAGCTTATTCCCGGAACATACTTCAGCCAAACAGGAAATCCTCTGCACATTACCAGAGAAAATCATTGGACAATCGAACATGACCCGATAAGACCAAAACCTCGAGTTAGAAATAAACAGCTAATTTAAGGAAAATGAGTGGAGGATATATGTAAAAAAAATGGCATAATTCTCGATTAGAAAATGAGGTTGATAAGACTGAGAGATGGAAGGTACCCGAAATTCCATTCTGCACAGACATAAGGTCCAATGCGAAGATGAGCATATAGCCCTGCTTTCTGTATTGTCTTTATGAATCTCACCAGATCATATCTTCCTTCAAAATTGTACTGAATCGAATTGCAAGACAGAGAATGAGAGCTCAAATTAAAGAGAAAGTCCGGTAGAAAATTGAGCAAAACAGAATAGGGGGCTCCAGAGAAGAGAGAGTGAGATTGTGAAGTACATTGCCAGGAGAAGGCTCGTGAACATTCCAAAAGACGTATGTTTCAATTACATCTAGACCTCCCTCTTTTGCCTTCTGAATCAGATCTTGCCACATCTACGCACAGGTCATTTCTCAAGAAAATCAAATACAGCACTAAAATTAACTGCAAGTAGGTAAAGTTTCTTTCTTTCTTTCTTTGAAGGAGTAAGCTTCAACATGGGAAAATTATGAGAAATGGGAAGAAGCAGCAGCTTACATCGGGGGTACTTCTGGGATAATGTATGGAGCCAGAGAAAAGGATTCTCCTTTGCCCATTGATGACAATGGCCTTTCTGTCGTAGGTCACACTAGAGTGAATCAGCTGAGAACCCAGGCACAATGCCAGGCAAAATGTAAACAGCAATTTGGAAACCGAGCTAGTTTCCATATTCTCCCAAGCACTCGCTTTTAGCTTCTCTAGATGGGGATGGGGGCAGAATCAAATGCAGGAAGAGAAGCAACGAAAAATGGGGAGAGAGGCGAGTGGGGGAAGGGGGAGTCTTTAGTCTTGATTTTGGTCTTCTAAGAGCGTGGTGATAGCGGAATGGAGACAACTACGCCCATTCCTTGTTGGGGGGCACCACTCTTCTTCCGGGTCTGAGGCTCTGCTGAGTAAACCAATTTATAAGTCCTATGCAAACAGCTTTTGTTCACGGTCACTACTCACTCATACCCACAGGTGTCGAGGGGCACCACTGCGTGGCTGCGAGCTACGAACGCAGTAGAAGTAATTTGCCTGTAATATTCCGTCAAACAGTGAGGGGAAAGAGGGCGAGAGAGTAGCAGTAAAAATTGAGGAAACTCTTACGGAGTTGTTAAATGGTTGAAGACAGTAAAATTTTTCAGAGAAGAAAAAAAAGATATCATTCAAAATTATAATAAACAGATTCTAGTCAAATGACGTGTGAATGCAAAGTGTATACAAAATCATATTTGAATGAACTTATTTATAAATTATTAAATTTTTCTGTTACTATGAAATGTGTTACGATTTTTGGAATGAGCAATGTTAAGATATTTTAAAAATTCGTATAAGTTATTTTGAACTCATTTTTATAATTTAAGATTTGAAATTTATAAAATAAACTTTTACGATAATTAAAAATAATTTAACTAATAATTGTGCTTGTGATATTTTTTATCATATTCACCTCATTAAATTATTAAAATTTCAAACACTCATATTTTTTTTATAATGACACATCTTGAAGTATTTATTTAAATATTATACAGCTTATTTTAAATTATAATTATAAAAATAGAATTTATTGGCCAAACTTTATTTAAATAAAAATTTGTTTATTTAAAAGATGAGTCACAAATTGCAGTATGGTACTATTTTCAGTTTAGTAACACGAATTGAATGAAATTTAAATCTTGCATAAATAACGGTATTTGTTGGCAATTAGAACGTGGAAGTATGGAAGGGATAGTTAATTAACTATGGTTCAACATTTAATCTTGCATAAATTCTTAACAGCTGGCACCTTGGCCAGTGAAATTCTGATACCGAGCCAAATGCAGCACTCGCAATAGCATAAACTACTATTATTATGAGGGAATCATGGCCCACAAATTGGGTGCCTGATTTCAGGCGAACCCGAGAACGGAAAACCCCTTCCCTTCCCCTTTCTTTCTTTCTCTGCGGCGCGAATGGGTGAGAGTCATGTCATGTGAACCAAACCAACCAAGCCCTTGTCGTAGTCTCCCTTCAGAATCAGAACTCCCAGTTCCCGCATCCTCTCCTCACTATTCCACAATGTTCAATGCTCTTCGCCATTTTCTTTCAATTTTTTTTTGGAGAAAAAGGAAAAAGAACAATTAATTAATTAATTACTAGGACCCCAACACAATCAATCAAACCCCACCAGTTTTTGTCAATTTCTTATTTTCTTTCGCCTTTCAAGTGACACAAATCTCCTACTACCTTTACTTTTGTCATAACTTTCCACCGTTACCAATGACCCAAGCATAAGGGAAGTAGAATAAATGGAGAAAGCTCCTCCTCACTCCTGCTCCTTGTGTTCCAGTACATATATCCTACCAGACTGAACCACGCAAAGCTAAGTTGCCTAGTTGTACGTATGTCTATGTAAATGTAAGTAAGGTTCAAGCTATGCACAACATGAATTCCTCCAACAAAGCTGATTTATTTTTCGCCAAATCAGTGACAATAGTTAAAGACTAGAGCAACAGTTGTCTACTGTGGTCTCTGATGGCTTTAATCATCGAGAGCCACCTGAATTGACCTAATGTGCAAGTCATCCTGCTAGTGGTGGTACTGAATGCTGGCACTGAATATTGGTCATTTCATTGTGATCCTTTCTATAGGCAAAAGTCGTTTTTTTCTATTTTGCTACTAACTTACAAGTCCTCTGTTTCAATTCTTCCTTCTTCATTATTACTATTTTTTTTTTGTTGTCTATATCTTTTTTTACATTAAATAAAATTGTATCTTAAGTTTATTTTTATTTAAATCTTCATTCTCTTTTCACGTAATTCAGTTGTGTATTATATATCCTTTTAAATTATTCTTTTCACTCATTTTTATTTATCATTTGAAATAATTATATAATAAAAATTAAGTAGGTTATTAAATAAATTTAATTATAGAAAAATATATTTGAATATAATTAAATTATTTTTTATTTCACTTTATTAATATTTTTTAAAATTTCACTTGTTTCACTGTTTTTTTCTTCTTTAAAAGATAATAATAAAATTAAATAATTAAATAATACTTACTTAATATTTCTAAATGACAGATATTTTATTGGAGAATAAAACATTGATATTCCGTGAAATTGTTATCTTAATTAATTAACCACTTTTCTTCTAATAATGATTACAGCAGTTAATATGGAAGATTAACTGACCACGTTTGTCGTTGATTACTGTTGTCGTTGCAGAAATCACAATTTGTTGGGTGAAGCATTCATTTTAGTATAGGAAGAACAAAGTAGAAACAGCAAAGAATTGTCTGTATCGTTAACATACAAAAAGGATTAAAAAAAATTGTAATTTCGAAATAGTATGCTTGTTAACATGAAATCGTACAAATACAAATGAAATGGTATAAAAGTTAATGAAAAGATATTGAATTCTTTTAAAATAATACGAAGAATTAATTGTTGTAAATAAAACAGGAGAAACTGTGTGTGATGCAGATAGGGGGATTCTATGCTACTGACCACTATTTCCTACCAACAATGATGCATATATATTTTTTACTAGCTAGTAATGTACTTGACTTTGGATCCTGAGCTCCTGAATCTTGATGGAGATAGGCATACACTCAATCAACGAATGCTTCTTTTTTTCTTTTTGTCATTGTTATCTTATTGTAGGCAGGCTATGGTGATGGTGAGTATCTTGGTTGAAGGTAAAGAATTAAAGATAGTTATTCTCCAACCGAATATTCACTTTTTCATAAAAATAGTAAAAGCGGTAAAAAATCAAAGAAAGCGAAAGTAATGTGCACTTGTGTATGCAGTGCAGATGATGCTCCAATTTAGTTTACTCATCAAAAGCACATCCCTTTAACGTTATAATAATCCATCATGGGTTGAACAATCACTTTGTACGTGCCCCAATTTAGTACTAAGTTGCGGTCAGTGGAAAGTCAAAGGATTAAGCATGAGTAGTATGGTACACACGGTAGGCCTCGGAAGCAGAAGTGAGAAGCCGGCCATGTCTGGTTGTCTTGACTGTCGAGGAAGCCACACAGTAATTCCGTTTCATTTATGATGTTCTAAATTCTAAAGCTGCCGTTTCTAGTAATAATATTATTCTAGTTTTTTTTTTTTCCTTGTTTTTGGTCTTTCAGCTTTCAAAGGCGGGAAGAACGGAGGGAGATTAGAGTTTTGGAACCCAAAGACCACGGGGCTTTAGTCACACTGATTGAATTGCTGGTCACCCACCACTTCTTAATTACTTTCATATCATGTAACCCCCACCATAACATACCACAATTTTCATCTCTCATATATATATATATGTGTGTGTGTGTGTGTGTGTCTATTTTGGACGTTAATGAATGATCATGCAATGTTTTGTCTATAGAATACTACAAAATAAAGGATGGTTTATTTCTCATCCATAAATTTCACTGCACTCACTTTGCTCTCATATGAAATTTTCATTTTTAAGACCAAGATATAAATGTACATCCTTCATTTAATTTTTTATTAAGTATACATTTATTCTTTTAATTCGTAGCATTAACTGAAGTGTATATGTATTGTGTCATATTTTAAGAGTAAGCAAATATATCAGACATTTTGTTGCTATAAGAGAGAGGATAGTTTATGGGATCGCAAAATTGAATATTCATTTCGTCATCAACTAAAGACAATCACTTGAATAATCTTATATCTTTCTAACATATCAACTTAATAATCTTCTTAACTATTAAATAAAATAATTAAATATTGAATACTTTTTATATTTTTAAAATTAAATGTTTTACTTTTTTATTTAATATTTATTTTATTAAATATTAAAAAATTATCAAAAAAATATTTTAACAAGATATAGCATTATTATAATCACCTTACTACCTCATATCCATTTAAGAGCAAATGAAGTAAAATTTATGGCAGGTTATACATAAGGTTGTGGTTCTCGTACACAAAGTTGGTGATATATACTTGCTGATATAGAATTGGAATTTTGATTACTTGGTAGATAGAGTCCAGACTATCAGGAGAATTTGCACTAACTAATTTAATTCAAACTTTGGTGGGGTAAAAAAACATTTATCAAAAGATAATTACGATACGAAATATTATTGTAAGAAAATGATATTTTATTTGATGATTTTTACATAAAAATATTATTCTTATATCTGATTTTTATACTTTTTTTATACTTATCTTTTATAATAAAAAGAAAAAGAAAAAAACTTATTTTTTCTTTACCTTTTGCTTTTCTCTTTTTTGCATAAAAAAAAGGTGTAAAAAAAAATTGTACAAATTCATGCGTAGAAATAACATTGTTTATTCTTGTGTAGTAATCCTCATGGTTAACACTTAATATAATACACACTTAATACTATGATATAAATATAAGAGTATTATCTTTTATATTTTTGAAATTTATTTTGGTATTTATATTTTTTTATATCAATATTTAAGCTAATTTATTAAATATTTATTGGTTGTTAGACTTATTTTTAAAACTTCAAACATTTACAGCAAAATGTACCAAAAAAACATTTTCAGTAAAAAACAACAACCAGTGCATATTTGATAAATCATTTAAAATATTAGTATCTTTAAAAAAATTAAAGTACCATGACAATACCCAAAATTCTTTATTACAGTATGTATTATGTTAAAGAGAGCATCATGAAATCAACCTAAATTATCTCAACTAGTTGAAAGGATTATAATAAAACTCTTGTACTCTTTATGTGGGGGAGTTTTATTTATTTATTTTTTTTGATTGGTAGTCTTATTTGATAACCATCTCTTTTAAAAAAATTTTATAAGAGAAGTAAGTTGAATAATCCTTAAAAAAAATTCTTTAGAGATAATTTTTTAAGTGTGTCATTGAGATCATGATGAGTAGTATTGAAATAATATATTATTATTATTATTTTAATTAAAAAAACAAACAAGTTAAAATTTTAAAAAATTTATAATTTTTATATTAATAATTTAAAATTAATGATAAACATATTTTTTTAAAAATTATTGTACTTTAAAATTATGTAATAATTTCTCTTAAAAAAGAGGTATACGAAGTTGCGAAAAGGCTTGATTGGCTGGAGGCCTGAAAGTGAAAGAGAGTGCTGCTTCTTTACTGTGGGGTCCACCAGAAAAATGGCGTCGGTGCCCGTGCCGTGCATGACTGCCCGTAGTTGTTTTACGGGAGGCTATCGGGATGCTCTGGCCGTTAACGTCGGTGTAATAGTCCGTTAACGCGCAGGAATGCGGCATCTGAATTGAGGCCCACACCACATCACGTCACATCCCGAGGATCTCTTCGTTGGATCGCAAATGGAATATTGGATTTGGATTGGACACATTCATTTCATTTTATTAATTATTAAAGGCACCGTATCCCTTTCTTTTATTCTGTTTTTTCGGGGCGAACATCCTTTTCTTCTATTCTACTACTTATTTTTTCTGTAAATAAACAATGTCAATTAACGTACTCATAGGTACGGCCAAAGAAAAAAAAAGATCCCGAGAATTATAAGTTTAAGAGAAATGATATACAAACATTCCTTTGTCCTAAATCAGGTACGCTTATGCGAATCAATTGAGGAACAAAAATTGAAGGTGAAAAAAAAGAAAATAACAATAATGGTTATTAGTTGAAAGTGAAGAATGTAAAAAAAAAAAAATATGCATATATAACATTAAATTTAATTAAGTTTTGTATTTATAAATATTATTACACTTTATTTCTTTCTTGATAATGATGGGGAATAAAAAATGAGTTGTGTGTCTTGTTTTTATGTTACAACTTACATTTAAGACTATAAGATTAATATTAATAAATGTTATTTAAAATAATACTATAAGGATAAGTATTAAAGAAGACAAAAAAAAATGGATTGTATTTAAATTTAAAATTTAATTCTAATCTATTATCAATATAAAAAATTTAATATTGTTATTTAATTATATGTAATCAAATCATTAAAAAAATTAATTTATATTATAATCACCTAAAAAAGTTAAATACTTTTATTGATAAATAACATGTGATTAAATGATAAAATATTTTGTTTAAAAAATTATAAAATAATAATTAATTTAGTCTTACAATTATTTCTAAATATGATGATTGATTTTTAATTAAATTAATTATATTTTATAAAATAATTCCAAAATCAGTGATAAATTTTAAGTCGAAAAAGTAGGTTATAGTATTAATTTGAAGTTTTAAACTCTTGTATCGTTTTCATTTTGGAGAGTTTGAGAAATAAAAGTATGTATTTGGACTTGTTAAAGTTCTATTTGGTATAAATGATCAAAGGAGTCGTAGTCTTCTAGAAATTATGTAAGTATATTTTAAAAATATAAAAAACTAAAATTTATATTATGATACTCTATATGTTATGATTCAAGTCCATACGAAGAATTATTCTAAAAGACTAGTTTATTATAAAAAAAAATCTCATCACTTAAGTAAGCCTCCATACTTGTTTAACATAATCTTTTAAAATGAATTCTCTTTAAACAATTTATTTGGCACGTGTTAATTAACAGCACACAATATTAAATTATCATTAAAGTTGTAAAAATTTATAATTAAAGTTATATACGTAAAACTAAGTCATACATGCAATGTGACTTTAATGATAATTTTTAATTTTTAATTTTTAATTAACACGTGTTAACTATTAAATTAAATACTTAAAAATAATGTGATCCATAATGCTTAATTAAAAATTTTTCCTCTCTTCATACGGTGAGTCATAAGAATATGACACTTTTTTTGTTTTGCAAATATTTTTGTCTTTCAATTTCTAACCACGAGAACAACAAAAGCTAAAAAGAGATATACTACCTGTATGAAATCCTAATCTACATACAATTGGTTGATGTTTAACACATAATTTGTTTTTTTTTTCTCCACTTTGGCAAACTGAAAATTATCTTTTAAATATTCTAGCGAGCCATTATTAATACTTTTTGGTTTAATGCTCCGGCCAGTATTTTATACACCAATAAATGGCAGCTATAATAGCTCAACTTAGGAATGTCACGAAACAGTTGTTGTATTTTCATTAGTTTGTGCCCACCAAGTGCTAAATAAGTACGTTGTGGATGATATTTTGCGGCCTTAATTTAGTGATTTCCGCTTTACAGGTAGCACGAAAGGAAAGCCGCACCTACTTCATAAGATAAGACAACGATGAAGGAATAAGTTTGTCATGACTCACCTAAATCTATGTTTTTCTTAATTGGTTGTTACTTGTTTCCACCCACCTGAAATCATGGGTGTGCAATTGCAAAATAACAAATACAAATTCTACATGGTGTAGCCCTGTAGTATATTATTCAGCTGAAGCCAGTTTTGCTTTGACATGTGGTGGGGGTGGAACACACACAGAAAAACGAGGCACCAACAAAAAGGTTTAACTAGATACTAAGATACAATGATTCATTAGCACATGGCATGAATTACCGTTAAGGAAATGATAGCAACCACCAATTGCTTGTTAAGAGTGTGTGAACCCCATGAACAAGCTCTGAGAAAAAAAGAGAATTAGATTCATTGCTAGTATTTTGCACGCGCTTCTATGGAGATTCCTTCAGCTATAAGATTTACTCAAAGTAGTGCACTTTTTTAGTCAGCCACTGACTATCCAATTGCCAGTCTCGGCACACTCTGGGACCTGTAGGTGTTGGGCAGGGCAGCCTGTGCTCGATGATGCTCATGATTCTAATTTTTCTATTGCGTAAAGTGGCTCATCTAAAAATTAACTAATGCCTTTTTTTTTTTTGAAAAGCTTAACTAATGCCTTTTGGTCCATCATATTCGGATGCGTTTTCCTCTTTCAATAATTAGAGTAACTGAAAGTGAATGGGTTTCTTAAACTTTATTCACTTTTTATGGTTTTGGCGGGACCATTATGAAGCGGGCTTCGTACATGGCGCCAGAAAACGAGGCTTTCCCTGTTCTCATAGCTGGCCGTGACTTGTGGGCGTTAGGTAAAATACATCATGTAAGCAATGTTCTTGATTGACCAAAGAAAAAAAAAAGAGCAATGTTTTTTATTTAGGTTTCAATGAGACCATTATGCTGTCATAAGTCATAACTGTCTTTTTTTAGTTTAATTATATTTTTACTTTTCAGTTTAAAATCTTGCATTCACTGTATTTAATAATAGCATTAATGGAGAATTAAATAATTTGAATCTAGTATTTTTGTAAGGAGACATTCAGTTCGCATCTTTTCTTTCAATTTTGTGTACATGTAACTCGGAGGAAAAACCAAAAAGTTTTATCCTACTAAAGTAAGTGGTGTAACCAACATTTTTAGTTAATAAAGAAATATAGAAAAATTGCATTCATTTTGTTTCTTTCATTGTGGGACCACACCAGGCAGGGAAAATAGCGGTATCACCAAAATGATCATGCTTTACTCTGTCATAGAAAAGGATAACAAGAACAGAGATTAAAAAAACGAGGCAATTGTGTTTCCCACACAGTATAATCGAAGAATTCCCCAGTCCAAAGCAAGCAGCAATCATTTTCGATTCTAAATGCTCCAAAAAAGTAGAGCATTCAAAGGGATCGAGAGCACGGCATAGTTGTAGTAAATTACGAATTCCCCTTTAGCTTTTTTTTTTTTTCCCAACAATTCCCCTTTAGCTTGAAACAATCATTAGTTCACTCCATGCTTTGTTCGGGTTTCTTCGTTTTGTTATTGCATTTTTGGTAGCAGAGCAGCACTTTATAGCCCGAATTGGGCTCCAATTATTCGTATAAATAGACGAGTACACTATAAAGCATGCAATGATACCAATGACAAAAGGATGACTCCAATCTAGTTGCATGATCAGCTCAAACTCAAGGCTGTTTGTGTCCCACAATATGCATATATAATTATGTATGCGGACACAATTTCTTAACTACCGCAAATCATACTCCTTTTATGCAATTCGATTTGACCATAGAATAGAACTCGGAAACTATAGCCGGTAACAAATCATGTACCATAATTTAAAGCATCATTCTTTATTTTTTTTAAATACAAATTATTCTTGGACTAACCACTCTTTAAAATATGATAACAATTAAGAAGAATATAATCATTTCATTTATATTTTGTTACTCCATATTTTTAACAAAATAACCACATGTTTTGCTAAAGGATAATTTTAAAAAAAATGTGGCACTAAATTGGAATACAATTAAGTTTAGTTTTAATTTGTTGTCAGGGTGTATTTTTTATATTACTATCTAATCATATATTGTAACATTATCAAAAGAGTTTAGCTTTTTAAATGATTATAATCATATTCATATTTTAACTCTTTCTAATAATATGATAAAACATGATTAATGATAATATAGAACATTTTTATAATTAGACCAAAAAATTAAATTCAATACAATTTTATTTTATTTTATTTTTAGTCTGCTCGATATTATTTTATAAAATGGACAACTTGACAAGAAACAATGTTTGGGCTAAGAAGTAGAGGAACATATTTATTTGGGCTTGTGAGGGGCCCAATGACTTCCTCCAAAGTTGTAACAAAAATTTCAATGGTGCAAATATCAATCGGCCTGGGGGTCAGATCATTTGGGCCTCGTTGGACCCACGGGAGGGAGGATCCATCGCCCTCGCCCTTGAGCGAGGACCGGCATTAGAGCAGAGCAGTGCTGCTGTTGGGGTTGCGGACGAGTGCGGAAGCTCTCACCCTTCCGATTCCGGGTCTCAGCAACAACATTTCAAATCCCAAAGGTAACTTTCCCACGAAGGGGAAGACGTAATCAGCAGCAGCAACATAGTGGGACCATGGTTATAGCCGCAAGATGCGTTCTTGGATTCATTCCAAGGCTACGGTTGCTGCGGCAACTCCATTCGAGGCATGTTGAAGACGACGCGTTTCGGAAGACGGGTGAGGATCGCGAAGAGAGTTTGCGTTTATACAAGAGCAGAGGCCAGCACATTCTCATCAACCCACGAATTCTCGACGCCATTGTTCGAAAATCTGCAATAAAGCCGACCGACACAGTCCTTGAGATTGGACCTGGCACCGGCAATCTCACCCTCAAGCTTCTAGAGGCCGCCCACAAGGTTGTAGCCATCGAGATCGACGAGCGCATGGTGGATATTCTCGAGAAGCGCGTGGTCGAGCGTGGGTTCCGTGGCAAGCTCACGGTAAGTCTGACTAACGTTCCTTTACATGTTTGATGAAATGCCTAAGCCAAAAACCGAAACATTAGAACTTCTGCCCTTGAACATGGGTTTTGCAGGTCATGCGCAAAGATGCAATGAGAACCCAATTCCCGCAATTTGATCTCGTCGTGGCCAACATTCCCTATGGGATATCTTCCCCTTTCGTGATTAAATTAGTGTATGGGACAACCCCGTTTCGGAGCGCCACTCTTCTGCTGCAGAAAGAGTTCGCTCGAAGATTATTGGCTAATCCCGGCGACTCTGAATTCAACCGCTTGGCCCTGAATGTTAAGCTGTTGGCTAACGTGGAGTTTGTCATGGATGTCAGCAAGAGGGACTTTCTCCCCTGTCCTAAAGTTGATTCCTCTGTGGTTATAATCCGCCGGAAGGCTCAGGTTCCTAATGTGGATCTCGACGAGTGGAGGGCTTTCACAAGGACTTGTTTTAGTAATAAGAACAAGACACTGGGGGCGACATTTAAGCTGAAGAGGAAAGTTATGAAGTTATTGAGAATGTCCAATGTCTCTGGTTTAAGTAAAGAACATGCTGTCCATTCCAACAAGGGTAATGGCAGCAGTGATACTGAAGATGAAGGAGAGTGTCAATTTTCGTCTTCCTTAGAAGAAGGGATGAGCTTGTTGAAGGAAAAGCTAATTGGAGTACTTAAAACAGGAGGGTTTGAAGACAAACGGCCTTCGAAACTTTCTCTTGAGGAATTACTCCATTTGCTCTCTTTGTTCAATCAAGCTGGCATATACTTTAATAACCGTGGGAAAGCTGAGGAATGAAGATAGGTTTGCTGTTGATGCTGCCTAGTGCCCAGTGCCTACTACACTCAAGATTCTTATCAACCACTTCATGTGCATACATCATCATCATTGGTTCGATTTTTGACTTCATTACTTTTGTAACAGGTGTAATGTCACTGATAAAACAATGAAGAATGCAAGCCTTTCATGAAAAGGTTTTGTACGATATTGAATGAAAGCAAATTTAATTTGATAATATTTAGAGGTAAGAAAAAAATTTGAAAAGATGCACCCTGGTGTTTGTGTTGGCGAAAGCCAGAAATTGCATATCAAATCCATGGAGAGTGGTTTTTGTTCTGTCTTATGAATCTCACAATACTTTCACTTGTCTTATAAGTGGCAAAGCAGGGAGGCAAAATGCACAAGTGATACAAGTATTGAACTGTCATACACAAATGAAATTCTGCAGCACATGTTTGTTTCTAAATATTGAGTATCAAATTGAAGATAAGATAACCCAAGGGGATGGCTTAATGGATGTATGTTCCATTCTTTAATTATTTGGATTCTAATCTTGAGTCTCAAGAAGAGAATTAGTATCAGTTGATGCGAAAATTGATTTGATGATATCCTTAATTTAAAAAAACGAAGATAAGATTTGCATATATTAAGATCCTACTTTACTTTACACATAAATTTATTTCATATTTATTGTATAATATTTAGAACATTCATTGATTACCCTGGCTGTATGTATGCATGGTTAAGTTTACCTTTCATACCAACTATTCTGGTTTCCTATTTCTGTTGTAACGAACGATGAATTAAATTCTTACATTGTTACCAACTGTTAAACATTCATTTATTTAGTGGAGCCGATGTGGCAACCCATTTTGCGTGCCTAGATTACAAAGTGGCCGTATCAACTTTTTTTTTTTCTTCCTCAAAATACTTTCACCCTAATAGTTGATCACGGTGTAGACTCAATTATAAATACTTGATCCTCTTAAGGATTTAATTAAAAAAAATTAAATTATAAAAACTAATTTAAAAATTGAATAAAATCATTCGCACAATGAGATAATTAACCCATACACATTTTTTTGGTCTTCACCCATACACATATATAGTTTTTTTTTTTTTGGATAGCAATACACATATATAGCTCTTCCCCTAGATTAGCATGCCTACATTTTGGGCCGAACCCATCGGGCCAAGGTTGGGGAGGCCCACACACCCATCGTTTCGTCGTTCTCCGTCCCCGATCGCCTGCTCCATTCCGCAGGGGTTTGTGGTTAGAAGCAGAATTTCAATGCGCACAGGCAAAAAGGAAAAATGGGATTCGGAGCCCTGAGGAACATTATTCGGCCTCTGTCATTTTCGTTGTCAAGAACCTTGACGACGCCGTTTCCTGCCGCTTTCACATATCCGAAGCCCGAGCTCCCCTTCCTTCTGGGTGGCTCAGCTCCCTGCAAACCCCGTCAATGGCTTCCCCTTTGGAATCATTTCCATAGCTTAACGGACACTCGCTTCCCCAAGAGACGACCTTCCGATAAACCCCGTCGAAAGAGGGCCAGCTTGAGACCCCCAGGTGTGTGTCTTTTTCTAGTTTATTACATACATCACCGTTTCGATTTCGAATTCAACCTAAAAGTTTGAAATTTTAATCATGAAGGGCCATATGCCTGGGTTCAGTATGCACCTGGCCAACCAATACTTCCGAATAAACCCAACGAAGGCAGTGTCAAAAGAAGGAACGAGAAGAAACGCATGAGGCAGCGCCGTGCCTTTATATTGGTGCGCTCTCTCAACTCCCTTTACTCTTTACACTCTCTGTGGTATTATTCTGTAAGCCATCAAATGTGTTTGGTTCACACGATCCTAAGGAAGGCTTTGAATCTTGGAGGAAGTATTCAGTATGTTTGCTGTTTACATTACAACAAAGTGACGACCATTTTTCTGTAATGTTTCTAAAAGGAGGTGGGGTTGTGGGGAAGAATTATGTCCAGCAGGAACTGAAAATGAGACAGGAGTGGAAATTTCAAATCCCTTTGTGCTTCCTGATTGTTTCAGAAACGGGTGATGGTATTCTGAATTAGTTTCATATGTAAAAGTCTTATTATTTAGTGTTGAAGACAACCTTTAACTGGCAAGAATTTAGCGTGTTTGTGAGTCTGGCATGCACATCATAAATGCTATTTGTGTTAATGATTCATTTCAAATTTTGAATTGTGATTTCTAAGGATGGAATTCATAAGACAGTGCGTTTAGAACTTTGTGAATGTTGTCCACGAAGGAATCATAATGGGTTCCAATGAATCAATTTAGCACCTCACCTTAGTCTGGAACAATGGTTTAAGCTTTCAGTTTCAGTTTAGTTTGCAGTGAAAGTTTGTATTTTGTATTATCATTCACTCACTTGTTCAAGATTGTGCTCTTCACTGTTTGGGTTAATAATATTCATTATTTTGTAACATGAACTAACTTTGGCTCGTTAAATACTCTCACAGAATTCACTAACATGAAGTTTTTGCCTCTTGTAATAAAAATGCAAACAAATAATTATGAACAATATCTGGGATCTAGTAATCCTCCACCAAAGCTCTAATGTGTGTGTTAATTCTTTCCCTGAAAACATCTGCCTCCTTTTTGATTCATTGATATATCGTGTTGTTACTTGATTGTTGCTTCTTTTGGAGCCTTTTTCTTTTAAAAAAATTTAACAGATAATTACTTCATCCTCTCCTGTGTTTTGCTGAAGTTACACATACCCTGCATGTACTTTTATAACCTACACAAAGGTTACTTTTGAAAAATACTACAACTAAGTCCATTTAGTCAGAGCAGATTTAGCAAATGTTAAGATAAAACTATATTAATTTGGTGTGAAATGTTAGTTATTTGCAATTGAATGTCAAAAATACTCCATTTAAAGGTATCAACTCAATATTTGGTTATTGCTTTCAACATGAATATGGATTATATTGGCATTCCACAGCAAATAATTGACTGTCAATCAAAGTAAGATTGTTTTGTTTACAACTGCATAATTTGCTGTGACTATATGGAGTAAGTTATGGCCATTTTTTATATGTCTGGGGTTGCGAGTTATTTTAGCTATATATAAGGCAGGTTGGAGTAATTTTCTCAAAATTTAACAAAGTACCTGTGTAATGTTTTAAACTGATTTTTTGTTCTTTAAACTAGAAACTTTTATATAGCCATTAGTCCAAATAGTATTACTGGACCTACTGGCAATTGGTTTTATAATTTAAATCCAACTGACAGGCTTATTTCTGATATTATATGTTGAGAATAGTTTTCCACCTGAGATAAATTTATATTCAATGTGGACTGGTTTGTGCATTTACAGGCAGAAAGGAAAAAAAGGAAAGCTCAGCTGCAAGAGGCTAAACGGAAGAAAAATATTAAGAGGGTAGAGAGTAAAATGGCTGCAGTTGCAAGGGAACGAGCATGGGCAGAAAGACTGGCGGAGTTGCAGCGACTAGAGGAAGAGAAGAAAATGTCTTGAATTTGATTTTGAGACCTCATCTACATTTGGTATTGGTGGTTTAGTTTTTGAGCCTGTTATATTTGAACTCAACACACTCTTACTGTATCGTAAGTATCGATCTATGTTGTCTGAGTGACCTGCCGCCTATTTTAAGCATTTTTTTTTCCCATAACATGGAAGTGTCAAACTCCCCGGAGTTCAATTAATTGGAACTGATGATCATTGAAGCGAGGAGAGAGACGCTTGGAGAAACAATGGAAGTACTACTCCAAAAGATAAATAGGAAAACTATCCGCAATATATTTTATACCCATTTGAAGTGCCATAAAGTTGACTTAAAAAACTAACAGGTAAATTTTATCATTTTAGTGATTTCTTGTAGAATTTAAATAAGCAGTGTTATATATATATTGTGTAACTCAAAAGTCATAAGTTCATGATGTAACTTAATTCTTAAAAAAAAAAAAGAATTTCCATGGTTAAATCGTCATCGTAACCTTTTATTTAATGGAACGGTTTTTTTTTCTTTTTTTTATATTGTTTGGGCTAATGTACGAGCCACTTCTTATGAGTCATTTCCATTCGTAAATTATAGGCAAAAAATTGATCACCCTTTTTTTTTTGTTGAATTTGACGTTATTATTATAACTTGAACTTATAATTTTTACTAAATGATAATAAGATTATTTTTTATACAGAAAATAAAAAAAGAAAATTTTAAAAAAAGAATATTAAGTTTTAAGTATTTCTATTTGTAATAAATTTTTAAAGTAAATTAAAATTATATTCTTAAGATTATAACTACGAGTTGTACCAAAAAAACATAATCGTAGCCACAAATGTACTTATGCCTTCCCATTTTACCTCATTTTTTTAGGGAAAATATTTGTTCCCACATTTTGCATGCTTCAAACTCATTTCATCCGCCGTCTTCATTGTGGACAAGATTGGAAATTCCTTTTCACGACCTTAACCTTGCTTACATTACATAATCATTTATGGAACACGAAACGCTGGCAAAGACAAATATTCTCTTCGGTTTATATTTTATTGAGTGAATTACAATTTATTCACAGTTTTTTTTTTCAAATCAACTTTAGTGAATCAATTTTAAAAATTTATAGTTTAGATTTATCAAATTTCAAAAGCAATTATAACCATTTGAACATTCAGAAATACCATAAGTCATTATCTCTTGCCTAATATATATGATTTTCAGATTTTGAATCCGGGGAATGTTGATTTGTGGGATCGTGCCGGCTGGTACAAGAGTTGTACTAGGACCCCACTAATTGAGATGATAACAGAGGGTAGTGGAGCACGAGCCACGAGCCCTTGTCATTGTATGGGACCAAGAGCAGCACAAAACCCACATGGAGATCAACCCACCACAAACGCTGCATTGGAATCAAACAAGAAAAATTTAATGGATGGAGACACAGGATGTGAGAGTTAGCTTCAATCATCCCCACTTGCATTCAATTTTTTAAGAAGATAGAAAGAGGGCCCAGAGGCACCTTTCTCCTCTGAGAATCGATGTGACACTAGAGCTAACTGCTAACACAATAATACATTTGCTGGGAAGGCCACCTTATCGTTCTGTCTACTCAAATTTTACCCTCTAGGTTCAGGTAAATTCATATATTCCTACATTACACTAGAACTCCTTGATGCTCTAATCCAATCATGAGATAATGGGTTTCACACTAATTGGGAGCTTCCCCTTCATCTTCACTGTTGGAAAGTAGATAATTTCGTCCTTCTCAGCGACCCATCTACAAAGTAGAAATCAATTAAAGACTAAAATCATAAAGCAGTTTTTCTTTTTCTAATATTTTTCTAGACAAGTTACTATAATACCTGAAAGTAGTAACAAGATGATGAAGGAAAATAGAGAGCTCTAGCCTGGAGAGTTCTAACCCAGGGCACAGTCTCTGTCCACCGCCGAATGGGGCAAAGCAGTTGTTACTAGCCACAGCTCCATTTTTCTGCAAGCATAGAATATATAGCTGCAGTGACTATGGATTCCTTATACAAACATGAGATGCATCTCATGATGATTACCTCCCATCTCCATGGATCAAACTCAAAAGGGTTTTCATAGTTCATGCTGTCCAAGTGAACAGAGATAAGAGATGCCACAAACACACCAGTCCTTAGGAATTAGGTACCCTGCATATGCAGAACAGTGAAACTGCATCAATATATTTGCTTTGTATGCATGCTTCAAGCAGAGCCAATATACATACAGCTGCCTCCTCCTTGTGAAGAACTCACCTTTAATTTCTACGTCTTTCACTGCTTTCCTCCAAATCGCATTGACAATATTGGCCATTCTAAGAGTTTCACTGATAACCTTGTAAAAAGTAAATGAAAGACAAAGCAATGAACAGAAATGGCATGTGCTTTTAGGAAAAGGAAAATTGTGATGTATTGGCAACTGAGTTTGCATCTAACAGCTAACGTTAGAGACTCACATTTTGAGTAAATGGCAATGACATGTAGTCAGTCCATGCATAATCTTCTGAGCAATTAGTCTTCTGCCTCTTCAATTCCATGTTCTCTTCCTGACAAGAATAATAAAATAAATCAGAGAGAAACCAAATATAAATTAATTACTTCAACATGGATTCGAATGACAAAATATTCGGACCAATTTACTAACTTTCAGATTTTCATTGATTAGCTGAGTGTCGTACACTTTTTAGTGTTATGTCACGTAAATATGGAAATATATGTGTACTGATGCTGCAAAAATACCATAAATGAAAAGCACATGAATCCCAGCTTTCATTGTCAGTTCGTTCTCAGTTCCCAGCTTTTATTCTTGCATATTAGCCATTCAAGGTTGAAAAAAAATCTAAAATAATACAAAAAAATTTAAATGGGGAATCAAGATATGAGAGAATTATTTATATAAATAATGAATCTTGCATAATAAATGCTCTATATCAAACAGGTGTATGCCCTTTAAATTAGGAGTCATATCTTACAATGCTTTTATTTCTTTTTCTATGACGAGTGGCAAAAAAACAAGAAGTCGGCAAGAAAGAAAATGGGAGAATTGCAGTCTGGTATTAATATAGGAATTGCATTTTAATATGATGTCTTATTATTTTTTTCCAAATAATCACTCTTCATAATAGAATAAAAATGTGATATTGCACTGTGAAAAGTTTTTATCTCATTTCAAAAAATTAAATAACTAAAACCTTATAGAGTAACAAACTTTTATAATAAAATAATTATTTTTCATTGTAATTATTCTGCTATAAATATTAATAATTTAATAACTATTTGAAAAAAAATGCACGCTACATCATGCAATAAAGTTGAATACGGTAGGCATTGAATTTGATAGTAAAAAAAAATTAATTAAAAAAAATAGAATAAAGACAGTATACCGAAAGAGCCAAAACGAAAAAGAAAAAGGAAGCAGCTGTCCTGTTAGTGGGACAGGGAGTGGTTGGATCCTTCAGCGGCTGAAATGGATTGGTGGTGATAGCTTTACAACTGTTGATTTGAACGCAGCATCGTACGGCCAGGAAACACCCACAGCCATGTGAGCCCCACCCTCACTCGTGTGCGCTTCATAGTGCTTTTATGGAAAGCGACTCCTTAGAACGGCATATCGTGGGCCATACCGCACACGAGCACACCTTTCGGGTTGGGGCCCAAACCCTATGCTCAATCGCAACTACCAACCGTTCCGTTCAGTAAAACACTAAACGGTAAACATGCACCCAACTGTTTCATTCATTCTCCTTCTATCAATAATAAACCCTCGCACTAGTGTAGTAATTAATATTTCCACACAAAAAAATTATTTAAAATAAATATATTGACATTTAATTTATTGAAAACAAAAATTTGTAAGAATGTACTATATCTAGTAATTTTCTCAAATTTTTATATAAAATTTACAATAACTACTTTTTTAAGTGATTGCATAAAAACTGTCCTATTTGAATTCTTTTTTTAGTTATGTGTGTGTGTTTCCATTTCGCATTTAAAAATCATATTGAAGAAGTGAAAGTGCCTTAAATTTAAGAGGGTTAGGTGAGTGATGAAAGAAGTGTGCTCTCTATTTTGAGTATTTAAATTCAAATCTTAAGTAAGTACTTATAAAAATTAATTTTCTAAATACACTAAGATTGATCTGTGTAGATGTATTCTTAAAATTGTGTAAGCAGTAATTTAATCAGGATTGATGTAAAAACTAATTCAAAGATACCTTACTGTAAACAAAAAACATACACACGTCTTGCTTATTAGTCTTATTATATTTAGGTAACAAATATCGATGTGATTCTAGAATTAAAAATGACATTTGCAAGAAGTAGCTAAAGGGTTGTTTTTCTGACAGAAGAAATCACCTTAAAGATGTATACATAATAATCAAGTTTATAAAATCTAATAAAATCAGGCGTTAAATTATTCACATATGAAATTATTATTATGTATATGATTTATTTTTAAATGATGTTCATGGAGGAGATAATTATCATAAACAAATAAAGAAAACGTACCAGCAGTTTGGATAGAGCGAGAGGGGAGTCACTGAGAAACTTGACAGCCAAGGTCATAGCCGTTGGAAGGGTCTCCTCCCCGGGGATCATCATCAGGATTATGTTCTCGCTAATCATTTCCAACGACAGGCTTGGGGTCACACAGTTGGAGTCACCCATAATATCCCGTAAGAGCACGTCCACCACATCATTCACTGCACCACCTTTCTCCCCTGCTGCATTATTATCCATAAACATGTTCCTCTCCTCTATTATCCTTTGCACCTTCTTCACCATCCTTTCCTTAGCCTGCAAAAATAACCACAATTTCTCCCTGTAATTATTATTATTTACTTAATTGATTAGAAAATATCCACAAAATAATAATTCTAATAATACAAATAATCAACTAGTGTACTCCAATATATATACTTTGAGCTCAACCGAGCTAGCAGGTAAAAAAAAAAAGGAACCTTCAAGGATTTATATAGTCTTGTTCCTGGAAACTTGACGGGTAAGCAAATCAACCCTTTGATGAATTCTTCAAATTCTCTCTTCAAGAAGTCCAAATCTTCACCAGGACCAACGCTCATCAGAACTTTAACCAAAATAGAAAATGTAATCTGTTATGTGTACCCAGAAAAAAAGAGAGAGAAAGAAAGCGAATTAGGTGAGTATATGCAAAGAATTAATTAAGAAAGAAAGAAGCTGAGGGAGAAATTAATGAAACAGAGAGAGAGAGACCTTTTTGACTTGATCTTGGACGTATATTGGTTGTTGGTTCCAAGTAGCGAAGCATTGTTTGACGGAGTGTTCAATGTCTCTGGTGATTCGAGCTTTGAGTTGTGGGGATCGCAGGAACCCTCCGATGAGTGCATGGACTTTCCTATGCAGGTTGCCGTTCATTTGGAGTATAGAGTGTTCTCCCATTAATTCTCTAATTGATTTTGGATAAGCAGGGACGAAGATGCTCCCCTGGTTCTGCAGAACCACCTTGTTCACGTCAGGGTCTGTGGACACAATCACGCTGCTTCCCAAAATACTCGTCTTAAACACATTCCCGTACCTGCTCTTACATATTTCCAGTAGAACAGAAAAGAAAATCATGTTGCTATATATACCCAGTGTATGTGTTTGCTGCCTACAGAAGCAACCGCAACCGCAGTTAAACCGACAAAGTCCAAGGGGCGTTCTAGCTAGCCAGTTCTAGTTACTGCAGAAGCAGGCTTTTACTGCTCTTACTTCTTTGGATAAGAGTGCTCTTCTCTCTCTAGAAGGAGGCTGCAAGCCTACAAACGGTGCAACCATAAGGGGGTGATATTTATTATTGGATCACGGGGGTGTTAATGTTCCGATTAAGGGAGCTCGGTGATCTGTAGTGGAATTTCTTGAGCTACATTCAATTCAATTTTAGAGGTTGTGATGATGACTCAGGCAAGCTAGCTATTTCTTTAGGTAGAAATACCCTTTTCGATCACTTAATTGAGAGGGCGGTGCTTCTTAACAATTACCACAGTTAAGTTAGTGCAGTCATTAATTTCTCCTTCGATCGTTTCACCCTACATAGTACTGGCCTTTGTCTTTTATACGCAAAAAAAAGACAACTTTTAATTAACTCAAATGGTTCTAAAATTAAATAAATAAATAAATAAATAGACGCGGTTCTCCCTATCCTGTTCAATGGTTAAATTACACTTTACTCACCTACAACGTGAGTGATCTATGTAAATAGTAAATACTTTCAACGCTCAAGAGCTTCACTTTTCAGTTCATGCATTTTTTTTGTCATTATATATATATATATATATATATATATCTTTCTTAATTTAAACCAACACAAAATTTGCTGAACTGTGTCCTTCTTGTTCCTAAGTTAAACCTATCATCTGTACTATATATTTTTTCATTTCTCCCGACCATGCACTTATGCTATGTATACCCAAGTAGCTGGCTGAAATTTATTAGAAGAAGGCGTGGATTAAAAAAAAAAAGTCATAAATAGACAAAGTGAACATTTCAAAACTACAAAGTAAATTAATTTTAAAGAAACTCTAGAAACGAGTAACTTTAATTTCCTATCATCATATCTGTGGTTAAAAAAATTGTTTTCCTTAATGTTGGTAATTAACCTTAATTTGTACTCTTATATTTTTATTTTCTTCTTGCGCTTCAGTAATTTATAAATGTGTGGACCACGAGGACAAAATTGTCACCAACATATGGACACCGATAAAAATATGCTAATATGGCAAAGGACCATAGACATCTTAAAAATTGGGCCTTCACAAGGAATAGACTAGAAGAACAAGACATGGCTATGGTGGATACAAAAAACTTTTAGCGGTTTTTATTTTTCTATTTATTATGTATATGTGTGTGTGGGATATTCCTGATTAATAAGAATTCACATCTCTGTATTATAAATTGACAATTGAGACTTTGTGTGAGTGAGGAAAATCGCTTGTGTGCATCAGTGATGTAATGCTCCAACCGTCTCTGTGGAGAGAAGAAAAGCAGAAGAAAAAGAAAATTCTGTTGGGAAGATATTGGCTGAGCATGCATGTCATTGCCCTCGTCGAGAATGAAAGGATGAGAAGGCAAAAAGCAATAAGAAGCATAAATCGAAATCATTCACATGTGGGGTGGGGGATAGAAGCTTACAGTGACTTGCGCTTTTCCAAGAAGCTGACAGGGCGAGAGCTGTAGCCAGAAGCAACGAAATCAAGGGTCTCTCCCAGCAGAGGCCAACCGCAGTTCCCCTTTGGAACTTTGCCCTTCCTCACCGTATTCTCCTTCTTCTCACGCACACACAGAAACCACCAACTCAAGAATAAGAAGATGCCCATCAGAACCCATACTCCTATGTTCAATTCCATATCTTCAGAAACTCCACTTTCCTCCGGTTCCCCTCCTTCTGATGACCCTGAAACCTTGGCTAGCTATAGGGTATAGCTAGTTGAGCCCTTTTTTATCTGTTGAGTTATGGCACTGGGTACCAAAGAGCTAGCTGATGAGTATTCAGAATCAGTAGTGACTTCTCAGTTTTCAGTTCATGCAGCTGTTTTATTGTACTTGAGGGTCGGGTGTGGTGTTGTCTGGGTGAAAAAGAGAGAGAGAGAGAGAGAGAAGGGGGGGGTGTTTGAATGTTTGATAAGTCAAGGAAGAAACTTCTTTTTGTCCTTCGCTTGGGAGGGAGGTATAAATGAGAGGGAGGGTAGAGCTATTGAGGAGGGAGATTCTGGAGATCTAGGGCTCCAAACAATCATTTAATGAGATGGCCACCTTGGGGTTCACCTAATGCGCCATAGTCTTTTATTTTGTCTTCATTCTATTTGCACAGATATTACCCGGACTTCTCCGCCTTCTCCAACCCGACCCATGCCACCTTTGCTGTCCCCATTCTTTTGCCCTTTAAGTTGCCAACTCTTTTATTAATTCTCTGATCTGTCTAATTAATTAAATTTAATAATTCTGACATGCTTTATTTACATACAATTAATTATTTAGATTCTATTGCACAATAGACCTCAACAACTCAATCCACCTATGTCAAGCAAATTGATCAGTTTCAATAAGAATTTCACTAAAAAAATAAAAAGAGAAAAGAAAGTTAATCTTTTTTCTTGGTAAAGAAAGGAAAGTTAATCCAATCTGATACGAAAAGCAATTTCTTTTCCTATTTTTCTAATTGATACAATATTTTACTATAAAAAGGATTTTTTTCAAAAAAGGTAAAGTAATTAAGTTTTTCTTTAAACGGCCCGTCCTCCCTTGGATAGACGATCCCACCCGATTAATTATTTTTATCTTTTTTTTTTCCTTCAGAGATCTGATACGTTGAATTTGGCTTTTATTAAAGAGTAATTTGAACTGTTTACTAATTGATTAAAAAATTAAAAATTTAATTTTGATCTATTATTAATAAAAAATATTATATTATCATTTAATCGGTTATCAAATTATTAAAGCATAAATTAAACTGTTTATTTATTGATTAAAAAATTGAAGAGTAAATTGAACTGTTGATTTTGATTCATTGTGAAATTATTTTGATCTACTATTAAAGAGTAAATTGAACTGTTTATTTATTGATTAAAAAATTAAAATTTTAATTTTAATTCATTATTAATAAAAAAAAATTATATTATTATTCAATTAGTTATCAAATTATTATAAAAAATTATTAATATAATAATTACTTAAAAAGTTAAATACTTAATAAAATATGATTAGATGATAATATAAATTTTTTTTATATTAACAGTATATTAAAATTAAATTTAAAAATTAATAATTTAAAAATTTAATATAATATAAATATATAAATAAAAAATTACGAATTTAGAGAATTTAAATCATGATACATAACAGTTCTTTTTTTTTTGCTTATCTTGACACAGATCAAAGTTAATTTGGTTAAAATAAAAATGAAAGGCCAGTTTTGACTCAAAATGTTGTTGACGTTCCATGGAACGGATTTTATTCATTAGTTGTTCGTAAACTAATGATGGAATATATATCAACTGCAATGAAGAAAAGCTCGTTAGTGAATGATCTTTATGCATAAAACAATATGACATGTGATGATGAGGATATTAGTCACATCCACGAACAACACATTTTTTGGAATTGGAGAGTGTACTTTAGATAAATACATTTAACATCAGTATACAGACATTATGATTAACCATCCCGTTTAATAAAACATTTTATATATACAAAAATCTATACATTTTATATTTTTATATTTACTTTTAAATATATATTATATAAAAAAAATTGTATATGAATTCACATACAATTTAATAATTTTACACATTAGTTTTCTTTTTTATCTCAGAATAATTATCTTTATACCATTTCCTTTTGTAATTAAAATTTTTTTTATGAATATTTCTACACGAACAAAAATAATTTAGATATATATTTATTTAGTAACGTGATTTTTAACTTAATTAGTTTGTGTATGCCTTTGACAGCATACATTATTTTAATAAAATTTATTGTAATTAATCTAAACTAGAGTTCATATAAAACAGAAAGGAGCCTCTCAAAATATTGACAAAACTAAGTCATAAATCTCAAGATTATCTATAGGGTCTGTTATTTTAATCTTAATTTGAAATTCTGTGTCTCTCTTTGCATCGTTGACAAGTGTTTTTTTTTTCTTTCATAAAAGAGGTCTAACATCTGATGTGGAGAGAAAAAAATATAAGCTAAAAAACAAGTAAAACAATTTAACTTAAATACCATCTAATGAAAAGTGTTATAGTTTTAAAATTATCAATATATTTTTACTATATTTATCTAATGAAAAGTTGGTTTTAATTTTAAGGAGAATTATATTATTTATCATTTTTTATTTAAAAAAATTAAGTTTATGAAGTATTTTAAATAGATCGAATTTTTTAAAGATATTCCTAATTCACACTAAAAAAATTAATTTCAATTTGATATATTAATTCTCAGACTAGTACTGCAGATCTTAGGCACTGTTATTAATATTAATTTTTCTTTTTATAAAAAACGATAGGTTATAAATTCTCTCTTTTTTATATTTTAAATGTTTCCTTCATGTGTTTTGTTTTCTAAAATTCACTCAGCTAATTCAAAGTAAATTTTTAATTGCTTTGCTTGGATCTCAGAAGCCATTTAACATTTCGAACAAATAAAATAAGTACTCTTTATATTTCTTGTTACCTATTTTCTCTTTGAAATTCATCAAGCCAAACAACGGGTAAATCATAAATATCATTCTAAAAATTGTTAAAAGTGAGTTTATTGCTTTAAAGAGAAAGGAGTTCAATAAAAGCGAAAACGTAAAAGCAAAATGTAAAATGATGCCTCTACATATTATATACATTTTATGTAGGATTGGCACTTATAAGCAACCTGTAATTTAAGATTTTAATTCTAGTCTCATAAATATTAACCAACTTGATAAATTTAAAACTTGAAATCTTTAACTAATTCAGTACCGTAATAGAATAACAAAAGAACCAAAAGTATCACTTTTAGAATTTATCCTAATTCTTAATAATTTCCTTTTTGTGATTGAGATAACAAAGCAACAGAGGTACTCTTAAATTCTTAATTAGACATATATAGACTAACTGAGATACTTATATATACGTTGACATGTGTGTCTATGTAAGCAATCTACTACTTAGATCTAAAAGTTACAATATAATTAACTTCCTTGAGAAAGAATAGCCACTTCTCATTATAGAAACACCAAATATTAAAATGTTCAGCAACTGAAACTATGCTCTAAACTTCAGAAGTAACTGGGCAGGAAATCATAAGCTATTTAGTAGAAGTTCATTCTGAAACAAAAATTGAAAAACAAGCTTATGAATGTTATGGGTACAGACCCAATGCGAAAGAGTTTCTTCGTAAAACAATAATTTATGTTAAAGTTTCATATAAACTGTTTTAATTTTTAAAGTACATTTTATATATTTATTAGACAATTTCTCTTAACATCAATTGGTTTTAGATTTGAATCTTAAGTAGGAGAGGAGAGAAACAATCATAAGAAAGATGCTTGATTTTGTAGCAGTTACTTAGACCATTATGTCATTAGTTCTAATCGTGACTACCTAAGACAATGTTAGACGAATGAGCCGCTTCTACCAAAACCCGCTTTATGATAAAAGGCATAAATGTCTCCATATTTTGAATGGTAAGCTTACACTTCAAGATTTCCACGCAAACAAGTTGTACTTTTGTAAGTCGTGCTGAAGAACAAATCCGACCTGATTTCAGTATAAAAAGAGTAATATAATGCAAAACGATGTGCATGAATCTTGGCCTACTTATTATTAGTTAGCAAGAGTTGAAAGGATGTGAAGGGGAGTGGCTATGAAACGTCTAATCGTGTATCAGTTTGCGCTGGGCTCAGTTTTTTGGCAGATGGACATGATCGCACCACTAGAAAAATTTAGAAAGGCAACCTCGAACTCGGTTGAGGGTATCGCTACCATCACGCACCAAAACCACTAACGCTGCAGTGTGCACGTGAGAGAAACCCAAGGCCCAATGAAGCAAGGGTGCCGAACTCTCCACTTTCCATTACGGACTTAAGGTGCCTTCGTCTTGTCAGCATCGTTCCTCAGTACTTCACAGTCTTCACCACCCATCCACTCTCTCTCTCTCTCTCTCTCTCTCTCTCTCGCTTTCTCATGCACAATATATAAATAAAACTCTGCCATGCACTCTCTGTTGTTCGAGACTTTTGACTCAGCAACATGAGTTTTGAAGTGTTTTCCTTTTTCTTTTTCGAAAGAGCTGAATTATGTCGAATGTGTGGTTACCATATGCCTTGGTTGTGCCAGAAGTAGAGTAAAAATCAAGTGGTCCGTTTTCTTGCATGTGAATTAAGGGGGGGGGGGGGAGTTTTGCCCAGGAGAGGACCAGTGCTCTGTATTTTGACCGTGCTCTTATTAATGGCTTGAATGCTACTGCTAGTGCAGTATGGACCATTCTACCTTATTGATCGAGGTCGTGCGTGCAGTCAAAGACCCAACACAGGCTCATGGTTATCATTCCCAAATGATATTCCAATTACTACTCGTGTTTGGTCACCATTTCGGGGCCGTGGTACGCCAAAACTGCTTTATATCGTTAGCGTCTGCAGGCCCTACATTGTGGTTTTAAGCATTCCACGCCTTCCAAAGAGATCAGAGTAGTATTACGAGAAAATGTACCATGATAGATGATATATAAAAGGGGTCGCGAATGACGTTATTCATTGTCCTAGCAATTGCCTCCCACGTACCACTACCAACTCTTTTTAACATTTAATCATTTTCCCCAATGTAGAGAGAGAGCAATAGAGAAAAACCATTTCATAGATATAATTTGATGAACTATGACATTAGATTCATAAGAACTGTCACGCCCCAAAAAAAAAAAAAAACTAGACTGGTGATGTGCTTCATTGAAGCTAACTTGTCAACCAACGGTAAAAGAGAAAATCACAACAATCCTCCCCTAAGCTATTTGATGCTGCATTACAGGTTGCAAATGGGATTCATGGTCGATACTGTAAAGTTAGCTAAATGCAGGCTCGAACCCTTTTCATTGAAAGAGAAGATTAACAGAGGATAAATGTTGATCCAACTGACATGTGGCAGGTAAATGCATAGTCAATCCCACTCCCCTCCAGCTCCCCCAGAAATTGTGTTGTGTGACAAAGGAAACAAGGGAAAGGGCAATTTATGATGAATTTCTCCAAAAAAAATGTCATGAAAAGCTGCTTATGCTGCAAGGTTTTATATGCTGCACGCAACAGCTTAGTTTCTTCATCCAGATTATTGTAAAATGTACTGAGTTTAGTAATAGCAAGTGCTTCGCCAAGGAGTGATGCACTTGTAGATCTTGATATGCAGACTTCAACATAATCACCAACCACAGGATTTCGCTTTGTATTGACATCCTCCCTGTCTGGGATTGGCAGATTGACAAAGAAAACCCGATGGCCCTTGTCACTCTTGCCCATAAGCTAAGTGTCTGAAGCTCTCCTGTTGGGTCCTTCAACTAATACAAGCTGTATAGTTCCAATCTGAGAGTCGTAACACTTTCCTGTGCTCTCACGGAAAGCCTCAATAAGCTCAGTTAGCCTCCTCTGCTTTATTTTGTCCGGAACATCATCAACATACCTTCTGTGCCCATGAGTTTTCTCCCTCATGCTATTAGCAAACATGAATGCCATATCATAACCAACAGCTTTCATGAGAGTCAAGGTGTCTGAATGTTCCTCCTCTGTTTCTCCACAAAAACCTGTTAGAATTGCAAATATTAAGAGACTGCAATCGAAGGCAAATTTGCTTATCCAGTACAACATTAGTGTGGCAAAGGAAAACTACAACTTCAGGTAGAAAGTTTTGGGTACCATATCTACATAACTAAATTATCAATGAACTTTTATACATTTAATACTTCCAATAAAATAAATATGTTGCATCCCATGTTATGTCAACATTGGTATGCTACTCTTCGATAACACAAACAAAATATTTGATGATGCATTTGCTCAAAATGATTTTATTTACCCCTTCCACAGACCTAGCTCAATAGGAACTTCTACTATCCTGTTGTGAAAAATTATAAAATGTTCTCAATAATTTGAGAAGTGCAAAATTTACACCTCCTAAAATATGTACGACCTTAATAAAATAATGTGTAGATCCTGTACTCTGAAGCGGAATAGCTTCAGAAAATTAGAACAACAGACTCCCTATAGAATACAAGGTCACAATCTCACCAAACAAGAAATTCTGGATACATCATGATTCTAAAATTAAAGAAACTATAAATGTGAAGGTCCATCTTTCATCAGTTGAATTTAAGATGCTCCAATTATTAAAGGCCAAATTAATGAATAGCAAAAGAGAGAAAAAAGATAGGGGAAAAGAAACTTCTAAAACATATTACCACAGATGAAATCACTGCTTAAGCCTACATCTGGAATAATACTCCGTATTTTTTGCACAAGATCCAGGTAAGCCTCCCGAGTATATCCTCTTCTCATTCTCTCAAGCACCGTGCTACTTCCTGCTTGGCCAAGAAGCGTTACTTCTTTCACACCCTCTTTCCAAAGCTCTGCCACCTCTCTCACAATGGATTCAACGGGACGTGATCGCTCTCTGCCTCTGGTGAAAGGCACAATACAATATGAGCACATATTGTTGCAACCCCTCATCACTGAGACAAAAGCAGAAACTGAGTTCTTGGAGATTCGAACAGGATTAATATCAGCATAAGTCTCCTCAAGTGAAAGAAGAGTATTAATCCCTTTCTGGCCATAGTCAACTGCTTCCAGTAATCGTGGCAAATCCCTATAAGCATCAGGACCGCAGACCACATCAACCATTTTGTCTGCATCTAGTGTCTTGTCCTTTAACCTCTCAGCCATACATCCCAAAAGAACTATTTTGGAGGGCGCAGGGACTGCGACCTTCCAATAGCAACATTGCTCTTCCAATGCCTCTTAAGAAACCAAAAATACTTAAGCCTCTGCCATACTTTCTGTCTGCATTTTCCCTGATGGCACACGTATTAATGAATATTGCTTCTGCACTCTCAGGAACACTCACAACTTCACGGTAGCCAGCATTTTTCATAATAGATAGCACAACCTCCATATCACTAACGTTCATTTGACATCCATAAGTCTCATGATATATACGACCATTTGAAGGAACTTCAGTATCTGCCACAAGGCTACTCGGATAAATTTATAAATAAATGAATAAATAATAAGTAAAGAGATTTCATTCCTATCTAAAATTTCAAATCCCTTATGATGACATATTAAGGGAAAAAAAAAAGCGCACTGCTGCGACAAAGAGGATGGGAAAGAGAGAACTTCTTGTTCTCTTGTATAAAAAAAAATTAAAATAAAATGTTCTCAACATATCATACATGTTAGAATATAAAAAATGAGAAATTTGAATAATATATAGTAACTCACAGTATTATAATAAACTCCATAAAATAATATTCAAATTGTATATGTTTGACAAATCTTCAAGCCTTAGAGGATTAATCGTTAAAGACAAGAATAAACCACAACAATATAGATAACATATAAATTAGATATTTGAACATAGTACTAGATTAAGGTACGAGTATCTCGCTTTCTTTAGGACAATTTATGCCACCATAGGAGCACTAAAAATATTTAAGTGCAGTGGTTCACAACGTATTACCCCTAAGATATGACAACATAACTATCATGATATTCATCTCCCTACTTCTGCACAAAGAAAAAGATATGACTTTCTTCTAACCATATTTTTTATCTACCCAAATATAATTGTACACTATATACAATATTATACATATTTTTTCATTCATCTTATAAGTACATGCAGCATATATATAGGCTCAAAGTTATAATTTACCATCATTCTCTTAAAAATGTTTGATTAAATCATAAAACACCACATAATGGTAGTATAATATCGTAGTTCATGGCCTTAAATTTTACTTTAATTGTGGCCATTTCTTGTATACGGCCTTATAGTAAGGCTTTAAAGCCTTTTATGTGTCATAGCCGTTTGGCTATTTACTATAGCTTTGAAGCCAAGTAATACTTTTTTCTTTTCTTTTTTTAATATATTTTTATAAAAATATTCCAACAATATCTAACTTATTTTTATAAAATCAAACACATGCAATATAACATATAAAATTTAGGTAAAGAGAGATTATTATGCAAAATAGAGGTAATATTGCCATGAACCTCTACTTAGTAATGAAAGGTCTAGAGGTAATAGTAGTCTTTTGTCTTGAACTATGACTATTTAGGAGATTCCAAGACATTGTACCATGTACATAATAATCTAAGTATAATTTTTTTGAGCCCTCGAGCCCGTATGTTACGATCTTATGTGTAAACATGATTTTCATAAGTGCTCTAGAGAATTTAGCCTAAATTCTCATAGGAGCGGCCCCACTCTACACCTTAGGGATGAACTTTTAGAGTAGAAAACTCTTATTATGGTGCATCACAAACTCCAAACTACTTTATGATTCATTCTCCCATTGAACCTAATTCTTAGAATATCTAATTACTAGGTTGGATATTCTTATAGGTAGTTTATATGTTATTTGGATTTAATCTCATTCCCTTGATGTCCTCTAAATCCTTCAACTATAACTATAGATTTCACCTTTATTATCAAATACAAAAGATCTAGATAGCTGCAATATATCATAACTTAATTCCATATGCATTCACCAACTTGTAATGTCATTGGCTCAGCATAATTGGTGGGTATTGAATATAACAAATTTCATATATTGTACCTTTTTATCACTCAAAGAAACTTTACCAAATATCAACCAATGAAATAGAATTCAAAATCTCATTCAAAGAAACTTATCAAATCCATATATACATGTGACTCAAAAATTCTCTAAGCACCTTTGTACCTTTTTAATACAATAGGAATGCCTAGCTACTTATTATATAAGTCTGACACCAAATGCCTAGTCCAATATTTGAACAAGATCATACATTGACATTTCTTTCATCTCTATTAGAGAAGGAATCACTAATCTCAAAACACATGCCAATATTTTGGTCATATTTTAATACTCAATAAAAATCCAAAATTATTCCCAAAAATAAAATTATAATTCACAATGTCGAATAGCAACTTTGCTTTAAATTATACCACCTAAACATAACCGTAAACTATGAATCCAAAATTACATACCCCACTATAAATAAGAGTTGTGCCTTTCATAAGAATTTTTCTCATATTTTTTGTTTACTGCAAAATGTCAAATATAGGCACTATAAAGAAAAAAAATTGTATATGTCCAAAAAATTTCAATGAGTCACAAATTTTAATTGTTTGGCTTGTAAGCCTTCAATATGTGGAAGCTAGCATTTTCACAAATCACTAATTATTTTTTTTATCTTTTTATTGTATGCATACTTGTCCAAATCACAAAATATAGGTACATTTAAAATATATTTCCCATGACATATGATTCCACAATATAAAATCTATATTTATAATATATTTCAAATATTTGTCATATCTAATTTTGAGTTACACATGGAACTCCAAATTATACTAATTTCATAAATATTTGTGCAAGTTTTAAATCACCCCCACTGTCGACATATATAACTCACTTTTATAACGAAGCACAAAACATATAAATATGACTATAAAGACTCCGTAGCTTTGATCATGCTCATTATTAGGAAAAAAAAACTTGTAAGTAACTATCACTTCAAACATCACCATAAAATATTAAATCCAAATATATATATGTGAAATATTCAAATATGCTAATTGTAATAACTTCTCCTATTTTTTAATCTCTTTGACATTTGTCAACAAAATTTGGCATTTTGGATTGAATCCAAAATATAAATATAACAACTGGTACTATGGTCATAATATATCAAGGTAAAATTTGTTTATTCTACTAATGTTTGTGTGAGTTTATTGCACCCACATTGTGGCAAAAAACCCAAACATCATATTAAAATATATTGCTAATAATGAACGCCTTTTATTCTTGAGAAAAAAAATGACAAGAGCTTATCTTCATTTGTGAGTGGTAACTTATTCAAAATTAAAATTATTAGCTCACAACAAATAATTTATCAAATTACATGCACTCATTAATGCCCCAATTTACTTCTCAATATTATTGTACTGTATACATTTTTTTTTTCAATCATAAAAATGATTGTGAAGAGAAGTAACATTTTCTTTTGAGAAATAATAAAAATAGCTTGTATGTCAATATGAGCCCAATTACTTCCAATATTTTACCACATAATTATTAGTACACATATATATAAAAATATCACCGTCATCAAATAATAACATCACTTATGTATGCTTATGAACATAGATATATAATAGACTATGTATCCAAACATATATTAGAAAATATCATTGCTATCAATTGCATAATGATATATCATTCTTATCAACTTGTGCATGGATTAATAGTTAATAAAAACAAGCAAATTGCTGATTTTTTTTAAAAACCAAATGTAGGTCTTGGATATTTATATGTCATTCAATGTTTATAGGGAAACACAAACAACCCATCTTTTTAAAACTTTTTTCTAATACTTTGAAAATTATTTATATGTACCAACATTATATGTCAAGCATCTTTTGAATTATCATCAAGATTTTATTGTCATGGAAAACCAAACTTTCCGTAATGAGTTTTTAGACATCTACATTTCCTTGCAAAAAATTGAATGCTACAATAGAATATAAATTAAAACATAACCAAAATTATCAAGGAAATCACATCCCCAATTACAATAGCAATGACAAAGTCAAACAAAAGAAATTCGAAAAACAAATATAAATTTAGATTCAGAATTGTTTGAGAAATGAATATCTATTGTAGATAAAAAATGAATAGCCGATCTTATAAAAATAAAACCAACATACAGTACTTCTAGGATGACTTAGTAACAGAAGCACATACAACACAACTAATTCAATGGTTCTTTCATAATAGATTAATGGCCCAAGTTTGATTCCCTACTCTCCCATATATCAAAGTTATAAGTGAATAACACAGCTAAAACTTGAACATTTTCACAGTAGGCAACGTATATCTAATCTAGTATTTATGCGATACCTCAAGTTAAAAATTTATATAATAAGTAGAATTACCAACTTTCAATTCCAAAGCAACCACATGCTATCAACAGTTAAAAAAATAATGGATTCCTTAATATCTACTTCAATGGCTTTAAAGCTTGAAGGTTACTAATGCATTATCGCTCTAAAGCATTATGGTTGAGCATTCATATAGTAGCTAATGAAGTGTAATTTTCAACAAACACATTACTCACTAATATCAAATATCATCCGTATCTTGTCAACTCAATTCTTCAACCTCATGTCATTTATAAAATTGAAAGTCATATATGACATTCCAACACATCCAATAACATTTATGTTGACCATGAAATTTTCCACATACACAGTGATTAACACCATTCAAATGTAACAATTCACGTGTTTTTCTTTCCTTTTGTGTCTATTACACAATCTTTAATGAACTGATCTAAAATTTAATTTGAATTTTTTTTATTTCTATATCAAATTAAACTTTCACATAAATCTATAACACTTAGCATGTGCTTTTGGTTCTTTCAAGTTCTAAGAAAATTGCAAGGGAGGTGTTAAGGAAGAACTTATGATGTACCCATACTTTAAACTAAAGAGACTTTTTCATGAGACCAAGGCATGATAGAATTTAAAATATAGTCCAAATTTTTTTTTTGGTCAAATTAACCAAAATATCAATGTCTCGTCAATGGCCTTATACATGCTAAGACATATATATAATATTATGGGCTATTGTATCTAATATAATCCTTTTTTTTTAAATTCACCAATATTATTTTAGATTTCGCAAAATCACATCATATTAAAAGGTTCACAACTTTCTTGTTCCAACATATCTAGCATGAAGAAAATATGAGAACAACATTCTCAAATGATTCTCATTTTTATATTTTATAAAAATATTCCAACAAAACTCATACAAAATGTAATAATACATTCGGAACAAGAAGAAACAAAGTTTTGACAAAACATACAAATCTGACTGCATTTGAATGTGAATTTCCTATGAACATTCTCACACCATTCTCATGGAATTAACAAAGGATAATACTATATAACTATAATTTTATTGTCAGAATTTTTGATAGAGTGATTTGACATGTTTATTAACTCTTGAATAAGTAAATAGTTCATATTACTTAATTCTATCTAACAACCTTTCTTATTTATGAAAGAATTCTTGACTATTTTCTTTTTATTGCATAGCATTACTCATTAACAAAACACAAAAGCGTACACACATTATCAGAATAACTGATATGTCATCTTTTTTTTTATTAAAATATATGAGTATTGTTCTCCCAAAAGTCATGAATAATACCATAAAAGAAGCAAAAATGTCGTATATAGATTGAAAGTGAAGTAAATTGCAAATACCCAGAAAGCCAAACAAAAAAGATGGAGGTCATACTATACCAGAATTATATATACTAATTATAGTGAAAAGGTGTGTGTTTCTAATAACTCACCTGGGTTGAGCTTCGGAAGCGGTAAGAGTAGTTTGAGCGATGAAGTCACGGAGAGTAGGACCCTCCAATTTGGTGGGGAGAGGAGAGTTCGAGTGAGAGGAGAGTTCGAGTGAGAGAAGTATCTGGTGAGCTTTGAAGTACAATTCCTCTCAAGTGGCTGTCGCAATGAGCTTGACATTCGATTGCTATAGCTACGTGGAAAAGAAGGTTTGGATTTCTGGTGGAAGATTTGAGACTAGAACAACATGGACCATGAAGCTTAAGGCGGAGAGCACTTTGAGTGTAAGGTTGTTTAATGATGAAGGAGAATGACGAAGCCATTGAATTGAGAAAGGGGAACACTGAAGATTGAAGGCGCACCACTACTACTGCTATATGCTATCTGCTATCTACTGGTGCTAGATAGGTCCATGCCTACACGGCGATGCATATGGATGGAACTTTCATCAACGCAAGAGTTTCTCATCGTATGAGTTCTTCATTTTAGCAAACAACGTAATTCCAGGTGTTAGCTTCTAACGACAACATAGTCCAACGTCGTTTTTGCTACGCTTCAATTATTCTTTAATTATAAATTATTTTATTTTATGATTAAAATAATTTATAACTAAAATTTTATTGAAAAGACTATTAAAAGAAAAACTTCTTTGAAAAAAGTTGTTACCAAACATGCATTAATAATTTTTTTCTATAAATTCACATGCATCGTAACTATACTCTTCTCCATGTTAACTAACACATTTTGTTTATTTTACTTCTATGTCAATAATAATTTTTGGTTAAAATAAATAATTAATTTCTATACTTTCACTTTATTTGAATTTAAGTTCTTATAATTATTTTCTTTATATATCAATTTTTATAATTTTATTCATTTAAATTTTAGTCTCTTAAAGACCAATACTTTAATAATTAAAAATTATAAAAATTAATTTTTTATAAAAAATAAATATCAATATCTTAATGAATATAAATTATAAGGACTAAACACAAATAAGTGAAAATATAAGGACCGATATATTAATGATATGAACTAAAATCTAAATGAGTAAAATTATAAAAACTGATATTTAAAAAAAATAATTATAAGGACCGAAATATAAATTAAGTAAAATTATAAAAATTATATATTTATTTTAATCATAATTTTGATTTGAGTAATATTAGAATTACACATTTTTTCATAACAATTCGCATCTCTTACTTTTTTATTTTCAAATAATTTTTAATTTTTGGAAAGTCATATTAAAAATGTACTCCTAGTTATTCATTCAATGTTGATAATAGTAGCAATTTGTAGAAATGGTAATAGAAAGCACTGGTATCTAATTTGAAATCCTCTTAAATCATATTCTTTTAACGAAATATATTCTTATCCCAATTTAATATAATATGATTTTTTATTTATAATTTATTCCGTTTTTACTTTATAGCCTTGTGTTTGGAATATTTAAAAATAAAAAGATTTTTATTTTATTTCCAAATAAATTATTGTATAAATTTTGTTTAAAATAATATTAATTTAATTTTTTTAAAATTTAGTTACATGTAATTTATAAGATTAAATTCAATTTCTCCTCTTGCCGTTTGAGTCAAAATTACATTATCATCTTATAGTTTTTTGTTACCTTTTTTTTTCTTGTAGATAGTTTAGTTAGCACAAAATTTTTTATTAGTTTTATTAGCATTAATCACATTTATAATTACTAGTAGTCTAGTATCCTGAGAGTTATGAAAGTGGTTCCTAATTCACATTTTTTTATTCCAATTCTTATAATTATTTAAATAAAAATAATTTTATATAGATGTGATATGTATTTTTTTTTATAAGATTGATATCTATTTAAACTTTAAAAGTAATTGTTTTGATTGGAGAATTTTCTTTAAATGAAGAAGTTAATGTGAGTTTTGTTAATTATAAAACAAGTTAAAGTAATTATAACCATTAAGTGTTAGATAATTAAAATGTGAGTGTGTACATATATATTTTTATTTTTTAATTATAGTTTGAATAAGTTATAATAGATTCTAATGAAAAGTAAAAAATGAAGATAAAAGAAGTAGAATCAATAGTATAGATTTTGATGTACCAGAAAAAAAAATAGTGTAGATTTTGTACGGACACACCACTCATAATTATATTTTGAGTTTCACTAATCACGAATCAATTTTTATCACTAAACTTACATAAACTGAAGTAAAATTCATATGCGCAAGGAATACAAACACCTAAACTCCTGAAATTTATCCGATCTTTCTACTCTTCGCAATATGTCTTGGACGTTATTTGTAATAAAAAAAATGTTTACCAATCATAATTGAAAGACAATGTGATTTTGGTGGGATTTTCTTAATTATTTATGCATACGATCAGAACGGAGAAAGGGATTGGCGTGTTGGTATTAGTTTTTGATTTAAGCGTGTTGGTATTAGTTATCATCTTCGATTTTCATTCTTCAGTGACGCAAATAAGGATTGGAACTTGGAAGGGCTCAAGCTGAAAATGGTCAATAGGAATTGCAGAGCCACACTTGGCTTGCTCACACGGGAGTCGAAGCCATTCTTCGGTCGCCGACGGAAGCCAAGTCTTCTCCGTTCTGCTTCCGGTGACAATTCATCTGCCATATCTGATTTTTCCATCTTCAATCACTTTTTTTTTTTGGTTATTTCTGACTAGCGATCCAAGTTAACGGCTTTATCTCTTTTATACTTGGGGACAGGTTTTGATGAAACCTGCGGAGAGTTGTCGCCCAACATTGTTCGCGGAAAGCAGAAAGTTTTGTCATTTTTCGACCCATTAAGAATTTTCGTAAATACTAAACAAGGGAGTGTTGGAATTCCGAGCGGAATTCAGCATAGATGGTATGGTTCAATGGCTGGGTTGGTTCAAAGGAACCCCCGATTTTCAAAGTTAAATGATGAAGATATTAGATACTTCGAGGGGATATTGGGTGACAAAAATGTCATTCAGGATGAAGAAAAGCTCATCACTGCCAATAATGATTGGTTGCATAAATACAAAGGCTCCAGTAAGCTTCTGCTAACACCACGGAGCACTGACGAGGTTCCTATTTTTGCCCCTTTTTCTTTTGCATCGATTCTAATGAACAAGTTCCGTTTAGAAATTTGGTTCAGTGAAGTATTTGAAAACTGGCGTTATGTGTTTTCTTTATTTATTTAATTTTGTTAAAATATTTCTTTGTGCAGGTTTCTCAGATTCTTAAATACTGTAACTCCAGATGCCTGGCTGTTGTTCCCCAAGGTGGAAACACTGGTCTTGTAGGCGGAAGTGTACCTGTCTTTGATGAAGTATACCCTTGAATTCATTCTCTTGCATTACAAGGAGGCAACCTTGAAATGGAAAAATTAACCCATTATCACAGGAAGCATATTATGTTTTTTTCTTTTCCCTATTGTCTACTGACGGCATTCCTATAATCTAATGCTGCAGGTGATTGTCAGTCTTAGTTCTATGAATAATATCATATCTTTCGACAAGGTAGACCGTTTACTTCTTGAAAGGCATATTTGTTATGAGCTCCCTCCTTTCTCTGTTTATATGTGTCTATCCGGGTGTCTTTGTCTCTCGGGTTTTGGTTGGAATCTCTGTTAATTGTTTGGGAGCTTTAGATAATTTTCGTTAGTAGCATTTGTATCATAAAAAACTAGAACCGTTCTATCTTTATATATTACTTTAGTAATAGCTTAATGCTTTCCTCTCCTACAGTTTTTTTTGTTTTGTTTTGAAGTTGTAAATCTTGAACTTAGATTTAGTATTTAATTATTTGAGTGGGATTAAAGTCGATGTCAAACATGAGAGTGACAAGACTTATAGACTTAGTTCTGAAGTTTCTGCCAATGTTTTTCTTTTTCAGGTTAGTGGTATATTGGTATGTGAAGCTGGGTGTATATTGGAAAATATAATATCATTCCTGGACAATGAAGGGTAATCTTTTCTTTAATTTAGTTTTGATTTTATTCTTGTCTTTTTCAAGTCTTGAAAGTTTTGTTTGATCGGTTTCCCTTTCTTTGCCCATTTGAGTTATACAGCTCATAACCTCAAGGTATGCTTTCTGTATTTGAGCGGTGTACACTTTTTATTCAGATTTATTATGCCACTAGACTTGGGTGCAAAAGGGAGTTGCCAGATTGGTGGAAATGTTTCAACTAATGCTGGTGGTTTGCGTCTTGTTCGTTATGGATCCCTTCACGGAAATGTACTTGGTAAGGAAGTACTTTAACCCATTAAACTTGACGTTCAAACAGGCTAACTGTTATTTGTTTTCTTAAATCATCTGAGTTTAGTACTTCCAAAGTCAATGCACCGGTGCTAGATTATTGTATTGACTTTGTCATTTCTAGAAAAGATTCCAGCTGAGAGGTGGAACCATCTTCATGTTGGAGTATCAAAGCACTGCTTTGCACAATATATTGCAAACTTAGTAGCATCTTTTGATCCATTTTCTGTTGGTTCTACTAACTTTATTCTGAAGCTAGCTTTTGACTGCCTGGCAGGTATTGAAGCTGTTCTAGCAAATGGTACTGTAGTTGACATGCTTAAGACATTACGCAAAGATAATACTGGCTATGACTTGAAACATCTATTTATAGGTATGAAATTAACACAATATTGTGTATAATGTAAGTCTGGAAACTACTAGATAACCTGATCGTAACTTACCAATGATGTAGGAAGTGAAGGTTCCTTAGGAATTGTTACTAAGGTTTCCATACTTACCCCACCAAAGTTGTCTTCAGTAAATGTGGCTTTTCTTGCTTGCAAGGATTATAGCAGCTGCCAGGCATGATCAATGTTCTTACCTTATAATTTATTTTGCTTAATGAATTTCTGAAACTTATCCTAGTATTATTCTGGTTGCTGCATTGATTGCTTTAGGGTTATCGCTGGGATACATGAAGGATGATAATTTAATAACTCATTATGCTTCAGTTTAAACACTGTAGCTATTGTCGCAGATAAAATGTCTGATGGAAGACTGCATCATCAGGCACTATTAGAAGTTAGAGCTGTTTGCCAAATATTGCACAGATAACATATCCCCACCCCCAACCCTATCGAAAAGTTAAATCAGAAATTGGAGCTAGATATTAAAAGCTTAATTTACCAGGACAGTATATAATTGGAAAACTCAACAGACATTTGTGTCACTGCCGCTAAAAACTTTAAGTACATCAAAGATGAAGGACACTGAACCTGAATAGAAAAGGACACACACAAAACACACAATATTTTATAAGGAGTAGGCACAGATAAGAAAGGTTTGAAAACATAAACAATTACATGTATTGCTGAAGAAAAGAAAATGATTTAATCATGAATAATTTTGTTTGAAGGAAAACATATCCACCACCAGAACCTCTGCATAAGCAAGAGGAAAATAGATATTTAGTGACAAGATATTAAGTTAGGTGTACCAATTAGGTGAAATTCTTTCATAGGTATATCTACTATATTCATTTTTATTTGTGAAATTTTCAAAATTTACATTGCTAAAATTATCTGAAACTTGTATGGTTATGATTATTTGTGCAGTGTAATCTCCTACAGTTCATGGTCAATTTTTACTAGAAAAGTTTATGCCCATATACTTGCTCCTTTTGTTTCTAAGAATGAAACAGGCATACATCTGATCAGATGTCTTTTGTTTCTATACTGTTTATCAGAAACTGCTACAGCAAGCAAAGAGGAAACTTGGGGAGATTTTATCTGCATTTGAATTTTTAGATAGCCAGTCTCTGAATTTGGTAATCTTACTGATACTCTGTGGTGAAATTAATACACACACACACACACACTGACACACACTTATAAATGCATTGGAGTTGTCTTGATGCATACGTTATGCTAAAATCTGATCTATATGCAACCATCATCTCTAGGGCCTTTCATATGTTTGATTGACACAGCACAGATGATTAACTATTCTGCAGTAGACAAACCTGTGATCCATGATCACAAAACTATTGCGATTCAATAAGTTTAAGACATGGAAAATTGAGACGTATGGATCATGGAATTTAACTTGATGCTTGGTCTTACTAGCTACACTTGTACAATGGTGCAAAGATTTTTTGAAAGTGCCATCTTGGAATTTAGTGAGGCTAAAGCTGACATACCATGCTTGTCTGTGTGTGTGTTTTGAGAGAGGGGGGGGGGGGGGGAGGGGGAGATGGAAGTGTAGTTTAAATAAATGTTTAATAGAGAAAAGAAATACCATAAATGGTGGGGGTCAGATATTGGACTCATGAGTAACAAATGGAAAAGTAATTCTTACATAATGCGGACAATTAACAAAAAATAAAATAGTATCTCTTGGAGTGAATTCTTACTGAGAGGGTGGATAAGGAAGCTTAGAGATTATAGATTCAACTGGTGGTGGGATTTTACATCTAAAATACTTAAAATATACATATGCATTGTGTACAAATTCATGTATGTGTGTGTTTCCTTTTCACACTTCATTGAAATTTCATCAACAAAATCCCACTACAATTCAAACATCCCAAAAATTTGAAGTCAGCAAATGGTAAAGTGTTATCATCAAAAACACGCATGCAGACACAAACAAATGTTAAAGAGGAATTTCTGGTCAATACTATGATATAGGTAAATAACGTGTCCATGGAGCTCTTGACTTTTTATCTATGATTTCTGAAAGGGCCTACCTTTACTTGACTGTTCTTTTTGTTGTCATAGAATCCATTATAAACTTCATGTGAATTACTAAGTAATATCTGATTATTGCAATATATAGAATTTACACCAATCATAACATCATTAGCTCTGTCAGTTTACATTTGATTAAATATTTCTTGGATTGAGCAAATTACTCCTAGAAAAATTTAGTTCCTACTACAGAGAAAACAATTTGAACTTTGTGACTTTTCCTCCCCTTGATTGGATCATATTCATGCTGATTTGATTGGAATTAGCAGGTTCTAAATCATTTGGAAGGTGCTCGTAATCCATTACCTATGTCAATGCATAACTTTTATGTTCTGATTGAGACAACTGGCAGTGATGAATCTTCTGACAAGTAAAATCCTTGCCATTTTATCTTTATTGACATTGTTCTTTTTAGTAGAATAAATTACATTGACCTCCCCTATTCTGAATTTTCATCAATGAAATACCCCTGTTAAATTGTAATTTAGGTCAACCTCAGCAGAGATTATCAGTGTAATTTACCATGTTAATGGATTTATTTGATGCTGAATTTTGTCCCTTTCTTCTCGGGCTTCTGCCTGCCTTAATGAATTTGGACCAGCTACAGATTCTTCTGTTTGTTTTAGGGGGGGAGTGGGTAGGAGAATGAATTGCAGGATCTGGATGAGAACCAGATAAGGGGACGGTTATTTTAAATATCTTATTCTCCGTAATTTCAACTTACAGCATTCTGAGTTTATCCAAATGAAAATTCTATACCATGAGCCTTAAATTATGCTTGAACATGTTCCTTACCATATTTTTCTGGGTTTTAATGTCTTTTTGTTTTAGTTGTAAATTCTGAGTGTGTAAATTTGAGGTCCTTTACATTCAATGTCATGTTTTACTTTGATATCTGCAGACAAAAGCTTGAAGCATTTCTACTTGGCTCCATGGAAAATGAATTGATATCTGATGGCGTTCTTGCACAAGACATAAATCAAGCATCATCTTTTTGGCTTCTACGTGAGGTTACCATTTTCCACTCCATGGTTTTCCTTTTTGGGGGAATACTTTATGCTCTCCAAAAAGTAGGATATATCCCTGCTGTTCTTAGCTTTCAATATTAGTGATCTTGTTTCTTTAAGCTGGTTTTCCAAATTTTTTTAATCAATATTTTTACCTCTTTCAAATCCATACTTCATTTTAAATCAAGTTTGACCAAGTTAGGTCAGCTATACACCTCGGTTTTAGAATTTGTATACCAAGGTCGTATAGAAGTAATTTTAATATATGTGCCTGATTACTTATCCACTTGCATGCCTACTATTCTCTCTATGGCCTGCTTCACCTTGGAGCATATTTCAATTTGAACTTCCCATATGGTTTCATACTTTTACTCTTTACGCGGTCTGAAATTCCTGCTAAATTGGCATAGTTTTTTTTTTTTTTGGTGGCTAATTTATTCTGATTTCAGCAGCAGATGCTGCCTTTAGGCTCTCGTGGGATGCTTTTTAGTGTAGACCCATCTTTGCTTGTTTTACATTTATTTCTTCCCAGTTTACTGACATGGACAAAGTAAATGTTTGAACGCATTGAGTGGCAGAATTACTATGATGACACTGTAGAAACTGAATTCATCTGCTTATTTTCATAAGGAATTTGTTAAGAATTTTTGCTCAAAAAAGTGCTCTCTCTTCTGTTTATTATTCTGCAATGGTTTGATATAAGTAACTGAATTCCAGTTTAATATTAGAATTTTAATTGTTTTTCAGTGTAAGTGGAACTACTATTATAGAATTTGGTTATATTATATGCCATTTAATGGTTTCAGGGTATACCAGAGGCATTGATGCGGGCAGGAGCTATTTACAAGTATGATTTATCAATACCTGTTGAAACTATGTACAATCTTGTCGAAGAAATGCGCGTTAGACTAGGTAAGATTGCCATGAAGTTGTCATATTTTCATTTCCTTAAGTTTGTGGTATCCAGTTCAGAAAGGAAGGCAGAAGAGAAAATGGATAATGTAAATATAATTAATTCCTTAAATTGTGACCTGGCTCAGTTTTAACGGCAATACGTCCTAAAAACCCTATGTATAATTTAGGCTTGTTAATGTTAAATATGTCATCAGTTGTATCGCAATGTTGCATGTTAGAACATGAATACGTATTTCAATTTTTATTTTGAATTGTAGGTAATGCAGCTAATGTAGTGGGATATGGTCACCTTGGAGATGGTAATTTGCATTTAAACATTTCTACTACTCAGTATGATGATAAGGTAGCTCAAGCAAAGCAAAAGAGATGTTTGGCTATGAGATCATTCTTTTCATTTTATATAAGACCATCAATATTTAAAATTTGCAGATTTTATATCGCAAATCGAGCCTTTTGTGTATGAATGGACGTCCAAGCACCATGGCAGTATTAGCGCAGAGCATGGCCTGGGACTGATGAAAGCTAGTGAGATTTTCTACAGCAAGTCACGTGAAACTGTATGTATATTATTGACTCAAGCTGCAGTTCTCTATCTGAGAATGTACAATTGTGTAGTGAATGCCTAAACTAGTATCAAATGGGACAGGTGGGACTGATGGCCTCAATCAAGAATTTGCTGGATCCTAATCACATACTCAACCCATATAAAGTTCTTCCTCACTCTCTCATTTCATAGTCTGACATGGGAAACTTGATCATGCAGTAGACTTGCGGTGCACCTCCGTTTCTCAGCCTGTGTGGCTCACTTCCTTAAAGTGAGGTAGTGATTACTTCTTAGATCCAGTGAGTGCACAGGAATTGTCTCCCCATGGTAGTGCCTCCCTCAACATATATAGGAGACTGAGGAAAGGCAAAGGGAGACTGACAGGGGGTTTGCTGCCAAATAATAATTTACTGTTAGAAACCTAAAATAAAATTTAATTTACTGCTACATTGTAAATAATTATGCAGTAAACTTGTGTCAATCTTTTTCTTTTTCCTTCCTGAGTATATATTGATGATCTTTAGCAAGGCCTTCTCCCTGGAATCCCCAAAAGTCTGTGGAACCTGTTTTGGTAGAGGCTGAGTAAAGAAACTTGCACATATTTGCATTCACATACTCCTTCGTAAGTTAGATAACATTTTGGATTTACTGTAACTTTTTCTTTTAAATGGTTTTGAATATTTGCAACTATTATTTTTTAAATATTTAAACTATTATTTAAACTGAACGAGAATATGACTTTCCAAGGCTTTTCTATTTAAAAAAAAAAGGAAAACAAAAAAAAAAGGAGGCACTCGTACTATAGTCCTTCAACGATAAGCTGAAGTGACCTTTAAAGAATAATTCTGATAAAGTCCCTTTCAATATCGTTATCAAAATGTTTGGTAAAATTTGTTTTAGAATTTGTATGGATTGAATAAATAATATAGTCTCATTTCATGTGGTTAGTTTTTAATTAAAAAAGTACTTAAACAAATCTAATTATATGTTAGTACAAGTATTTTTTTTTTGTACGTAGGTATAATTGAATTTACTTAAATTTTTTTATTCAGTATAAAAATAACTCGTTAAGATTTCATTATTTTATTGGCTCTAATTTTCATTGAAGAAATTCTAGAAAGTTAGAATGTGCGACTTTCATCGTGGTCGTGGAAGCTGATGATTCATTATTTTACGTCCTCGTGCCTAGTAGCACCTTCCATTATAAGATATATATAATAATTATATAGATGAAGTAAGAAAGGCACTTTGCTCTTCCTCGATATGGCACTCACTTTGCCACCATGGAACCAAAATGAGAATGCCTCTGGCTTAAAGCATCAAATTGAGAGGAAGTACAAGCGAAGGAATCACTTTTATGCGAGATGCGTTTCTTATTGCATTACGAGGGCCCTTTCTTTTGAACGATTTCTAAATTCATCCATACATTCGCTCGGTACCAAAACTAAAATTATTAACCTTGCCCCTTCGTTTTAGTTTTCTCTTTGGTTTTTTGGGATAACGGTACATAAACACAGTATAGTCTGTCTTGATTCTATATTTTTTTACTTTTTACTTAATGAAATTACTTAATGAGATGGGGAAAAACAAAATAAAACATAAGTCTTATATTATTCTTATCTGTTAGTAACATTCATTCCCTTAATACTTCCAAAGATGTCTCCAGATATTTTTTTTATGCTTAATGTTTTCCAATTATATTAGAAATCAAATAAGAACTTGTTATATGTTCTAATTGGATTTATTGGATTATTTCGTCAATGGTGTTAGGCCAGCATTTTTTGTGTATTTAAATTAATTTATTTATATTTAAAATAACTTATAATTAACCTTTTTAAAAAATTAATCAAAACTAAGGATGCGCTTAAATGCAAAAAAAAAAAACAAAATCAAATAAGAAAGCCTGACAAGGGAAAATGAACAGACACGAAGATGGAACAATGAGAGAAATGCTAATTACACAAACCTTTACATTTAATAATATTTTCACAAAGTAAATTTTTTGAGTAAAATTTATTTGTATTTTCAAACATTAATAACATGTTTGATAAAAGTTACTCTATAAATAAATTTTTTATATCAAATTCATGCAACTAAAGTTATACATTGATATTATGTAAGTTATTCAAATCACTGTTCATCAACCTCTATACTTATAGCTTTATTTGATGGAAAAATTCGGGGGCCTGGCCAAGCAATATAATTTCTAAAAGAATTTTTTTTAATTATTTCTTATCTTTCTCTCCTCAAAAGCAGGCTTTGGAAAGCTAGATTAGATTATTGACCCGTGTTAGTAATATTCCCATCTTTCAAGTTTTTAACTTTCATGGGATGTTTACCCCAAAGTTTTTCCCAAGGACTAACTGGGACAAAAATTTTCCACCAATCACGCCTGGAATATGCTTATCTTCAATCCTGATTTTGCTATGGGAATAAGCAAAATTCAGAAATTTTAATTTATTAGTGCTCTATACCAGACAAAAAAAAATTAGTGCTCAACTTGGGGAGAGGAAGTCAATGGGAGGCATCACCAGCCTAAAAGTATGGAGGGGTAGGTGGAAAGCTGCAAAATGCATTCACAACATAAGCTTATGATTAAATGATAAGTAAGTTAAAACTTTATTTAGAATACTGATTAATGATAAATAAGTTAAAATTTTGTTTAGAATACTTTGTAAAGAATAATAATCTCACTGCTCTGAACAAGTTGTAAGGAAAAAAAAATCCTTACCCCAATATTCTCATTACTGCTTGCTTTATGGATAAGAAGGAATGCAAGAACAGGAAAACGATATTGAGGGAATGAAAGCAAAACTAAAATCACGTGAAATTATTTTATAATTAAATAATTATATGAGAAGTATTATCTTATAACAAAAATGCTATATATATTTTTTAAGAATAGAACTAAAAGACTAAAATTTAGCAACTGTTAGTGATAATTATAATAAGATCTTATTTTGTCTCCTATTTTTGTTAGATCAAAAAGTGTGTTGGCTTCTAATCCCAAATGAGTGTGGGTGGGGGGACCATAAGATTGATATGGAGGCAAAGAATGGTGCCCAGTTGGTTTGGGATTTTTCACTCGACAGCCTGACTGAATTTTATACCACCAATGCCAATTGCCAAATTAAGACAAAGTAATTTGACATTCAATGATATTGATAAGAAGCTGTGTTCATGCATAAATTATTACTTCTTGTGACATTTCTCCCCTTTCTATCTTAGCTTTATTATTTCAACATCACTGTCGTTAGCTAGGGTTCTTTATGAGGTTTTACGTTGCATTCCCTCCTTCAATTTTCGCAGCCCAACCATTCGTGTGTAAGAAACAGTAAATGTAAAATGACGGGATTTAACTCGTCTGAAAGGATAGGTATATTTTAAAAAATAAAACAAAAAATATTAATTATTAATAAAAAAATTAAAAAAAATAAAATTTAATAATATTATAATTTATTATATATATACATATATTTTATTATAATATCAATTATTAATTTTCTCATCAATAATTAACATTTTTCACTTTATCATTTAAAGTGAATTTTTTACTTTAAAAGAATTAAATCCAAAATTGTGAACTGTGGCTCTTCAATCATTCCAAGTTTTATTGGACATCTTTGTCTGTTTTGGATTTTGCCAAAATTATGACCATCCCCCTTTCTGGTGCCTCACTGGCTTGGGATATATGAAAAATATATATATATAAAATTATATATAAAATAATATTATCAGTAATGATAATGATTGACATAAGAAACATAGACCTTAGAATTGATTTGTATTATGACAGATGATTTAATTTCGAAAATAACTGTTGCTTTAGGAGAGGGAAGTTTTTTTTTTTTCCCTCTCTCTCTCTCTCTCTCTTTTTTCTCTTACTGATATTTATTGATTATAAATTTCTTTTTTGTTTACATATGGACTACATTTTGCAATATTCAAATTTAAACAATAAATTAGTGACTTTTTTTTGGTAAATTAGTTAGTGACTTTTTAGGTAAGTGATCATCGACTACTAGGCCAAGTTCAAATAATTCTACTAATCACACTTTACATAATAATACATATTCTATAATATAAACTTTTCCAAAACAACGTCTATTACATAATTAATCTCATTCATCTTTAATTAAAATATAATTAATCGGATATGTGTAGACTTCTAAAAATAAAAAGAGATTTATAAAATAAATAAATAAATAGATGAAAAGTTAAAGTAATTTATTTTAATATAAAATTATATACTTAACATATATAGAAATTTGAATAAAAGTGTGATAGTATATTTTAAAAAATAAAAAATATACATTTTAATTTATAGAAGGGTGTCTTTAGTTAATTTTGAGATGTCCTCATATTCTAGCTTGCTACTTAATCTTTTGGGTCAATCTGCTTTCTGCTTATTGGCTTAATTAAAACTCGATGCCCAGATTACGGCTGATATGTGTTGTACAGTTTTTGGTGTCCTTGAGGATGCTATTGCTACCCCCCACCCCCAACGAATTCGTTGGACTTTCCCTTCATCTGAGTCTTGTAAACTCAACACAGATGGAAGTTCCGTGGGGAACCCTGAAATGAAACTGAGAATTGGTTTTTATATATGTCAGCTTCGGGATTACCACCAACCTTCATGCAGAGTTAGCTACTATCAGAATTCAGAACTGGTTTTCATGTCACTCGTCTGGGAAACTGGTTCTTCAGAGTCCATATATATGTATATGCTGCAATATGCAGCGGAGATTACAATCAGGAATATTGGGTATCACCGTTATGGTTCCGCCATTGGAGTTATATAAGTCTTTGTGGTGTGGTGTGGTGTGGTGCGTCTCCGTAAAACATGTCACCAGGTGCTGACTACCATGCTATGAAATGACTCGCTAATGGTGTAGGCTCTCTCATCCTCTGCCTGCCAAGGGATTTGTCTTTGTCTTCTGTCTTCTTGCTCATAAGTCCATGGTGGCATTTTTTTTTAAATTTTTCTTCGCTTTATGCAAAAACTATAATTTCATTATAAAAATATATTTGACAAAATTATTGTAAATATTTTTAAGATTATTAAGAGAATAAAATGTTTCGGTTGTAAGAAGGTAAAAATATTTGAATATATGTTGAATAGTTTTATTGTCAAAATAATCTTAAAAAAATTTTCTTAAAAAGATTAGGTTTAGATTCTCTTCCACGAGTCTTTTAAATGATATGATCATTTTAGAGAAAGAGATAGACAAAAAGAAAATCTGCATAGATCTTACAAATTTTGTCATGTGAAGGATACAGATCCATCTTTTCTTTAAGTGATTTTGTTATACAAAAACTCAGTTTTTTAAAAAAAAATCTAAAGATAAATAAATTTTAAAATATGAAAAAACACTATAAAATTTATTAAAATCAAGTGTCTATTGAGTATTGACCATAAACAGTTACACACCATGACCAATATTCATAAATTTCCTAGCAATTTTTTAAGTTAAACATGAAAAGTTGAAAAACATAAAAGAAATAAAAATGGCGATGGGAGGAGAATATAAAAAGGTCAATAACTCAGAAACCGTCGTCGCCGGTACCTTTGTCCCTTTCGTCAAACTCCTCTTCATTTCACAATTCACTATTCTCTCTCTCTCTCTCTCTCTCTCTCTCTCTCTCTCTCTCTGTTAATTCAGAATTCTTTCACCATCTCTACTCGCAAAAATCATGACCAGCTCCTCAGGTGCCGCTCGCAAGGTTAGCCCTAACTTGCTCAATTTCGCTCGTCTCGTATCTGCAATTTCAAATCGATTCGTCTGTTCAGTTTCTTATTTTCAATTTTTTTTGTCGGGGTTGCGTTTGTTGAATTTTGATTCCTGGTGTTCAGAATCTCAGTAAGATTGCCTGCAATAGGCTCCAGAAAGAGGTCGTGGAGTGGCAGGTCAATCCTCCCGCTGGTTTCAAGCACAAAGTCACCGACAATCTCCAGAGGTATTCATTTTAATTCACCTCTCGATTTTGTTCCTCATCAATCTTTGGTCGCCGTGAAATCGATCGATGCACAGGAACATTTGAATTTTCGGCCGTTCCTTTGGTTTTCTCCAAGTTATTCACTGCCTCCAAACTTCGTTCTGGTCTAATTGGTGGACTGGGGTTTTATAGTAGCTATTTGGTTTGTGATGCTTAATGGGTCCTTGACGGTTCTCCCCCTTTAAAGTTGTTTCTTTTCTTTCGATTGGCTTTATTGATCTTTTTGGTTACATGCACTCCATTGTTCCATTACATTGTTTGTGCGATTTTTTTTCCCCTTTCTCCAAGGTGGGTTATTGAAGTGATTGGAGCTCCTGGGACACTTTACGCCAGTGAGATCTACCAGCTTCAGGTTGACTTTCCCGAAAATTACCCGATGGAAGCTCCACAGGTTCTTCATGAGTCTTAGACTTCTTTTGGCCGTAACATATATAAATTCACGTTTTTGTAGCAAGTTCTGGGGTTCACTGATGCTATTCTGTTCTAATTTCTATTATGAACTGTTTAATAGGTCATATTTTTGCATCCGGCTCCACTGCATCCCCATATCTACAGCAACGGGCATATTTGTTTAGGTATGCATGTAGGCTTCATAATATTAATCTTCTATATATTTCCAATTTACTGTGTTATATGGTCCGTTGGTTAATGCTGTTACATCTGATTTTTTATTTATATTCTAGCACATCCTTTCATTGCAGGTTTTGGTATGTGTTAGTGCATTTATGTTTATTTTCATTAAAATTTGTGTTATCCATTCTTTCAGGCTCTGATTTTACTGACACTCTCTTCATTTGTTGTGAATTGCTTCAGATTTTCCTTTGAAGTCATGAGACATAGTGTATGTTTGGTATGGGGGTAAAAATGGGGATAAAAGATTCATGAATGAATTTTATGTGAAAAATTGTATAAGAAACTCATCCATGAAATTTTCATCCTCAATTTTACCCCTGTACCGAACTGACTCTCAAAAGTCTATTTGCTTGCTAAGAATTCTCAGGCAAGAGGACGGGAATGGATTGTTAAAGCTCCACTGATGCTAGAGAAAATAAACTTACTCTGTAAATTGAAAATAGCTTACGTTTTAGAAGATAATAAACATTAGGAAATGTATGGAACAAGACAAATCTTTAGCAAATGGCCTTGTTATTTGTGCAGAGTTATGTCTTCCTGTCATTCTCGATTTGTCCAAGATTCTAATGGGTCCTCAATGCAAGTTTGAATATGATAGGAATGTTACTTTAAGGGTAACTAAGCAGAATATAGGAAAACTATGGTATACCATATATGTGAGGAATAGTAGGAAATTTGGGTCTCAACTTTCTTACTATGAGCTTTTCTTTTTTATGTTTGTATGCCTGCATATCTTGTTTTATGTTTTTTAAAATTATATTTCAACCTTCAATTCATATTTAAACGTGTCTCCACTTCTGTAGGGTCTAAATTTGGGCCTGGGGCTGCTTCTCATGTTTTCTCTCTTTCTACCTATCTATTCTGGGAGGAATTGAATGGGAGTTCTTACCGCAAAATGGCTTAGACTTTCTAAATGAATTATATGAATGTTTGACTCAGATATATCGTACCTAGTTGGTTAGGCAAATACTTGTTGATTGTGTTGAGAAGCTTCTGTCTGGATTTTTTCTTATTGTTATAATAATTTGCATTATTAAGAAGGGTAACAATGGGGTGTGGGAACAATGGAAGTTAGGAGTGCATTGTTATCTCCTTAATTCATTCATACCTGCCTAGATATTGATAATAAATTCTCTATCACTCTCTTGGGGGTTAAGGGATGGGGGAGGAAGTTAAGAAGCATTAACTTTTGTTTCCAACTACTTGATGTTGTCAGGGTGAAGTATATAAAAATAGTTCGGCTTTAATCTTTCTCTTTTGGAAATTTGATGTTTGAAGAGATTTACTTTGACATAATAGATAATATTCTCATTTGTACATTCGATTTTAAAGTTGGAGTACAGCGCTGAAATCCCATCCATTTTGGTCTATCATACTTGATAGGCAGCCACAGATAAACAGTATGATGACTTGGTGCTTCTTTTTGGTGGTGATCTGACATTCAATATGCTATATGGAATTATGCAGATATATTGTATGATTCATGGTCCCCAGCCATGACAGTTAGTTCTATCTGCATCAGCATTCTCTCAATGCTTTCAAGCTCAACTGTAAAGGTGTGAATCTAGTTGATGTGAATCTTTTGCTTACCTGATTCTTCCATTTTAGCTGTGGTAGGATGTTGATTTTTGTAGGATATAATCATGCTCTTTTTATTTTTGGCTGTATAGGACACGTTCTATTATTTAAATTGTATTAACCAAGTTTTGTATAAAAAAATAATTTGATAAATGATTGGAAGCCTCGCTGGTTATTATTTAAGATAATACATTTGAGTTTAGGTGGATCGGTGATCAGTCATCCAGTGAGTTTCATTTTGACTAAACTACTGACTTGATCTCTTTTGCAGCAACGCCCTGAAGATAATGATCGCTACGTAAAGAACTGCAGAAATGGCAGATCGCCCAAGGAGACAAGGTGGTGGTTCCATGATGATAAAGTATAATAACTAGTTTTCTTTAATAAGTTAACAAAAAATTAGAGCAGAGGATTATCCCTTTGAGAAAAATGAAGCCATGGGGAAAGGCATTTTGAAAAACTATGATCCTTTTAAATGCACAATAACTCTCCTGTAAATTGGCATTACCTGGTATTTGTAAAGAGGAAACAATGTGTCTCAAGCAACTTCAAGGAGCAAACAAACTCAGAACATTGTGGCTAATGTCAGAGGTATCGTGTTTAATGCTTTTCTTTCATATGGTTTTATGTCCTATATATCTCCGAATTGACAATATGGATTGCAAATATTCCTAATTTCAGTAATGATATATAAATGAACTCCTTATATTTATAGCTTCGCAGCACATACGCAGGAGAGTAGTAGTCTTTCCACGTAGTCAATATTACTCTTGAAAATGTTGCAAGTAGGGAACACTGGAAAAATGTTGCTTTGCTTTGTTTTTCTTTTCTAGCGCCTAGTGCATTTTGCTCTGGTGTGTTCTTTAGGAGAAAAGTTAGAAGTGTTAGTTTGGAATGGTAAACCCTTCCCCATTCCCTGAATATGGCCTTGAAGCAATTATTTCCAATTGTTTATGAAGACTATATTTGTGCTCCTCGTATGAATTACATTTCTCTTATATAAGATAACTTGAAACTCAGACTATTGGGGTACATCATTTGTTCCCAAAATGCCGATTTTTTGTTACCAGAAAACTCGGTATTTTGGGAAATAAAAATGATGTTAATTGTTGAAAATGCTAGAATCGGTGAAGTTTTACATTATCATGGGTTTCATTAATCGGCGTTGCTGAACATAATCTATCGTCATATTGGTGGAGTTAAAATTTCCATAAAGCACGTAGCAAACTAGCACAACGTTAGCGTTGAAAAGAAAAAGAATGGTAATGCATTAATACTTTTTGAAAACGGTTTTATATTTTGGCAAGTATCACTACATGTTTTTAAAATCTACATAAATGGTTACTCTAATTTTGAAAAGACTTCTGTTTTGTTTCTCAAATCATCTGCAAGGAGTGATATCCCCTATGTGCCTCTTCCGGCGACAATGGTGGCAGAGTTTCATCTTTCGTCAAATCCAATGGAATCCTGGTTATCTACCTATCCGAAACTGAAGAAATTTTCTGTGTAGACTTTATATTAATCAAATTTGTGTAGGCTAACTCAATAAAAAATTTAGGCATCACAAACCAAAAAAATAAATTACACATCATTAAATGAGGACTAATATAGTAAATTTGTATTTAATAAATAATAACCTTTTAATAATGTGTCAAAATTTTTATTAATTTAGTTTATTCTTTTACAAGATATAACCTCATTTTACAATATTGTGACTCTCTTAATGATTTGTAACATGTAACACGCAAGTAAATTTTTTTACTAAGACTCTAGTTTATTTATTATTAAGTCACACTTTTATAATTATCCAGTATGTTTAAATTAGTTTATTTTATATTTAAAATAATTTATAATCAAATTTTTTTTAAAAGAATTTTTGAATTTTTTTTTTTAAAATTAATTTAAATCAAACATGCATTTAGTCTACTAGTTTAGACAAAAATATCTGGAAAATGACACCGTGGCATATTCCTTCACGCAAAACCTGATTTTTGTTAAAAAAAAATGTAAAATCTGAGTGATAACGATAATTTAGACATTATATTGTTCACGTGAGATTTTTTTCACAGTTAGCAGAGTGGCTATATGCTATGTAAAAATTTAAAGGAGGAAAAACATTTGTAAAATTTGAAACTAAAAACGTCATGCCTGTTTACAATTCCATGTTCGTTCAACCCGGACGCATGATTGCTTGGCTAACCAGCGTTTGCCCATTCAACTTGTTTGAGCCAACTGCTTTCAAAATTTTCAAACTCCAGTTGGGGTTCAAACAAGAATTAGCATGTTTAATTTGACTTTCGAAAATTTTTAAATAATGGTTTAGACACAAGCTTTTCTCTTATTATTTTTTTCTAAATTATGATTTTAAAATTTTAAAAACCAATCAAAACATGTTAAATATCGCGTTCAACAGTCAGAATACCATCTTCCCACTCCATCCCTTCACTTTCAACTTGTGTCTATACAACTTGTGTCTGCCTTCAATTCAATAGAATGAAACTTTAAAGTTATGAGATGATGTAAGTTCGAAATTGACGTAGGACAACAAATGGAAAACAAAAACTGAAAAATCAAAACAGCCACAAATCATTAAATCTGATGAAGAGGAAATTGGTCTAATTAAAAGAGCATAAAAATTGGAAGGAAAATAAAAATAGAAAATGAGAGCAGAGGCTGCCGTTGAAACGTCTATGTGTTTGGAAGTAGAAACAGATAAGCTATATCAAGGAGAGAAGAAAATGGCTGCCTCTGAAACGCCATGCGTTTGGAAGCAGAATGAGATACGCTGTGTCGGAGGGAAGAGAGAGAGTGAGAGAAGAGTTGGCTTTTTCAAAAAAAAAATTATTATTTTTATACTTTAATCTTATACTTTTTTAATATACTTATTTTAAATGATAATAAAAAAGAAAGAGGTTCAATTTTTTTACTTTTTTTATAATAAAAAATAAGTACATAAAAAGGAATATGATTGAAGTATAAAAAAAATTATTTTTAAAAAGGAAAAATAGTGGAATTGTGGAAGTAGTGTTAAAAATAAGTTTTCAGTACTCTTTTAAACAGATTTTTAAAGCAACACAAAAAAAAAAAACCTGAGAGGAGAGTATTTGATAGATTGATTATATATAAAGATAAAATTTAAATAAAATTAATTATAGCTAAATATAGATGAATAAAATATAGGCAAATATAATATTTACATAAAACATGCAGTAGAATTAATAATCTAGTTATGTTTTAAAATTATATTATACTATTATAAATTATATTACTTATTTGTATTTTTTAAAATTAATAATCGTGATTTTTTTGTACAGGTAGTAATTGTTTTTATTTAGGCAATTTATTGTTTATTACATGAATGATTATTTTTACATTATGAAATTTTTAAAATCACAATAATTTTAAATTGTTAAAATATCATGTATATTTATAATTTTAATGTAATAAAGCATAAAAACACATTCATGTTATGTGTTACTGAAACAAAATAAGAGAGTAATATGGAGAAGGTGAGATGGAATTCATATCCTTAAAAATTAATGATACAAAATAAAAAGGAAATATTGGATAAAATAACATGGAACTCATATTTTTCATGGTAATTACACATAAGGTAAGAATAGCCAAGTGGTGTCAAAAACTTACAAACTTACGGCCTAACTTGCATTAGCCTGGCTTGACTTGTTTACTACATAAGTTAAGTTAAATTTTTTTAAAAAATTAATTTAATTAAAAAGGTTACGTTTTAGATCTTAAAAATAATATTTTAAGCTTGATACACTAATATGTTTATATTATATACATAATTATTTTATATATATTATAATATTTATATAATCATTATTAATTTTATAAGTAATATAATAAATTTCTCTACTTATTTAAAGACTTTTTTATAAAATAAATTTTCAGGTCCTATCATATTTTTAAAAAGGCCAATTCAAATTTAAAAAAAAAAAGCCTTATATTAATTAATAAGTCAAATTTAAGTTTTATGTTTAAAAAATAAATCAGACTTATTTAAGGTAAAATATCACTTAGCCTAATTTGTTCCTATACCTAATTACACAATTAGAAATGATATTGAGAAATAATATTCAAATAATATAAATTTTGTTAAAAATTATTTTATTAATAAAAATTTCTTAAATATAAAATTTAATTATATAAATTCACTTTTAAGTAAAATAAGTTCGCAAAATAAATTTAAAAATTTTAATCCAATCGCAATGAGTAGACATTGACTTTGCCAGAATTAAGTCTAAGCGTCAAATCCAGCAGACCTATGCCTAGCTACTGTCTCTGCATCAAGAAAGAAAGGAAATTTCGAAGCCACATAATACTGAAAGGGATTCATCGGGTCGAAGGGGTTATACAAAGGGCAAATTCTATCACCATTACACTAACGCCACCAGTAGCTGCTAAAAGATTCAAATTCAACTTAATGATCAGCAATTGTCATATTAAATATTGAATTTGTTGCACTAAATTAACAGTTACACAATACGCTAAGCCTTATATAGATGAATTGAGAAGTTCCGATGCCCGATTAGTTTATGACCTCAGAGCAGCAAGCAGGCTTGAACCAGTGGAGAACTGATAATGGGAAGCATGTGACTGCTGAAAAGCAGCAATTGCCCAGGACTGTGGGTGGTGGCATGGGTGAGAGAAGGTTGGGACGGGTCCTATGCTGCCCAACAACGTTAATATCTTCGAACTTTCTCTATCAACATTGCCGTGCCTCGATATTGACGAGCGATTCAATTTGTAAGTAGTACAAAGCAAGCTACACCCTACAGTGACACGACACCACATGCTGCTGCTATTAGTCGCTACAGGACGTGCGTGCTCTTCGCTTTCAACATCAACAAGTGTTTGCTGATTGATCGATGTTCATCCATCAAAGGCCAGTGCAATCATGGTTTCTACTCATTCAAATTTAAGTATCTGTGGCTTGAACCTTGATTTATCTCACTTGATCCACTCTGGCTCGTGATCCGTTCCCAGATAATACCCCCAAGACCAAAAGTCTGAGTGGAACTAAAGCACATAGCTCGGGGTTAAGATTTTCTAAGAGCAAGTTATGGTCATCTGATGTATCCTTGTTCTATTACTTGCGAGTTTATTTCTCCCTTCACGTACGCGTGAACATGAACTCAAAGTCTAAAACTGTATATGCACATGTCTTTGTATCCTGCAACATTCTTTTTCTCATATCTTTGGATTTTAGTCTGATCATTTGCCACAGCCAACGCTCTAGCATACTTTCATCCTCATTCCAAATAATTGCACTTTGCTTAGGGCGCAAAACAAGAGCCAGTGGTCGGAGATGGGTGACTTTGCTGAAACAGAAATAATCAACATTCAGCACAAGTCCATGTTTGGTTAAAAAATTATTTTTTTCAAAAATTTTTTTAATAAAATTTTAATTATAATTTATTTTAAATACTAAATAAGTTAATTTAAACGTGCACAAATTTCCTTCTTAACCGAAAGAAAAAAAAAATGGAATAGGCATGCTCCAATAAAAATGGGTGGCCTAGTTCTCTTGTATATGATTCGTAAATCTAAATTTTCCGATTAACCTCACATTATTTGACGGCGAAAAAACTACTTAGATAGTGTTCTCCTTTCCTTTTCATGAATTCTAGGATGAACAAAGTTGAAGTTGCGTTTTGTGATATCATGTGTGGACTAAAGCTTCCAGTGTAATTGTCATGGATGAAAGCAAGCAAGCAATTACTCACGCTGCTAGTGGTAGGTGTCTTAAGTAAATGACGACAAACAACGCAAGTAGCCACCAAGCACGAGGGAAATCTCAGTGCAGGAAATTACGACAGTAACAAAATCCTACTGATTTTAACTTAAGAGATTTTTACGTAGGGATATGTTTAAATAGATATCCAAATGAGGTGCTTAAATTAGATATATGTAATTAAATTTTCAAAATGAGGTGCATTATTAAATATAACTTATAAAACTTTGCAAATGTCTAATTTTATTTTGAGTACGTTCTTGACACATCTCTACTTAAAATTTTCTATTTCAACTTAAGATTTTCACCTTGACAATATTAGTTAGTAATTAATCATAGAGTTAACGCCAATTACACATAAAAAGCAACTCACCTAAATCTAATTATTATCCTTCGTGTCTTCTATTCTTTATTTTTCTCTCTCATTTATCAATAATGATATCCCCTGTATATGTAGAGTACGTGCGTAATATTTATATGGAAGAATGATTTCCGTTAATTATAAGCTCCATCTCAACTTTGATTTAGACTACGCATGCCAGCGTGTCCCCCGAGGGCACAGTTCAACACATCCGTATGATATAAAAAGATCCTAATATTGTTTTAATTAATTAAAAGAAACGATGAATGCTATTTCACAGAGGTGACCAGCAGTCCAATAATAATGCTACTCTTGGCTTTTCACGCACTTTCACTAATTCAGCATTTATTCGCAGTTACACTCCAACCCAACTTTTTCTGTGACAGATTAGCCTTCCTATTTTAGAAAGCCTCTTCACTCTTCCAACTCCTCCCTCTTCCTTTTGGTTTGTCCTCAAACCTATTTGTGTGGTTGAGTTACTAGCTAGCTATGCTCTCTCTCGTCTGTTAATATATTTATGTTTGGGAAGAGAAGCAAGAGAAGTGAAGATCCAATAGCTTGTGATCGATACACGGAGATGGGTCGCGGGAAGATTGAGATCAAGTTGATCGAGAACCCCACGAACAGGCAGGTCACCTACTCCAAGCGACGAAATGGTATCTTCAAGAAAGCTCATGAACTCAGTGTGCTCTGTGATGCTAGGGTCTCCCTCATCATGTTCTCAAAAAACAACAAGATGCACGAATACATCAGCCCTGGCCTTACGTGCGCATCACGGCCTAACCTCCACCCCTTTTCTCCTCTGCAATATTTAGGAGCTGGTTATATACTTCTACTTCTGGAATTTTATTTTATTTTTTAACATTCTTGGTGACTTGTGAACCAGGACCAAGAAGGTTATTGATCAGTACCAGAAGAAGTTGGGAGATGTCGATCTGTGGCGCTCCCACTATGAGGTTAACCAAGCACTGATCTTTCTCTCTTACTTTTAACTATGGAAGTGGTGTATGTGTTTTTTTTCCCCTGATTTAGTTGTGGGTATTCATGTCTGCAGAAAATGCTTGAAACCTTGAAGCAACTGAAAGATATTAACAATAAACTCAGAAGACAGATCAGGTAAATGAAACCCAAGAGAAAAGGATGTAACTAATTAAAGCTTTCACTTCTGTTTTTCACATTTATATATACACGCACTTTTTGGTACCCTTGATCAAAGCTCATTGGTGAAGCTATGGGTTCAAAAGGCATAGGATAGGTGAGGGTTTGGATTTGGACGATCTGAGCTTCCAGCAACTACGCAGTCTTGAAGAGGATATGGTTTCTTCCATAGGGAAAATACGCGACCGAAAGGTACAATTTTTTTTTTTTTAAGTTCTGGTTTCTAAAAATTGATACGCACTTCTCACACATCTCCTTCAGTTAATTAGTTGATGTTGATCTGAAAGGTGTTCAGGATTACTGGTCCTTCTTCCTTCAATTCTGTAATTACCTATGTCTTCGTCTTTTATGCAAGAACCACACGAGCTTGTCTCTCAAATTTGGTCAAGTAACGCACAAAAGATGCTTAATTTACAAGCCATTTTCTTTTCCTCGTTTCTATTTAAGAAAAAGAAATTAAAAGGGGAGTAGAAGGGAGGGATTTCTAATTTTTTCCTTACCAATTTTTAAGTGAGATTGCTAATTTAGCTGTATCTCTTATATATTTGAGGGCTGATTTTCCTTTAAGCTAATATGCTTTTTTTTTTCGCATGTATTCTTTTTCCACAGTTCCACGTGATCAAAACTAGGACTGATACCTGTAGGAAAAAGGTCAGCAATAATTGTAATGAATCGCTTATAAGTCCAGTAGTATATTGATCATATAATCATATTATTGCTTTTCTATAGCAATGGATTTACAGTTTGTGTCTGACTCTTGTTAATCTGATGTTGAACCATTGTTCTTTTACAATTTCTTTTGGGAATTAATATAAAGGTTAGAAGCTTGGAGCAGATGAACGGAAATCTCCTGCTTGAACTTGTAAGAACGTTTTGTTTTTTTGTCTTTTCAATTCATATTGAAAAGATACGAAAGGTGCATCTTCTTTTGATTGCAAATCAATAGAGATGAGGAAATAATATCATTTCATCTTTGTTCTATGGAAATTTAAGAAGGAAAAGTGTGTGATCCATCCACAATTTATTTTGCACGATGAAGGAGATGAGGAATCAGCAGTTGCACTGGCCAATGGCGCCTCCAACCTGTATGCATTCTGTCAGCACCATGCCCATCTGAATCTTCACCATCATGGAGAAGGGTTTAAATGCGACGATCTGCGCCTTGCTTGAGTGGCACCAATATCATATTAAATTTGCTTTTGTTAAACCTGTAAACTAATCAGGTAGCGCTTGTTATTTAAGCCTTTGTACTGTCCTATTCAGCCCGAAGTTGGTTCGAAACTCTCTTATCTGGGTAGAGAATTAGCTAGCTTATTTATAGCGTACGTGTGGCAAGAGTGTGGCCTGAATTTGAAAACAGAATGAGTGACTGTAATGTATTCTGCATTATTTATAAGTTTATATTGGACGAGTCCTTTGTAGTTTATATTAACAACATAGCTTCAAATTAAATTTAGATGAATAAATTTCACACACAGCAAAAGAAAATACGAGTTTTACAATCACAGACAATAATTTAATTTGTTTCAATTAATGGGACACTCCAGCGAATAAGGATTGAATACTCTATCTTGGAGATCTAAAATTCAGGATGAAAAAATTTATTAAGATCAGATATACTAAAATTTCTGGGGAAGGAGTACGTACCTCATATTGTGTAGCTTTCGATTGACAAAAAATAATTTAATCAACATTTAAGCCAATGGAAGTATCAAAAATCATTGATTTTGCCAACTAAACTAAAAGAAATTCCAGTGTTTGAATCCACAAAATAGGGACAACAATTGCATTATAGTAACAGAAAAGAAAAAGAAACGGAACCTCCAAAACAAAGTTGATAATGATATAAATTAAGAACGAGAATTTGCAATTAGAGTACTACGTAGTTTTAGAAACTCCATGGAATGGGAAGGACAGGTAATAAGGAATGCGAGTGAAGATTAGTGAAAATCATTCGACCATTGCTTTATATGCAGTGGAGGAATGAATGATACGCTTGAGTGAGACATTGGAGAGAATGCAGATTAAGGGTAGAGTAGCAGCTTCTTCGTGTGCGAGTTACAAGAGAGAATATGGGGGCGTGTGACTCTGAGAGAGTACCTGCAACAAATGAAATCCACCCAGTGAAATTGAAGAGACCAATTGATGATCCAGTCCACCTAAGCCCAATGAAGATTCTGATAGCCGAAACCTAAAAGGATGAAGGATTGAAGCCAGAGAAACTCTACCTCTCAACGTCGATTTCACACTTAAAAGTGCAAACGCACTTTTGTTCTAGAGTTTCGCCAATTCCAATAGATCAAAGCTAAATCCAGCAGTAACTTTCAACTTCTCGCTCTGTGATATACCGATAAGTTAAAACATTTTTACTCTAATGAACTACTACTTATTATCTGCTAGCTTTAATAAGGAAGAAAGCAAATGGCTCTTTCATTATTAAAAATCTTGGCAAGAGTTCAGTCTTCTTGAATGACAAAGAAGTTGCTGCGGGAGAGCCGCGGGGTCTCGGTTCTAATAGTTTGATTGAGGTAACTGCCTTTCCTTTTTATTCTTAAGTAACTTATACATTAAAAATTCAAAATGATGCAATTTTGTTCTTTCCCCTGGGAGCGTAATAACTTGTGGTAAATGGCTTACATGCAGATTAGAGGCATGTCATTCGTCTTTAAGATCAATTACAACTCCGTGAGGAGGTTTCTGGAGAATGTGGATAAGAAGTGCGAGGATAGAAACAAGACATTTACCTTGGTTGCCCGAGTGGGGGCTCCTTAATTAAGAAGAGAAATGACATCGAAGTAACATGCTAGCCTAAAATAGAAGTCATAACAGTTATTATTATTTTATATTATATTAATGTGTTTTGTAAATTGAAAGTCAGAATTCAAAGTACATATACTGATAGAAGATATAAATGCTATATATACATATATATAGCTGCTGCACAATGGCAACTGATTGTCTTGTTTGCAACCAAATGACTTGCAGATTTCCCCAAGCGGAGTAGGAAAACTACATTAATTTGAGGAGCAAGGTACAGAATTAATAATTACAAATTATTTATGGTATGGTCTAACAGTTTCAATAAGGCTCTCTTTTTGTTTGTTTTTATTGTGGGGCTTTATGCGGTAGCTTTCCATAGCCCATGTCATCCAACTCAGAGCATGTATCATCAGTAAAACACGCCCCTTGCACAGTGCCTTGAAAAATTTAGGAAAAATTTCCGTTTCTTAAAGGTCAGATATAGACTCTGGCCAAATCAGTTCTTAATCATATTTAATTCAGCAAAACCAAGGGTAAAGCTAATCACAGTCACAGATGCAAGAATATTTTGGGGAGATATGTGTAGAGTAGTGAGAAATTATAACTTGACCCACAAAATTTTACACATTAAATAATCACATGCTTACTCAAAATTTTTTCCATAAATACACCCTCGTGTCTACGCCTCTATGGCCTTGTCTCATGCGTATTGGTTATTTGATAATCCAACATAACACGAACCTTTAAAAGATGAAATTAAATCCATGTAAGAAAAAAAATTACTATCTAATGATTGCAATGCTAAACCATACTTTCAGATCTCAAAGTTGAGTTTATCAGACATTGTAGTCTTAATTTGGCCATTGTACTTTTAATAGTAATGATATATTTACAACTCAACACACACATTATAATTATGCACTAAATTACTTTTCCAACATAAACATTGGTGATCTCATTAATCACTAATGTATTATTATTTTTTCATATTTCTAAGTTCAATGAATTTATCTCACCTCTAGTAAAAATGAAAATACATTGACTATTGAGATTTAATTAGTATGTACATAATTACAAGAAGAAGATCATTTATTATTTCAGCAGGATATTTTCTATAATATGATGTGCACGTAATAATCTTTAACTTCCATTACTTTTAAGAGTACATATATGCACTCTATTTATGAAAGTATAATAATAACCACAAATTACGTTTCTTTTCATCAAACTAGTTTTCAAAAATTCATTATGCTGCGACCATCATGTCACACAAGCATATGATATTGTGTTCAATGTCATACATAATTATATAACTGTATAGTTAAAACCAAGAAGTACGACAAGTTAAATCAAATTTAATTACTAAGGAAACTTTAAAAGGTTGGGTTAATAGTTAAAAACGTGTGTTTTTTTTTTGTTGAATATAAACGTGTGCTTTTTTGTCTTGAATTGTTAGATTCGAACCTTAATTTGTAATTCAAAAGAATTAATTTTTTTATATATAAAAAGTCCATGTGAGGTGTCTTTAAGACTATTCGAAAATAAAATTTAGTTTGAATTGACATAAAAACTTAATTGAAAATACTTCTTATGGTACGACCGAAAATAAATTCAATTACTAAAGTGGATCATAAATAACTTTTGTTGATGACAAGTATGCGTTTTAAGTACAAATCAAAAGTAATCTTTTAAATAATTTGTTTTATTAAGTGATGTCTATCCAGCAATCTTTATGTTGATGCGATAATGACTTGTGCTATGACTTTTCAGCCCACATTAAATATCGACCGAATACGTTGGATTTTCTTTTTATTTTTTCTTTTTAGATTAGCAATGGTTCGGTAAGTTTGTTGGAGGCACCAATAGAAATGATTTCTGTAAATGATTGGCGGCCCCCTTGATTGACTTTGCCAAATTTTAAAGTTTGTTAGCCATAATAGAAATATGCCTATATATTCTTAATCCCTACCTTTAACATTGGGACCCGATGCCCAATCCACTTTGCAACCGCTGCCATCGCAGAAGATGCCACATTTCCTGGCATTTGATTCTCAAATCTCCACCCACCCTATGTAGTTTCTTCTACCCTAGGACTAATCTCAGCTCCTAAAGTCCATTTCTGAGATAATTAATATTAGAGAACTTTCTTTGATGCAATAATATTAGAGAACTACCTATTCGTAGTTTATTTCCATTCATAAGCATCTTTTATGGTATCACATTCCCAAGGACAATTTATGAATGTTGGATAAGAAGTAGCAAGACAGCGAAACAGAAGCATGCGTAACGGCTAGCCCCAAAATATATATATGTATTATAAAAAAGACAGCTAACAAAACCCAACCCAATTTTATTTCATCAACACACGCTTCACTATATAAGCAGCCAAGGTGTCCTTACTAAGACTAAACACACTGTACATACATACTGCGAAGGAAGGCATAAAAGCCTCTCTTCTTTCTGTAAACAAACAAACTCGAAAAATCCCAAATTTTGTAAGAGATCTGCCCGTGACGCATTCATTCAAAAGATCTCTGAATTCATTGAGTCGGGGAAGAGAACTACGCCTTATAAAAGTAACCTTTTCTCTGCCTTCCCATCTTTCACTTTGTCCTCTTTCTTCCATCACCATCAAAATTATCATTCTTGATTCCTTATCCAACGGTCCTGATTTATTGCCTGTACCCTGTGTCCGTGCAACTGCAAACCACCCCCACCACCCCCGGATTCTATTTTTTTGGGAGGGTCCTCTCCCGCTGGATCATAATTTCGGTTCCCTACGTATCTTTCTGGTGAGAACAGTAAAAATCGCAAATGGAGGGTCTCTGTTTCCCTCTGTTTTCTCTGTTTGTGATCATGGCAGCTTCGGGAGTGTTATTTGGAGCAGAATCAAAGACATATTGGGGAGATGCAGAGGTTATGAAGCAACTGAAGAATGGCCTCGACCCTGGTTCTGTGAATCCAGGTTCGTGTGTGAGCTCGTGGGACTTCTCTGTCGATCCATGCGACAACCTCTTCGGCGAGAAATTCACGTGCGGATTCAGATGCGACGTCGTCGTGTCCGGGAGGAGCCGAGTCACAGAACTCAGCCTCGACCAGCCGGGTTACGCCGGGTCGCTCGCCTCCACTTGGAACCTTCCTTACCTGGAAACTCTCGACGTCTCGAACAACTACTTCTCTGGGCAGATCCCCGAGTCCTTATCAAACTTGACTCGGCTACGTCGACTCGGTTTGTCAGGGAACTCGTTCACCGGCGAGATACCCGCTTCCATTGGGTCCCTCTCTAATCTCGAAGAGCTGTACCTCGATAACAATAACCTGCAAGGAAAAATCCCGGCTAGTTTCAATGGCCTCGTGAGCTTGAAAAGGCTCGAAATTCAAAGCAACAAGCTCAACGACCAGCTTCCCAATTTGGGTTCTCTCAGAAACCTTTATTACTTGGACATCAGCGACAATGCCGTCGCCGGAGGAGTGCCGGCGTCCTTGCCCATTTCCTTGGTTCAAATTTTAATGAGAAACAACAGCTTAAGTGGAGCCTTAACATCCGAAAGCTTCAGGAACTTGATGTACTTGCAGGTCGTGGATTTAAGTTCCAACCGACTCGGCGGCTCCATTCCGTGGATTCTATTTGAGCTTCCATCCCTACAGCAGCTGACCCTCTCCTTCAACCAATTCTCGTCCATTCAAGCGCCTTCTCAGACTATGGGATCCCAAAGCGGGCTCATAGCGGTTGATCTAGGCAACAACCAGCTTCAAGGGCTTTTGCCCTGGTTCATGTCGGTGATGCCAAAGCTTTCATCTTTGTCCCTGGAGAACAACCAGTTCACTGGTATGATACCGACCCAGTACGCACTGAAGACGGTTTTTCCCGAATCCGGGACGGCTCCATTCGCCAGGCTTCTGTTGGGCGGCAATTACTTGTTCGGACCCATACCCAGCCCTCTAATGGCGCTCAAACCGGATTCTGCAAATGTGAGCCTATTTGGCAACTGCTTGTACAGGTGCCCTCTTCGTCTCTTTTTCTGCCAGGGTGGAGAACAGAAATCATTGGCAGAATGTAAGAGATTTAATCACATCATCCCTTAGATGATAATTTTCACATACACTTTGAATTTGATTTGATTTCTAGACACTCTGTCTTGCTCCGCTTCTGCGTTCTTCATTCAACTCAAGTACAATTTTCTTTTTTTTTTTCTGATTTTGGATGTTAATTAAAAGGTTATTTAATGATAACAAATCTTGTCTTAAATACAAAAGAATCATGAAAAGGGATTCAGCAGTGGTTGGTTATGAAGATGATTTGTTCTTTGTTCAACGCCAATATGATCAATTGCTAGATTCTGTCTCTTCTGACAGACGAACGTTGCAAACATGTGATAGTGTGGGATGGGGAAACCCACGTTTGGGGCCCTCATTGAGGTTCACCCATAACGTTGATTAAGAGGTCCGGGCAACTGACAGGTCCGGCCCACTGTCAGTTCCCTGATAGGTCCATTTTGGGCAAACTCATCAGTCACCATGACCCAAAAACTAAAAGACGTCGTACGCCAGCTGCCAACTACCGTCATTAGGCATTTAAATGGAGGCCCAAAAAACGGCCCAAACAGTAGTTCCGGAACCATTTTGAAAAAGTTTTGCCTTTTACCAAGAGAAAGAAAAACAAAGTCTCTTTGGACGAAAAAATTGCCAAATATTTTCAGTCTTAATGAATGTGAAGGACCCCCAATGTCAAACTAGGTCATGGAATTTGTTTTGTAAAATGACTGGACAGAGAAAAGGAAATTCCTATTTTACATAATGTGTTCTCAAACCCAAAGTCACGCTCTTTATTTGTTCTATTGGAGTTCTGTCACGCTCTTTATTTGATAAAGAAATTTAAATATTATATTACTATAAACTCATTTAGTTTAGCAATTGGTTATAATATCTGATTATGCAAGTGTCTATTTTAGTGGCAAATCTAGTAGAAACTCCTAACAAATAGGGAAAATATATTATAAGAAAACCTGCGATGCGAGATAACCTAGTCATAGGGATAAGGGTGAGGTGAGGGCAACTGCACAAATGCACGTACTTACTGTTATTTAAAGACATATCGCAGAGTTGGGAAACATTAACTTTGCTACTTACGGAAAACATAATTATAATACCATTAGTCTTTCCTTTTGAGTCCCAGCCTCCCTCCAAGGAGCAAAATTAAGCTAAGCGTCAGTGAATTCGGCCAAGTATATTTAAACGCTTCCCGCTTGCCAGAGCATTTCATAGTTCATAGATAACCTAAGCTGTTCACTTTCAATACAAAAGTTCTACCTTAGCACCAACAATTTCGGTTCCCACAAATCTGCAGATGGCATACACATTAAACGGCCGTGCCTTGTTATGATTCATCTTCCTCCTCTTTCTCTCGTCTCTAATGTCACTTTGTCTACTTTCGGAGGCCTGTCACGTTGTGGACAAAGAAGCAGTACTAGAATTCAGGAGGAAAATCAGCTCTGACCCTTCAGAACTGCTGCGCTCTTGGACATCTTCCTCTGACTGCTGCCATGACTGGGAAGGCATCACATGCGATTCCACAGGCAGGGTTATCAACCTCACTCGTACTGGCCTTGTGGACGACAATGTCGCCCTCTTCGAAACATACTTGTCTGGGACTTTATCACCATATCTTGGAAACTTATCTAATCTTCAGGTTCTGGACCTCAGCAGTCTGAAGGAGTTGCAGGGTCCAATACCTCCAGAATTGGGCAAGTTATCTCGCCTGACACGCCTTTCCCTTTATTCGAACAAGCTTTCAGGTGGTGTGCCAGTAACATTGAAATACTTTTCCCAGGTAGAGATTCTGTGCCTTCACAACAATCGCTTATCTGGTAATGTTCCCTCATCTGTATTTGGATCTTTAAGGTCGCTTTCAGAGTGGAGTCTGTTTGGGAATAATCTGTCAGGTTGGCTTCCATCTTCAATTTTGGAAAGTTGGCATTGCTCGCTATGCTTGATCTTCATGAAAACAATTTCCATGGTAGTATTGCTGCGAGTATTGGCAGTCTTAAAGAATCTCAAATATTTAGATATTTCTGGTAATCAGATCAGTGGAAGAATTCCAGAATCAATTGGTGGTCTTTTGCAAATTAGCTTTGCTATATATCTGAATTTAAACCAGATTACCGGAAGCCATTCCTTCTACAATTGGGGGCCTAAGTTCTCTAACGTTCTGCCGGTTATCAGAGAACAAGCTGACAGGAATTTTACCTCCTTCCATTGGAAAGCTCACGAATATGCAAAGGCTATTTCTTCAGAACAAGAAGCTCACTGGGAAGCTGCCTGCTACCATTGGCCATTTAACCAAGTTAACTGACTTATATTTCGCAAACAACCAGTTTACAGGAAAAATTCCACCTGCCTTTAGCAATTTACGCAACCTTCAAATGCTGGATTTGTCAAGAAACCAACTTTCTGGTGAACTTCCCCCTCAACTTACTAAGTTAGGGAACTTACAGACCTTGGACTTGTCATTCAATCCACTAGGACTAGCCAAAATACCCATCTGGTTTTCAAAATTGACAGTCTATCAGTTACTATTGGCTAAAACAGGGATTAAAGGGCAACTTCCCCGCTGGCTGGCATCATCATCCATAGCATTACTTGATTTGTCAAGCAATGCATTAACAGGAAAACTGCCCAAGTGGATTGGAAACATGACCGGACTTTCCTCTCTGAACCTGTCCAATAACGAATTTCATTCATCAATCCCAGTTGAATTCAAGAAACTTTCTCTTCTGATAGACCTTGACCTGCACTCCAATAAGCTCAGTGGCACTCTGAGTGTGATATATGATAAAGAAGTCTATTTTCCGCTAGGCTTTTTCGATTCCGTTGACCTCTCTAACAACATGTTTTCTGGTCCCATGGATGTGAACATTGGAGAGAAAGCCTCAATGACTTCAATCTCATCCCTTGTTTTGTCAAACAAAGCATTGGGAGGATCTATACCCAAGTCAATTGGGAAACTGGGACAACTGGAGATTCTGGACCTTGCGGGCAGTGAGCTCTCAGGGAGGATACATGCGGAGCTTGGTGATGCGGAGAAATTAAGTAGGATTCGCCTTTCTAACCACATATTTAGTGGCAGCATACCAGAAAAGGTTCTAAATTTGAAGAAGCTCCAAGAGTTCGATGTGTCGAGTAATCGACTCGGTGGGACGATTCCTCCACATAAAACCAAGATCCCCGGATCAGCTTTTGCGGGTAATCCTGGATTGTGTGGGCCACCACTTTCTCCTTGTAATCATTCTTAGTATATAGTATATACACATCCAATCATCCATAGTAGCAAACATCTTACTAATTAAAGAATAAAGATTTTTTTAGTTCCCTTTTTCTCTAAAATATGATATTGAAAAGTCTCTTACCAAAGAACAAAAACCATGACAAGTTGTCAAGTTCCATGATTTCGTCCAGGATGCAGAGAGTTCAATATTTGACAAGGACTATGTATTTGGTCAGAATCAAAATACAGAATGTGTTTCGTCATAGCCAAGTTTCCCCTGCCTAACCTGTTGCAGTAACTAGAAAGCTACGTGAAATAGACACTCTATCCCCGTCATAAAATAGATATCATTTTGATTAATTGAAAAACTACACTGGTTAACAGTCTGATATCACTCAAGTGGCAAATACATTTTCAAGCACTCACTCAAACGCTCTTCTTTACTTGCGAGGACAAATATGGTCACAACTCAATGACGTGATATAATTGAGATAGAGAAGAACTGTTACCTTGCACGCCAAACGTAAACCATAAAACCAAAAGACATTTTATGCTACTAAGATTATAAAAATTATTATTACAATTTTCCAAATGGCACCAGTGGTCTAGTGGTAGAATAGTACCCTGCCACGGTACAGACCCGGGTTCGATTCCCGGCTGGTGCAGTTTCCCTTTTTTTTTTTTAATCTCCGTCTACCAAGACTGCTGAGCTGAGCATTTCAGTATGAAATAGTGAATAACAGGAGTTAGGAAATTTTTTTATATAGCATGGATTATTGTGTAGAAGAGTAAGTTCAATTAAAATGGTAATGATCATTTGTTGCTGTAAAACCTAATACTGCACGATGCTGTTTCAGAATTCAGTTGAGATAAAGTCTTCAAGCTGAGGTCGGCTAAAGTGAGATCAGAACTGATATTGCCAGAGAGGTGATCGAGCAGTACTGTGTATGTCACTCAATTCAGTCTGTTCCATGTATAATATAGGGGCTATTGGTAAAAAAAAAAGGATGCTAGTTTAGAATCTGCAGCACCCCAATGAGAGGAAGTTTCTGGGAATGAAACATGCACTGATCATGCGTGGTGGCATTAGAGAAGGTATAGTGCCCTTCAATTAAATTGAGCCAGCTTACTTAATTACTGTCATTAATTGAATCCAAACTCAAATGACATTTATATATGAATAATCAATTTGAGCAAGAACGAAAAATCTGCAGATGATCATCTCAAGTGATTTCAGAAAATCGAACAGGATAAGAGACTATTTGCACTTTTAACTCTGAAATGCAACTTCCACCAAAGGCAAGCAATAAGTTGGTGAAAAAGGGGGTTTTGGGAAATTGTTAGAACATTAATTTTGATGAAAGCTAAAAATAGCTTGTATAGTTTTTGCATATAATGCAAGGATAAGGTTGGGTGAAGCGTGTCTCACACAAACATGAACGTTTTTGGACCCTTTTACTTGCCCCTTTTCGCTTTATATATGGACCATCTGCATTCTTGTTGTGTCACGTTCGGATGCATGTTATAACTATGTAATTCCCCTACTCTGTTTTTCTTGTTTTTGTGTCATTTCACAGCACAGCAAATTAAGCCCAATTAGTTCTTGTTCTTGAAATTTAGCTAGCTTCGTGGTGGGGACCAACCCATACTGATATATAATTGGATGCGTGCATATGTGTGATACGCCCAAGGACAACCACTACCGAAACCAACTCATATGAAAATTAAATATTGCCCATTTGGATGAATGATTCTAGTATTAATCATGACTGGCCAGTAGCCACTGCAGTAAAGTGTAAAAGTCACATATGCAAGCAATATATATAGGGAGAAATTATTGCTTGTTCTCTTGTCAGAACTTTTTCTTATGCAGTTCATAAGCATGGATTCAGAAAATAATGGACACTATATAAGAACTAAACAGGAATATCTAGTATATAGGTTGGTAATAGTCTTTCCTGTCACAAGCAAAAGCACAACTTACTTTGATACTTGCTGCTACCTAATGGTGGTAGTAGGAGAGAAATTTTAATTTAGTGAGAATTTTGGGTAATTTATTACCAATATTAGTAACATCATCAATTGCTATGCCAAGATACAAGTTGAAAGTCTTCGCCATGCACGTGAGTGCACCGAAACTGAGGAGTGGGTGTGTCTGTTTTTTCTGATCGGCCTTTGTTGTTTCCGTCACTGGCATGTGACTTGCACGTGGACGTCCTAGATTTTTTTTTTTCCAGCCCTTCCACTCCTAACCTTGAAAAAACAAAGGTTCAAAATTGGAGAATTGAGAAAACAAAAGAAGCAGTAGCTAGGTTCATGTATGGTGAATAAGGATGAGAACGTCACTGGTTGAGCAGTTGGCTTTGAAAGAGAGAAACACATCAAATAAAAATTTGAAATATAGGGTTCCTGGTTTCCTGCTCGTGGACATGGATTCGAAAATGCGGATGCTGTAGCAGCAATATAAGTACCCCGTCATTTTCAGTTTTCACTGTGAATTGTGAAAGACACAACAGCTGAGTTGGATGGAGTTCAACTTACTTTGCTGACTTAATGAAAGGTGAATTCAAACTAATTCATTGAAACTTTTAAAGTATTGATAGATGGTAAGGATAATTCATCGATTTTGTCACTTAATTAACCATAATCATTCATCAATGCTATTCAAATTTATTAAACTTTTCGACTCAATCATGCTGCCAACTTACTTCTGAGCTGAAGAATGAAGAAGGTCATTTTTCTACTGGGAAATTGATCAGTACAAGGGTGATGAAGAAGGCAAGGAGAGCTGTAACTTGGCCGCTACACGCTAGTGAGCATATAGACTCGGTTTTCTTTACGAGCCACTGTATATTTGAGGGGCACCCAGTATGTAATGAAGAAACATTGATATAATCCCCACAAAATTGCGGACGAGGCTTGGTACTACTGGCAACGTCGTTTGCTTTGAAAGATCCGCATCACAGATCGATTTCATATTGGAACGATCTACATCCCTTCTCCCCAATTGACCAAAAAACAAATTCCTACAAAATTCAAACTCAAAAATATTATTCTAAGAGAAAATAAACGCCACCCCTTTAAGGAGACAAGTTTTTCACTTTATCAAAGGATAACTTTACTTTGACAATAAATATATAAATAAATCAATGAAAAAATATGAAATTTAGGTACTAATTTACTCTTTTTTTTAAGTCTTAAAAAGTCTAATTCGTAAACATAAACTGCAATTTAATTTAGTAATTACTTATGTCCTTAGTAACTTCGTATACTTTTCCTGAGATTCGAATCGAACTTAAATTGATTATGCTCCTTCATTTAGCCATTTGAGTAATGCGTGAAACGGTAAAAAAAAAAAAGGTTTCGCCAAAAACATTTGGTAGAATCAGAAGGAAAAATATGTAACAGTATTATTGACTTGAAAAGGCTTTCGGATTGAATATTGCACATAAAGTATAGAACTAAGGGCAACAGAAATTGACTCAAACTTGCTTTAGGATAGAACAAATAGAAGGGGATACATGGTTTTCAAAAGGATTCTTAACCCTGGAGCTCAAAAGCATAAACAAAATTATTTGAAAAAACATCCCCACATGCATCACCTGGCCCTAATGGTTTGTTATTCATGCTCAAGATAAGCGGTTGATGCTACCCACGATTGGGACCACACATTCTCAAAATATCTGCATTCAATCGCGGCTTCAAGCCTTCAACTTCTAGCGTTAAATTCCTTTTTATTTTCTTTAACGGTAAAAGAAAAGTATCTTTATGTCAATTTCTGTATTAGTTGATATTAATTATTTTATTATTTCAATAGCGCACTCTCCTATTCAACTGTGTATTTAGAAGAATTAGTTTTTTTAATATATTAATCCATAATTCAAACTTAAATAATTAAGGTAAAAAAATGCACTTTCATAATCACTAAATTAACTCCATTAAATTTTTTAACGTTAACTTCAATAATATAAATGAATGGCTTATTTTTTGTTTTATATACTAAATGTGCAAGCACTGAATAGAAATTTAATAAAGAGTGATCTTTTGGTGTCGCGCGTAGCACCCATGCTATAACTTATGACAAAATTAGGGCTATATACTCTTAAATTTTTTTATGAATTTTTTTTTTTTCTCAATTTAATCACATGACCTTGATTTTTGTCACAAGTTGGGGCATGTGTACTGCTTGTGACACTAATGAATTTTCCTTTTATAAAGGATTTAATATTACTATAACATTTTAATCTTAAAAACTAGTTCATCAGCGAAGGATGGGCCTTAGTGTGTGTCTAGTTTAATTTTTAAAATTTTTCAAATTATAATTTAGACAAAAAATTATCTCTTAAAACTTTTGCACAAAATCATGACTTTGAGATTATAAAAAACAAAAATTACCGCCGCGGGACCATTTGAGGACAGAAACCCGCATCCACGGAGCGGATATTTATTCCAAAAAACAAAAATAAAAAATGGTGAGGAGTAGATGTCCAAATAATCCTTTCAACAAAATAATGAAGAGGGTTGAAATGGCACTCACAAAAGAGAGTTAGATACAGTTGGGACCCAAATCAAATATCACCATCAGAAGGCGATAAACATACCGGATGGTAGGTTGCAACGAATTTGTGGATTTAGGAGTGGGGATTACTTTGATATATATAATATATATTTGATAAATTAGTTACCCTGTGGTCACCTGTGGCTATGGGGTAGCCAGTTTAGCAGTTTTGGCCATGCACGCTAAACAAGTCAAACAAAAGAATGGTTGAATTCGGCATACCAAATTACCAATCCAGCCACAGTAACTCTCACGGAGTTTTGAGAGTTTTCACCTATTGTTGTTTGGACGCAGATTCTTAACATATGGCTTTCACTATTCCATGTAAATTAGTGTACATTTAGATATCTCATATCAATTTTCTTTTGAGTAAAATTTGTTTCGAAATAATTATTTTATAATAATTAGTTTTTATGTTTAGAATATTGACAGTTAACTAAAAAAAAATTAATTTCAGATAATCAAGATAAAATATTAAAATAATTTTTTGTCAGACGTACGGATAAAATTATTTTCTAGAGTAAACATAACAAGTTAGCGTTCCACGCTTAAATACTTTTGAGTACTATCCAAATAAGTAATGTCGGGTAAGCGCACAGAGTTTAAATTATAAAGTTAAAATGCAAGTAATCCTTTTAACTTTGACTTGGCTAACAACTTCCTAAAAGCTATTTGCTACAAGTTAAAAGTTTAAATTGAATAAATTATAAAAATTAAAATCACGTAAATTATTTGTCCAAAAGTTGGAAGAGGTTAATAAAAATAGAACATAAACGTAATGCTTTTTTGATCGGTGGTTTGGGGGGGCTTTCTTATATAATGCTTTTTTTATTTTTTATTTTACAGTTTATACTCTTTTATATTAATTATTAACACGTTAATTTTTGTTATGGTGTAAAAGTTTTTAAAATTGAGATGACTTTTTAATTACGTACTGAACAAACATTAAAAATTTGAATAAAAAATTATTTTAAGTTAGGACGATTTTTTAACTTAAAAAAGTTATACGAAAAAATATTTTATGAAAAAATTCTAATTTATGTTAAGAATTCATCTTAATTTAAAATAATTTTTTAATTTAATTTTTTTTTAATTCAGTTGAAAAGTTTTTTGAATAACGATGATTTCATAATTAATTTTTTAAAAAATATTTGAACTAAAAGTGAGAAGTATCTCATTGTTTACGATAACTTTTTTCTTTACCAAATTAAACATATTTTATTATATAATTTAAAATGAGTGTAAGATGATAAATAAACAATATGTATGCATTATTCATATAAAAAAAAATCCAGTTTGGGGGAGCTTCCTAAAATCATAATGGATCCGCGAGTCCCCTGCGACGATCTAGCTTGGTCGTGTCAAACAACGGCTCCTCCTCTCTCAAGTCACTGAGGAAAAGCCTTTCATTGGAAACTCCACAAGTTTCCGTACTCTGGGTTTCTTTTCTCACTTTCTGTTTTTATGCGTAAACTGTAAACTGTGCAGAGTTTAAACCCATCTAATCTGCACAAGACAAGGGTGCCCTCTTGTTCTACCTTCTTTATTCACTACTCGTCAATGTGCTATGGGCTATCAGCTACGCAAGGGGCGTGGACCATGGAACAATCCAACTCAATGTCAATACCGTAATTTCACCCCATGCTCTGCCACTCCATGTAAAGACGAATCACGGTATCTCTCTCCATTTAACTGTTCATCGTCGCTCCATCTTTTACTAGGCATCCTTCACGTGCTCAAGAGTGTCTTGTCTTTGTCCAATCCTTTCTTGGTTCTTTTCCTCAATATGAATCCAAAACTCACCGCTTAAAAAATAATTTTAATTCATTAATGATGTAAAGAAATTTTATTAGTCCCAAACTATATAAGATTATTTATAATCATTTTTAATTATAATATAACATCTTCTTATATATTAATGATGATATACACAAATTTTGCGCAAATATTAACATTTAAACTAAAAAAACTAGTATAAGAATCCGGTGATGAATAATCCGTTGGCATTGGTGGGCAACGAGGGCTCTTTTTTAAAATTCAAAAAGGATCAGCGACACTAAAAAAAAATAAGTAAAGAAAAGAAAAGCCAGAAACCTCGAAATCGCAGATTGGTGGACAACGTCACTTGTCAGGACCGTGCCCAATCATAGGACAACACGTAAACTAATAAAACGACTTGGGGCGGCCGAAAACCACCAAGGAGCCGGCTCAGAAAAGTAAAAATCATGGAACCTTCAGCCATTTGGCACCTCGGATACGCATTTGACTCTCTATACGGTTTTCTTTTCCCCTTCTTTTTATAAATCAACAATGGTTCGTAACTTTGTTGTTACCCTTGCACAAGGCCAACGAGAAACAAAGTTTTCTAATTTCTAAAATTGTTACCTCTATAATATATGAACTGCTTTATACGAATTTATTTGAAATACTTGTCTGAAATCGAAAACCAAATTTTAATTTAAAATAATCGTTTAACTTTCAAGTTTACTGTTGAATAAATTATGATAAGTGGGAAGGGCTTATAAGGATAAGAATTATGATTATTAAACTCTATGTTAAATTAATTAAAATTAAAATCAATGAAATTAGTCCAGTAATTAAAAAAGTTTAAAAATATATTTTTCTGTTTTGATTATTTAAATTTAATCTTTGAGCGAATAATTTAATTTTAATTGAAATAAAAATCAACACAAAATTATTTGTAGCATGCAAAAAATTAAATAAAATATCCTTTTTATTTTTATTTTTTTATAATTGAGAAACTTCAACACTTACCAAAGATAATCCAAAACGAAGGTTTATAAAAGAAAATTATCAACAAAATAATATTACTCCTTTGCGAAAGAATGATTGTGATCTTCTAAAGGGTGAATACGATGAAAATATTTTAATAATAAAACATGATATAAGCTTTTATTGAATGCTCGTTTGAATTAAAAAGTATTTCATTTTAATTTTTGGCATTAAAAGTATTTTATTTTTATTACGTATAATTAAAACAAAAATAATTACTTTGTGGGTGCTGGACCAGCTAGGCCCTAGTTAAGAAACGCGAAAGTAATTAATATTACTAATTGGGGTAGTTATAGATTAATTGAGGAAGCGGGTGTGGGTGAGGAATAATTTCAGTTGGGTTACAGAGCGACAAAAGCTGTTCTGGTGTCAATGCGGGGCATCACTTTTACTCACTTTGCTTCTAAGGCATGCCGTGTCCCAAACCCAAACCGAACCTGGGTCATCATGATCAAAGGGCATTCACAGAATTCCAAATCATATCATTTTCAACCATTTCCAATAAAATAAATAAAAATGCACCATTCGATTCGATAGCTTTTTCTTCAATAAAAAAAGAACACCCATGGGCTCGATGTAATTTTGACTGGGGGCTATACTTTAGCACATGGCGTGGAAGGAGATGCAGGTGTGGTTTGCGGCATGAGGAAGGCATTCTAAATAGGAGTAATCATTTTATCCAATTTATTAATTTTCCATGGAAACCAAACCCTATTATTTAAGCAGGTTAGATTGATTGGTGTGGTTTGGCTTCTTAAATCCTAATGAAGTATTGGAGAAAGGATAGATTCCGTAATTAACCTGATAAGAAATTAAGTTGGATTACTCGACTTGCACTCCCCAAACAGGACTAGTTTAAGAACTCATCTGTCTATGGTTCTGTTTTATACCAGCTAAAGACGCATACTTATATATATCCCACGCGCAACTTGAAAATGAGTATTAAGAGTAGGTCCATGACCCTTTTCAAATTTCAGTTCACCTTTCCTTAGCATATGTAAATAGACATTCATTATTTTGAGCCTAATGGGGAAAATCTTTATAAAGCTTAAACAAAGTTCATTTTGAGATACGCACGCCATTATGTAGCAGGATTTTTTTTTTTTTAAAGAGAGATAACCAAACTATAATTTACTACTGCTATATTTTGAAATATCACAAGATTTTCTACCATACATTCAAGAAGACATTTAACATAGAAGATCTCAATCTTTTTTAAAGAATAAACAAATTCAAGAATATATGATTTTCAAATAGTAGATTTTCCTATTTTAAGCCATGGGATTCCCATTGTAATAGTGGATTTTGCTTCCCATTTTTCTTACAGCAAGCATTTGCTTACCGAGTTCGTCCATGGGGAAAGGGCAAGTCCGGGAAAAATCTGCATGGCGAAAGAAGGGCAGAAATGTGCACGAGAAAATTAACTAGTTACTTTATGGGTTAAGGAAGAGTTTTGAAATAAGATTAGCTGATCCTGTATCTGCAATTGCGTTTTGTCCTTTTCGAGTTAATTTTATACTATAGAGGATGGACTACAGTAATAGTAATTGGAAAACAGAGAGCGGGAAAGTAAATGATAGTTGTGAACACTCAAATCCAAAATGAGCGGCGATCAGCACGGCGGGCAACATCCAGGCATACGGGCCAAAGGAAAAGTGAAAAAGAAGGGGAATTTTTTTAGGAGAAAAAAAAAAAGAAAAATGGCGGTTTCCTAGGTCTTCACGAATTTTGGTTTCCGGTGGGAAAGAAAGTATAACAGCAACACCATATTATTACCAACCCCGTTTCAGTGCTTTTATTTTCCCCTCAAAGTAAAATGTTTTAAATGGTACATATATAAATTTGGTGCCGGATTGTGGATATGGTCCATCCGTGCTAACCGCAGTTGGGAATCATCGCTAGAAATTTCAGGTATATATGAATGAATTTTCACTTATTTATGAGCATGTGCCGTTATGTATAAAAACGAATATGAATGTATAAATACACATATAATCACGAATGCTGAGAGAGAGAAACAAAGTTAAATCAGGGAGTGGGGAGAGAGAGAAAGAAACGGACACTTTTTGTAATAATCCACGGACGCTTTCACTCCTCATTCAATGCTTTACCAAACTCAACCCCCTCTTTCCCTTCAATTTCATCCCTTGCCTTCGTCCACCCCTCACCTTTCAACTGCATCAGCTCTGCCCTCTCTTCCTCTGCTTTCTTATCTTCCTGTTGCTCAGGTATGGACTCTCTGCGTGTGGATTTTCGGAATAGAAAAATGAAACAAAGAAAAACGAATGGGTCTTTGTTAAAGTCTCTGTTTTTCTAAAAATATATATTGGGTCTTGCTTGTTCCTTTTAGGCTGAAACAGAAATGGAGTGCGTGGAAGCGGCGTTGAAGACCAGTTTTAGGAAAGACATGGCCATGAAATTCAGCCCCCAAACGTTCCTAGAGGAGTTGTCGGCGTTTAATGTGCAAAATGGCGCTCCTTGCGACGACGTTTTTGTGGACGACCTACTTGACTTCTCCCACGAAGACGCCCTTGTGGAAGAAGAACCAGAAGAACACAAGGAAGACTCTGCTTCCGCTTCCCCTCAACAGGAGAACCAAAGCCGTGAAATTTGTAACCCCTGCAGCAGTTACTCCGTCAAAGACGATTTTGCGGCTGTTCCTACTAGCGAACTCAGCGTTCCGGTACTTTCTTTCTCATTTTTCCCTTCAGAAAAAACAGTTTCTTAAGGTTATTCTCTGCTGGTTGTTGACGAAAGTTGCAATTTTTATAGGCGGATGATGTGGCGGACTTAGAATGGTTGTCTCATTTTGTGGAGGATTCCTTCTCGGAATTCTCTGCAGCCTTCCCCACCGGAACCATAACGGAGCAGCCGAAGAGCCTTGCAGAGAAACGGCCTGAGCCGGGAAGCCCTGTTTCGACCCAGCCCTGTTTTAAAACTCCGGTTCCGGCCAAGGCCAGAAGCAAGCGAACCAGGACCGGCGCTCGGGTTTGGCCACTCGGGTCACCTTCCTTCACCGAGTCATCCTCAAGCTCCACCTCGTCCACCTCCTCTTCGCCCCCCACGAGCCCCTGGCTAGTTTACACCAACATAACACAAAGCCTAGAGCAAGTTTGCTCGGAGGAAAAGCCGTCGGCGAAGAAACCGAAGAAAAAGCCCTTGTCGGACGGGGTAGAGTCCGGTGCGGCCCAGGCGCCACGACGGTGCAGCCATTGCGGTGTCCAGAAGACCCCTCAGTGGCGAACTGGGCCGCTTGGCGCAAAAACGCTGTGCAACGCATGCGGGGTCCGATACAAGTCGGGTCGGCTCTTGCCCGAATACAGGCCAGCTTGTAGCCCGACATTCTCAAGCGAATTACACTCCAATCACCACCGTAAAGTGCTAGAAATGCGGCGGAAGAAGGAGGTAATGGGTGGAGTTGAGACCGGTTTGTCCCCTCCTCCGGCTGTTCCCAGTTTTTGATTATTTTTAGTTTTTAGTTTTTCTTATATTTTTTTATTAAAAAAAACAGAAAAAAGAAGATAGGGAAAAAGAAGGAACTAGGAAGAGAAAATAGCGACTGGAGGAATAGGACAATTTACCGGAGACTTTAGAGGTGTACAATTTTTTTTCTCTCCCTTTGTTGGGTGCGGTAGGTGTTAGGCTTTGTAACAGATTGGGAGACTTTGACATGCAAGTCCTCTTTTATCTCTTTTTTTCTTTCATGATTTGGGGAAATTGTTTTCTTTCAAATATTTATGCAGTGAGATAGAAATAGGGAATGGGGTGGTGGTGGGTTGGTGAATTTGAAACTTCTAAACCTTTGTTAGGGGTGGCCGTTGAAAAGCATGGACTTTATGAGTGAAAGAACACGAAGGAGAAGGGGGGTTAGTGAGCATGGACTGTGTCGTAAGATGGACGTACTTTGGGAAAGTGAAGCATTCGGAAACTGCAGTGCAGAAGATGGTATCGAAATCGAACGGCCCATGAACCATTTGCCATCACTCCCAACAAGCGAAAACTAAAAGAACTGTACTTGGGGTTAGTAATCTGAAACCTGATTTGTGGACTTGAATGCTCGACTAGATTTTGGTCCGACCTAATCGACGGGGCACCACCATTGATGAGGTTTTTTTTAATATATATTTATTGGGGTTCTCAGATGGCTTTATGCTTACTATCTTCATTTATCCTTTCAGCATTACGAAAGGATATTCTCTCCCTTTTTTACTTTGTTTTTGGGCCTTTATTGGAAATGGAAAATAGCTAGCCGCGAATGCAGTGTAGAGCGGCAAAACAAGGTGTCTTGATCTTTGAAGTATTCCCTACCATGTTTGCGGGCCTAAAGACAAAGGAGATGAATAGCAAATTAGAATCTTTGTAACGTTCGACGATATAGTGTGGCTAATAAATATCTAAGGCTTATTTTCGATTAACGTTTTAAAATTTTAAGTCATCGAGTAAGTTCAAAAACTACTGAGGAGAAGAACACCCTATCTGTCTTTGATCCCACACGTTATCTTTGCCAGTTGCCAAAAAACCAACAGCAAGCTAATCCGCACAACGACTTTGCCCTTTCATAAAGTGCGGTAAAAGGACACGTAACAATAACGGTAGCAACACTCTCCAACGAAACTCCTATTAAAATTGTTTTTTTAGAGCAGGTAGCTCCATAGTGAAATTCTTTGAAGCAGTTAGGTTAGATGTGTATATATATATATATATATATATATATATATATATATATATATGGTAATGGCTTTGCTAGAACCTGATGTTCTGGAATTGTAGTGGTTGCACCTCTCATGAGCTACGACTCTGATATGTGTCTCAACTTGTTTCCACTGATCATTCAGAAGTTGAAGTCAAATGAGAAATCAATGATGGCACTCCATAGTCCTTGTGTAGCATTTCGTTCACAACGCACTGTTAAAGAAAGAGCATCATGACAGCAAGCTTCGGATACTAGAACATCGTGTTATTTTCTTCCAACAAAAGAAGCAAATTAAAACTGGATACTATTGCCCATTTTACGTTTTTAAGTCCAAACGCACTGTTAAAGAATGAACGGTTCATCAGGTAAAAGAAAGGAATCTTTGTGTAAACGACAAGATCAAAGTCGGGTGGAGGGTTGCACATTGTTTTCGAACCTACCCAAGGTTTCTCCACTGGATCGGTATCTGTATTTGGTAGTGTTTGTTTGAGGAGGTGGTCTCTCAAATTTTAATATTCAACGCAACGAACAGTTCGGTTTTGTTGAATAAAGTTCCCACCTGACATTTTCATTCAGAAGTTTATGAGGTAGATACTACCACCAGGTGCCGTGTAGTGATCTTGGTAACTTTTAAATGCCACAACCCACGAGAGTGCAGTTGATTGTTTCTCAAACCAAACAAGAATCTCCTTCCCTTGCCGCTAGGGCTTTACCGATAATGATACAACATGAACAAAGCTTGGATACAGCACGAGATATGGATAAAATTGACATTAATATGAAGATATGATAAGTTTTAAAATTATACGACATCACTCGGTTAGAATATAAGATTAATATAAAATTAATGTAAATATAAATCTTAAAGACATATAAGATAAAAATATAAATATTAACATAAATATTTATATTTAAAATATAAACATAACATTTAGCATTTATTATTGTAAGCATGATAAAAATTATCTTTTATTTAATTCATACAGTATCAAACTTATATTAATATAAATTCAAAAAATAAAATAAAAAAATTTATGATAAAGATTATAAAGTATCTTAAGTGTTTAAAGAGTATATGACATAAAATATGACAACCTTTTTGAAGTGTGTTTTTGAATAGAACTCTTGCCTTCAAATTAGAAGAAAATGAAATGAATAGCCTACATGTAAAATTTACAATTTCTTTGATCAATTAATTTTAAGATATTAGAAATCAGCTAATGGTATCAGAGTCCAGTTTAAGGTGAATAATTACAGGGAGTTAAGAAAAACCAGCTTCATCATTAGCATCATGGGGGAAAAGGGGTATCTGGGTAATTCAGCGAAGCAATCTTCCTTATACAGCACTACTCGTTTGTCTCACATGAAACTCGATACCAGAGACAAGTCCTCCATACGCTCACTCCGTAATATATATTAATGATAGTTCTCAAGTCAGACTACTAAAGTATTAATTGCTTGCTGCACCTGCACTTCAAGTCTTAATTTGACAGTGTCATAGATGCTGTCGTTTTACAATGCATATGCAGCACAGCATTATATATATCCTGATTATTGATTCCATCGTTAGCCTCAAAGCGTAATCTTTTCGAGCCAAGTGGAACTGGGAGTCAAGTCACTTCCAATTTCTAATGATATCTAATTAGCTAGACTAATAGCGAAAGTCAATTTCATGTTGGTATTTTTTTTTATTTTCCGCGAGCAGAATTGTTGCCATTTGGTTAATGTGTGGTATTATTATGTTATGTTGAAACTAGATTGAGACAAAGCATTATTTTAAAGAACTGTTCTCATGTGGAAATGGTACGACAACTACAAGTGCTTTTAGAACTAATGGCCTCTCATTTCACCAAAATCAAACTAACCCAAAAATATTAAAAAAAAAAACCCTTAATCGTTTCGTGGCAATCACGAGATGACTATCTCCCACCCGTTCCCAACCACTTGTGCAACGTCTATAACAATTAAGTAAGGGTAGAGAAAATGGCAAATGGATGTGCCAAGTCGTGGCATCTGCTGTATATGCGACGGTTTTGCTTACCTATGCTAAGTTTTCTTTCTGATGAACTCTTCGTTCATCCATAAATTTTGAAAACCAAAGCAAAAAAACGGGGGAAAGTGTTATCGGAGGATACTACACTATACTTCAAAGTTATATGTGTTTGTGACTTTGTGGGGTTTTGGCTCGAGTTCAAGCGGTGGTGTTGGGTCGCATTTGATTTTCAAATGGGAAAGAAAGAACTAGATCATTGATTTAAAATTTGAACCCTATCACTCCATTTGAAACTCTTATAAAATAGAATTGATTTAATTTAATTTAATTTAAAAATTAGTTTCATGCTTAAAAGTTATTATAAAATTAAATTAATTTTTATTTTATAATTTTTTAAACAAAAAAAAATTATTTATATATTAAACCAATTCTAAAAATTTATAGTCCAATCATATTATATTGGAACCGCTACAAACACGAATTTGAATTCGGGGTCTCTTGGGAGCAAGTAAAAGTTAAAGGTGAAAGGGTGAATAAGGTGTGAGTCTGACCCTTTGCCAACGCTTTGCATTAAGTAAGAAGTAACCATTGCGATTGTAAGAGCTATATAAGTAACAAATGTTAAAGCAATTTGCTCAAAGGAATTAAGAAAGAAACAGGGTATGGTCTAATTTATTTTTACTCTGCTTTGTGGCCTTTCTCTTTTTCCTTTTTTCTCTTTCTCTACTGTCTAAATTTTATTGTATCGAGATTATGTCAACCTTACCCAACCTTTTTGACCATTATGTTTGATCACGTGCTTTGGGCTCTACGTTCTAATCTCGTCGCAGCCCTACTATTGGTCCAAAGTTATACATTAATAAATAATACAACTATCAGCTTTGAAAGTTTTAAATAAAATAAGTATAATGTATTCATTAAAAATAATAAGTATAGTTTAATATAGCTATCGTATTATAAAAAATTATTTTGTTAGAAAATTAATTTTTAGGTGGTTTTTTTTGTTATAAAACATTAATTATTCAAATAAAAGAAAAAAAAAAGAAAAAAGTTGCAGCTAATGCTTACTCCTTTATTTTCAAAGATAACATTTGAATAACCACACTTTATTATAGGATAAATAAAATTTAAAATAAGATTATTATATTTTGGAGTGTGAATATTTTATTATTATAAAATTATGTTAGTAGAGACCTTGGATATTACTCTTCTAATTAAATAACATTGCTTTTTACTCTCGTTATCATTCTCGATTCGAGAAAATTAAGCTTATGGAACAGTTTAAATAGATTTAATTTTATAAAAATACTCTAAATTTATATCAAAAGTTAACATTATTTTTTTATATATTAAGCATAATTTAAATACATATTTGGTTTTGATTGATTTTTAAAAAAAATTCTCTCAATAAATTTTTTATTATAAATTATTTTCAATACAAAATCAGTTAATTCAAATATACATTAAATGTGATGATCAACTGTTTATGTTTAAAAAATTAGTTATTTCGTTACAAAATTAATTTTCACCATGCTTATTATGCTATAAAACTATGGTTATTCAAAAAGTAGCTTTATAAAAAGAACAAAATATATACGATACCTACTTTTTTTCCCTCCGCAGTTACTCTAAGAAGTTAGATAATTAACGTACCAACCAAAAAAACAAAAGAAGTTAGATAACTAATGAAGCTGACTTAAAAGGTAAATTAAGTTACTTATTATATTGCTGTCTCAAGTCCGAATCCAAATAGTTAAAGATAAAATTGTTATGTTATGGCAAGAAATTATTTAATTATAAAAATGAAAATGAGGGTAGTGGAACAAAATCATATTATATTTTTTTTTGGTCATCAAACAAAATTATATTAAAGACAGGATATTAGCTTAGTTAGAAAGATGAAAATGTTGGACATCAAGTGAAGGGTTTGATATGGGGAGAACGCTAAGAATGGGATGGTAGACCTATGAAGCCCAAAAACAGTTCAGACTCAACTACTCATTTAGGTGTTGGGCTTATACTAGGTTAAAAATGGTTGGAGGAGTACAAGGAAGTGTCCACATCCCAGCTCCCGGCCCACTAGTTTCTTTTGCGGCTATCATGTGAGATTAGGCAAAACTACTATTGATGAGCAAAAAAAAATAAACTGACAAAACTGCTATTATTTTGATGTATATTTTCTATCGTCACACTAGTAGTATATGTGAGATTATGAATTTCTACACCTACTTCCGATGCTTATTTTTGGGCCATGGAGCTTATAGACTAAAGGTGTTCTCAAATGCCCATTAAGACGTACATCCAGATACAGAATCAGATACCTGATTTCCTCTGGCCCAGAAAGCGGATAGGAGGTTGGCCCAAAGAAATAAGAAAATCGAAAGAGATAGCGGAGCTGAGGGAAAAAATAGTCATAGAACCACAAACTCAAACTTTGAACCTTACGAAAGTCACACGTACGGTAAAGCCGTCATTGCAGAAGTGCTAATGAGAATTGATAAATAGCACGAAAGATTTGGCACGAAATCGTCTGCGAATTCATTATCACTCCTTTATCATGAATTTTTCCTTTTTTTTAAACTTTTATTTGTTCAGAACAAAAATTGAAATTAGTGTGTCACATCGTTCGTATAACTTTTGTAAAAATCAGTTCGTGATATATAGTAGAGGTAAGTACTAGTATACCTAAGTAATAAATTCTTTTTGAATTTTAATAAAATGATAAGATGAGAAATTAATACATGGTAGTATTTTTCGAGCTCAAATATGCATCACCCAAAACCAAGCAAAAATTAAATTCAACTTCTATGAATTTCGTATATAAATGTTTGCGGGACGCACATCTCAACTTATTTTATTTTTAAATTAATCCCTCTTTAAACGCTTTTTATGCGTCTCACTCTTCAAATTTCGAACAAGTTTGTTGTTGCTGCCTTCGTATATGGTCTATATGTCTAAAATAGTGTCTATAACAAGAGGGGAAGCAAATTATTTGCTTCGGAACAAACGAGGTGTCACAAATCACAAACGACAACTAGGAAAAGCACAGGAGAATCTATGAAAGCAAAGCCAAAACGAGGGTGGTGGGAATTCAAGTTGCGTTATAATATCCTCCTCCTCCACCAACTCCACCGCCATTCCTTCGTTTTCGCACTGTGTCTCTCTAGTCTCTTACCACTTCCTTTCCCTCTGCCACTTTCCCGATCTATTGCCACCACTGCCTCCACCCAAACCCCATTCCCACTACCTCCTCCACCACCACCAGCACCTCATCCTTTTCCACCATTGCTCCTATGAAATTTCTTGTGAACTAGCATTTCGTCGTACGAGTTTGTCTCGCTTCCACGAGCATCTTCCACCAAACTATGGTTTCCACGAGAAATTCCACGATTGCAGGTGGTAGAGTTGACGCCATATCCGCTGTCTCTTTGATTATCATTTCTCCCCTTAACAAACAAGGACTTAAGATCACCGCAACCAGCAGAAACATCCCCAAACACTCTTCCCATCTCCATATCTTGGGCTTGGCTAATTAATGGTTATGCCTGACGATGCATAGCGCTAGCTACCTGATACCACCCTTTTATACCCTTCGCATTGCAGTAGTACTTGTAATTCCCATTGGCAGCTAAAGTTAGGCCAAGGAGATGATGAATAGAAATGTGATTTGCTATGCAGTGCAATTTGTTCCCTGCCTCTATTTTTTACTGAATTGCTATGCAGTGCTACAACAAAGCGCGCTTGAGAATAATTAAAGACACTAGTACACTTGACATATCTCTATCCACTGCCTATCTAGTACACTTCATTTGCCAATATAATTGATGCTGCACAAGTCCTTTATTAGTAAGTTGACTTGGTTGAAATTTAAATTTTCCGGAGAAGTGCAGCACCCAAGCACGCCGAGCTTCGATGAGTTAAACACGGATATCTTTAAAATGGCCACTACGTAAGTGGGAGATTAGACCATGACTTTCATTACTTCTAACTGTTGGGAAATCAAACGTGAGTGAAATGTAGCGAGTGGGTAAAGAAGTCCCATATCAAAAAAAATAAAATAAAGTAAAGATAATATATATTAAAAAAATTTAATACTTTAAGATTTTAAACTGAGACCTAACATGATTTTTGATAAGTTTATTGCCCAACACTATCGTCAGAATGACGCAACAGCTAACTAGATAGTTTTGTACTTTTCTCCTAAACTTTCCTTAAGGATTAGAAATTATGGGCAAGCTGTGCTGGCGGCGGCGGCGGCGTGATAAAGAAGACACACAGGAGAGAATAGTATGGTGATGTTGCCTTATATCACCTTGGAATATAAGTGCATTATAGACGAGTCCCAGTCTCCAGATCCTAGTTTGATGACTAAGGGAGCTGGGCTAAGCTGTCTCCGTGACCATGCCATCATCTGTCCACATGGAGGAAACTCCCTTCTTGCTTTTGTTTGTTCTTTTTTTTTTGTTTTGGTCTTCTTGCTTTTGTTTGTTCTTGTGGTTCACAAACTAACAGTCCGCTTATCATGAACAACGCCATACATTGTCTCCAGACTACAGTGGCTTTGCCAGATAAAGCAAAGTTAAAAATTATCCTGATTATTACATTATCATACATATAGGCCTATCTTTTCTTGAATAGGCTTTTCGGCAATGAGAGTAGGCGCCGTTAGAATGCAGTTTTTATTTTTAAAAATATTATTCTTACATTTAAATCTTAGGTTTTTTTATATATTTATTTTAAATAATAAAAAAAAATCAACTTTTTTATTTTTTATTATCATAAAAAAAATATAGAGGAGAATTGTAAAACCTTAACGTAAAGATAACATTGTTGTTCTAGTTTGGACCCTGTTAAGGCCGACGGGTTACAAAATATGCCCCAACGACGATGGCTGATATAAATAAATAAAAAATAAATTAAAAAAAGAAAAGAGGGAAGAACCAAACGTGCACGAGCATGTCAGACCCATCCAACCTGAAACTGAAAGGGAGTTTGATATCTGGTCCACTAGTACTTTCAAATGGACTGCTCTAGGTCGGTTAGTTGTGATTTAAACGGATCATAAAATATTGACAAGATTATCGACGAACAACAACAGGCCCAATAAAAATAAAACTTCTCGACGTAAAAAAGGGAACCATTTGCCAACACATACCATTTTTTTGTAAATCGCATCCAAATATAGAAACCATTTTTAAAAATGCTTTCAGAGATCTTAGATTAAACAATATATAATAATAATATTTTTTTATTTTAGATAAATTCTATTTTACAACTAGTATTTTAGATAAAAATATTTATACGCCAATATCATTTTAAATAGTCACCAAACGTCGAAAATTTGAGAAAATGGTCTTTAAAATAATTCATTCTTTCTATTAGCTAAATAAAAATCATTCATGATTGATACATGTAACAATAACTCTTTTGTTGACATTATTTTTTAAAATAAACTAAAAAAATTATTTTCTATTTTTAATTTAATTTATATTTTCTAAGCTAGTTTAATTTTTCTAAAAAATTATTATTTTTCATTTTAAGAAAACGGATGTAAACAAATGAGAGTGATTGTCACGTGTATAAACGTGCAAATTACTTGTTGAACAATTATCATTTCATTGATGACCATTTACAAATTTTGAAAAAAATTTAAAGACCTCTCATTTCATACAATTATTTTAAAATAAGATCAAATTTCTGAAGTGTCTGTACATTCATCTATTTCTTTATAATAAACATTAATTTCTTTTGGTCACATGTTTCGAGTATCAATAAATACAAATTATCCAAAAAAAATTAAAAAAAAATTAAATCAAATTTAGATATTGACAGAATTTTTTTTTGGTATAAATTAGAAATATTCTTACAGGATTCTGTTCATTTCAACTGTTCTATAAACTTAATTTTCTTGAGTTAAGAGTGATAATAATATGACTCTCTACATGATATGTGACCTTTAGGAATTAAATCATAATTTTCATATTTAAAGACGTAACTCACTTCTATTATGACAACACCTCATGAGTAAATAGGATGAATTAATGTGAATAATTTTTGAAAATTCAAAATAATGTAAATTCCATTTTTAGCATCAAAACATATCTACGAATTAGCAAGTCTCCTCCACTTTCATCCGTTCCCACTTCAGTACGAAAAAGATATATTCATTTATGTGTAACATTGTGTTGCTAATTAATAACATTACTTGGCAAATGCAAAAATAAAAGTTTGTTACATTAAGATAAATTCTTATGTATCTTGATAGTGATACATTAAAATATTAAAAACATAATACATGACACGTTAAATGAACGTGTGTTATTAGATATTTCTCCTGTAGCAGAGAGACTCGTTAGATAATGGTGGTGGACTTTGAACTTTATTTAGAAAGCACCACTACCAAATGAACACTTCTCTGTTTCTTACGTGGAACTATTTTACAATGAGATGCGAGACTTTTGCTTTAGTGGAAAATTTTATCAAAGAAAGAAGGTGGTGCGCACCTTAATTGTTGTAACTACAAGCTTTGGTCCCAATCACACTATGAATATACACTTGCGTACACAACACAATAGTCCAAGAGTCTCTCAAATAAGTTGAAGATTCGGGTTCCAACTTCCACCCTACACGTCAGTTGAAAAATTGAGCTCTTAAATGCTTGCGAACAAAAAAAAAAAAACACACTATAAATATAATATTAACATCAACATACCATTAAATTATAAGTTTATATCATACATGTCATACTAATAATTTTACAAATGAATCCATGATTATTTAATACTTTATTAATATGTCTTAAGATTAATGTACAATTAATTATTAAATTAAATTAAAATATAAAGAATATATTATCACAATCTTATTAGTTTGTTTAAATTTTATAAAAATTGGAACGCTAGATTTAGATAATAATTAATTAAAATTAAATTATTTGATCGATCAAAATAATTTTTTTGTATTAAGTTAATAAGTTGTATAAATATATCAATTCTTATATTTCTGTCAGTTGATTCAATTAACTTACTTACATAATTTAAACGAGTGCGATTTTAAACATGCGATGGCTTGTTTATTTATTGACATTTGTTCATTGAACTACTTTTGCGAGGAATTTAGAAATTTCTGCTTTATGATGGTAAGACTTAAACCTATCAATTTTTCCTAAATTTTCACACTCATCATATTTACTTATCTGTGTTATCTTCATTTAGCAACTTTCAACCGTCAATTGGGTGAAGAAAAGCATACTTGCAATTATTTTTTTATTTATTTAAAACAATGTTACATAAATTTTCATACATATAAAAATTTTCATTCACTTTTATTATTAATTTTTTTTGGAATTTGTGTGGAGTTATAAAAAAATTATTTTCGTAAATTTATGTACAATTTAGATACAATGTCAACAGCTCTGCACATTATTCATTTTTTTTAGTTACACATTGATTTGCTACTTTTCTTTCCCTTTATTTAATTACCTTTGAGTCTTTACCATGCACAACTATGGTTATAGGTGTATAATACAGTTAAGTCAATTTCATGGAAAAGTAATAAGTATTCTCACTTACAAATTTTTAAATTAAATTTAAATAAAGCATTCAATTGTATAGTGAGCACCACTCTATAAGATGGGAACTATTGTACCGTACGGTATCACACGGAAATGTTTATATATGTAGATGGACACTGGTAAATTATTCTACAATAAATGTAAAGAATTAAAATTATAATTTTTAAATGTTAGAGATACAAAATTCAATTTTTTTAATATTAGTGAAAAAAAATTCAAAATAAAAATCAAAGTTAGTAGACATATATTGCTTGTGATTTGATAAATAACGTGTTCTCCCAGTTGGTACCACTATACCATTAACAAGTCGGCGTACTAGTGCCGTATCCTATGCATGTTGATGAAAGATCCGTTTATTTTTATTTTTTTAGTGTTGAGTGCATGAAATATTCGCCAATGTAATCAGTTTCAATATCTTGAACGAGATTTTTTTTATAAAAAATTTATAATTAATTGTTATAATCCATTAAAAGAAGAAAAAATAACTTTCTCATTTTGAGAAAAAATTTATTAAAAATATCTTCACTGAAAATGCTTTTAAAAAAAATCCTTATTTAAAATACTTTTTGAAAAATAATTTTCTTGTAAACTTGTTTTCCACTATCAAACTAAATATCTTCCCAAATTTCGTAAAAACAAACATATCTTTGCGTGTGTTTAGTTTAATTTTAAAAAAATTTTAAAACATGGTTTAGACAAAAACTTGTCTATTATAACTTTTATTTAAACCACAAATTTAAAGTTTTAAAAATTCAACCATACCAGTACGCGTCTTTATCAAATTATGATGATAAGAGCACGATAGAATAAGGGGCAAACTGGTTGACAAATTGACATCCATGCCCAACACCAACATGGATATCTAAATATATATCTATACGTCACACGGAGACTATTGCATTTCAATTTGTTATCGAAGGTGGTGAGGTCAGACTGACCCATGCATGAAGTAAGAAGCCATGGTTACCTTTCCTGTGCTTCTCACGGGACAATGACTTAACCTTTTTGATTTTTTTTTTAAGTTCATTCTATTGGACTAGTAACTTATTTCAAATTAAGATATTAGAGTTAAACCCCTATTTTGGTTCGGCTTAATTTATTTTCTTATGGCTGGGGTTTAATGTTCGACAGTAAATTATGTAGCTGGACCCCGTCAATCTCTTCAGATATGGATCGGATCGATCCGGTTGTCTCCATGAATGACAGTGCAGATGAGTGTGATTCTTTCTGATGTTAGATATTAAAAATAGAGAAGAAAAATTAATTAAGGGACCAGGGTGTGCGAGGATATATCAATGACCAATCGGTTAAAACAAGTTTTGGATCGTATAATAGGTCTCTAATCACATTGGCTCCCAGTTTGTTGAAGATGAGAAGTTGTTGCCTGAGATCCGCTCTTACACGCAATGCTCTGCATCTAACTTGGCCAGCATGCTTTATGTGCAAGAATTAGGATTACATATATATCGCAATAAGGGTAATTCAATTGATGTGATTGAACTGTGTAATTCCAAAAGTTTTAGATTTGAACTTTATTGGAGTGCTTTATTAGTAAGTGATAATAAACACTAATTAAGACTTATGGTATGTTCTAATTTTAACTTCTTTTGAAATTAAGATATTTAATTATTGAATTATTAACATTAGTTCACAAGATTCGAACAGAAGATTTAAACTAGGATCGAAAACATTGAGTTTTGTTGGTTATTGTATACTGGATATAGAACACGAGATTCAATTATTTTAAAAAAAAATTAAGTACACTAGTCCTTGTACTATCATAGTTTAATTCCACTCCAGCTCAAATGGGTTCTAACCATAATAGTGGCAAAGTATAAATTTATAATTGGTAATCTAGGAGAAAAACATGTAATTGAGGAGCATGTTTGGTGATATATTAATTTTTTAAAAAAATATTTTTTAAAATTTCTTTCAATAAAATTTTAATTATAAATTATTTAAATAATAAAATAAACTAATTTAAGTACATATATACTCCAAGTTCCTAAAAAGCTTAACTTGTCTATTAAAACTCAATGAACTGGGGCAAATAAAACGAAAGATCTTGCCAGGTTGCTTGAGAAATCATCAAACAAATGGAAAGTCAATAATAAATGCCGGCAACTGTTCTTCACATTTCCAATTATCTCACTATCTTAAACTTCTGCGAGAATCCCATTAAAATAATGAACTTTGAACGAGAAATTAAGTGTTATCTAATTAATTCACCAAATTAAAGACAAGTTGACAACTAACAACGATATATATATATATATATATATATGTGCAGACGACAGAACAGTATGCAACTTGCAAAAAATCATGCATAATCAATCATATATATCAGCAAATCTTGTCATACAAAGACGGATTTGGCATGTACTGGCAACGGGGGCAAGGGAGTTTAGTTTCTTAAATAGTTTAAATACAAATTATGTTTATACAGCGTGCATGAAAATGTGAACAACAGCTAACCTGCAATCCAAGAAAGCTGGGAAAACGACATGAAATCTATTCCATAAGCAAAAGAAAATATCCTATGCTTTTCCTTCTGTAGATTTAACATCGCCAAACACGAAAATGATATCTTCGTCCTGATCGACCCTGAGTCTATCTTTCAGACACAAACTTCTCTAACCTGAATGAATCAATATAGTTTCCTTTTCTTTGGAATCAAATAGATCTATTCTAATTGGAATTTGATTCTCTGTGTCTCGATAAATTAATGCTAGTAAATGTAAGATTTTTTCTTTTTCTTTGGTTCGTAAGTGTAGTCAAAAGCATGATCAAGTTAGATTAGATGGATGATTAGATAGATGTGAACTCTTAGACCACTAACAACGAAGGGTTTGTTGAAATTATTTTGTGAAAGGAAATAATAGTATAAAATAACTTTTCAAGGAAAAACAATTATCCAAATTGATTGAAAAGGGGGTTAGGATGAAGATAATAAATTAAATGGAACGTAATGTTTCTCACCTAAAACTTAAGGCGATCATGTTTTAGATAAACATAAAGGTAGCAAATAGATGAATTTTGGATTGATGGATAAAAATTAAATCAATAGTTCATTTAGAATTTATTAAAAAATAATTAAAATTGTTTTAGTCATCTATTAAATATTTTAATGGTTGAATATTCAATTTATCCATTAATCTATTTTAATGAATACATATCTAATCTATTCATTTTTAACTAGATGCATCTAATTTTTTTTATATCTAAATATATTCTATTCTTCAAATCCTGTGGATCTCCATTGGACATTCAATAAATATTTTTGTTGATTCATTAATCATTTATTAACTAAAATTAATCTAATTCATTAAATCTATTATTATAATTGAATGAATTAGATTAGATTTAGATATAGATAGATAGATATTGGATGAATTAAATAGATCATAAATTAATGAATCTAATTATCACATTTAGATAAACATGGACATACATATCTAACTTGAACTTATATGGTGGGACTCTTTTCAAATCTCCATGTTAAAACTAATCCACCTGAATTTAAATATTTTAAAAATGTATGACACATTTTATACATAGAGAGAATAAAGTGTAGAATAGTAATCACTAATAAAAAATTAAAGAACTAAATTCTTACGTATTTATAATTTGCTAAACAGATATTTATATTTTATAAAGAAATTAAACTATTGATATCTCATCAATAATTATTAACTATATATTACTTTATAAAATATATAAATCTATTTTAAATTATCTAAATCCAATCCACCATCTATAATGATTTTATATAAAAGGGTCACTAAATTGCAAGAGAGAGCGGCACGAGCAAGATTTTATTGTCATGTTGATGGAAAGGGTTTATATATACTATGAATTTGAGTTATCTAAAGTAAATTTGTCACTTTAAAAGAAAAAAATGAGTATTTATAATTACTGATAAAAAAAATTAAAAAAATAAATTTTAATAATATCATAATTTGTTATATATGTATACATATTTTATCATAATTTTAACTGTTATTTACTCATCATATATACATATATGTATACAACTCTTTACTTTCTTCTTTGAAATAAATCTCTCAACCAAACTTATACTCTATATATATAGTTTAGTTTATGCACCTTTGTCGGGACAGTGCTTGTGGGTGGACGGACAGGATGCGAGCCCACAAATCATAATCGATCATATTATATAGAGGCTTATATATATTATTCGAAAACGGTATATATAAACCCAACTCATCAATTCCTGAACCCAAAAATAATTAGTACTAAGTGATACGCAATTAAAATCCATACCAAACCATTGTCTCAAGTGATACGCAAAATTAAGAATTAGATGATTGATAAACTATTGTTATTTGTCAAGAGCCAACCTTCGATTACATAATAACTCGAATTAATCATTTATTTTATCTTGGGATCATTACAAATGCATCTGTGCCATTTCCATGACTAACAAAGCATCAATTGGAACTTGGAAGTGCGAGATTTTATAATGAAAATAGCAGATAATCTGCCATTCTAAATGAATATATTGTAGTTTCTCGTATCATTCCCACTTCGTAGTATTTATGTGTAATCTGCGCTGAGCTCTTCGTCCTTTCCCTTCTTCCGCTTTCCCAAACCTCTCACTATAAATAAATGGCCAATTCGAGCTATTATGTAATCAAATTAAAGGTTGGCTCTTAACAAATAACAATCATTTATCAATCGTCTGGCTCTTGATTTTGCGCACCACTTGAGATATTGGTTTGGTATGGGTTTTTATTGCACAATATGGAATCATCTAATCATTGCAATAGATATTGCTGTAATCGTATTAAAAAACTGGATCAGAAATTGGTTTCTTGAAGATATTTATTTAAGAATCTAAATTCATCAAGTGTACGAGCCTAATATAACTAATTAAAAATGGAAATACAAAAAAAAAAAAACAAATAGGTGAGCAAAAAATTGATAAAAATATTTATTCACACATGATATAAAGTCTAAATATATATATCATTTATTTTCATCGTTTTTCATATATATATATATATATATATATATATATATATATATATATGTATTTTGCTTCTCCTGAAAGTAGATGCTAAAAGATAGCGACTTTTCTTCCCACCTTAATTTCCTTTGGTTCACACATTAAAACAACTAAAGTTCCAAGATTTCATTTGCGTGGCACTTCGCGACTGAAGGGAACAAAAGAAACAAGACTCTTGTTCCGGCTCGCTTTGTCCTGCGTTGCTAAACAGATGTGCGTGTTGTCTCCGGGGAATGCAATTGTGTCTTTTTCCCAAGAAGTCCTCCTACTTTGACTTCACTAATGGGAACACGAGCCACACGTGGTCAAACTTGCCGGCAAGTGAATTAGCCTTGTTCTCGACAAATTGAATGCATTTCATGCAATGAAGAGCCCTCCGGAATTTGTCAAATCCTGGCAACTAACGCACTAAGAAATTAAAAACCCTTCATTTTGATAAGTATTTGTTCTCAAACTCACGCCATCACAAGTAATGATAAGTACCGACATTAACCTCTAAAAAAGAAATAATGATGTAAATAAAATAATATTAATAAAAATTCACAAAATCTTATGAAAATACTTTTCATTTATACTAAAAAATTTCACAAATAACACTATTGTAGTAAATTTCTTTATAATCAATGTCATCTATATAATTTTTATATTTACTAGTATCTTAATAAGTATTATCTTGCTTCTCAATTCATATTTTTTAATTTTTACTTATATAATTATTTTATAAATTAATAATTATAATTTTATTATCATTAAAATAATTTAAATAAAAGTAATTTTATAAAAAAATTAAAATATATTTAGAGTCAATTATGATAGTATATGTAAAAAAAAAAGATAACTTTCTATATTTGAAAGTAGTTATAATTATAAAATGTATTTATAAAAAATTAATTGTGTTTACAATTTTATCTTTTTTATTTGTATTCAATTAACTATTAATAGTTTTTTGAAAAAATAAAAATTGGTCACCAAGAGGGCAATCCATTTATATATAGTATAAAAGATAATTGTATATAAATTATATATGGTGACTTAATTTGAATTTACTAATTTTTAATTTGATCCTTATAGTTTTTTTCAAAAACAGGTCCTCATAGTTATAAACATTTTCAATTTGGTATTTCTCCATTAAGTTATGTATATGTAACAAAACAGATATTAATGTGATTAGTTTTTTGTTCGCTATGTATATACAAGTTGACAGCGTCATACGTTTAAGTAACGGAGATGGACCAAATTAAAAATATTTAAAATTATGAGAACTCATTTTAGAAGAAAAAAATTATAAGGATCAAATTAGATTATATTTTATAAATTTAATTTTGAATAAACTTGATTTTATAAACTTAATTTCAATTAGAAGTGAGTTTGAGTGAAGTAATTTATATTTTAAAAAAATCACATTTAATTCAGAAGTAATAAATAATTATTTCAAACTAAATAGACCTTTTAAACCATAATTAAATTTGAAAATTGATGCAAACACTAAATTAAAAAAAAAAGTAAAAGCCCTTTTTAAGAGTCTCCGAAAGCCAAACACACCACTTTGGTAACATTACTCAACACCCCAAATTTCAAACTGAAGGATCTTTTGGCAACTCGTTGCATTTAATGCTGAAGGTGCCCCATCAGGCCAAAAATTGATTAAAAATTTAGAAGATGCAGCGTCAAAATGCGGGAATTGGGAAACCGTGGTTTGGTTTGTGTTTAACTTTAAACTTTAAACTTGTTACTCAAATACATTAGGTAGAAGCTGCTCCACCACGTAAACGTAGATTTTTTTTCATCCCTAATCTCAAGATTACATATATTACTTATAATCAAACATTAATTGGAAATATCATGAAAAGATCATGAAATTAGAAGAGGCAACAAAGCCTTAATTGCATCTACCAAAACAAAGCTGACGTGATGGCGACTAATTCAGGCATGTTAAAACATAATTTTCCGAGACCTTGACTTATTTATTAACTCTTTAGAATTTGATAAAATACAAATATATAAATAATAAATTGTAAATTTATTAAAATTATTTTTTTTATTTTTAATCAGTAGTTAAAAACTTACAATTTATTTTTTCAAGTGCATCTCCCACTTTAAGAGATACAAATCTCTAAAAGTCTCTCATATGTTAGAATAAAAAAAAGAATAAAATCTTTGATGGTCATATCTCTAGTTAACTAATTGATGTTTATTTTTATAAACTTATTTTTCAAAAGTATAATATATTAAGTATAAAATCGAAGCTTACAATAATAATAAAAATAATGCCGCTACCAAATTAATTAAAGAGAAACAAGACAAATTAGTAGTCTAGAAAATATTTATTCTTTCATTTATTCTTATTTTTATGTTTTTGTTATGTCATAGTACTACTTGTGTTTAATTATGAATAATGATTATATACCTTTTAATTAATGAATCAAAGTAAAGCATATATCCAACATATATACTTGACATATAGTAATTAATTAAGGTTAAATGGTTAACCAAACGAAATTGCAGATCCTTTATAGCTAGCTAGCTTGTCCTGTTCAACCAAGTGAACATTCAATGTTTCACTCCCTTTCGTCACATTTAAATTGATTAAGACTGATAACAAAAATCAGACTATTGCATGGGAACAAGGAAGTCCTACCGGCCAAGTTATATATCTTTAGGATAAAGATAACAAACTCTCGTTTCATTCAAAGAATTAGTAGCATCGGAATCATAACCTTCCACTTGTATGCTCTTTCACAAGATGTCTTTTATTAATAAGTCTCTGTTATTTAGATTGTAGTAAATTAACCCTAAAAACAAGAGCGATGGAGATAAAATAATCAAATAATTTATCGATATACTATACATCTTGAAATATATACTATACTTTTATATTTCTTCCTTCATTTTTATTATACATCTTAACACAACCCGGTGTTGAAAGTATACTACTCAATGTCAACACGATCGATGAACATGAAATGTAAAATTCATTCGATATACATAATTAACCGCAAATTAAGAATATAAACAATACAAGTGGGAAAATAACGTGTTGGTTGGTGGTTCAACAGAAAAGTGAACTTCTAATTTGATACCTGGAGCTCCACATCAAGCTACGATCCTTTAAGGTTTATTCTATGACTGGGGGATTTAGAAAAAGATTATCAATTTGCATATTTTTTTTACTAGATATTCTTACACTATTTTTTTTAAAAAATAAAAATTGAACTCCAGATATTGCAAGAAAAACTCACTCTATTGGGATTCTATTTTGCTTACTACTAAATTTGATCCTTATGCAATGGAGCAAAGGTAATTAGTAACTTATAATGTAAAATTAAGAGCAAAAAAGCTAATGAAACAAGAAGAAAAAGATTAAGGACAAAACACCAATGTGATTTGTCAAGTGTGTCTTTGTTTTAGCTTTGCCAATTCTAGAATCCTGATTGACTCCTTTTACCATGGTTTGAATTGTATGCTATAATGTTTGGTTCGAAAGAAGTCAAATTAGAAAAATTGATTTTTAGGTACAAAATTGAGACGTATCATTTTGTTGCTTGTCTAATTGAAGATTATGTTTAAGTGCGCTTTAATAAAAATATTCTTACTTTTTTATATTATAAATCGTAAAAAAATTGTTACCTTTTTGTTTGGCAGTCGCGTGAGACTTCCTAAATAAAAATTTTAAAAATTGATTATGAATAGGTCAAATTATGTGAATCAACCACACTTTCAGTCCATTTTTTCTTTTGTCATAATTCAAAAATTTTGTTGACTTTTCAATGATTGGTTTGGTTCTGAATTTATAATCAAAATTCAACCTTTTCCTTATTAACTTATTTAATGTAAGATAAATAAGAATAAAAGATATAATAATAATTTGACTTCAATTTGTGATGGTATAATATTTTAATTTAATACTTACTATATGTCATAAATTTATTTAAAAATATCAAATATATATTTTAATATTTTAATATAATTTTACTTATATACTTAAAATATATTATATTTTTTACGTATTATCATAAAATTATATAATATATAAGTATGTACAAAATCTTAATTCAAGGCGGGTTCAATTCTAAAATCTTAATCGTCTCCTTACCAATTTAATTATCATCGGATTTTTGAAACATTATTTTGCTCTTTTCAATGTTATTCTTCCAACGTTAATGTTCACATTGCCCAGAAGGTTTAACAATCCATCTCACTAGATTTTTAATTGAAAAATAAAAATCATTGGGCATGGCCGGGGGAGGTTGAGGATTTTGACTGCTACCGTTGAGTCATGGCTGCTTTACTTATAATAAAAAAATGTAGTTCCTGTGGTCCAACGCAAACCTCAGTTTCCAAGTTCCAAAGAAGTTACGAGAAATTTTTACGTATTTTTAAAGTAATATACTTATTTAATAAATATATATAATTATTAAATTATTAAATTAAATATAATTTAAAATAATAAAATTAAGATTAAAAGATTGAGATCATTTTGGAATTATTATTCAAAGAATATTAATTTATATTTGTGAAAGAGATCGATGTTGCTGCTTGTGATCTCCCCAAAGTACATCCCACGATACGACGTGGTGAGTTCTCAGCTGTTCCACCTCATCCTGGTGGGTCCACAAGCCTTGGCGAAAGTTACTTTCAGAATTTCTGGTAATGAAAAAACACTCCGACCAATCTCTAATGATGCTTTACTTTCAGGCTTTACGAGCTTTTTTGCACTCAAAGTGGGCTTTCAAGGTGGCTTTCACACTGGTCGAATTCATGATTGAGTATTTGTTTTATATAGTATTTGTGACTGCGGGAGTCCAAAATAACATGGACATTAACAAGTAGGTAAATATCACTACCCACAAATGCTAATAAAAATTTAATCAGACACAGAAAGTTTAATAATGGTTGCTATCATTTAAGTAAGTGATGTTATGATGATGCAAAAACACGCAATCTAATGTGTATGTGTGTGTTGTGCTGATCTTAGATTTCAATAATTATGAGCAGCAAAAATAATTATGCCAGAAATCAGTGTAGCCCGTAATTAGTGACTTTGATGCTAAGGGAGAGAAAAAAAAAAAAGAAATATTAGAGAAATATTGGATCAAGTGGTAAGACGCAACCGTCAATGGTTCTGATGTCTAACGACGGAGAGCGACCCATAATATAGAATAAATAAGGTCCACCGTCTAATCAATCAGCTTTCAGTGCTGCTGAATGATCACTAGGTTCAACCTGTTCTTGAAACCCCATGAATTACACTTTCAAGCACACAGGTTATATCCTTAAATAAATAAATATTAACTATATAAGGAGCACAGGCAGAATGGCAAATAGTTAAAAATACCCTCATATTTCTTTTTATTTTTTTTCCTTACTAATGCTTCCAAAAGAAAAAGGACATAGAAAGCAAACTAAACACCACATAATCTGAAATAGAATAAATTATAAACACAAAAGGGCTGGTGATGTCTAAAGAGTTTAATTTTTATGTATTCAATTTTTTCTTTCTAAGACACCAAATGGAAAGAGACATACGAAGCTTATTGGATTTATTATAATAAACTATATTCATTAACTTAATGTGTAATTAAAAAAAATCCAACAATCCAATAGGACCAAAACATTGTGTGTGTGTGTGTGTGTGTTTGAAAATTATGTATTAATTTTAACAAAATGTGAAATTTTAGGAGGATAACATATTTCAGTTATATATAGAATATTGGTACTAAGATCAAAGGAAGCAAAATAAAAACGCCTAGGAGCTCATCAACTAACTAAAACACCAATAAAACTTATCACATTAAAAGATATAAATTGAATAATTGACCCTTTTAGAAGATGATGGTAACAACGCGTTGTTTATTCAAGCCTAGCAAATTATGATGGTTTCATCCCAAATTAGTCGATCATACTCTTTGGTTTGTTTAAGTTTATTCCTTATTACATGTGTAATTTGAAATTTTATGCAATTTGTTTATATATTTCTCATATTTTATTAAAAATTACTTTCTAATAATTATATTGATAATAATATGTCGATACCAATATAATTTAAATTAAATAATGTCAGTAAAATTTTGTTTTAAAAAGATCAATCAAATTCAAAATATATTATTTATGATAAATCATCTAAACCGTTGCTTTAATATATCATATAATCTTGTACACCAATTTAGCTTTGTAGCCCAAAAACTAATTTGATTCAAATAATTAAATAATTTAATAAAATGCTGACATATTCACAATTAAAAGATTAAATTATATATTTTAAGTAAAAGCTCCTTGATTCGAATATATAGTTTTGCACCTATAATAGTACTATAGGTAATTTGGGATGAACTTAAATAATAACGATGAAATGAAATTAAGATAAAAGTCATGCTTTTTATTTTCTTTTTTTTTAAAGTAACATTCTTATTTAAGGGACCGCTATTTGCTTGTAGTTAATTGTTGGTCTCTTATTTGAATTTTGGCCCTCTCTATATGAGTATAATTTGTTTATCACTACATCTAGCACTTGTTGGTACTTCATTTGTTATATTGTATAAGTAATGGATAGTATAATATAATAAATAATATCAAACTTTATATAATATTTTGGTAAGATACTGGATAGTATAATATATAGTTAAAATAATTTTATTTAAACTTGACTCTATAACAGATAGAGATCAAATTATTTTATATTATACAGTCTTATATAATTAAGATTAGATAAAATTATTTTGACTGAATAAATTACTCTATATTATCTTGCACAAATATAAATTATATTAATTATATTATATTATTTATTCCTTACGGCGTATATCCAAAAAAATGTCTGCACTTGATCGACTTGAATAATTAAATGTTTTACATCTAGCCACCAAAAAAATGCTTTACATCTCAGGTAAAATTATATAATATATATTTCATGAAAAATATTTAAAAGGGAAAAATGTACGTTCCCTTGCCAAAAGTTTGTCACAGCAATGTAAGGGACGGTCAAGCCTCACTTATTTCAGAGAAGAAAAGATTATAAGAAAAGCATCCCTTATTTTCATTTTCATCAGTAAGCACCAGCATGATGATGACTGATGTGGCGAAATATGTAAGACCTAATTGCAAACTGAACATGAAAGATAAAATGCACCTAAACCTTCGCACTCCACGCGTTTTGAAGTCAAAACTCAAAACTCAAAACTTTATCAAATGTTCGTACATAGTATCGTGGAAAAAGATAAAATTCAAGCTAGAAGTACATTTCACAATCCCTCGACCTCTCTGAATTATTCAATTCACCACGTTCCGACTTTTCGTTGATGTAGAGTTTGGTTGAACAAGTTTTAAATCGGATACACTTGATTATCCAAACTTTAAGAGCTATATATGGTACCAGAATTAACATCCCATTAATATGCTGCTTAATTATTTTAGCTGGACCAATATTAATTTCTTCTCTCATGTTTTCTAGACATGAGAGAGAGAGAGAGAGAGAGAGAGAGAGAGAGAGAGAGAGAGAGAGAGAGAGAGAGACGTTTTTTCGAATGTGCTGCTCTGCTAATATCTACAACCACTAGCTTAGAATTGTCAATTTTATGCATTTGAAGTTTTGAACTTGTCATCATATTCCCTTCCAGAACTCACGATATTTAATCACTTCATTCCCAACTCCTCTATTTGTTGTATTAGCTTGTTTTTCAATCGCTAGAGGATTTGGTAAACTGTACCAATCAGGCAAAAATTAATAAAATTACCTCTATTCATGATAAAATTACAAGGTGACTAAAGTACCAGAGACACGTATATGCCTACGTACGACGGTGTGATGAGTCTGTATTAGTTTTCAGTTCAAAACAAAAAGGGTTTCGCTTGCCGCCGGTTGGTTGTACGTTCTTCTGAGAGAATTAATTGCATGGATAATTAGTTTTATGAAAAAAAAAACACATTTATATAAGATTGACATATACATAGTCTATATATTCTCAAATCTCAATAAATAAAAAAGACTTTACAGTATTGATTTATTTTTCTTTTAATTAAGGTGAATTCTGACAGTGTCCACTTGTACACACAAAAAAAAAAAAAGAAGTGTGAACTTGTGTTTTACTAATTTTTCTTATTTAATCTTGAAAAAGTCCACAGAAACATGTGTATATAAGGCTCCACATTATCTCCCTCAACTTAGCAACACTAGAGTTGCAATCTCATCTTGTCTACTACACATTATTCATTTCCTCACGAATCAAAGAGCATTAAAATCAGCTAGCTAGCTAGCTAAATACCTAGATAGCAAAAGAATCCAAAACCCAAATGGATTCGCTCCTACAAAAGCAAACCTTGGTCGCCAACTTTGAACTCGAACCATTGTATATGGTTGCCTTGTTCATTGTCCCACTGATCTTGCTGTTGGGTTTAGTGTCACGAATCAGTCGAAGGCCGCCATATCCACCGGGACCAAAAGGCTTGCCCGTCATCGGCAACATGCTGATGATGGACCAGCTAACCCACAGGGGTCTGGCCAGCCTAGCCAAGCGATACGGTGGCATCTTCCACCTCCGCATGGGGTTCCTCCACATGGTGGCCATTTCCAACCCGGACGCTGCTCGCCAGGTGCTCCAAGTCCAGGACAACATCTTCTCCAACCGCCCAGCCACCATAGCCATTAGCTACCTCACCTACGACCGCGCCGACATGGCCTTCGCCCACTACGGCCCCTTCTGGCGCCAGATGCGGAAGCTGTGCGTCATGAAGCTCTTCAGCCGCAAGCGCGCCGAGTCGTGGCAGTCCGTGAGAGACGAGGTGGACACTGTCGTCAGCGCCGTCGCGGGCAGCACCGGCAAGCCCGTGAACATCGGCGATCTGGTGTTCAACCTCACGAAGAACATAATCTACAGGGCGGCTTTCGGGTCGAGCTCGCAGGAGGGGGGGCAGGACGAGTTCATTGGGATACTGCAGGAGTTCTCCAAGCTGTTCGGAGCTTTCAACCTCGCCGACTTCATCCCCTTTCTCGGGCGGGTCGACCCGCAAGGGCTCAACAACAGGCTCGCCAACGCTCGCGCCTCGCTGGACAGGTTCATCGACCACATCATCGACGAACATGTGCAGAAGAAGAGGAATAAGAGCAACGTTAACGACGCGAACGTTGTTGCTGCTGGGGGAGATGAAGAAACGGACATGGTGGATGAGTTGTTGGCTTTTTACAGCGACGAGGCTAAAGTGAATGAATCGGACGATCTGCAGAACTCCATCAAACTCACCAAGGATAATATCAAAGCCATCATCATGGTATGGATTCTTGTTCAAATATATCCTTATATATAATTAGACAAGTTTGGGTGCTAGATTTTTTGTTTACAAATAAATAAGCAAAACCCAATTTAAATTATCACTATTATATCTACAATTGAGCATGCATAATTGTATACATGTAACAACTATGAATTCAGTTAATTTTGCAAACCCTATATATATGTGGTTATTTTTGTCATCAGTCAATTAATTGAACATATTTTAAAATATACAAAATCTTTAAGTAATATTATTAGGAAAGAAATATGTTGGCCAAACCAATTTTTTTTGTTGTGAAAAAACCAATTTTGAAAACTTGGATTTGGAATAACATATCAACGAAATTTTAATATAATCGTTGTTTACTTATTTAAGATGTGCAATGAAAGTAGATAAGATGGGATACACAAGTAAAACATTTATATCAATAATGTTATTTTTATACTTATTTTTTATTAAAAAAAGAGAGAAAAAAATATAAAAGACATAATTTTTTTTCTTTTTTATCATAAAAGACAAGTATAAATAGTGAAATGTAAAAAAACAAGTGTAAAAATATGTAAATATAAACTTTAAAAATATACTGCGTCTTTAATAAATATTTTACAATAACTATTGCGATTGCAGAACAATATTTACTGATGATAATAAAATCTGTAGTAATGCTGTCAGTGTCAAGCCATAAAGATAAAAAGTTACCAAACATGCAAATACATGCAATCACCCTGCCTGTGTTTAGTGGGTTGGTTGGTGTCATTTCTCTCTCTCAATGTAATGTTTTGAGTGTAATCCAATAGTAGATTTTGTTGTGACACTGGATTACGACCCACGAAGGTGGTGAATAAGAATTTGATATTGGTGTTGGGTTGCAAACAGGACGTCATGTTTGGAGGGACGGAGACGGTGGCGTCGGCGATCGAGTGGGCCATGGCGGAGCTGATGAGAAGCCCGGAAGACCTGAAGAAGGGTCCAACAAGAACTCGCCGACGTGGTGGGCCTGGACCGCCGAGTGGAGGAGGCCGACTTCGACAAGCTCGTCTACCTCAAATGCGCGCCTCAAGGAGACGCTGCGCCTCCACCCGCCCATCCCCCTGCCTCCTCCACGAGACGGTGGAGGACAGCCGAGGTCTCCGGCTACTTCGTCCCGAAGAAGTCGCGCGTGTGATGATCAACGCGTGGGCCATCGGGAGGGACAAGGAACTCGTGGGAGGACCCGAGACAGCTTCAAGCCGTCCCGAGGTTCCTGAAGCGCCGGGCGTGCCCGACTTCAAGGGGAGCAACTTCGAGTTCATCCCGTTCGGGTCGGGTCGCCGGTCATGCCCGGGGATGCAGCTGGGTCTGTACGCGCTGGAGTTGTCGGTGGCTCACCTCCTTCACTACTTCACGTGGGAGTTGCCGGACGGGATGAAGCCGAACGAGATGGACATGAGCGACGTCTTCGGACTCACCGCTCCCAAGGCGAGTCGACTCGTTGCCGTGCCTAGCAAGCGCGTGGTGTGCACTCTCTTTTAAGAACACAGTTGGCATGGCGGGGTAGAGAAAAAGAAAGGAAGGGGATGGGATGGGATGGGATGGGATGGGGTGGGAGGATCATGGGATTTGGGATTTCCGGCGGCAGCAAACTGCTTGGCCCTTTTTCTTATTCTTCTTACTTTTTGCTTTTTTTTTTTAATTTTAATCCCCCAATTATACATAAATATGAAGCAGCACCACAATAATCAAAAAGAGGGAAAGAAAAGAAAAGAAAAAAAAAAAAGAATGTGGGAGCATTTGGTTCTCTTTCTTTATGGATAAACTCTTCTTGGTTTGATCTTTGTGCCGAAGCATTTACATCGTTGTTGTATTTAATTTCCCCCACTTTTGTTTTGATTCTTATACTGAAATAAAAGTGAATCAACCATGAAAAGAAAGTGGCTGATGATCCATGTATGCCAATATTGGCGTGGGATTGTGATCATTTAGTTATATTTTTATCTTCAAGACAAGATTGAATGCAATTATCATAGTGAGGTTTACATTTGTTGTCACAGCCTCATAGTGGTTTGTGTTTGTTGTTAGGATTTGACATCAAATCGAATATTTACCAATAGAGTATTATTACTATGTAATTAGGTGGAGGACAAATAACACACACAATAGTAGTATTGTTTTGTAAGTAGGTGGAGCTCTAGATAAGAGGAATATTGGCTAAGGGGGAAAAAAATTAAAGGCGCAAATTAAGTTGAGAAGCATTTTGAAATATGAAACTAATTTAAGGCTAGCCATTATATTTATAGGAGAGTATAAAATCAACGAGTGCCATCATTCGGGTTGAATTACAGATAGTCCAAAAACAGAATAATGTTGCACTGCTTAAATCGCTATCCTATTTGAGTATTGAGGTTGAGGCTGCGAGGCACATGGTGATGGCAAAAGGGCTCGAGTCTTAACAGCAGTGCCTCTGGAAGTAAGTAATAATGCTTGCTCACCAATGGTGAACCTACTGAAAAGGACTTTCTCTTTCTTCCATGAATGTTTGAATGAAAAGAAAAGTCATCAAGCTTATCTCGAATTTCTTTATATATATAAGTCATAAGAGGTTTTGGGTCTTGATTAACGAATAATACACATGAATATTTTCCTGCTGAATGCCGGCGTTATTATATACTGTTTTCAAGAGAATAAAACTATGGGCCAATCAAAATTCAAGAACTTGTGGTTAGGTTTACCATAGCTAGAAAGGCGTATTCATCTTCACGAAGAAGTTGGTTATGTACATAAATTGTGTGCTTAATATAATTACCAGTGAATTGATTAAGGATAATGTAATGAAAAAAAGATAAATTTCAAAGAATATATAATAGCATCAAAGGGCAGCAGGCGGCAGGTGGGGTTTGACGCTTGAGGGGGACGTGAGGCCTTTCTTTGATATTTTCTTCGAATTCAAAATTAAATTTTCAACCAGAAAATTGAAAGTGACCCTTCTGCGGGCCCTCGTTTTGTATCCATGTATGCACGTCCGTTCAGGAGCTTCATCTGACATCCACTGTTCATATTGGACGTTCAACTACTTTGGGATGCAGACACGGACGACTCATTCCTTCATATTACAAAAGTGTTGATCTTACACTTACCCATACACTTTTTCTTTTACACCTACTCATTACTGCTGCATATGCACAACCTGCCCGATGCCAGCTTTGAGATTAGACCCACGAATTAAGCTGATTCAGCTCGGAATTAATACTTATAGAGCAAAGGCCTTGGCCAGAATCCGCCACCCGTTTATCATTCAGATTCTGAAGTTGGCAATCTTTTACACAAGATAATTTCACACAAATGCAATATAAAGGTAGGACACGTTGCCATAAGTGGAAAGAAAAAATCTGTGAGACGAAGGATGTTTATTAGTTTCCTTCCAGAGTTGGAAGATAAAATTTGAGGAAACCAAAACAAAACAAAAAATATCTTTGCAGAGAGTTAGGGTGCGACAGCACAAAGCAACCAAATCTGATCACCCTTACCCGAAAAAGCAAAAGACGAAAGACCACCCCATCTTTTGATTTCCTTATCGACGATATTCTTTCGTGATCTGACGCCTCTTCAATGCTCATGGTCCCCTGCCAGGTTGGTTTATATCCAATTCTAATGCCGTACACCGTCGAGCACATGGTGCTTATTAATGCAGTCAATATAAGCAGCAGCGGTCCATTACTAGGCATGCCAAAATATACCCGCCAGCGCCACTCCGCGTGGGATGAATTTTCTACCCGTCTTGTGTGTCTAGAGAATAAGAGTTAACATTGTATCTACCATCTTCTTCACCCTCAGCTATACAACATGTAAATTAAATTTATATTTAAAATAAATTTAAAATTTTAAAAATTATTATATGAATTTTTTTATTTAAATTATGAGTAGAGATAATGAAAATATATTCCTTTAAAAATGTTTTTTTGATTTGTACGAAATGATAATTAATTTTTAAAATTGTGATTAATTATTATATAAATTTTAAAATATTCGTAGATACAGGACAAGTGAAAAAAAATGCAGACATTAAATATATTTATAAGATCAGGCTCAAGTCAAGGCAAATTGTATTTTATTTTAAAAGATGCAGGGGCGAAGTCAAATTTGACAAACTCACCTTACCGTCCATTGCCATCCCTAAGCTCCAACACATAACACTGACAGAAATTGATGTGGCAGCACAATCTGTAAACCCCGGGAATTACACTCACTGCATGCTTAAGTTGAGAGTTCACATATGTAGTCGAGCATATAGGACAAGTAGAGCATAAAGATCATTATCCAAGGTGTGCATGTATTCTCAATCCGTTGAAAAGAAACAACATATATTTAAAAAAAAAAGTACTTAAAAGCTAAATCTCTGAATAAAAGATCACATCTGTTGAAATATGCAGAAGACAAGTAGAGATTGTAATCCAAGGTGCGTGCGTTTTCTCATTATACGGCCCGTTCAAATTGTGCAAATATCCCACAAGCAATGGCAAATAAATGAACAAAAGAATATGAAAAGAATGGGGCTAAAAAAAGGCCCATTTCGTGTCTAACTGGAGCTACTTCCTTCAGCTCCACCAGCACGGTAATGCAATTGTTTCTCTTGCTGAACATACAACATCTTCAAAACAGCCACTCTTGAGTCTTTTCCACCTTAATCTTGTCAATGTTAATTAGAATGCAAACTGTTTACATCAAGATGCGGAGAACAGCAAGGCCAACAGCAGAGATTGAAACAAGGGTTCCTATGCAGTATTTTATGACATCGTATTTGGCTGCTTCCAGCTGCGCTCTTAAAGCATGGATCTCCTGAACATTATAGTAAAAATTGAAAAAAAAAAAAAAAGGCATGGAATGAGAATAACTAGAAAATCTACTTCCCAATGTCACTTATTTGCTTACTCTATCAAGTTTGTTAGTCAGGTTGTTAGTTTCAGCATTCTGATTGGACAGTTCTTCCCTTATTCTCCTGCACATACAGTGAACCATCAACAATAATATTGAAGAGATATTTCAACCAAACACAAGTTTTGTAATGCTTAACAATCAGCATATTTGTTCTTAATTCTTACCCCCTTTCAAGGTTCAAATCCAACCGCTGCCCGGCAGTGACTTTATCTATCTCATACCTGCACCACAACCCATGCGATTGGACCATATATATCATAACACGACAAATGAACACGTGTGTAGTAGTTGATATTTGATAAAACAGACCTCAATTCACTGCGCATCTTCTTCTCTATGTCATTCCTAAGCTTCTCAGTCTCATGTTGCAGCAGAGAAAAATGATGTCCCTGCATTATAATTTTTCCAGCATGTTACAGCACCAGGCAAATACAAACCAACCTCCTCAATATAACAATGAAATTGAGGAAAAATTACAAGGCCAAACAAGAAATGAAGTCATGACCAAAAAAAGGAAAAAAAAAAAAAAGAGACAATGTAGTTTCCCACAATAAGATGGATGGGAATTGTTTCTCTAACCATTTTAATTACTCCTAAAGAAATGGTTAAAAGAAAAGTAACAGAAGCAATTTATCCACATACCTATTAAATTTTGACAAGTATCAGTACTTCAAGGGGCAAAGATGGAGCTTTCCATTTGGAAAAATATAACCAATCTATCATCCCATAATTAAATGAGATAACCCTTGAGGAGGATTACAATCATTGTTCAAAAACATCCTACCACAGCAAGGAACAGGTATGGATAATTTCTAGAGCACACACAGCCCATTCGGTTTAAAGATCTTCAAATCTATACGTTAACCAGATGAAGGGACTTGTTAATAAATTTATCTTAACTAAATGCAGTTCAACAGACCAAATTCTAAACACCAAATATAACCATTTTAATAAATGACATATATTAATGCATTCCCTCTTTTTTCTTAGTTAAAATTCATGTTCTCTTCCTACTTTTGCTTTTCACACTATCTGGTTTTACAAACATCAGATGTTAGCATGCTTCCCTATGGAAGTTATGCCATTCTTTTCAGCTGTCTTATGCAGCAGAAAGTTAACTAAAATAAATATAACATAATTAAGTAACATGACAACAACAGAAGTTAAAGACTACGAGAGATCTACCAGATCATACATTTCCATTAATTAAATCCCAAAATTGAATTGTCGCATGGAATCCAACAAGGAATCATTTTGTATGGTTTGCGCCAATGTCAAAAGGGACCAAGGAGAAATTGTGGATGCTAGTGACAAGAAGATTATCACAGGCAATACAAGAGAAGCAGTATGGGAAAGAAAGGGAAAGGAAAAAAAAAAAGAAAGAGAAGGAAAGAGAACAGGCAAAAGAAGATGCAACATATGAAAAGATCGGGAAGAACAGTGAAAGAACTAATTGGTCAACTTGAATTTATGACTATATTCAATAAGCTAATTACTTTCAGAGAACTCAGTAAAACAATGGAATTAGTATGCATTATTGCTGTACAGTACAAAGATGAGAAAGGGTACTTTGCATTTACCTAACAACGGGAGAAGCAGGATGCACGTATTCCCTAAAGTGTTTTGTCAATAAGAAAATGAAAAGGATTGTTTGTTCCGGATTAGTGTAATTCATGGAAATCATATTCATGACATCAGTAAAGTAAGATGCCTGCTGCCTGCAATCAATATATGCACCCAAGTCCTGCATTCAGCCCTAAAAATTCTCTACTAGTACTAGCTTCAACTCATCCATGTGCAACTATATCATAAACCTCAAATTCACATATAACACTTCTGCATGATCAATGAATACCTGTGAGCTCTGGACTTCGGCTTTGAATTTGGACAGGTTGGCTTCTTGGATCATTTCAGTCTTAAAGAAATAAACCGGAACCAAAACAGCTTATATCAGCACATAAATTGTGTATCTCTGATTCTAAAACAAATAAACTTGACAAGGGGGGCATCCACTAAATTACAGAAGAAAGATTTTAATTTGGCATCAAAGGGTCTTACTTTCTGCATTTCTCCTTTTGATACCAATGACTGGGATACATTTTCCAGACTGTCATTCAACACTTGTGTTATGGCAGCAGTTATTGCCTCAGCTTGCTTTGAGGGTACTCCTTGCCCCTCAAGTCTCCTAACCTAGACATAGGCATAGCGGAGGATGCCATAATTAAACAACTAAACCATCAACGCAAGAAATCTCTTCATATGTAAATCGTAAGCTGAAGCATGCAACTCATTCACCCTTCTTCAGAATTGCAACTACTTGGCAACCAAACAAGGGAATGAGAGATGAAAGGGTAAAAGAAATAAAACTAAAGAAAGAGAAGTCTAAATTACAAGGGCTAATGTATCAACGAGAAACAAGCGCTTTCCGTTTGATTTCACCAGTTGAGAAAAGAGTCTACAGCCCGAAATGGAAGGCAACGAAGCTGATAACGGCTCGTATATTGCTCTTTCCAACGAAGATGGCATTTTCGAAGCCCCAGAGCCTCCTAATCCAGTGAAGGCAATCCCTGAATTGGTTCCCAATTGCCCCACCCGCTTACAAGCCACAGCCGCGGCCATTAGATTCCGTGAACGAATCCCAAAAGCTGCAGGAGAATTGTCAAGCCCTAAACTCCACCAATTCCAAATCGGCTGCAGAAGCCTTCGCAGCAACTATTCAAACAAAGAACACAATCATGAACCCAGAGAAAGAAAATCAACCGAGATGACCGCTTTTGGTTTGCCAATAAACTGGCAGAACACGAAAACCGAAACCAAATCACGAGAGTTTGTGAAAAAAAATTCCATCTTGATTCTTTCCTTATCCATTTTCTCGGCAACCAAACGGGTCGGGAACGAAAAACATTACCATAAAAAAGACGTTTCACCTGGGGAAGTGTGAAATGGACAGTTACCTTAATCAGAATAGAATATGGATGAGATCAATCGTCAAAGGAACACACTGCTATTTGAAAATTGATGGGAATGGAAGGAAGAAAAAGGGACTTCGAGGTTGCTTCCTCGACCAAAACAATACCACTGCGACACGATTTCTTGTCCAAACAGGGATAGGGTGTGAGAATTGCTTTATTCACGTTCTTTCGGTTTCGGGGAAAATAAATGTACTGTTAGGGCACTCACAAATCTGGTGTCGCCGATCTCAATTTTGTGTTTCTTAATAAGGATTCTTGTTTATCAATCGCTCAAAAAGAATAGCATTTTAAAAATCATAATTATATTGTTATAAATAATAATTAAATTAGTGATTAGTGTTTAGTGTTTAATGGTACTTTTCTTTACCTTAAGTTTCGTTAACTTCCGCATGCAAAAAAATTTCTTTCTTAGCTATGTTTTATAGTCAAATTGATTCAATTAATCATATATCATTAATTTTTTTATGTAGTTTTCAAATGGTTTATGTTTAGTGGCTATTGCCTTGGTTGAAGGGGTTTGTTATCGGACATATAATAATATTATGTCTATAAATAGATTGATTGAGTGTAAGATATCTGAACATATATAATTTTCATATTTAGTATGATATTTTAGATGGGTTATTCTTATTTGAACTTAACAATACTTAACATCTAACTTTGAATTTTAAAAGAAGTTTTTTTAATATTATAAATATAAAAAAACAAACAAACAATATATATATATATATATATATATATATATATATATATATATATATATATCATATGATTATAAACGTTTAATAATAATAATAATAGCATGTTAGCATATTGATAATTAAAAATATTTACCAGTAACAATATTTTATTATTTTATATTAAGTTTATTTTGATAAATTTATGAATTAATAAATACATAAAATTAACAAGGAGAATAAGTACTCTATTTGTCTATTTTTATCTGTCGTATCTCAAAATATTTATCATTTAATAATATTAAAAAAATATTAAATAATTTTTTAACTCTATTTTTATTTATTAATAGAGAGATAATTAGTGAAATAAATAAAATTAAAAAAATATTAATAAAATGAGAAAAAAATAATTTAATTATATTAAATTATATTTTTTTACAATTAAAATTATTTAATAACTTTTTTTAATTTTTATACAATTACCTTAAATAACAAATAAAAGTGAACAGGTAGAGTATTTATAAAAATAAAATAAAATAAATTACAAGAGCTATCAAGTATCTGAATATTTAATATTTGAGTTTTACTATATCTTCTAAAAATTTCATCTTAAAAATCTTCTTAATATTTAATAAAATAAATATTAAATAAAAAATAAGACATTTAATATCTTAAAAATATTAAAAAAATATTTAATACATACTTCATTTAATAATTAAAAAAATTGTTTTTAACATTTTCTTAAGTTGGAAAAGATTATAAATTTATACAAGAAAAACGAGGATTTACAGCATAGAGTGCATTGGTAATAGGGCTAAGTAATGGATATGCCTTAGGATCCAATTAATTGGACCAGGTAGGCATATTGCTGTAACCTCAAAATACAAGGATGCAACTATAACAATGTTAGTCCCCTCCTTGTTTATTAATATCCTCAATATATGTACGATCCTTTTTTTTTGGTACAATCTATCTATTTACAATCGATGTTCGTATTTATTTTTTAAATATGTTATTTATAAATTAGGATTCTCTCTTTATGTTAAATAACATAAAAAAATTCTATTAGAGAGAAAAATACAATTTGTATTCAATATAAATAATGAATTTTATAACCTACAATAATAAGTTTATATATAAAAAAATTTGTGTTAATATCCTTCGAACACAGAAGATTATGCAAATTCCTATTTATAATGCTCACAACAGAGCACAGTACAGCACATAATTTCGTCTTCCTAATTTTCCTCAGTTTCTCTCCCTCCGACGTTAGTTATCGTTTCCAATTTTTTTCTCTTCTTCCTCTTTCTATTGTTCCTGTCTCCCTACAACATGGATTGAGGAAAAAGCTTTACATATGGATTTGGCAGGGTGCATAGAGTAAATAGGCTGCAAAATGTATATTAGAATAGTTCAGATAGAAAGTGCGATTTTTTATTTTTAAATTAAAAGGATTATAAAAATAAATAAAAGAGGATAAAGTTACACGATAGTTTTTCATTTTAAAAAATTATCAAGCAAAAAAGAATGTTTACCTAAAAAAATTTTCAATCCCGTCCATTCTGTCTCTAAATTTCTGTGTCCAAACATACCTAGGATTCACATCCAAAAAGGGGTTCGTGTTTAGCAATTGGCTGGTACCTTCAGAAGCTGCTAGGACCTATGATAGAGAAGAGAGGCTCAGAAAAACATGTAACAAGAAAGCCGAGTGTGTTTACTATTGCAACAAAGACGGCAAAAGTGTGAACTGTGAATTTAGAGTTTGGTTAAGATCTGAACCCATTTCTTTGGAAAATTGAGGGAATCCCCATCCGTTTGAGTTTTGACAGTGACACTAGGAGTAGGCAGTTTATTCACATTCAAAATTCAATGAAATTGCGAAGTAGAATACAAAAGTAAGGTGAAACATGACTGCCAAGAACCCTCCACGCTCTTTCTTTTCTTCACTAACAAACGAAATGATCACATTCCTTTAAGCAACAAAGTGGTCCAACAATCACTGTCACTGTAATTGCTTCTACAGCTGACAGAAGAAATGCCAGCAGAGAAACAGAGACAGGTGAGGGACTTACTGTTTGCAGAGAATGCTGTTATAAACAGGGTAATACGTATCCAATTCAAGTTGGTCTAAGATCTGTTGCGTAGCCCACAGATAAGAAGAATGGCCTTCGATGCGATCTGTCACGTCAACCTGCACATCCATAAAACACACATTTTAGGTAAAGACTAAGATTCCAAATCCACTGAATACTTGCAGTCTACCACTACTCATAGAAGATAAGATAGCAACTTAAAAAATAGTTATAGTTGGCAAAGAGGGTGGAGAAGCAACTTACATTTTGGATCCCAGGGATCTCGATTGGTTGGATTCCAGCTAATCCTTGAGAAAGTAGACTGCACAAAAAATTAATAGATTAGTTTTCTACTTTCTGTCTACTAAAAGTAATTATTTTAATATTTGTATTTTAAATTACTTCTATACAAATTAACTAAACATGCACTTAATAAGAAAAAAAATCCGGTGTCATAAAGACAGTAACCCATTCCTTCCCCCTTCTTTCTCTAAAGAATATTAGATGACGCAGACCTGTTCACACACAAAAAAGGTAAAAGACGAAAATTAACCACAATCATGAGACCGTTATGGGTCCAGATCAATAGATGAAGTGGAGTCAATTAAATATGGAAAGCTGTTCTTTGTTAATTGCTGGGCACGGTCAGAATGCCACATCGTACAACTTAATGTATAATGCATAGAAAAACTTGGTCCATAGGTTACGTAGTGTGGATCAACTGGAAGTACCTACAACACAGCAGAAATTCTACCACTACATTTTTATATACCTGGCACGGAAAGCAACTCCAAGCATCCAGTCATTCCTTGAATAAGCATTTACGAATCTTCCTGCTACCATCTACAGAATACCAGAATCTCAGTGAAATAATTTTTTTCATCATACAGGTGAGAACGTACCATTAAGAGAAAAATTAAACCCCTTATCACCTTTCTGGCAGCTTCCCAGTTCTCATCCTTGATTGCGATGGGTGCTCCAATAAGAACAACTCTTTCTACTAGTTCAGCTGCCAATAAACAGAAGAATCACCGTAAAGTCAATAAGATAGGTAACGTCTCATTCAACGGATAAACACGCAAGAGTCCCCATAGACATGAAATCATATCATATGTACCCATAACCAGAGTTGAAAAGATAAAGCGGAAAAAAGGCTATCCTTTAATGTGTAGTCAATAAGTTCTAAAGATCCCCAAAGAAAGAAAGGAAAATAATCTAGCACATCAAAGACAAACAAAGGAAAGAGTGGAAATACCTACCATTGTTTTCTGTTTCAGCCAAAACCTGTAGACACTTGAAAATAACTCTTGCCCCAAGTGAGTAACCTACAAGCGTCACAGGCCTGAAACTCATAGATTAATAACATTGCATCTGCCACAATTTTCTAGGAGCTGAATTAAGAGAAACTTTGAAATTGGCCAAATACCTATTTCCCTGCAATCCTCCTAATAATACTTCAGCAAGCAATTTTCCTGCTTTGTCTGATCTGAAAAGTAAAATTAACTTAGATAAGATCTAATTGTAAACTGTTAGAATATTAGGGCTAAAAGTCTTGTCATGTTATTAGTCTTATTAAGCTAGGCTTGTATTAGTAGTGCCAAACTAGTACCTCATCTAGATTATTAGTATAACTAGGTGTTAGTGTTTTGTATTATGATACACACATTCAGAATATTATTGAGAACCTCCTTTCTCTCTTTTCCACCTTTTATACCTAAATCCTATAATATCAACATAAATCAAGAATGGAAACTGCCTATAACAATTTTTTCATTGAGACGTTGAAACCATCACTCCTTACTATGCCTTTAATCAAAAAAAGAGAAAAACAAACAAATACATCCTTGGCATGCAATCACCTTGACATCCCATAGTTCATCCACTAAGTGGTTTTGGCTATAAAATTATGGCATTTAAACCACAAGTGATGAGCAAATGCAAGATTTTATTTTGACAAGGTCAGATGATGAAGCCTTAGAATTAGAAAAGCCAGGAATAGCATATATGATACATGGTAAGAAAGTTCCCCCCAAAACGAAATTAATTCAACTCAGTCTCACACAGTTATCAACCTACATGATTCAGCTTTTCAAGTATATGAAATACTATCTTAATTTCCTAATGATCAATTACATCACTGTGTACAGTCCAGGAAAAACAAATCGAAACCCTTGACTTGCTTACATGATATAAGTAACAAAAAGCAAGTAGATGATTTTCCCGTTGCCGTGCAAAAGTTCTATTCTACTTATAATCAAGATATAAAAGTATACCGGTCAATAGCAATTGTCCATGTACTGTCTATGAAATCAGTTGCTGCAAGTAATGCAGCTGGCCAAGCCAATGCAGTTAAAAGTGCACTCAAGACAGTCATCATTGCCCCTTGCTTCATCAGCTCCATCGCAATTCCTAATGCAGATCACAGCAATATTGACATCATACACAGCTCTACTTATATATATTACTAACTCAATAGTACTTGCAGCCTGAAACCAAAACCAATTACTTGAAGTAAGCCAATCCTGAATTGCAGTGCTCACAGCAATTAGATTCTTGGACTCCCACTGCAGCGCATACCTAACTTTTGGCAAGGCCATATGAAATGTCATTTGTTTTGCTGGAATCATCAATCATAAGAGAATTAACATTGCAATTTTTAAACTGAAGACCAAAACTGAAGGAAAATAAAGGTGATTTCAATGTAATAAGGTACTCCATCAACATGTTGCATCAACATCAAGCATTTCATGCTGAAATTAGTCAAACTACCTTCCTTGGACAACGATAATTGTAACCAAGGATAAAATTCAGAATTGTATGATCTCCTTTTTTTAATGATTAACCAAACACAACCATATTAGGAGATGGAAAATGGCAAAGATGTGTACCTCTCCAAGTTGTCATTCTGTCCTTCCCATGGCCTTATAAAATCCTGCTCCGCAAATACAAATCCAGAGACCAAGATCTCAACTGCTAGCCTCTGCAACCAGAAGTTCAACAAGAATCTAGTTTGAAGCGACAAACTATTGAAGTGATAAACTAGGTGCAAAAGTATAGTTTGATAATATGAGAAAGGTGAGACAAAGTTCACACGTGACTTGTGAGTGCTCACGCACACACAGATTCAATCAAGTAAGAAATGTCACCAGAAAGTAGGAATATGAAATCTCTAAAAACTTACGCCTTGGTTATGGTTTTCTCCGATAGCTTTGAATTCAAACTCGTCAACACTCCCAACTCTCCTAGCCATTTTGCTTCCAGTAAGTCCAGCTCCAGCAGCTGGTAGAACAAAATTGTACATAAAAAAATTTCATCTCCTAAAAAGCAACATCACTAACATAGAAAAGTAGAAATAACTGCAAGAAAGAGAGTCAGTTGTCCTACAGATGCTAAATGTATCACAATAACAGATAACAACTAGCATGTACTGCAAAGAAATATTGTAAATTGAAGGTTAAATGTACTGTCTTCAGGATATAGCATGTACTGATGCATGCATCACTCCTCCAGACAGTTAATTCTAAAATTAAACACAAACTCCCATATAAACTATGTAAATCCTCTTCTGAACAGCTAAAAGATGAATTAAAGAGTTCCTATTGCAGCTTGACTGGCAGTTTTCTTATTCAAGCAATTACTGTAAGCATGCTAATCAATAAATTACAGCTACAAAAATAAAATCACCCTCACAACCTATTTAATCACAGAACACTTTTGAATCAATGTAGCACAAAAACCACCACATTGAGGACAAATCAAAAACACCAAATTGAACATAAAACACATCTAATAAGACACATAAGCATATGAATAATGACTTGATGGTCCTACTCCTACAATATCCTTAACAACACAGGAAATTCACAAAGAAAAGGTTACTTTATTGCCATGTAGAGTGGAGATATAATAACATAGCATGAGAAGATTATAGCAAATTCAATTACATATACTCAAATATATACCTCCAAATGATGCAGCAACAGCGACAGAACCAGCAACAGTTCCTGCAGCACTAGCAGCTGCAGCAAATCCACTTGCTCCAATTACAGGAATTAGAGTACCCAAAGTTGGAGCCAAAGCACCAAGTCCTGCGGCAATTGCAGGGGCAGCTAATCCTGTTGAATGCTTAAAAGTAAAAACAATCAAATCCACAAGAAAATTGATTCTATACTTAAACCAGAAATACAGTTAGAAAAGATGTTAAGGTATCCATACCACCAGTAATAGCCAGCAAGGTTCCCCCAGTTAATGCAGCAGCACCAATAATACCACCACGCTTCCATTTAGCCCACTTGCTTTCTTTTGATCGAGTTTCTTCTTTATTTGATTCTTGCTCTTTAATGAAAGCCATTGCAGAACAAGCAACTATGGTCTCAATGGCCTCCTGCAAAGTGAACATTCATCTCCATCACTGGAAGATATGGAACCAATAAGTGAGAGATTTTTTAATAAATGACAATTTAAAGCAAAGCTTATAATATATACACAGGTAGAATTAGGTTCAACTTAAATTTGAGTAACTTAGAAATCAAGGTGAATGTATAGACGATGTTCACCCAAGTGAAGACTAGTTCTTGATATGTCTTGTTAATACCGTATAACGGTCAAAAGCCCTTACACTTCTATCTCGTGATCACCTCAACTTATAACAAGTTGTTGTCGAATCACATAAAATTACCAATTAAAAGATTCATTTTACAATACAAACCATTTTTGTCCACTTGATATCAAGCCAAGTTGCCAGCAACCTTAGAGCCACACGATGTCGAGCATCATAGCCCTTTCTTCTCCTAGTATATTTCTTGTTGTTTTCACCTAAATCTGACAGGCATGCAGAGAGAAGTTCATAGAGAACTGTCACTTTCCTCTGATAGCTGAGCATCGTTACCTCTTCAATTGGTCTCTCATCAATTTTACTATCAATAGATCCCTGATGTGGGTCTTTACAGTCAAGGAAAGGAGTATCTGTCTCCTGCCGAGTTTCCAAATGCATATCTACCTTTTCAGAATTTGATTGAACATCAGCAGTTGAAAACTTTTCACGACATTGATGCTCATATTCATGAAGCTTCTCTCTTTTAGACTTGGAAGACTCTGAATTTTTTTCCATGCTATGTACCATACTATCAACAGCTTCTGATAAAGCAAGTTCTTGATCTAACCTTTGAGAATAATCATCACCAGATTCTTCTGAGAGTAACCTCAAAAACTGTGACATTTACATGTATTGTCTTTGAGTGATATATTGGATAAAAACAAATCAATAAAGGGAAATGAATATATGTGAAATAAAAAGGTGGGAAAAACAAAGAGAGTTATGCCATACAACACAAAGACTGAAAGCATGCCGAATCCAATGTGGCAGTTATTAGAGATGAGGGAAAAAAACTAGAACAGCGGAGCCAGTAACATCAGCAGTAATCCATGACGTGCCACATATAGTTTGGTAATTTTTTGACAAATGTTTTGTGCTGTTTAAATTTTTCAAGAAAAAAAAAAAGAGAGCATAAAACTCATGTCAAATTTTTGACTTAAATATAAAGTTCCATTGTTGTAGACATAAACTCAAGAAAAAATGGAAATGAACATCGTCAGTATCTTTTAACAATTCTTTCAATGACAATAGTGTTGTGTTATTGATTTCTTAAAGACACGAGTAGACATGCATGAGTCATGAGATATCATTTGCCATCCCCATTTTGGCTGAGTCACTCTAAGAGGCACATCAAATACACACCTATAAACAAAGATGAGGGTAAAAGAAACAAATGGGTATAAAACTGTCACCAACTGAATAAAGGATGTAGGCAAGTAAAGGAAAATTCAACATTGAACAGTGAACATGCTAATCCATGTTTGGAATATAGGACCATATACAAATCTTAAAGCAAGAAAACATTAGAAGGCATAACCATGAATACATAATTGCTGTATGGGCATGTATGCAGCATGCTAAGGAGAAGTGAGGAAAAAGTAAAACGACGTACTGGTCCCACATGATGTATGGCTAAAGAAGACCCAGCAGTTTCCTCAAGTCCAGACCATGCTGCGGAATCAATATCTAGAAACCTGCTCAGAGACAGAATAACACTGAAACAGAATCCAACACGGAACAATAATTGGATTTTCCTATACGCAGTTGATTAGGGGGAAAATTTTGGAACATTATGACTTTATTTCAGATAGGTGGCAAGAATGGAAATTGGAGGGTGGATGCTGTATTTTCTGATTTGGAAAACCAAATAGAATATGAATGAAATGGATTGAGGATAGTATTTTATCAAGGACCCACTAAAATCAGTGTCTCCAAACTTGGAATGAAAAAAATAAGAGAAAACTGGAGCATGAGTATCTCTAACTTGAGCAATTATATATCTTTACCAAAATAGCATACCAACAAAAGGTAAAGTAAATATGCACTTGTAATTTTAAATTTATAATAATAATAATAATTTTCTTCCCTATCATCATCTTTTGTAGTTCCAAATTCCTCTCAATTTTGTACCCTCCATGTCCTTCCACTCCTCATTCTGTTTCTAAACCCAGTCTAATCAGAATCAGACATGCCAAAATTTATAATTCTCATGGTCAAAAGTCAAAACTTCACCCTAGATAAGCCACATATAACAAGCACTAAAAATCAGACAAAGTCCCCTTGAAATGATCAATCATCAACTATCCATAAAAATTTACGTATCCCCGATCCCAAAATTCCAGGTAAACCAGGGGAAGGATCGTAGAGCACATACTTGAAAACGGGGTGGAGCAAACCCGAGGTGTGGTGGACCCAAAGCTCCGGATCCTCGGATACTGCACTACTGGTGGAGCTACTGGTGCTGCTACTGGCTCGTTCTGGTTCGTCAGATAGGAACTCATCCGTGGGTAAGCCTAGGGGTTGGGTCTGGTGAACCTGGGCCTGGTGAAGAGCGAGGGCGAACAAGGCTCCGGCTGCGTACCTCTGCGTCGGCGTCAGAAACGACGTCGCGGACATCACTTGGATTTCTGACACAGCGAAATATGCAGGCGCTGCTGTACAACCACAAGACGAATCGTCGTCTTCTTCGGCACCGTTATCAGAGCGATCGTCGTTTACTCGTTTCGGAGATTGGAATTCTTATTATGAAGATCGATCTCTCTTTCTTTTCCGTTGACCGTTACTTAGCTCGAAACTGGTTGCTGTTTCTGTTTTCTAGCAGAGTAATGCTAAATCCTTAATTAAAATATATATATATATATATATATATATAAAATATTTTAACAATCTCTAGATAAAAAAACTTAAACCTCTTTTATTAGGACGAACATATTTTAATAATATTTTAACAATCTAAAAAATTATTAATATTTTTTTTGACTTGTAATATTTTCTTTATTTGTTTAAGACGATTTAAAGTTTTTCTTTCTAATTTTATAATATCACCCTTTCTCAGTACTATGAAAGCTTCACAAGTATTCTCAAAAAATTTATTGACCAAAATTTCGAAGAGTTCATATAATGAATGTACTAAGCACATATTTGATTCAGCCTAATTTTTTTTAAAAAAATTATTATTTTTAAATTATTTTTAATAAAATTTTAATTATAAATTATTTTAAATACAAAATAAATTAATTTAAATATACATTAATAATAATAATAGGCATAAAAGAAATAAAATTAATTTTTTAAAAAAAGATTAAAAATAATAGAAAAACAAGAAATTATTATTATTATTATTATTATTATTATTATAGGGATTCTCTTAGTTGATCTCCAACTTTTACTTTTTTTAAAATGTCATTAATAATCAATAAACATAAATAAATAAAAAAGTAAAACTGTAAATTCATAATTTTTTTTATAATCACCATCTACAGTTATCCTAAGCATCATTTCTCCCTTCTCTTTTTATCTCTATTTTTTTTATCATCATTTTTTTGTAACCACCATCTACAGTTATTTATCTCGATTTTTTTTCCATCATTTTTATTTAATTGTAGTAAAGATTTTATATTCTTTGAACATTTTTTTATGTAAAGGAATCTTTTTATTTTATTATTATTTTTTATATATGAGATTTTTAAAAATCAAATAGTAATATTCATATTTAAAAATATAACTCATTTTTATTACGATAATATTTTTTAATAAATACATATAAATATTAAAAAAATAAAAAATATGAATGTGCTCGTCATTGCGCTAGTTATTATAATAAAAGAGAGATTTGAATATGTCACTTTTTACAAATTATTCAAATATGTCCTTATTAATTCACTCTTAGTGACTTAAATATATATATATATATATATATATATATAATTTCCATTTTAGATTCTTATCTGCAAGCATAAAAGTTTAAATATTAAAATAAGAAAAAAGTGAAGAAATTTTTTCCTCTTATTTTGAGTGGTAAATTAAAGAAAAAAAGTAAAGGAAATTTAACTTATACAATTTAAAATAAATAATTTTTCCTTGCTTACCTCCTAATTCACCAGAAGAATTTTGAAACTAGAAGGAAAATACACCTCTGTTTTCCCTTCTCTTACTCTCCTCAAATATCTTTCAAATAAAATTTTAAATTACTTTTTTTCTTCTTTCTCTTTTTCTTCCTCCCATCTAAACATACCATTAAAATCATTATCTCAGTATCGTGGCAGGCATCAATTTTGTTTAATTAGCTAGAAAATAATATCGTGCCTATACAAATATATTACAATCTAAAATTACAAAAATTAGAATAAGATGGCCATACTTGATAAAGTACGCATTGCATTGATGGCATTTGATCAATAATTTATCCGAACCGAAGTAAGCTCCCCCAGTCTGTTGAAGTAATTAATCTGTTTATGGCATAACCAAATAATTATAGTATATTCGGAAAAGCTTAATTACAGAAAAAAATTATTTTTTAAAATTTTCTCTAAAATTTTAATTATAAATTATTTTAATTCTAATCCAAACACACTATTAATCTGGCCACGAAAGAAGAAAATGATAAGAGTCTGAACAAATAAATCATCCCGACAACTATAAATTACAAGATATGGCCATTAAGCACTTCCTTTGCCATAGTCCAAAGAATTCACACCCATGAGAAATGAACAGTCTTGCAGCTTTTACGTATACCATTTGTTTTTTGGCAGCAGCACAAAGAAATGCATATCAAAATTTTAGAGGAGAGCCTGTCATAAGGAGAACGTCCACAGAGAAAACAAGTCGTGAATCAGCAATCGCATAAAACTGAACGTAAATAATGCTAATGCTAGAGCTAGTTTCAAATTAAAAAATCATGCCACTTGACTATTACTGTCAGCTTAAATTACAACAATTGGAAGAGCCAACTTCCACATATGTTAATGATTACAAAAATTAAATGTGACCAATGCTAGGGGAATCCAAAATCATGGGTGCAGGTAATCACAGGATGCTCCCTTCTTACAGTACCCACTTTCATAAAATTTACAAATTCGCTGCCCTTTGGGCGGAGACCTGTATGAGCCTCCATTTCCTACACCAAATGATGGTTGCCTGTTCCACACCGTTCTGCCTCTACCAAAACATGCTTCCCTACCATGACTGTGAAAACCCCGATCTCTGGGTGCAGAAAATCGATTGCTGCCGTATCTTGTTTCGCTTCCCCCAAAGCCTGGAGTTCCTATGGAAGTGAATGAATGTGTGCTCCTGCTCTCCTGCACTGTCGGCTGTCCTACTCCCCAACCCATATTTGCATTTCCTTGATCCGTTCCTCCCCAGCCCAAGTTTGCATTTCTTTGAGATGCCTCCCAACCACCAGTTGCACTCTCTGACACAGGTCTCCAAGTTGTGTCTGTAGCCATGTCCCAGGTTGCAGTGGATGGAACTACGGGTGGGTTTTCCGAGCCTGACTCCCATTGATTAACTGAAACACTACTGTTCTTTGTACCCACCTCAACTTCAGAACTTTTCGAGGAATGCTCCCCAGATACTCTTTGATGGTGGTGATGTACATCTGCTTGGCGTAATCGTCCCTCAGTTGCTGTAGATTGAGATGGTAATTTTATATCACCCGTGGAGCTCAGCGCATCACCTTTACCTGCATCAAGCATTGGGCTAAGCCCCTCTGCAGAACTGAGACAATCAGTTTTTGAACCCTCAGTCAATTCCTCACCACAATTCATGATTGAAGTGGGAGAGTCCAAGCCACCAAGAGACTCCATTGCCTCAACTTCTGCCAACAGATCTGAAACAGATTCATCAACTAAGCTAAAATCATTGGGTTCGCCAATGATTGCCTGCCATGTAGATGTATTACAGGCTGCATGGGAAGGGGAAGAATGTGTTAGCTGACCACTTATTGAAGATGGAGTAGCAGCACAGTCACCAGCAGTTTCAGTTGGTTTCAATGAAGATACAGAGACAACATTGGAGTCCCATTCCTCAACAGAAGGTTTAGGCGGTCCTGGTGAACATCTCCATTCAACAGTCACTTCAGGAACATTTGAAGAAGCAGGATGTTTGTTTTCAGCAGACTGGCCGAATGATTCAGCATTATTTGGCTTAGAAGTATGACTGGGCATCTCAAAAACATCAATTTCTGGGTGGTTTGGTGATTGTTTAGTTACAGAAACAAAAGCAGATGGAGAATCCCGGCAGTTTGAGGAACTAGTTACAGAAGTGGAACCGGGCAAATCAAATCCTAGCTTCTGCGGTGATGTTTTTCTCACAGAAACATGAGCAGACGTGGTAACCAAGCAATTGGAGGAATTATTTACATGGGGGTGTCTCCAGTTCTGTCCAGAAGATTGCCCTGAATTCTCTTCACTGTCGGATTGCTTCTGATAACTCTGTCCACTAGTACTTTGGCCCTCAGATGTCCTGTTCGAGCCATGATTTCCATTACCTTCTTCCAAGTTTCCCTCAATCCCATGACCCTCCCTTAATTTATTAGAAGGATTCTCATTCAATTTCTCAGAAAAGGCAGCTGAATGTAGTGAAGGGTAGACATAGGGCTGGTCATGACAAGAAATTTGACATTTTGACGACTCTTCCCTCCTTTCAAAATTTCCACTTTGCCCCTCGTTATTCCCATCTGCTGGTATAGTCCAACTAGAAGAATGAGAGCGCCATCCATTGCTCCTCACAGATTCATCTTTACCATTAGACTGGGTAGAAGGATCATCCACTTTTTGCTCCCAGCTCTGCTCTACAATTCGGCTGTCAGAATGAACTTCCTTCCATTTTTTGTTCCCCCCACCATCCTGACTATTATCTCTATTATCCAATGTATCACTGATCCCTAAAGACAGGGGCTGGCTGTTGTATGGCAATGACACATTTTTGGAACATTTCACACTTAGTGCATCAGTTAACAATATAGAGTCATCTTGTTTCTCATTTATCCTCCATATTCTGAGTTCTGGAGGGAAATGTCCACTTGCATTCCACTTATACAGCTGCAGCATAGAAAAAGGTCCTTGAACCTTCCCACTTGGATCCTGATAATGCCACAATTTATCATTTGCAAAATCATTAAATGGCTGCTCCATCCCTGTAGAGAGAAACAATGATGAAATATCCAATGAAACGCCAGACACTTCTGATCTCACCACCCCTACATTAGTGCTATCATCCGTTGCTGCATCATTAGGTTTGATCTGATTTTTTATTATACATATATTCCCAATTGGCTCATGGGTAGCAGGCAAGTCTTGTGTTCCACATCCAACATCATTCAAGACACCATCCCGACTTACCCCACACTCACTTCTGTCAAATCCAGAATGCTTTGACCTTATATTGTCATCTGCATATACATAATCATTTTACCATGAGGCAAATATTGTCTGCACAACTGCTAAAGGAACATGAAAACGGGGTCCATGGAGCAAATGAATCCTACCTTGCTTCCTTTCATCTGACTCTTCAGCATCTTCATCAGACTCAAACATTGAATCCATATTTGGGTCGGAGTGTACCTCCGGAATTTCATGCAGCCTGCGCTGTCGTTCCTCAGGTGAGCTCAGTAGCTGCAATTTCTCCACACATTCTCTCAGCGTGCAGTTTGGTCAAGGAACCTTTACTAACTATGACCATGTATGTGGCACAGGAATATAAAGGCAGAGAAGCCAATGAAGAACTAATGTCCATGAACCCACCCCATCCCCCACAAAAAGAAGAGAAGTTTGTCCAGGTCAGCTACATAAAGCCTTCATCAATATCCACCTGATATCTTCCTCAAGAATTTTCCTCTGCTGTTTAGTTCTAGACCTAGCTGTCCATCTACTAATTCATCTGCAGATAAATCATTACTTATTACTTAGATGCATCATCTTTTATCTCCTTCTCATGCTCTAAATTGATTCTCTTACGTGAATTCTCATTCCAACTTTCGTAGACAGCATATATCCTAATCATCTTATTTTCACTTGAAGCTAACACCTACTTCTTTGTCTCATTGCTTAACCCATCCTTCCTTGTTAAAACTTCTACGTTAGTTTACAAATATTTCTTGAATGCATGACCAAATATTAGTTAAAACAAAAATAGTGTGTCACATCATATGATTGCAGATTCATTAATGCATTATGGAATATAAATTCCACAGACAACAGAGTAAACAAAAACGTGGTTCCAGCAAGAACATATAGATGCACAAGGCAGGATAAGACAGAACACTGAATAAATAAAACTATAGCATTTCTGCATAAGAAGATATATATGCCTCCACAGAACACCTAAGATTGTAGCCTCCATTCATCTAGGTATCCTAAATCCACCTAAACTGATGAGTAATTATAAGCAGATATTTCACCTATCTATGATGAATATTTTAGAATCAAACTATGCATTATTCTGCACCCACAGTATAGCGTATTGAGGGGAAGGAACATGAGAGAGTAAAGTAATAAATGGTAAAGGATATTCTTTTCTATGCCCCTTTTCACTTGCTCTATCACGAAGATCATTTAGCCGCAATATCTCAGCTTCCAGCGACTAGATCAAGAAAAGAGCACAGTAATTAAATTAAAGTCCATGTTCTAACAATATCCCTAATGAAAGTTTAAAGTTATAATATTAAAGGCTGACCATGCTTGAATGCATATATTAGTCAAATAATGAGAAAAGGAAAAAAAAATATGCCTTTAGAATAAGAGCATTGCTATTTCAATTAAAAGATTTCACCAAATTCACATACTGAGTCCACTTGGCAATTGCTTAGTGGCAGATAACATGCATGTTGTTCAAATGATTTAGATGTGGGTGGGTGTACTTAAGTGACACATAATATGGTACCATATTAAATTTCTTTTTGAAACAGAAATTGATACCCTATCTCTCTAGGCTGCACAATGATCTCTCATTTATAGTGTGATTACAATCAATCAAAGAGCTAATTAGAAGCTAATCAGTAGCTAACTTATAGCTTAATCACTAGCTAACAATCAGCAAACATCATAATTACAGCTGACCATTTATAATAACATGTGCTGAATGTGCCATTCTAACATTTCTGTATAGATTTTCTGTACTTTTAGAGTTTTCTTTAGAATAAAAATGAGCATTGATCATGAACTATATTTCTATTTCGACATCAGATAACAAACGGAAAGGAACTTACATCATTAACTCTCATTGCTTGAAGTGTTGATGCTTTGTCTTTGTCCAGAATCTCTCCCTACAACCAACCAAAACTGTCCTCTCAAACACACAGTAAATACAGCATACAATATGGAAGTTGACATAAGATATACACTAACCACAGTCAATCTCTTTGAGAACCCATATTTTATACTCTGGCGCAAACGCTTGCATTCATCCTGGATATATGATCAATACATTAACCATTATCGAACTCCCATAGAAGAAACTAACTCTTCAACAAATTCTAGAGATTCCACAAAAAGGAAATATGATAAAAGTACTATCCCATTCACCTCAGAGAACTCCTGATTTGAAATCTCATCTATGGATATGACCTCTTTCCTGTTTAAGTTTAAAATTTCAAGCCCTATATCTATTGTTCTTGTGCCAATTTTGTAAGGTTCAGCAACCTTGCTTGTACCTGCACAAATAGTTACCAACACCAATTTCAAATCATGTGCAATTTAAAAGTGTATTACATGTGAAATGTACGCTGAGTATTGGGGGTTGTAAAAGATCATATACCTACAACTTGGACAAGCCTATACATCTCTTGCTTTTGATCACTACTAGATATTCTTATCCGCACAAATGAACCAACAACCTTCTCATGGATCTTTTCAGCATCTTCAGTTAAATTCTCCATCAAACTTCGCCGCAAGTAGATCAAGTTAAGATTGTGAGAATTTATTGCAGCATATGCATCTGGATTATTCCGTGTCACTCGCACATCAGCCTTTTTACATGTCTTACGTCTCTTATCATTAACTAACATCAGCTGGTTATTGTAATTGTCACTAGCCTCCCCTTGGCTAGCAATAGCTGCTCTAACAGTGTTTTCTGCAGGGCCATTCTCTTTTATAAGAAAGTGGGATTCAAGGAGATTTAGCATTTCATAGTGGCCTACACGTCCTTTTCCAAACAAATTTACTAGTCTAGAATCACAAACAATTTGGGTTTTTTGTTGAGGATCACAAAGATTGTTTTTCTTTACATACTCCAGCAAGAGATCCTGGACATCAAATTGAGATAGGAGAGACGTGACACCGTTTTTCATATGTGCAACAAACTCTAGAAGCTCCTTTGATGCCCATTTGGTGCTTTCAGGCAAAGACACACTGTTATCACCACCTGATGTTAACCTATCGGAGCAACCCTCCTTATTAAGAAGCTTTGGCTGTCTCTTAGACTTCTTGTTTTTCAAATTATTTGATTCTATGTCTATACAGGAGTTCTCAGAACCAGAACCTTTGTCATCTTTAAGATGATGGAGTTCATGTGGTGTTTCAACCTTACAACTCATAGAAGCAGTACCTTTCCATGGGTTTTTAGCTCGAAGGAGATCATCCAACGTTAAAGATAGCTTCCCTTTCAAATACATCCAATACACTTTGAAGAGATACTCCCAGCTGCTTTTGTCATCAAAATCCACTTCACACTGTAAAAGCAGCACAAGGAAAGAAAAAGAATAAAAATGAGACCATCATGCTGTGTATCACTAGCTCAGCATCAAGAACCCCCCTCCCCGGGCACACAGAAGAGAAAGAAATAAAAATATTACACGTGAACCCGTCTAGACAAGAAAGTTTATCGTACCATTGCCTTATTTCCCTGCACACTGTTCTCAATCAGCATTATAGTTCTCATGCATATTCCACACAAACCTTTATTTCCTCTTACGCAGACAAAATCAGCATCTTTTGTACACCCCTTGCACAAAGAATACGTACAAGTATAGCACATATAATGGGATGCCTTCTGACAAATGCTACATATATGCCAACCTGAGCAGCCCAAAAGTGAAAATTTATTAAAGGAAAGCTACGCCATTTAATGCAAATTAAATTATTAGAATCCAGATCAAATAGAGGGAATTGATTTCTCAAAGATAAGAAATGAGTGTGCAGTAATTGGCATATGTAATAATTATGAGACTCTACTAAACGAGATAATAGGTTAATAGCATTGGATAATACTGATGCAAATGTTTCTAGCAAAAACACAAAGAAGTGACACGCGCATAGGAAAATTGAACTACATTTCAAATAGCATATAGGGCTAGCGAAACTAGATCCACTTGTGCTGTTGTGCATGTTAATGGTATGCCAGCAACACACGTAAAGAACGCAGTTTAAGAAGCAACATACCACAATTCCATTTGGCCTTTGAGCGGAAGAATGACTCGTCTCGCTTAATACATGCGGGATGATACGCTTTAGGGCAACCGCTAAAAGGGGAAAGAAAAAAAAAAAACAGAGAGAGAGAGAGAGATAAATATTAGGAAATATTGACACGAACGTTTACAATTGAATAACGTACAAGCGCCCTTAATTGGAAGCTAAAAGCCAAGCAGGGGTTAAATTTAGAAACACAAATCAGTTTTTGCCAAGTGCCCAATATAGAGCAATTATAAATAATAATAATAATGAAAATAATAATCCCTTGTGCAAATTAAAGTCTCAATTTTTAGTATTACGATCCATGTGGAACAATTCCTAAACTATCGGAATAGTCACTCACCGGCGATCACAGAGCACGAGGCTCCCGCCATCAAAGCATATGAAACAAACATCCTCCTCGTCCCTCTTCTTCCTCAGTGGAGGAGGCGTTTTGGGAAGACCCCTGGCGGGGCGACCCCGCTTCCTCTTCCCCACAACAACGCCGACCTCCATCTTCACCTCCAAATTAGGCAAGCAACCGTCCTCTCTCTCCCCCATGTCAACATCGCGAGCGAGCGCGACCGGGACTCCGACAAGCTGCGAATCCTCCATCTCCCCAATACTGTGGCATTGATCGATGCTGATCAGCTCGCCGGTAAGGGACGGGGCTTCCTGGCGGTGAAGGGAGGGCTTGTAGAGAGGCGGAGGTTGCGGTGGCTCCATGGGATGGGAGAATTGAAGGGAAGGAAGAGAATCAGGAATTGGGAAGCATGAGTTGCGTCAGAGAAAACCCTAGTCTTGGCATGAATTGGGGCGCGGTCGGTCTGGTCTGGCTAGTGGGCACATGGAAATGAACTGGGTGCAGATGTGACAGGGCATTGTTTGCTTTATTGGTAATTTCGCGTCAGAAGCGAATGCGAAGCCAAAGCGTGAGAGAGAGAGAGAGGAAAAAAAAAAGAAAAGAGTGTGTGTGCCTGCCTCTGACCTCACAGAAGGTTGAGCAAAGGACGACACTCCAAAGACGGCCTCACTCGGGATTGGTCCAATGTGGGGGGAGCCTCCAATTTTTTCATTCTTCCCCCCCCCCCCCGGCCCCCTCTGCTTTTGCTTTTCGATTTTACCTTTTTCTGAGCACGAGCAAAGCGGATTAATTAATGCATATTTTGATTTGATTTCGATTTTGATAATTCAAATTCTAAATATGCGAATCGTCAAACGCGGCTCTTTGTGAGTTCGATTCTGTGTCTCTCGAGCACCACGTGGTTAGTGGGTACCGAGGAAAGGCCACCCAATGTGAATGTGGGGGCCACTGGCCAATTTTGTTCAACGCCAAAAACGTGGTCTAACGCTCTCTCTTCCTCTTTCTCTTTCTCTTTCCCTTTCCCTTTCTCAGCACAGTGTACACAATTTCCAGTGTTTTTTTTTTTATTTCTTTTCGTTCCCATTGAGAAATGGCAGGCCCACCTCGATCGGGTTCAGTTCATTCTTATGGCACAAAGGGGATGTACGGCGAAAAAGGTATGCTTCATTGCCTTACCTGTACTGCTTCATTTCATGCCAACTTCCCATTTATTATTATTTTTTTGGGTCATTTTCTTGGACAAGTAAGGTCAAAATTTTTTGGATAATTTTCTCATGTTTTTAATTTATTAAATTTAATATATAAACGTATCAACTATTTTAAAAATTATTTAAAAACTTGCTATTGACCTCACTCGTTTAACACTACACCTACTACACAAAGTTGACGTTCTTGTGTGCGTGTTATTCGTTGTAATTGTGGACTAGTATAAGATAAATTGCAGGAGAAAGTGACCGAAGAAATGGGTTTGCCTTTGCCATAATTCTGATGAATATTCTTATTCGTTCAAGTTAATCAGGATAACTGACATCACTATTGTAATGCCTGTGAAGGAGTTCTGCCATATTATTTATTGCGATGTTAAGATGATGTTCATAATGAACACTTTGTTTGACTCGCGGTTGGTGTTACTTGGAAGGGTTACCATTGAATTTGTGATTCGAATAAAGAATCTCTATTATACTTTTGTCAGAGAGGCGAGAATGCGATTCACGTGTATATACATAAATTTATTTGATGATATTTTTTTTCATTGTGATAAGTGGTTTTCGAAATCAGTTTGCAAACAACTTTACTAGTAATTTATTTTTAAAAAGTTTTATTACAGGCATGCAGTTTATTGTAACGCGACATCATAAACTGGTAAAATTGAAAATTGACATATAATGATGCATCTACTACATGTAACATAACTCATTTTTTATTTTAACCATTAAACTAGCATTTTTTATTGCAATCTTATTTTAATGTTAATCCACCTAATACACATTATATATTCGCTGCCAATCTTGTACCATTATTGTGACCATGGCAAATGTGAAAGTGATTTCGTAGAGAGTGTGTGTATATGATTTGGACAGGCCGATAACAGAAATCCAAATATCTAATATAATTTTTCTAGCCATGCAACGAATATTGTTAGATCTAATAATAATTATAATGATGTTGTCAAAGATTTAAAAGCTTTAATTGCTTTCGGCAACCAAACTATGGTAAGAGTTATGCTTTGTCATTGATTATATATGCTTCCAGAGCCATTCATAGCCACATCCCTCCTAAATCCTAATTGAGAATATGATTCTTCGATGTTAGATATGATATTTTAGAGGAAAACAAACTAGGGTAACCGTTCTATCGTAGGAATGGCATCGGGCCCACAAAGCGGGGAGTGTTTTCCCCAGTCTCTTCCCAATCTCCGCCGTGAGCACTTGTTTATAATTTTTACGAGGAAGTGGATATTTATACAAGTATTTAATAATTTAAGATAATATTTTTAAACAATAGATTATAAAATATAAATAAATATTATATATTATAATTTTATTTAACAATTTAAAATATTTATAAAATTAAAGTATTATATTACAAATAATATATTAAGTTTAATTATAGTTTGTAATAATCAATTTATATAATTATTTATTATTTAAATTATATTAATTTTTTAATAATTTTTATCATATGAACTCAATTCAATAAAAAAATTTATTGTAAAATAATTAAAAAATATAAATTCTTATGTCATTTAAAAAACTATAATATGTCAAAAATCAATGTAAAAAAAAATTAAAGGTAATATAATCCTCACCTTTGTCCCTGTTTAATTAGATACACATCTTTCACCTCGTCACAAATAACTCCTAGGAATCTAATATGAGGGTTTTTGCTATCCCTAATCTTATGGAATAATTTTTTAGGTAAACATCGTTTTAAAGGGATTGGATCTTGGTAATATAGGTAGCTGTTATATTATAAGTACTAACGACGGACAAAATCATCGTTATTTGAAATGATGGTATTTATTTCCAACTCATATCAGCTTAGAAGTTTAAAATTAACAATGCTCCAACCCACTAAAATTGGACCAATAATACAGATTTAAGTAATTTATATGAAATTATAAAATTTAAATTTTTTTGTCATCGTTAAACCTAAAAAAATTAAGAATATTCCCAACAAAGAATATGGTAATATTCAATATGACGGTTAAATTCTAGTAAAAAATAAATTATACTTAAATAGGATTACCTGCGTGCAAAGTTCTTATTTGGGAGGGAAGTTCGTGCTTTTAGTTTACTGAATTGGTGTATTTGGTTCACTAGATGTAATATAATGATTTTTTGTTCATATACTTAAAGTTGGAATTCGAATTAGAGAAGAAAATATATTTAATTATTATCACGTGGGTGATTACTAAGTCAAAAACTCGATGACTGTAATGTAATGATATTAATAGTATTATAAAATGATACTTTATAAAAAAGCTTTGTAACATGTTCTATTTTAAGTTTAAAAAAATTTCAATGTTTCTATAAAAGAAAAGGAAATTTGGAATGATAATTAATACAACTACCAATTGTCGTATTGATGTAGTTAGCAGTTTAGCACAAAATAAAAGCTTGGCCCTGAGTTCATCCATTCTCACAAAGAGGTGGGGCTATTGCAACCAAAATTTTGAATCTCGAAATGACTCCCAATTTTTGTGTGTTTTTCAACAACGATTGTAAATAATTTGAGAATAGCGATAGATCATCATCAGTGTAAAATTTGAGACCTTGATCCGGCAAATGAAAGGTACTAGTCATGGCAAATTGGCAATGATGGATCGTGGTTTGGCCCGATTGTTACGGTTTTGAATTTCCCAGACACCTAATTAACCAAATGTTTACAATTGTCACTAACATTTCATTACTCATTACTGTTGTCCACTTCTATTTTGTTAACGAGTAATTTTAAATTATCGTAATGAATTAATTTAACAATTTGTGTAGGTATTAATTGTTTATAACTTTTCATTTACGTAATATTTGTTATTTTAAGTAATTAAAAGATTGTTATAAAAATATAACATTACTTTTTCTATGATTCTGATCGCCTGGACTACGAAACGTTATCTTGCCATAATGTAATGTGCTTCGGGTCTCCCCAGTTCAACTAGGATCATAATTTTTTCCTTTTGCCCCTCATTCTTCTAGAATCAAAAAGATCCCACCCAAAAAGAAACGAGTTATGTTTGAGTTAAATTTGGAGATGGAACAAAATATCTCTCATTTCTCCCTCAAACAATTTTTTTTTTGTTTCCAAGGTAATCTTGTTATGTTGCCTTGGCCTTGAACGGCGCTTTTCACATTCTGTGAATAGTCGGGATATTGAAGAATATTCAGAAAGGCATTTAGAGAATTGCTCTAATTCTATTCCAATATAAAGGATTAGTCAATCAAATAATATATAGTAAATGGGTAGGATTTATTGAATAATTATTTAGAAGTACATTTTGTGAAACAGTACATTATGTAGAATATCGTCACTTTCAGTAGTTACATACTAAGGCCCATACCAGATATGGACCGAACTGTGTTTCTGTATTTTCAAAATATGAGTGTGTGACTTATTATAGTTGATCCTATTGATCAAACAAATATTTTAATTATTCCCATGTTCATATTTTGAAAGTCAAGGGAATACAAATAATAGGAAATTGACTCCTATTTCTCTTTTTTGTATGGAATATACACATCAATCTCCATGGATTCTACTTTCATTCCACTTATAACATTACTGTTTGTTAACAAATACTTTAAATGCACCAGTTAAAGAATTAAAATAACTTTAAAAAAAAAGAATTAAAAAAAATTATTAACTAAAAAATAAAAATATTTAATATTTTTAAAACTCAAAAAATATTTAATATTTTTAAAACTCAAAAAATATATAATATTTTATTTTTAAGTAATAATAATTCATTAAAAAAATATTAAATGTTTCTTAAATAATGTCCTCAGACACCAGTTAACATACCCATCATTCTTAAATTTTTCGATAAACTTTATTTTTCACTTCTCACATATAATTTTTTATTATCAGTTTCATCTTTTATTTACGAATGAGTTGGCATATTATTTGGCGAGTAGTGCTTTTTAATTTATTATATTTTGATTGCCAAAAAAAAAAATCAGTTATAACTTATGCTAGCCATTCGTAAATTTTCGTAGAAAACATTTTCCAGCTCCTAGAATATAATGGAATTTAAAAAAAATTGTTTCATTTTTGTTTTTTTTTTTTTTTTTTGGTCAACTTGTCTCATGTTTGTTCAAAATGTAATTTTGATGGGTTTGCCAGCACATGGGAAGAGGCTGGCCCGGCCTGGTTTGTTTGAGAAGGAAAAGAAGCGACATTCGGTGGCGTGCGAGGGGGGCATCGTTTCGTTTCGTTTCGTTTGTGTGTGAAAAACTGAAAGAAAAGCAAACCAGGAGGGTGGCTTTCCAATTCCAATGATCCAATCCATGAATCCTATATAAACATTGATTCAACTTCAACATCTCTGCTACATTCCTGTTGCGTCTTCTATTGGCGAAAGTAACGGAGATTTCCCTTTACCCAGAAATTCCAAAATACCCTCAACTACTTCACTATGTTGCAGAGACCCAGACGTCGTTGCGAGGGCACAGCCATGGGCGCCATAGTTCTCGATCTCCGACCCGGTCTCGGAATCGGATCCTTCTCTCTTGGTAATTCATCGTAATCCATACGCTTTTTATAATTTCCGATACGAATCGGGGTAGCGTATTTGTTGTTTTGACAAAATCTATGAGGGAATTGTAGAAGAAACCAATCCATTCCCAATTTCACTAGCTTAGCTCATTTGACAAATCTGGCACATGTGAAGTCGTTGTCTTTCATGATTCAGGGATGCCAATATGTGAAGCATTTGCTCAGATTGAGCAACAGCCTAACATATACGACGTGGTCCATGTCAAGTATTATGATGAGGTTTGTAACAAATGACTTAGCTTCTCGTGATTTATGTCGTCTGTGCTCTTATAAACTCACACAAATACCCCGAGTTTCTTCAATTCGTTGAATTGGAGGCAGACTATTATTCAATGGTGCTGTGCCTGTGTGTGCCATCTGCTGTTTTATTTCATAATAGGCTGACTCTTTGGATTAGCTTATTTTGTGGTCAAAATAGTTTATAATCAAAATCTTATTAAGAGAGTTTTTGAAAACAAAAAAGTGATTTTTTTCTAAAAATAATCTATTCTCAAACATGCACTTGTTTACATTTTGCTTGATTCCTTCTACTTTATGCATATGCAGGAACCCCTATTGTTGGATATTGTTATAAGCTTTCCCGATCATGGTTTTCATCTTCGTTTTGATCCCTGGTCTCAGGTGTGTGCTTGTGTTTCATTTTGCTGCCAATAATTGATTTATTCTCAATAGTATGTAGTGTGTTTATTTGGAAACATGAGATAAGGTCGGCTCAGTTAGTGAATTTTTTTGTTTATCATGTCTTTAATAGGAAGTGTGACAAGTCTTGTGATTCGTGATTCATGGTCAAAATACGACTAAATTAGTTGGATATATATTTGAAAATGCAAATTCTGATAGTGTGTAAAGAATGCTCGCTGAAAATAAATGGCTTCTGAATGTTAAAAGATTCTCTTAGAGAACTCTTTTCAGTTTTTAGTTTGTATTATCGTTGAAGTTCATTCTATCCGCTTGTTAGAATTGCATAAAAGAATATAAAGAATAGAAAATTGTGTAAGTATCTTTTGGAACTATCACTGAGTAAATGAAAAATTTAGGAAGTGATGTAATTGTAGTTTGCATTTAGTTGTTGTTATTTTTCTCCAAGTTCAGTTGGCTGGATTGCTTGAAGTTTTGGGGTTTCTGCATTGGGTCTGCTCCTTTTGTTTTGTTACAATTATGTATTCCTGCCCATGGAGAAGATACTATGTTAGAGAGTGTGTGTATATATATATATATATATATATTTACTTAATATTACTGCTTTGCTGTTCAAAAGTTGATGGAGCATTCCAATTTTCTTCTGCTCCGTCTTAAAGATCTAAAGCTCCAAGCTCTGTTGTATGTAGCAGTTCTTATTCTTTCAATCATTTTAAGCTGTTGTATAGTGCTTCTGTTTATTACTATCCATACATGCAAGATGGCTTTGTTGTGAGTGTTTTATTGACGTAAATTTTTGATACTATTTTAGAGAGACTGCGCCTTATTGAAATATTTGATGTAAAGCGGCTTCAAATGCGGTATTCTACTTCTCTGATTGGGTGAGTCAATAGACTTCTAATTTTAGTATCTATTTATTGTAAGACACTTTATTGATCATCTTGTCAACTTCTAGGGGACCGTCAACTCTAGCAACTTTTGTTGCTGTATATGCACTCTTTGGGCCCACATATCCTGGAATATTCGATAAGGATAGAGGCATTTACACTCTATTCTATCCGGTACATATTTAGGATATCAAATGCATAATTATTGCCATTTAATTTTTTTGTCTTACAATTCCATATTAATGTTTTCTGGTTTATCATTTTCTTCTTTTGGTCTTTAGGGGCTTTCTTTTGCATTTCCTATTCCAAGTCAGTATACAGACTGCTGTCATGATGGAGGAGGTATTTATTATATCATCTTGAAATTGAAAAAGTTGCACTGAGTTTTCATATTCTAATTTGTTTACTTTGTCTCTTTTCATTATGAAAGTGGAATTGCCACTGGAGTTTCCGGATGGCACCACACCAGTTACCTGCCGTGTTTCTATATATGATAGTTCCTCAGGTAAGAAGGTTGGTGTGGGATCCTTAATGGATAAGGCTTCTGCTCCTCCATTACCTGCTGGCAGCATTTACATGGAAGAGGTTCATGTTAAGGTTTGGGTTCTTTAAGCCCTATATCAGTTTGGGTTTTTGCTTATTCAGTATGACACCTGTTGGTTGGCTTCATTTTAGACAATTTTTCTGCCTGTTTTACCAAGTTGGCTGTAATGCTGGGGTCTAATTCAGTTATTTCTCTGAAATATAGCTGGGGGAAGAATTGTGCTTCACGGTTGGTGGTCAACACATTCCTTTTGGTGCATCTCCACAGGTACATTTTATGTTTCATACATTGAGTACGTTTTTTCTATGCTTTTATTGGATTATTTTGCTGTGCTTTCTGCATCTTCTTTTGTCATCTTCAACTTGATCATGTATTCTTTATCTGAAGCAAATTTGATGTTATGCTTCCTGCTTTCTGTAGGATGTGTGGAGTGATCTAGGTCGTCCCTGTGGCATTCATCAAAAGCAGGTACCATGAATTACTAGTTCTTAAATGGAATTTTATGATTTATGTGGATGGTTTTATCTACTTTTTGGCATTAAGAAACTTAAGAATGATAGTAGATGGACATAAGCATTAATATCATAAGAAACTTAGCACTTTATATCTATTCCTTAATGGTTTCATTAAGAATTTCTCTCCTCGTTTCTGTTGTGTACACATGTTCTGGCCTAGGGTGGTTTTACAAGCCTGGTTCTGTGGACTAATGAAATAAAACATCTTAACCTATTGTCCATATCTTGAAATTAATCTGGACAAACCCACATAAAAATTCAAAGAAAGCAGAAAAGGATGTACTGCAGTACTGGAGATAGGTGTAGAGATTGATGAAATGAGAAGGAAGCCATAGGAGGATGAGAGATAAGCATGATGGTCACCTGCACCAGACTGGTGGTCTGATCGCTTCAGATGGGTTTGATGAAATGTGCAGGGAGGACCAAGACTCATTTGAGCAAGGGCTTTTTTTTTTTTTTTTAAAAAAAAAAAAAGAAATTGATCCTTGTACTAGGTAGGATATATGGAAAAGCCTAAAGCTTATATTAAGTGCTTGGGGATATGCTGGAACATGTGGGCATCTTGTTGTATTGCCTCTCTTCTTAATAATTTGGTAGAAGGATTTGCTAGATCCCTTATGATACATACAATGTAGTTGAGAAGTTCTCTAAAGACTAGACTGTAAAGAAAAATGGAGCTTATAGTATAAAGAAAAACCATTTTTATAGTCTAAAGAATAACTGAAGCTAATTATTTTCTTGTAATCTTGATATTAGTTACTCTCTCCTCATGGAGGAGTATTAGTATTGATGTTCACTGGATACTTAGCTATTCATTTTAAGGAGGCCAAATCTGAATTCTACCTTGAGCATAAAGCAATGTGGCAGAATCTTTGCTACTAAACTAATTGAATGGATATTTTGTGTGTGAATACTGGATACTGACTCTTAATTCTGCAGGTAGATCAAATGGTTATTCATTCTGCCTCAGATCTCCGGCCACGAACAACTCTTTGTGGGGATTACTTCTATAATTATTTTAATCGTGGTCTGGACATCTTATTTGATGGGCAGGTTTGCACCTTACCTCAAACTTTTGTTTCTATACACAATGATTTTATACAATTGACAGTGGAAGTTCCTACATGTCTGTTGTATTTACAGACGCACAAGATCAAGAAGTTTGTGTTACATACCAACTACCCTGGTCATGCTGACTTCAATTCATACATTAAGTGCAATTTTGTTATCTATGGCTCAGATTGTAAGCAATCTTCTATTTGCAATATTTACATCGGTCGTGATGTTGCTGAGATGAGTAAATTTTTGTTGAGAAAAAAAGCGATAAAGTCATTTTGTTTTTCTTTCCTGCAGTTGGGGGATCTTTACAGGAGGTAAATAACAACAAACAAAGGGCTATTACACCTAGCACAAAGTGGGAACAAGTGAAGGTTATCTTTTATCCCTTTTGAATTGTATGATTGCCCTTACATGATTTTTCGCCATGGAAGATCTTTACTTGATCTATATGGAGTAATTTGTTGGAAGAAAATTTACTTGATCTATATGGAGTAATTTGTTGGAAGAAAATTGTGACAAGCTTCGATATGGACATCTTATAATGATTAATTAAGATTTTCTCCTATAATAGCTTTTTGATTGATTTTTTTAGGAAATCCTTGGGGATTGTGGGCGAGCTGCCATTCAAACTCAAGGTTCTACAAGCAACCCTTTTGGATCTACTTTTGTATATGGTTATCAAAATATTGCCTTTGAGGTGCGCCATTCTTCGTGCTTTCAGTGCCCTGCTAATTTAATAGTTTAGTCCACTGTGATGCCTTGAAGAGACTGCTAATCTATACTCTGGTGATGTTAGCAGGTGATGAAGAATGGTTATATTGCAACTATAACTCTCTTCCAGTCATGATGATGGTGCATTTCTTTTATTGTGTGTTTTTCTAGGTAAATTTCTACTTTATTTAGATAGCAACCGTAGGTTCCCATTGTGACCAACTTTCAGGCATCTGTTTAATGATGAGGTGCTAAACAGAGAGGCATGTGGCAACCAATTTTGCATGTGTGCGTCAAAAGGTGACCAAACAGCCCATTTCCTTCCTAAGACATTGTGACGTAACTGCTTTTGGTGGGAAAAATATCGTGTGCCTGTCATGTGATTGTTTCCAGGAGGAGGAAATGGATTAATTTGGCCACAGACGAGTCTATGTAGACAAAGTGGGTTGCCAGTTGCCACATAACTCTGAATTAACGGATGTCTCACAACTAACTTGTCGTGGTGGGGACTCGATTAAAAACATTTGGTGATTGTAAGGGCCCAGTTAGAAACTATTAAACTATACGGACTTATTTAAGATCTGGGTAAACCTGTAGGGACCAACAGAGTAAGTAAGCCTATCTATTAATTTATAGATAACACTCAGAGGAATGAGTCTACGTGCATTGCAAGGGCTGTTGGTCATTCTTAATCTGTCTTTTATTTATTTATTATTTTTATCCGTTGTTTTTTTAAGGTTTCTCTAGCTTGGTTATGGAACTTCACAAATCACAAGGAGTAGCAGTTTCAGTTTCTATGGTCAATGTGTATAATAGTTCAGCCATCACCATTATTATCGTGGCAAGGAACACTGCTGCACTGACAATTGTACAGCTATGTAACAAATTGTACATATTAAAAGCACTGTTATATTATGTAATTTTCTAACTTGTAAATCTTGCACAAAGTTAATGTACTAAATTGCTATTGCTTTACCTTTGATATAGCTTCGTGTTGTGAGATGCTAGGTTACTTTACTTGCTTCTATCTCTGCTTGCCTTACCTTAGATCTGAGTATTAACAAATAAGATAATAAATGGCATTTTTCCTGATATAGGCAAGCATATCATTTTCAAGTTTGAGTTGGAGTTGATCTTCAAGATTTGGAAAATACTCGTTGTGCCTAGGGATCTAAGGGAATAACATAAATGTCATGGTCACTGCATTTTGCTATGTTCTACACACAAATCAAAATAACAAAAATATTTTGGAGCAAGCAATGACTTGAGTAAGGGGTGTTTCTTGTAAGAGTATAAGCCTTTAAAAAAAAAAAAGAGAATGCAGCTCCATTGTGTAACTAAACGGAAGATGATACGTTCGTCATGGAATGCAGGGCAAAATAAGGATTTGACAGAAACGAAAAAAATAACTTAATTCTCCATTTAGCTGCTGGGATTCAAACATGTAGCTTCAAGGTGAAAGATGAGTATCATAACCTTCTGAACTACAAGTTTGACAAATTATATTTATGTTTTAAGAGATACTCCTTTATTCTCGCCTCATTCAAATCGGGTGGGCAGGGTTTTAGTGTCTCTCTAATTCCTTACTCTTTGTCAAGGTACAATTTTTCATTATCTTTTTTCCCTAATGACCATTGCTGCGTGCTCAATTCTTGATTCAATTGCATTTACGCTAGTTCGATTTCAACCTTCTATTTATTGTTCATTTGTTATTTGAATGGGATTGTACATAGAAGTAATCTCCAATTGATACTTACTGACACAGCGCCTTTAAGCTTTGTTTCTTTTTTCCTTTTAGCCCAAGAATTCTAGCTTTTAAAAGAAAGATACTGTTTAGAGCTTCCTAATGGTTTCAAGAAGTCTTTACACGTCAATGATGGACTTATTATTACTCGTCAACGAAAATAGTTGATGTTTAACCGAGGGTGACGTGTGGCAATAATACTATATGCTAGAATCAGAATTTGTGATTGAAGGCATAAGAATATTTATGAAAGGCTAATGCAATATCAAGGGAATATATATATAATATATAGACTTGTTCGTCAACACTGGCCGAGTGACTTCGCAAGATATCGCCGCCTCACAAAATTTTACAATTTTTAGATATATAAAAACTCAGTTGAATCTTCTAATATAATATAAGAATTATATACTTTTATTTTTCTAAAAAAATCTTACTATATTTTGTGAGTATGAACATTATTTTTAATAGAGTGTGCTTGTTGGAGAATGTGCAAAATGATAAGATGAAAATTTGAGAAGGTAGTGAAAATAAAGTTAGATGGAGAGATTTGATTTTCACTCATTGTTACTTAGCAAATGGTAGACTTTCAACTTTCATGTTATAGGAATGATTAAAATTTGTAGGGTAGAGTGTAAATATGTTACATATTTTATTTCCACTCATTTCACGTTATTGTTGTAATAAAGCAAGTTTGAAGCGATTTTTATTTTAAGCTTTTTACCTTCTCAAACAAGTGCACTCCTAAACTAGTCAAGTAGAACTTCAATCCATGTGAAACTCATCTCCTTTTATTTCTTATTTAAAAAATGATTATGATGTCTTAATAATTTACTTTAAATTATATATATATATATATAAAATATTTTTATTTATTGATATTTATTAAAAGTTATATTATTACATTATAAATTAATTTACATATTCCTTTCCGTCCGTCAAAATCTTCCTAGAATGTCGGCCACTACTCATGAATCATATCGTATGTGCCGTCAATCTTTTGGAAAAAGTGGAATATAGTTTTATGTGACTAAAATCGAGAGCTGCAGAATTTGAACCATTTGGAAAACACTCAAAACTAGTGAAATGGCGAACAATAATTGTACATCACTACTGTGCAACAAATTACAAATAATATCAATCACCTACAAACACCCAAAAACGCAATCAATTCATGCGAAGGGCTGGACCATATAGGACATAAACTGAAAAATTTCTTGCACGAGGGTGATTAAGGCCCCACATAGAACCCTGTCCAGAAAAGCTTCTCCCATGTCCTCTTGGGTGATTTGAGCCTCTGCACCACATAGGACGTCAAAATTGGTAGATCTTTTGAAACCAATCCTGTCATGAAGAACAGAAGTTCTATGTTGCAACTTCTAAGTTTCTGTGTCAAGGACTTGGTATTTGACAGAATGACCGCACATCACTTGGAGGCTGGAAAGTTTGATAAAGAATGTTCGTGTCTTGGCAAAATATAGTGCCGAAAAAATGATGTGAACACACGTAAGAAACAGAGGAGAAGGAATAGTTCCAATTCTGGTTTTTTTGTGCACTTGCGCTTTTCACTGGGGCTCATAATGCAATGACAAAAAGAAAAGAGGAAACTCCATCAAACACCTTGCACAAAGTGCGAAGGCTTAAGGTTTGGAAAGAAACATCGCCTAAAAAAGAAAATTAGAAAATAAAAGGCTCAAGGGAATCGCTTGATCTTATCACGTTTTATTATGGAGGAATACTTCGTAAAATAAAGATGAATGCAATTCGAGTGAAGTGATTCTGAAAGTTATTCCAACTGAAGTCAAATTAGTGAGGAATAATATTAGGTTAAATGGAAAACTTCAGCAAGGAATAGTTAAGAGTGAAAAATTAGTCCCACCTTGTTTAGTTAGGTCTGTAGTAAAAGAGTAATGGTTTTTGCCCATCAAAATTTTAGTGTAACACTTATATTATTTTAATTTTTATATGGAAAATTTATATTATTTATTTCTACATAACACTTGTCTGAATCTTACAAAAAAAAAAAAAGAAAACTTAACAAAACAAATAAGATAATAAAATTTTTGTTCCTAGGGATGTATTAAGTAATAGTATTTTTTTATTATGAAAGGTAAGAAAAAGTAAATTATAATCCATTAAATCATACATTAAAAGGTTGGAAATTAGATTTTATTTAAATGTTACATAATTACTTAAAAAATTTACATAACTTTTATATTTTAATTTTGACCATTTATACAAAATTTAATGAATTAAGATTTATTTTTTTTATTTTTACAATAAATCATTCCTTTCACTTTATACGTTTTCATAAATAACATTACTTTAGCAAAAAGCCAAACTCTAGAAGTCACTTCACTTGGGGGGGGGAGAAAAAACCAAATGAATTGCAATTAAAATCTAATGGGTTACCAATCGCAATCAATGTCCCAATCATCATCACTATATTATTTTTTGGCTCTTTGAGAGATATCCGTACTTGTGGCATTACAGATTCCAAAAAAGAGCCAACCATTAGATTCCCCATGTTTTGCTCCACCTTTCATGGCAACCGGTTATCGTCACATACTCACACGTCATGACAAATAGGCAAAGTTATCATATCGCACTCAAGCCACCCGGGAACCGTTGATTAGCCAGGGTGCATCACAGCCTCAGATGTAGTATCTCTCTCCAAGGCTATACAATTATAAATGGAACCATGTAGTAGGGAAAAAAAGAAAGTGGTGGTAGCACCCAAGTGTAGTAGAGAGCCACCAAGTGAGAGGCAGAGAAAAGAGAGCATTATAACTTCCAAAACCCAAAAGTGTTCATATCAGACCACACTTTTTGAGAGAAAATGGCCTCTGCTTCTGTCCTAAAGTCAGCACCCGTTCTAAACAAGTCTGAGTGGGTTCAGGGTCAGACCCTTCGCTTGCCTTCGGTCTCCGTGGTCAGGTGCCACCCTGTTGCATCCTCAGCACTCACTGTGCGTGCTGGCTCCTACTCTGATGAGCTTGTCAAGACCGCGGTATGTTGTGCTTTTAGTCACTGCTTCATAAGCTAGTCCTTTGAAACTAAACTGCTTACTCTGAACCACCCAAACAAAAGAGAACGGCATGAGGATGTAGGAAAAAAATTACTTAAATGTATGGGTTCATATCATAATAAAGGTTCCATAACCCAAGAAAATGAAAATATACAGCACTTGCACTGTAACAAGGGAAATAAATTGCACTCCAATTAAGAGATGCTAATATTACAGAATATACATTGTCCGCGGGAAATAGGCTTTGTTTTGACATGCAGTTGCAACTGTTGGTTGTGTAGAAAACAATAGCATCACCAGGCCGTGGAATCTTGGCCATGGATGAGTCCAATGCAACATGTGGAAAGCGTCTAGCCTCAATTGGGCTAGAGAACACAGAGGCTAACTGCCAAGCATACAGAACACTGCTTGTTACTGCTCCTGGCCTGGGCCAATACATCTCTGGAGCCATCCTCTTTGAGGAGACACTGTACCAGTCCACAACTGAAGGCAGGAGGATGGTCGATGTGCTTGTTGAGCAAAGCATTGTTCCCGGGATCAAGGTCGACAAGGTAAGCCAAATGTATGAGTTAAATTGGCTTTGAAAAAACAGAAAATTGTATTGGACCCTTCCCATTATTATACAAGTACGTATAACATTCATGCTTATACATATATTATAGTATTAGTTCTAAAAGTGAGCACTGCAGGGTCTGGTTCCATTGGCTGGCTCAAACGGTGAGTCATGGTGCCAAGGTCTTGATGGCCTTGCCTCCCCCTCTGCTGCTTACTACCAACAAGGAGCTCATTTTGCAAAATGGTATAACTTCGACTCTGATAAACTTGAATTTCATTTCTCCTTCTCTTTGTACACTAATTCAATCTGCTAGGACTGTTAATTACCTTCTATCTGAGACTTCACCACCACTTTTGTTGAAACCATGCAGGCGTACTGTTATTAGCATCCCCATTGGCCCATCTGCATTGGCTGTAAAGGAAGCAGCGTGGGGTCTAGCTCGCTATGCTGCCATCTCCCAGGTTGATGGAGATGGCGTTGTTAACATACCATCGTCACAATCATACATTAATTAGTTCATTTTGAGGTGTTGCTGTTGTTGACAAAGCAACTATAATTTTGCAGGACAACGGGTTGGTACCAATAGTTGAGCCTGAAATCCTGCTTGATGGTGACCATGGGATTGACAGAACTTTTGAAGTGTCACAGAAGGTCTGGGCAGAGGTGTTTTTTCTACCTGGCGCAGAACAATGTCTTATTTGAAGGAATCCTCCTCAAACCCAGCATGGTCACTCCTGGTGCAGAGTCCAAGGACAGGGCCACCCCTGAAGAGGTTGCAGAGTACACCCTCAAGCTTCTTCGCCAAAGAATCCCTCCAGCTGTCCCAGGAATCATGGCAAGCACTTCCTCTAGCTACCTCTCGCAAGCACTCAATCACTTGCACAAGCACACTCACAATTGTGTAAACTTGTTTCCTGATTATTCATCAACTGTTTGGTTGAGCAGTTCTTGTCTGGTGGGCAATCTGAAGTGGAAGCTACCCTGAACTTGAACGCCATGAACCAGGCTACCAACCCATGGCTCGTTTCATTCTCATACGCAAGAGCCCTTCAAAACACATGCCTCAAGAAGTGGAGAGGCACGCCAGAGAACGTGAAGGAGGCCCGGGGTGCCCTGCTCGTTCGTGCAAAGGCCAACTCTCTGGCTCAGCTTGGAAAATACACTGGCGAGGGAGAGTCAGAAGAGTCCAAGCAAGGAATGTTCGTTAAGGGCTACGTTTACTAATATTGTTCGAAACTGAATCGTTGGAGTCGCCGACGCTTCCAGTAATGAATGGAGCGATGAGGCATTGCCCTGCTGTTTCCAACACTACTCCATTTTGTGTTTTAGGCAACGCTCTGATTCTAACGACGGTTGAAAATAAGCTAGGTGGCCTCCTGTTGATTAGGCCTCAAGTAAGCTAGGGAGAGATTTTTAATAATACTACTTGTTCTACAAAAAGACCGGGCTGGCTAAGCAAATAATAAAAATAATAATATGATAGGCTAAAGATCATTACTTTGCAAACAGGCTTGGTCTGATTAAGACTATTTCCACCCTCACGGACAGTTGCTGATTTTTATAGCGATTGTTTGATTAAGTTAAACATGGGTAACTTAATAGCTTAACTAGATTAGGGTTAAAAAATTATTGTCTAGAAACACATTTTAAAATCAATGGAATTCTTCTGCAAACTAGTTCTGAGAATTCAATATAATTCCTCAGCAAACTAATTCTCAATGATCATTGTGTCTATCTAAATTGGTAAAAAAAAAGGATTCCTTAAATCATTTAAAATCTGATTCTATAGAAGTAGTGTCCACTTTTAACTGTTTCATTCTAAATGACAGGAGTTAACTCTCATGGCAAGTTGTGAAAATTCTATCAAAAACAAAATGTTCATCTACTGATGACCAAATCTCCTGTCTTCTGATTTCCTTTCCCTGCTATCCGTCTATCAGAAGCATTAAATATAATATAAATAAACTGCAAATTTGACGACCGCATTCCTTTCACAGCAATGATACTCATGCTGACAACTGACCATCAATTAGGATAGGAGTAAACAATAACCAGTAACCACACTTCCAGGCGGGAAGGTGCAAAAAAGAAAACAGAATAACTAAATAAGCACCAGTACTCAGAAAAAGAAAGGCCTAAAATCACAATTTGGTAGTAAACACACATGTTCATGGTGAGATTCCACCGGAGGCACCTGATACCCAAGGGTTATAATCATAAACAATAACTGGTAGGACTATTATCTGGCGATGAAATAGGTATACTACAACTCGATAGCAGTATATGCATATGAAATGGCATTCTTTGTACATCTATGTTTTGCCATGTATTTGGTCAGTTTACACTAAGGTGATTCACAACAATATACTTCATGGAGTTATATTTAAGTATCTCTTGAAGTAAATTATACCAGAAATCAGGGTAAGTTGTCGTACATCATGCACCTCATATATGAATAATCATATAAAATTCCTGCCCGTGTCCTGGCACTCAGATAGCCACAAGTCCATTTGCTCTATGATCTTTTGCCTTACTTTGTGAACTGCATCAGGGGAGGTGCAGTTCTTCTCATTACCTAAAAAGAAGTATCACAATCAGAATTTTGGTTGATACAGCATAATCACATATGCATGTAACAAGTAACTAGCACAGTCGTGTGGAGATAAGATGACAATGACTTTATCACATGATTTGCTTGTTGATTTCTTTGTATAATTTTTATTATTATTAGTACTAATAATTTCCTTCTTTTTGATAAGTATGAGATCTGTTTCGTTGATGCGTGGGAGAAGGAATCATTGTGATTGTGCAATTGAAATGCTCGTTACAATGCAAAGTTGGCTCCTATAAATTGCAGTTTCTAGATTGGTGGTCTAAAGCATTTCAGAATGACAAACAATCATTGGAGTGCAAAAACTACAAATACCTTCAGGATTCAAAGGAGATTGAGGACATCCTCGCACATCAGTTCCATGGCCACAGTTATAACATGTGATAGTATAGGAAGGCACTGAAAAGTTTAATAATAGTCATTAGACAGTATCCAGTTCATGGTACAAGAACACAGTAATTGTGCATCACTCACTGAAAGCACAACATTATGTATTTTATGTGACTCAGAACTCTTTCTTTCTCCCCACTTTGTTAAGTAACAAACCTAAAAGAAAACTACCAGATCCCACTTGAGCCATAGCCCGAAGATCATGTGACTCAGTCAAACAACTGAAGACAGGAAATTACACATTACTTTGTGCAACATTGATGGAAATGTGCCAGTCATTTGTCAGTAAATAGGCATCAAATAAACAATCCATGTTGGATTTCAGAGAGATGCAATTTTGTCATATTGCAAAAGCAATGGCTCGAACAAAGAATGTTATTTGTCTAACTCGATAAAAGTAAATGGCAACTCACAATCAGGGGATGAATCTTGTTTGGATGCATGACGCCAAGGATCCTGTGAGCCATTTGTAAATATTATTTTTGAACCTGTCCATGAGCATTACATTAGGATACATTTAATGAGGTCAACTTTCAAGATGATTATTGAATTGTATATTTAGAGTAAAACCATACAAGAATGTAAAGTATGTAGTGTCCAGCCATAATATGCCATACAAACACAAAGGATAAAATAAATAAGATTCATGTAAGCATATTATTTATAAATTTTTGCATAAATTATTAATATGAAGAAAAATAATAATAACATAAGAATTCAAGCAGAGGTAAGTTTCTGGACCAGCAATTTTTGTGCCTCCATAGTATATATTAGTTGCATCAACATCAGGAAAGATGCCCTCTCCAAAGACATTTTTGCAAAGGTCCAAATGGTATCTGCAATATATGAGAAACCACTTTGTACAAATTTACAAGATCATGATGAAAAAATATTCAAAAACTAGAAACACATAAAACTATAGTAGTGATACAAAAAAAAGAGGCAAGAAATGCTGTCAACAAAGGAGTATATGAAGTTAACAGTGGAGATGAGGAACTAGCCTTGTGTCAACTTTTGAGGAGCGTATACTATCATTTGAGGGAGCCACCTGAAAGTATGCAACTTCAGTGCAAACTTGAAACCACCATAGTCGATCAGAACTGCCTTCGCTAACAGCAGTTTTTTTCAAGTGTTTCTGGTTATAAGTTTGTACATCAACACCAAAGGATCCAAGGTAATACTCCTTGACATATTTGGCATATGCATCCTGTATAATGAATTATATATTTGCCATCAGATGCATCAGACAACCAGGACGATACAACCGTCCCGAGAAAAGAGGGGGGGGGGGGGACCAGAGACATCTTGACAAATGATAGGAACTTGGATTTCTTGAAGGAAAATATGGAGATTAAACCCTTACAACAGAGGTAGTTCCTCAAAACAGAATCAAAACTAGAACAGAAATGAAAATAAAATGATGGAAAATGGTAGACACTGCAGACTTTGAGGGTGTGCAAACCTCCCAGCCAAAGGCCCCAAACCCTTACTCAATGCATGCCTATCCCCCATATTCCCCTCTTCCTTTTTCTTTTATAACAGAAAGTGCTCTCATCCTTCTCCCTATTCCCACGTGTGCAGCTGGTCCCCCTGCCTAGTCACATTTTCTTCCTTATAATGGAGAGTTGATTCCCTGCTATGCAACCCATTCTCCCTAGTGTACACCTAGTGAAGGGTGGATGCCTATCAACAAGTCAATGTAAAATAGAATAAAGAAATCAGTGGATGACATAATGCAGTATGTTATTTAAGACATAGAAACAAGTGATAAAGAAGTAGACAGCAAATTATCTCTATGTAATAACTATAGAGGCTAAAGCTGATGAGCATATCATGATAATCATAATCGCAGAGTCTTCATATATGATAAAATACCAAACTCCATGTTTAGTTTTGAAGACCATAGTTACTGCAGGAAATACAAGAACTAGCATGGCCTACAGAAAATAGTTGGAAAAATACTGGGTAAGCAGAGATGTAAGAATTTCAGCCACAAGGAATATACATCAGCTTTAACATAATGTACATATTCAAACTGGACACATTATGCCCCATTGTTTATACATTTGAGGTATAGAACAAATCCTGACACAGAGCTGTATAATATGATGAAGAATTTTACAGGACGTACATAGTAATGAAAAAAAAAAAAAAAACTATTCACTTGTAAATGGAGGCCAAGCAAAAAATCAGAGAAGGTGCATAGTAAGTTATATTACATCCAAAACTTGCTCATTATGGATTAAGCAATTTCATAATATTCTGGTAAAGAAGCTAGATTGAAAATCATACCACCAAATCATCTCCAGCCTTCTTTGCTTCAACAAGAGGCTCACATAATTTATCTGGATTTCCATATTGAATCTGCAACATTTGAAGAAAACCAGAAAAAGAGTAAACGGCATAGTGAATTTGAACATAAAAGATTGCAATGAACTAAAAAAAAAGCAAGAGTCATATCAATTACCGCTGTAGCAGCAGCATCAGCCAAAAAATACATGAAGTCACCATCAATTTCAAGCTGCACAACAGGGCAAAGGTCAACATGCAACATGAGAATCATGATAGAAAATCTAGTGGGAACGTGATGCACATTTAGGGTAAACTATAATATGCTTTTGCAATAGTAAGAAAGGAACAGAACATACATCAGCAGCATTAAAAGATGCCTTCAGTGCCCTTCCATTGGTTGCAAGTTTTTGTTCTATAAGTTGAGTAATTTCTTGTAATACTGCTTTACATTCAGCACCTGCTGACTCACCAACCTGCATGTTAAAGATATAACTCAAAATTTGACTGAAATTAAATAGGAGGGAACTCTGTACAATATACAGCATCTAGACTAAAAAAAATGTCCACAAAGGAAAAATCATTATCTTCACCTGCTGATCAAATTCTGTGAAGTTATAAACAGCAAGAACAACTGCAGAACTTGCAAGACTTCCACATGTTAAATGCGGAAACTTAAGACGGAACCATGCACTGAGTGCTCCAGCATACGAGACACCAAAAACGAACCAGGGATTTTCAATTTTTGTTCTATTAAGCTTTGCATGTAATGTGTCCTACAAGAAAAATACAATAAACAATCTTTACCAAAAAATAAAAAACAATTAAATAAAATGAGCAGCGATCTAAATAACATCATATAGAACAATATATTATTCATAAATCTGGCTTGAGTCATTATGAAAACCTGAAGGAAAATGAATAAACAAACGGAAGAAGAATATATGATAAATTAACACAAAGAAATTGCTTGACTGATTCACCGTAGATGATGAACTAGACCCGTGCTTTGCATGATCTATGCTTCTTTAGTCATATAAAAAATTAACAGAAGACTCTCTATAATTTTTTCAACCAGTTTTCTTAAGGCACTATTTTACTGGCTTCATTTATGCCAAGTTGTCTTCAACCAGGATGGTAAAAAATATAACTTGCCTGATAATACTGACGAAAAACAGCCAAATCAAAGAGTGCCTGCTTGGATGAAAGATATCTCAAATTTTCTGTTGTCAGAAATTTAAATGGAGAACTCTTTCCAAAATAGCGATGCTCAAGAGAAACCACAGCTGCTCCGAACTTCTTTGCCAGAACCTATAGATGTTACAAGGCATGGAGATTTGTTTAGATCAATATATTTGCTTCGTAAAAGCCACATATACATGGTACTTGTACCTAGCCACAACTTATGATCTTATCTCCAAACTTTGCTCTTGAATGCAGATATATTACACAACAAAAACTTACACTAATATAGTCATTTACTATCCCATTGCATGAAGATTCACCACAGATTCTTAAAAAAATTGGTCCATCTGGAATCCGGAAATAGTCAAGGAACTCATAGTAACGTTGCTGGAATTGACGGTGATCCTGCAGTGCACGTGTGGAGCATACAAATAAGCAGAGTCAACAGTTTCAGAATTTGAAAAGTAAAGGTGGTAAATTGATGCCAACAATTGAAGATTTTTAACCCAAAAAAAATTAAAAAAAGAAGTATTAAAACCTTGCCTTTTGTCTCAAATTAGTGCATACTGTAATATTTTTGAACAGTTTCAACCAGTGTATACGCTTTCAAAGTATAATAATGTTACCATAGGAATCTGACAATTATGCATCACCACAATCATCCACTAAACCTATTCAGAATCCTTATATCTACATAAAGACAAGTACCATGAGGTTGAACAAGCACTAAAACAATTAAATTGAAAGGGGGGGGGGGGGGGCGTTTGGTATGTTGACACCAATCTGCAAGGTACCCAGATATCTTGCATGTCCACGTTAGGAATGCCAAAACCATGGGAATAATGGATATCTGGGAATACAAGACCTCCATACGCTTGGGTATTCTGTCTGTATTTTCGTTTGCATTTCATCATCATACCAAAACATAAAATCTTGAATTTTAAATCAGGGCATCTTCAGATACCCGTGTAAGAATGATGGGCGGCGAAGCAAACGCCCCCTTAGTTCATCAGACCAAAGCTACTCTTTGCAATGAATAAACCGTTTGTATCAGGAGAAGATTTTAAAGTATTATAATAACAAAATGTTGAACTACTTAACCTAGTACTTCTTAATTAAAAAACGTTCCGTTGCATCAACGGTCTTTGAATCTTGATGACACCATGTCTACCATGCATGATTAAGGTTTCTATTCATTCCATTTGAAACCAAATTAGCGCTAGCTGATTTAGCCAAGCGAAGCATACAGACACAGTTAGTTAGAGCCACGTGAACCAAATTAGTGGGCAGATTAACAAGCAGAAAAATTGCAAAATTTGCAGTTGAATTGAGAGAGAGAGAGAGAGAGAGAGAGAGAGAGAGAGAGAAGAGAGTAGTACATAGGGAGAGAAGTGATCGAGGGTCTGCGTGAACCAGAGTTCTTGATTGGTAAGATAATTTTCGTTCCCAGACAACCGATTAAGCAGCGTACGAGGAGCCGCAGCTCCGTAACAGACCGTCGGGAAAACCAGAAACAGTAACAAAGACGAGGCGAAGACGTGCAGCCATCCCTGTCTCTGTCTCATCGTTGTTTCGGGCTGCACTGCAGGAGCACGATGCACCATGGTCCCTTCCTTTCCACGCCAACTCCCAGTTTTAGCGTAGAAAACTAAATGAAGTAAATATTTCTCCTAAATATATACGCCATCAGACACCTACCACGATGCGGGTCAATGTTACCGCTTTAATGAGATGGATTTCACCGGTATCTCACAAACCATCTAAGATGTGAAAATATAAAAAACAAAAAACTTGGACATAGCGTGTGTTTTAAATTAATTTATTTTTATAATTAAACTTTTATTAAAAAGTCATTTTTTTAAAAATAATTTTTTTAAAATATACTATAAATGTAACCTAATATCATAATCAATCCTAACATGTACTTAATATATTAGTAATTATTAATAAGAGTTAAACACAACAATAAGTAAATTACAATTTTAAAAAAAGAATCAAAATTTAAACCTTACAATAAATATCAAAATCAATCACAACAACTCTTGAGAGATTAGTTTGACAATGTAAAAATATCCGTAAAAACCAAAAAAATATGTTAACAATTTCTCTTATTTGTTTTTTTGTTGTGCCGATTTATATACACTTGCAATCAAACGTGAGATTCACTAAAAAATTATTATGGATTTTACATATGCTATAAATATGCTCCGCCCAACATTAAAAGTAATATATATTAAATTTTCTTCAATTAATTGCCTTACATAAGAAGTAAACAATTTGGACAGGAATATGATTCTCACTCTTCTCTTTGCTGTAAAGTGCAGTCTCAATCCTCATAAAATCTGGCGACCAAAAAAAAAAAATCCTCATAAAATCTTGGTAGACTGTATATTCACCGTCAAAGTAAAGGGTATATCTCAATTCTTTCTTAACCAAAAACAAAATATCATTATTACCAAAAACAAAAAATAAAATATCTTAGAAAGTCACTAATCATCTGGAAGACACATGAAAGTCACAGCACAGAACCGTATTGTATTCCTAACAGTAGAAGGAAAAACATTACTATATAAAGTTATGATCAATAATATATAATAACAATTAAATTTATCTTAAAAATGCACAAAAAACACTAAATTTCTATAATTCATGATTGGGAAAGTTACAAAGAGCGGAGTGGCCCGGAGATCCAATGCAACGAAGTTCCATATTTCGCATTCTCTCTTCGTTGTTGTAGTTGTTGGTTTGTCTTTCGACCAAGAAAAAAGAAAATTCCCCCATATTTTTCTTGGGAAGCAGTTTTGTCCAAAATATCGAGACAATGGCCATGAACTTTAAAGTGTAAAAGAATACAGAAGAACTAGAAGAGAGAAGAGAATCACAAAGGGAATCCCCAAAAAGTGTAAAAGAAAAAAGATGAATTAGAAGCGAGAATCACCAAATAATTTTCCAAAAAGAAAAATAACGGAAGAAAAGGTTAACACTACTATTTCACAATGACTGATTAGGTTCTCAATTATGATTGAAAAAGTAATTTTTTTTTAGTCTTTGATAAAAATATCCCTATAAACGTTATTATAAAACTAATTCATAATATAATTGTAATTAATTTTTAATTAAAAAACTCTTTTTTAATAAATATTTAATCAAAAATTTAAACTTTAATCTTCTTTGCGAAGGACGATGAAAAAAATATTTATAATAATAAAAATTTCTCTCATCATCATAATAAATTGATTATGTATGTATTTAAATTAAATTTTAAAAAATTAATTTTACAAACTTAATTTTAATTTAAATTAAATTCAAATGAAATAATTTTTATTCAAAAAATTATTTTCAAAGTAAAAATAAAAAATATTCACTTTAAATTAAAAGTACTTTTGAAGGTCAAAATGACCTTTAAAAAATAATACTAATGTCAAAACACAAAAAAACAAAAAAACAAAAACAAAAACTCGTTCCAACTACTAAAAGATACATGGGATTAGTCCAATCACTATTGCTATAAACGAAAGCTGGAAACAAAGGCTTCTTCCAATCTTAAAACATCCATCCCAACCAAAGAACGGGGAAAAGGGAAAAAGGAATACTTTATGTATCAGCAAATTCTGAAGCTACAATTTCTACCTTTTATGTGATTTGGCTAAACGTGGCCTTCAAAAAAAAAAAAAAATCTCTTCCTCCCGGGCATTTTCTTGGGGTGCGTATTATTATGATATACAAAACTGAAACCAGAAACAGAAGTTACCAGACAATTCATTGCAAAGGATTACAGATTTACGGTTAACAAGACAGTTAACAATGCTTTGCAGTACAGATATGATGTGTTGAACTACCAAATTGAATTCCTACATAGGCGAACACACTCCTCAAAAGACTTTGGTGCCCCAATGCCTCACTTGCCAGAACAGGATGTTTACGCAGAGTATGCCAACCCTGTGTCTAGCATGCACGTGAATAATATGAAGCCTGTGCCCTCAGTAGATTTCTGGTGTAAGATCCTGTCAGAACTGTATAGCCTAGTTTCATGATTTATGGCTGCCAAGAAAAGAGAAAACATTCCCGAGAAATATATGTCAGTGTACATCATGCATACTGGAACAAGGATGTGTTTAGTACAGTTGTTATAAGGTTCTATTTTCATCCAGTCACTAGATGACTGCAATGAAGATGGAAAGATGAAGGATCTTTAAATTATTCTCAATGCCATTGTTCAGATCAACTCTTTAACCAAATACATTTGAAGCATAACAGAACTGCTGAAATTTCACAATTAAGAGGCAGAATCCAGACCAAACATTGGTATCAGGTTTTTATTCCTCTCTTTTAGTGATAGATCTGGATAACTTTTTTAACCTTCTGGAGAAATGAATTTCTGATGTTTTAGAAGAATTTTCCAATCCCTGCTTCAGAAGGAAGCAATCTGTATAAGTTCATAAATTTCTTTCACTGGTTTAAATTTTCTTTAAGGTGATATCTGAAGGATTTTCAATCCCACAATTACAAATACACATTAATAGTGGCCTGTAATGTTAATTTCTGTGAGTTGCATCAGTAAAAGGGAATTATCTCTATTCTTCTCTGCGAGTCCTGACGTGCAAGGGACCAGAAGATGTTCCTTCAAGACAAGCTGGACATCTGATCTCACATAACATTACTAAGTGCAATAGTGGAACTGGAACCAAACACCTAGTAAGGTGGATAACTGCTTTTTCACTAGACAACTAGCTCAAAACTTGGAGGATTGAATGACAATATGCTTCAAATTCTGTTTATAGATAATCATACAAGTAATTCCACAATCACATAGCATTCCAATCTGAGTCCCAAATCCCAATCATAACTATCTTAGCTAGTTGAACAAGTTTACGATATTTAATGCAATAGAGATTAGTGCAGCACCACTTAGAAGAAACAATCCAGATTCTAGTGAGATGAAACTGTACTAATAGGGTTAATAATTTCAGTTTCCTGTTAAGCCTTTGTAAGGGGAGATGAGCATGCAATATATGCAAGAATTTGGAGTATCCCATTTATGTGAAACATGCCTTTACCATAATAGAAAATTCTAACTTGCCAGACAAAATTGACTTCCCCACCTGATTATATGACGCTTGTTCATGTACTCTGTGAGGCTTCATGTTCAAATCAATCATTTTAGTTTCCATCTTGGCATGCCCATCAGCATCAGGTTCTGACGTAGGAACCAGAGGCATCCTGTGATTTTGTTGTTTCTCTCCTATTTTCAGCTTCGGAAGTGGATTTTGTCCTCTTTTAGCCTCACCTGGTTCCAGAGGTTGTGAAGCTGGGTTTTCTTCATGACCAGGTTTATCTCCTGGAAACTATGGAACAAGCAGATATTATACATTTTAAGGGAACCTGAAGGCATCAAGATCACAAATATGACCAATTCATGTTGGAAAGGAGAGGCACACCTCAACTCTCTGCCTAAAAAGAAGATATCTTCCATGCGTTCTTTTACCTCCAACATGAACTATCATATCACACTGCAAGCACAGGGAACTTCCATCTGTCTCGCAATAGAAGAAAGCTGCATCCAGATTGAAAGGGGCAAACACATAAGCAAAAGGCATTTGAGGAACAGGAAAAGGATAGAGATAGGAAAGTGCCTACCAGGTGCATTCTCGCATATGTCACAGCGTGGCACATCACTTGGACTTGCAAGACCAACCCTCACATGCCGGCTAGCTAGCTTATTACACATGTGAACCTGTCGCTCCAACAGTTTAAACTTTGAACCATTGCTTGAAAGATGTTGACCAGGATAATCAAGACCACATTAAAGTAAACGAACTTCGGTTTCACATTTACAGAAGTCCAGAAAAAAAAAAAAAAAGATCGATCGGATCAAACTCATCAAAGTATGTTTACAAAGCTGCAATAAATTTGGGGAGTCAAATTGCAAGTCCTTCAAATTTGTGGCAAACGGTAAACAGAACAACCCGTAGGTACTCACTTCCCCTATCAATGGACTTCTCCAAGTTTAACCCCATGATTTCAATATTGCTACATTAATGATAAAACAGCACGATTGTCTCACACTTTCAGAAACATCAGATTATAACATTCTCACAGTCAGTGAATCAATACCGAAGGGTCCACCAACACATCATTGTGAACATAAATCAATACCGAAGCAATGAGATAGTGAGAATCAGAAATCAGCAAAGAAGATCAGAAAAAATAAATTCCTCAATATATCGATGATACCATATTTCATTCAAATTTAGTTAGTTAGAAGCAGAAGGGTCCACAATTAAACCTCCGAAGCAACTCTCTTAAACACTAGCGATAGAGTTCTTCTACAATCGAAATAATCAAGAAAGGAGAAGAAACTACCTTCTCGTCGCAGGCACGGCAGAGTGCGGCCTCATCAGCGGCGCAGAAAACAATAGCGGCCGCGCTCTCACAAGCGTCACAAAGCGTTCGCATGATTGAACCTTCTCACTTTCATTGCATCAACCAACAAATACAAAGAAAGTTTAAGTCAGAGACAGAACAGAAGAAACACCTGAATTTCCTCCATTAAAAAAAAAAAAACAGAAGACAGAAAGAAAGAAAGCCAAAGCCCACAGAACAAGACAGATTTCACCAAATCCATGTGGGTATGATAGTTTTGTTTTTCTCTGTGTTGTATGTTGCCTGGTGTTACTGGTGGTGGTGCTTAATGATGATGACGATGATGATCGATGATGATGGGGAAGGACTATGATTAGAGCGTAGGATAAAAAGAGGATTTTGAAGGAGTGGGGGACCTGGGGCTGATTCCAGAAATAAGCGAAGACAGAATAAATGGGTGCTTGTCGACTCTTTTGGCTTCAACGTTACTTGGTAGCCACAAATTCAAAGCGAGTGTGAGGTTGACAACACCTCTCGGTTCATTCTCACCCACCAGTTAGATATCTGACACTGGGACCCATCCCCGTTATAGCGTTTATCGTTGCTAATTAAGCCTAATATTTCCTTTCTTTCATGCCCGTCCATTCCATCCACAAGGAAAGGAATCTCCCCTCCTTCACCTCTTCTCCGCACTAGTCATAGGGAGATGATCCATGAACAGGAAGCTTTTAGCTCTGTCGTCTGTAAGCTGGATCCAGTGTCCGGGGGATATAATAGGAAACTGGGTCCTGCGCTGGGGACTTAGAGAGCAAGTTTCAGAGTCTAGAACTTTATGTGGTTTCCAAGAAATAGAGGATCGAGACACTATGCACGTCTTTTTTAGAGTTTAGATTTACAAAAGAAGACTTGCGATTGAAGTTGTTCATCCCCCAACTCCCCTTTTAAACACTAATAAGAGACATAATAATTGCAAGATTTCCCGTGCAATTACTTTCTGCATTTTAGAGGGCTTGTGAGTATATATGGGTATTAATCTATGCTAGTGCAACTTTTATTGATACCATTTTGTTAACATTTTAATTTTTTTCATAAATTTATTTTCTATTCTTGTTTATGAAAATTGTTTTCTATTTTAATTGAATAGAAAATAGTTAAATATTAATAAATATTTATAGATGTCTATTTATTAATAAGTAATTTTATGGAATTTTATGCACGACAAGAGCATCTTTACATAAAAAAATAACCTGGTAATGATATGCCCCAAAAAAACAAGAAAATGAAAGAGAGATTTATTGTGAGAACTTGATTAATTACCACAATGAAGTGTCAAATAACTATTCCCCAATAAAGCATGCGGGATGAAAAGAGTTTCATACATATAAAAAAAAGATGACCAAAAAATATATATAAAAAAAGAAATTGTTTACCTAAACATTATTACATATAAAAGTTGAATTTGAATAGTTACAGGTAATCGTTAATAAAATAAAATAAAATCAAGAGCGTAGTTTTCATATATTCATAATTTCATTAATTTGTGATACAAAAATTTTTATTTTACAAAACTTCAAATTATTACAAAACTTTGAATAGAGAATTATAAATGGATGGGGCTGCACTGTCCGTGCAGTCCATGCAATGGAATAAATAAATTATAATGGATACATACAGGCCCGTGACTTGTACCACACGAATGGGACTCATGCTTCTTCCCCAACTTCATCACTTGACTTGGGGGATCAGCCGTCCAAATGAAGAACTAAATATTATCCTGTTATTAATCAAAAAAATATTATCCTTTTATATTAACTAGTGTATGTGATTGGAACACGTGTTACAATTCGTGATAACCATAATTTTCATTGTGGATAACTGACGTGAACTTTTGAATATAAAAGATATTTTTTTTAATTTTCATGAACCTATAAATAAATCATTTTGTTTATCAACTAAATGAACAGCTTTTGTGTTCACCCAAAAAATTGTTAGGTAATTTGCACGTGTTTATTGATATATGTGTAAGTATTTTATTTGTTCACAGAGTTTATTTTTTTAGAAAAATAAAAAAATATTTTGTAAACTTTTATATTTAATTTTTATAATAGCAATTAAATTAAACAAATAATTTTTTTAATATTTTAAAAACTATACATGGACAAATGAGATATTATTATTTGTATTAAGAACACACGTGAATTTCCATTTAATTAGTCTTGATTAATTATTTTTATTCGTGTCGGACTCTGAGTTTGGCAGTGGCTTGTACCTTAAACTTATTATAACTTATTTGTTTCCACTTTTTTTTTTTTTGGATCCGAACGACAAATTCAAACAGAAGCAGCATCCATATTAATATAGAGTACGAAGAAAGTTAGATGTATGCATGCAACTTTACCTCCATGAGTGAAGAGGTTGTTTCTGAGACTAAGATAACTTAGGCTTCCACTATTATCAAAAAAAAAAAAAAAAAAACTAAAAGTCAGTCTGAATCTTGTTTTGAGAATGGGATTGCATGCCCTCTGGGCTATCAATCCACGCATTCACGATATATGGGCCATTTTAGAAGAATACTATTATTTACATAAATAAATTTCTCACATTTCTTACAACTTTTTTGCAAATTGCACCCATGTATCTTGTGCCTTTGCCAGTTCTACCTTGTGAAGCAATATAGTTTTGGTAGGGTGCGAAATCTCACCACTCAAGGTCATGGGGGAAAAGGTAAAGACAAATCCCCTGATACAACAAAACAATCTCAATTTATTATTATTCCAAGTACCACATGATAAAATACAATTTTCCCTTTTTTTTTTTTTGGGTTTGCCCTTCCATTACAAACCAACATTTACAGACCACAAACAAGCTTTTGGGTATATTTGAACATAAATTAACAACAATCGTATCTTTTTATCCTCCCACCCTTCGCCTTTTCTCTGTTTTGATGAACAAGCTCTTTTCTTATCCCATAGACAAAAAAAGGAAGTGAACTTTCACTTTGTTGTTTTAACACTAGGGACAACTTAAAACGAGAAGTTCATCATATCCATGCTCAAGCTTTCCATCATCTCATTCTCCATGAATCCACACTTGGTAATTGGAGCCTTCTTAAAGGTCTGGCCTCGAGGCTTGAAAGAGCAGGAAGAAACAGGGAGGATTGGGATGTTCTCACAGTTACAGAGCTCAATCATGTACCCATCTGGGTCATGGAAGAACACCTGGTCCACCTTAATTCCTTCATCCTCAACCACAGCCGTGACATACCTCATCCCCATATCTTCCAGCCTCCTCTTAACAAGTCCAACGTCCGTACACTGCCCAAAACCAAATTGCAAAAACTTCAAATAATTAGCACATTCATGATCCATGCGCATGGTTAATCAATGGTACTAGCATAGAAAGTTTAATTTACTTGGAATGAGATATGGTTGTCCTTGGGATTAATAGGTCGTAGTTCATTCAAGCAGGTGTCAAATTCGTCGATGTCTGGATTCTCGATCAAGTGTATCCCAATACCGTAATTGTACAGCCTACAAAGAAGAAAAATTTTCAACCACGTCAATATTCGTTTATACAAGATAATGGGTATAAATTTGCTCGAGTATAGAAAATGGCAATGAAAAGAAAGTGATAAGCTAACCAGGCTCCATTGAATTTGAAAGAAGATGGCCGTTTGATGAGAACGAAGCCCAAAACGTCCTCATAAAACCTCACAGACTCCCACACTGATCTGCACAAGAGAGACACGTGGTTCAGTGAGAGCAGGGTAAGTGCTTCACAGCTGCCAACTTCCTCAATCTCCATCTTTCACTTTCTCTTACGTGTTGATGTTTGAGCTTTGCAGTGAATCCCATTGAGTAAGCTGGTTCTTATATAAAGCAGGAATTTGGTTAACGTCTCCGAACTTTACCCCAAACATACGCACCATTTTTCTTGTCGACTTCAGTAGGAACTTTCCTGGAAGATTTCTTTTAACTGAATGAAGCAAAACGGAATGCTGCACTGCCCCGGTTAACTACTTGGAAGTTTTTCGTTCTGTACTCGTCTGTTTGTTCTGAGCCTAGTTCTTCATAGAACGTTGAAGGAAAAAAAGAAAAACACGTGATCGGAAGAAAATAAATGACAAATAAAAGTCTTTAAATTTTTAATAAAATTTATTTTTATTTTTTAAAAGAAATATTATTTATTATTTTGGTTATTTAAAAATTAATTTTATTAATTTAATTTTTAAAATTTTAAATTTATAAATAATTTAAAATGTTCAAGAATTAAATTAATAAAATAAAAATAAAAAAATAAAATTTTATGAACGATTTAAAATTTAAAAAATTAAATTAAAATTAAATTAAATTAATAAATAATATATTTTAAAAAAAATTAAAAATAATTTTTTTTTTTGGCTTACAAATGACACAATGGTGATCGTATTAGTGAACTTCAGCGACTGACCAGACCAGAGGTTATTACCCAGCGGTCCCAGCCTACAATAGGATGGTGTATATTCCTACGGAAAGTACAAGGTTTGAGAAATTTCTACGATGCTTCCCAGCACAATTTTGACATCTTTACGTTCTTTTTTTTTTTTCCCCTTTGTGTATTACTCAGAGCCCAAAGATCACTACTATCACGATGTACTACGTCTACGTAGCTTGTGCTGTTGTGTAACATGGTCCAGTTTTATCACTCTTGCAGTCTTGCTACATATCACGTAGTATCTGGATATAGGATTCAAATTTTCTTTTTTTTTTTAATTAAGTGCTAACAATCATAATTAACATTATTTTTTTAAATTTAAATATTTTCATGCTAAGTTGTTAATGTTTAATTACAAGAATATAGTTGGAGACAGAAAAATAAGACAAAAAAAATTTAAATCCCTGGATATCAGCAGAAGCAAGTTAGCAACAAGTAGCAAATCTTTCGGTCGGTTTGGCTTCAAACATGTGACATCTTCGCGGAAAATAAGAGAATTGGCATGTTTTTCCCGTTGAAGACTAGCCTCTAGTAGCATGGCAAAGTGGAAAATTGGCCGATATGTATACGAGAATGTATCGGGGCTTTTTTTAGGTCAACAAGAGTGTATTGGGCTGAATAGGTCTTTCTAGTCTTCCTCATCCAAGACAAAATCTTGGACTAGTCATTTTCGAGCCCAATGTCTGGGGACATGCACAAGATCCTAACTATGAGCCCAGTCCACCATTCGGAGCACCTATTCCCTCGTCATGGGTGAATCTAATCTAGCCAATTTGGAAGAACAAATGCATAATCTCTCGTTACTGCCATCGGTGGACTGATGCTTTGTGAACGCAACCAGCAATTTTTTTTTTAAAGTAAAGTTAATGTTTATAAATTTGTGTAAATTAAATTAATACTATTATTATTATTGTTATTGATTAATAAACATAATTAAAACTAGCGTTTCTCAATTTGTATCTTTTAATTTAAATTTATATAATTATTTACTAAAAAGTGTCTTTCAATTTATATTTTTAATTTTGATTTATATAATTATTTATTAACTAAATAATTATAATCATAAATAAATTAGTTATATAAAAATAACTTTAATTATGCATTTAATTTAGGAAATTGCTAATATTCTCTCATTGATTTTTACATTGATAGATGTTAACAAAATTTTTATTTTTTATTTGGATAATAATGTCTCATTTTTTATTTTAAAAATTAAAAATTTAAGGGTATTTAAAATATTTTATTAATTTCTCTCTTCTTTTTTTTAATAATTATATCTCTCCTACTATTTTCTTAACTTAGTTTTTTTAACACTCTCTTTTTTTCTTCTTTAATAACTTGAAAAAAAGAGAAGAGAGAGATAATAATTGAAAAAAAAGATAAAGAGAGGTTAATAAAATATCTTAAATATTTTTAAATTTTTTATTTTTTTATAAAAATATATATTATTATCCAAATAAAAAGACAAAACTTGTTAACATCCACCAAATATAAGAATGAGTAAGAGAATGTTAGCAATCTCATTTAATTTATTATAATGATAAATTAATTAATTAAATAAAAAATAATTTTATAAAAAAGTAAAATACATTCAAAAATATTTAATATAAAAAGAAGATAATTCTTGTAAAAATAAAGAGTATTTGAAAGTAGTTACAACTGGATAATATGGTTATAAAAAAAAGGTTGATTTTATAATTTTATTATTTTTAATTTGTGTTTAATTAGTTATTAATAATTTTTTAAAAATAAAAAATTTGAATACCAAATAAAATAATTTATTTTATAATAGTATATATATAAATAATAATGAAAGAAATTTTTATACTATCAATATATTAAAATTAAATAATATATACTATTATATGTATGTATTTATTTTTTTATAAGGTATTTTCATGCCTTTTTAAAATTGAATTTTTTTAAGATATTAATATCATTAGTAAAATTAAAATTTTAATATTACCAATAAAATTTATCTCATTTAGACTCTAATTTATTTGCCGCAGAGCATAAAGTAAAGTTTCTGAAATTGATAATCTGGCGGTGAGAAGAATGTCCACGTGAATAGGAAGCGTGAGCTGGTGACTTCACGTTCACCAAACCCCATAGTGATTAGTGAGGCCACGCTGGGAAAGGGCAAATAGTAATTGCAAATTAGGCTGTAAATCGCTGTTAATTGAGGCCATTTATCTACTCAAACCATTTGGATTTGTTTGTCGCTTTGCAATCAAACGTAGACAAGTTTCATTAACAACACCACCCCCTCACCTAATGCACATTAACTAACACCTACCGGCGACCATCATATGTTCATCATCACACCACCGTCACATCTTCTTTTTCTTTTATTATGATTGTTATTATTATCGCTGCAACAACGAGGATATTAAGTTTTTTTTTTCTCTTTAAAGTAATATTAAGAATGAATTATTTTAAATTAATTATTAAAATTACAAATAAATAAGCATAAATTCACTCAAAAAAACTACTTTTAATAATTTTTTAAAAATAAATTACTCAATTAGACAATAAACACTTAAGGAATTTCTTTAAGAAAGATCATTGTAATTGAAGAGAATAAACTCTTACACGTACAAAATATAAAATATGAATTTTTTTATTAGTGTTATATTCTCTCTTACATTGAGTAGTTTATTAAATTTAATATGATATTTAAATTATAAGATATTATAATTTACTAGTATTTGACTCTTTTTTTTAAAAGAAGTAACATAAATAATGAAAAAATGAAGAAAAAAAAAACTTAATGAGATAAAGGTAGCCTAGCGTCCCTCCCAAAGGCAATCCGTGTATGTATGCCTGGCCTGGAGAATGCAATGCAGGAGAGGGTTCATAATCATAAACCGCTTGTGCGGTGCCCCGTATCTTGGTGTCAGAGACAGATAGGGCTAATGTACCTTTGAACACGGCTTATCCTCAAACGTGTGGTGCGGTGTCCAATTTTGTTTCGATAATTAATTTTCCCACTTTTCCTCTCCTAACCTCTAAGACTTTATAGACCTTTGTGACTGGAGAGGACTTACACAATTAATGTAGATACAGCTTATGATTGACGAACTATCTAGTTGGATTTCAATCATGGACCGTATATATACGTGACATTTCTCTCATGAAAGTCTCTCTCGGCCATTCCATGACGATCTTTATAGCAACTGGACTGGCAGGTCTTTACTGGCTCTAAGTTTAATAGAATACATCCAAACAATCACTCTAAATTCAAGTGTCTATTCAATGAGAATCGTGATAGAAATTGGACTAGTAAGTCTTTATTGACCCTAAGTCAACCAGAAAAATCCAAACAATTACTTTAAATTTAAGAGTTTTTATATTTTATTTAAGCATATTAAAAGGTTACTCTCAAGTAATTTTTTTTTAATCTATAAATTATGAAAAGAGTTTATGTTGTTTAATTTGTTTTATATTATTTGAAACTCACGGGTTCAGATTTTATGCATCTCACCTTGTGTAAAATAGGTAGTGCGTAAAAATCATTCTTTATAAAAAAAATTTAAAACTCTTCAATTCTAATAATTAATGAATTACTACCATTCACTAATATTTCTATGTTATGCTTAACTTCACATTACTTACTTTTTTAAGCAACTCTTATGTATTTTAAGTTTATTAATTATATTTAATGATTCCAACTACTTTTTTTAAAATCAATCTAATCAATAACAGTCTATATTTAATTGTCATGTGTCTTACTCTCTGAAAATCTGGTTAAAATAACTACAATATTTAATTGCACATTAGAATTTTCATACTCTTGTGGGGCATGTGTTGGTTGCTTAAACTCTTTAATACGCATTTATTATATTTTAAAAATTCTCTGTCAGCTATATAATAAATTGAATATGAAGGAAACAAAATTGAAAAGAGAGAAATATTAAGTTAATGGCACATGCACATGTAGGCAATGGTATGCAGTTTTTGGCACATACAACAAGTCCAAATGCATGAGTAAGAATGAATGTTGAGCTCCACCAATTTGTCCCCAGTCCTCCAGACCTTCTCTCTCCAGGTCCAGCCACCACATGCACATGGCCTGCTGCAGTTGCATGACTTGTTTTGGTCAAAAGGTCCCCCAGCACCTTTTTCACCTTTGCCTCGGCCTCACCTTTGGACAAAACGTATTATTCAAACAAAGCTGCACAACCCCAGCTCAATCATCTAAAATCATAAGTTCTCAGGAAAATTAAAAGTTGAATTAAATTAGATGAAATATTAATCATGTTATCAAGATAAACTTTTCCAACATTCCATGTTATTTTCAGTTTATATAATTTAAACTTTTCCCCGGCACTCTTAAATATCTTATTCTCATTTTTTTATCATATATATTTAATTTATTTAATTATATTTATGTCGTCCTTCACTTCGATAGTTGATTAATCCAGTTGAGCTATAAATCGTACTCTTTGATTTTTAAGTTTAACCAATTTTTACAAATATTTCCCAACTCACATATTATACTAAACTAAATAGTTACTGTTTACATTAAAAATAATTACTAAATTAGTTCTTAAAAGATTTTACTTACACCATATTTATTTTTGAGATATTTTAATTTCATCCGTAATCTCTAATAGATCATTCCGTCATTTAAATTAATTTTTGAAAAACTTAAAAGTCAGTCATATTAATATTTGAAAATAGACTAATTTGAATGATAAAATGATTTGTCAAGAATTAAGATAAATTTATATTTCTCATAAACTAATATAAAATAAGTAAAATATTTTAAAAATAAATTTGATAATTTAGTCTTACATCAATACAATATATTACACGAAGATGCAATCATTCCTTTTCACAATTTTAAGGGAAATTTAAATTAGGGGTGATCACAGATCCAGTCAACCCACAGATCCGATCAACCCAACTTGATCCAATTGAAATTTTCGGGTTTGATCAAGCAATCAGGTCGGATCAGATAGTAATTGGATGAACCTGATATTAATGGGTTTGGTATGAGATCTGGCCTTTTGTAACCCAATAACCCGATTATCTGACTCAATTATTATTTTTTAATTAAATTTTATTTTTTAATTCTTGTAAACATTAAAAGAGTGTTGTCCATCTTTTGAGTTTGATTTGATGATAAAAATAAATTTTAAAGTGTATATCTTCAAACATTATTGTAGAAGAATAAAATTATAATTTTTTTTATTTTTTAAAAATTTGTTATGCGTGTTGGAAAAGGAATATATATATATATATATATAATGACCCAAACCAAATCAACCTAATTTTGGTCGGTTTGATTCGGATCGGGTTGAATGAAATTTTTTTATAAATCTAATCTAATTTAACTTGAATTTAAAAAATTGGTTTAGATTTATTTTTACCTATAACCCGGCCTGACCCGTGTACATCTCTAATTTAAATTTAAAATAACTTAATAAAAACTAAATTCTTTTATCATCTTAACAACCTGGTTTAGTGGTTTTGTTGGTTATATGCAAGAATACGAAAAAAGCATTATTCTTCAAGTTCAAAACTAGCGACGGTGATAGGGTGTTCGAAAGTTATTATACAACTGTAAGACGTGGAAAAATAGGGGAAAAGGTACCACGTGCCTCACCCAACTCATGGTGTTGCATGATTCAAAGCTTTCTTTTCTTTTCAGAGCTGCTCTAAATTATGGAATCTTTTTGAGTTTATCAATTATTTATTTGTAAGTTGGTTACTGGAACTTGGATGCATCATGCATGCAATGCAATGCAGGGATTATCAGGTACAGTGTTGTGGGTAGATTGGTAATTTGAGGCCTCAGTGATTATCAGCTTCTAGCTTCAGCGCGGAAGTGTTCTACAGGGATGCAATGCAATGCAACTAACAAATTAAAAGAGGGAGACACCATAACCTCACCTCAGAGCAACACCGAGATATCCACACTCCCATTACACAGAAAGAAAGAAAGAGAGAAAGAGAGAGAAGGAGCCATTTCTGTATTTTCTCTTCTCTTTCTTGCTCTCATTTGTTTTTCCTCTGCAGTTGCATGAGGTGAAGGAATGTTTGATGTTTCAATGTTTTTTTGTGCAATTTTTTTTAAAATTTTCATTTATCTGTCTTGGATGGTGACTTGAACTTCCACATTGTGTTCTCCATACCAATGCGCGGAATGGAGGGCCAAAATTCACAGAATTCTTCGTTGTTATGGCTGTATTGAGACCGTGTTTGTCTTTGATGATGATGAGGGCTAGGAATTTGATCTGGAGTTTTGTTTATGCTGAAAATGTGAAATTTCCTTCCGTTTGATCGATAACAAATAGTCATCTGGAGCTCGGATTTTGAGGTTTGGACCTCCGGTTCTAATTTTGACGGCTCCTTCCGTTTTCGGAATCTGGTTTCAGTCTGATATTTTGCAATCTTTTCGGATTCATTTATTATGATATTTGCTTTCTGGAAAATGATAAATAGCACGAAGGATTATTCACGAAATGAGTTACGAATAGATTTCATTCATTTGATCTTCTACCCAGTCTGATTTTCGTATTTTGACAGATTTCACTTATTATTGGAGAGATTTCACTCGTTCAGTGCCATGTCAATTCGTAAAAATCACTACTGTTACTTTTTTTATTCAACCCTTTTTTGTGGAATTTCCTTCTGGGTTCTGTTTGGATTATGTTGTACAGACTAAATTTAGGAAAACTGAAAAAGAAAAAAGAAAAAAAGATAGAATTTTTAGTGAGACAATTACATCCGTTCATTTTGTTTCCCTTCTGACAACCCATTTTCAGACTTTCTCTCTCTGAATTTATCGGCACATGAAGTTGGTGAAGAATGTTTCTTGAAGAACCGAGTCCCCAAGTCCTTATCACCCCTGGTAAATTTCTTTTACAAACTCTAAACTCTCTATATTCCATGTGAGGAAGAATTTGACAGTCTGTTCCTTGAACTGGGGACCATCCCAGAAAAGTCCAAGTCTTTCAATTAGAATACAGAAACCACCGCATTTTGCTATCATAATTATAGGCGCCTATGATATTGGTCAATCACTTTGTTATTTTATCCCTCTGACATCTCTGAATTTAAATTGCATAGAATATTATCTCTCTTTGCTTGTTTATGGGTGAATGGTGCGGTAAACTTTGATTAATTTGTTGCTGCAGATAATGATTGGGGGCTGGATGCTTGAGTGGCCCCTGTGCTCCATACCATCCCAACAACACATGCTTTATGAAACAATTCGAAAAGTAATAAATTAACTGAATACCGAAGTGGCCTTTGGAGTACTCTGAATTCAATAACATATGATTTCATTCTCATCGTTGAAATTGGGGTTTAGAAGAGTTTGAGGAGGAGGGGGAAATGGGTTCTGTTGGGGGGGAAGAGGCAATCCAAGGCCCGACAGGCCGTGACGATAGGATTCTTGTTTCTGTTCGTCTGCGACCTCTGAATGACAAGGAGCTGGCAAGAAATGATGTGTTGGACTGGGAATGCATTAATGACACTACCATCATATACAGGAACAACCTTTCAGCTTCCGACAGGTCCCTGTACCCAACAGCATATTCATTCGGTACGATGACAATTGTGTCTTACAATTTCATGTATGAATTGAATTTAATTTACCTCGTGTGTTGCAGTCCCGGATTGCGCATATATATTTGTCTGTATGGATGATTTTTCGTCTTTAAGAAAAGAATGATTGCTTGGCGTATAAGTTGGGAATTTTCCATAATTGATGTTGATCATACCCTGGTGTATTACTACTGCACGAGAAGCTGGATCAACCAGGGGCTTAAAATCTCTTTGGGATCTTTGTTCAGTCTGCATATTATATTTTTGTTAAGATGATTTATCAGCATTCTGCTTGGGAGAAAATATTTCTGTTGCATGCAAAAAATCTGTTCATATCTATACATGAAGTTGAAGGTGGTCCATAGGTTTTTTCAGAGTGAACCTATTCTGCAAAGACCAATATTTGGCTTTCATCCTGTCAGATTCATGGGTTAAGATAAACTTTGCTTACCTCTTCTGATAGGCCTTGCTTTCTTTGGCTGTAGACAGAGTATTTAGGGCGGATTGCCCCACAAGGCAGGTGTACGAAGAAGCTGCTAAAGAAGTTGCTCTTTCGGTTGTCAGTGGCATCAACTGTGAGTTTCTTTCCTTTGTCCGCCTTTCCTCCTTCATCAACATCAGCATCTACTTAACGTCTTCTCTTGCTCTTCCCCTGGCCTCTCTGGTCTCTGATATTCTATTTGATCAGCAAGCATTTTTGCATATGGACAAACAAGCAGTGGAAAGACATACACCATGAGTTCTATAACTGAATACACTGTAGCAGACATTTTCAACTACATAGAAAAGGTAAATGAAATCTTACCACATTGCTGCATTACTGTCTTTCTTAAAAGCATTTTTTGATTAGATTTTGCTTTTCTATAGCACAAGGAAAGAGAATTTGTTTTGAAGTTTTCAGCAATCGAGATTTATAACGAATCTGTCAGGGACCTCCTTAGTGCAGACTGTACTCCTCTCAGACTTCTTGATGATCCAGAGGTAAATATATCATTTTATCAAATCTCAACAGAGCTAGTACATGTACATTTAACTAACAGGTTGTCATTTTAACAGAGAGGGACAGTTGTTGAGAAACTGACCGAGGAAACTTTGAGTGACTGGAACCATTTTACAGAACTTATTTCTTTCAGTGAAGGTAAGGATGGTTTGAATGATTCTTGATTTAACTAAGTTACCTAGTATGTATTTGGATTATTTTATTTTACGATCAAAACAGCTTATGATCAAAATCTTTCTAAGAGAGCTTTTGAAAAAAAAGCGATTTTTTCCCTTAAAAAAAGCTTACCCAAACATGCTCCTAGACTGACTTCATCCGTTTCTTTCTTTTTTTTTTTCTTTTCCTCTTTACAAAATTTTTGTCCAGCTAGAGCTGACTGCATACTTATCCTTCAATTGATTGCATTTTTGCAGCTCAAAGGCAAATAGGGGAGACATCACTGAATGAAGCAAGCTCCAGATCTCATCAGATTCTCAGACTGGTATTATATGTTACTATTTTTGTTAAAGGGCTATGAACTTTTTGCACTTTTATGGTACATCTTCACTTACATTTCGTAAACAATGTGGTTCTTCAGACAATTGAGAGTTCTGCACGTGAATTCCTTGGAAATGACAAATCTAGCTCTCTTGCCGCTTCTGTGGTATGACTGATTCACTCAGTTTACAGGAAAATATACAAGTGTTAGTTTATTATGTTAAAAAACATCTATAGGAAATCGAATGATAATTTTTTTTTCTGGGTACAGAATTTTGTTGATCTTGCGGGGAGTGAGCGTGCATCCCAAACTAATTCAGCTGGCACGAGGTTGAAAGAGGGCTGCCACATAAATCGTAGTTTACTAACTCTAGGAACTGTTGTCCGCAAACTCAGGTTAGCTTGTGAATATTGTGTTTCAATATTTGTGACATCCATAAATCAAGAATATGTATGTACTCATTCAAACTTACACAGAACTTTTAGTTCTCTTGCTTCTCTTGCTGTGGAACCAAAAGCAGAACCTTAGCCCCCACATGCAACTGAGCTTTGGGTAATTTTGAAAGAGCACGGAGACACATTCTGGATTTAGAGATGTTATATTGTTCTCTCTTTGGCTATATGAGATTACTGTTCTTATAATGGCTTTTGGTGACCCCTTTGACTTCACATATGAGGTTGTGAATTATGGTTTACTGATCTTTCTAACAGTAGCACCTACCACATATAGCTGTATTGAAAACAAAACGAAAGACATGGATTTCTTGCCTTTCCTGTCTCCACTCACTTTTAGGCATGTTTAATTTGATCAAATGACAGCTCTATATATATTTTTTCTTCGTTTTACTATTGGCACAAATAGGTAGCAAGTGTCGGCAAGTGATAGAAGGAACTCTATGATTTACCATATAAAGCCCCAAACTCTATGAACTCCTTTATCATGCATTTACATTCTAATTCATTCGTTATTAGCCAATCACATTGTTACTATGTAGTTTACTACTTTGAGACATTATGAACAGATGGATGCCATCAAGACTAGCCTTTTTTTTCCCCAGAAACTTACAGAATGAATCAATAGAATAGAATTTTGATATATGAAGAATCTTTTCTACACTTTTTTGGTTGCAGCAAGGGAAGAAATGGGCATATTCCTTTCAGAGACTCAAAGCTAACCCGCATATTGCAGTCCTCATTAGGAGGCAATGCTAGAACTGCAATCATCTGCACCATGAGCCCTGCACGGAGCCATGTTGAACAAACCAGAAACACCCTCTTATTTGCAAGTTGTGCTAAAGAAGTGGCAACCAATGCACAAGTCAATGTAGTGATGTCTGATAAAGCGCTGGTCAAGCAATTGCAGAGAGAGGTGGCTAGACTGGAAAGTGAATTGAGAAATTCAGGGTCAGCCCACCTTACATCTGATTCTGCAGCATTATTGAGAGAAAAAGACCGCCAAATTGAGATGGTAGTGATCAATCCTTTTGCAAAAAAAATTCATTAATTTTTTATGCTCTAATATAGAATTTGTCGTGTATACCTAACATCAGGGCAAAATGCTAAAATTCCATATTGATAAATTTATAAAATATGTCAGCCATATGTTGCAATATGGTACATGTGCTTTTCCTTGAAAAGTAGATCGTACTGTTTGCAAGTGTAGTGTATGTTGTCACTGGATTGTTGTTCAACTATTTGTTACTGGTTCTGCAATGATCTTCTGCACACATCTTATCACGTACCTTCTTTATTGTTGCACCTCCTTGGATGCCTACTTAGTTTTTATATTGAACCGCCCTTTTCTCATATAAAACTTCCACTTAAAATTTGCTGTAAATTTGCTTTATTGTTATATGCAATTCTCTCTCATTTGCAGGTAAGCTTGGATCTGTTCAGTTCTCTATTTGGTCTTTATTCCATTTGATAAATCAAATGCTATGTTTTTGCTGGAATGTTTCTTCTACTTATGCTGAAAATTTGACAGATTAAAACCTTAATTATTCTTACAAAAGTCTTGTGCAAACATCATAATGTCTTATGCAAAGGTCTTTACTAGAGATCGTTGCTTTGTATTCTCACAAAATAATGTGTTTCAAGCTCATTCTGATCCTAAGGCCTTAATATAAAATCGTATTTTGACCTCAAATATTTCATTGTTGTCAACGCTTGTGAGATGGCCTTCAACAAGCAGAGAAAAAGTGTGAGCTTTGGCAAGGGTGTTCTTATTTTAATACCCTGCCCTGAAGTATCTACTTTTCAACCAATTTCTGTTGGTCTTTTCATTTTTAATTTCATTTTGAGGTGACAACTTCAATTTTGCTTTCTATTTTATATATAGTCACTAAACATTTTATGTGTAACCCAAGTGTAAGTTTTGTGTATTGCATGAGGAATGAGGACATTGTATCTTTGCTACTATTGAGCAAGTGTTTCTTTTTGGCTGTAAATATGAACTCTGTTATCGGCCCTCTGTACATGCAGTTAAAGAAAGAGGTAAAAGAGCTGACCTCGCAGAGGGACCTTGCACAATCTCAAATAAAGGATATGCTTCAAGTAGTTGGAGATGATATGTCTTCAATAGAATTGGTGAGTATATTTGCCTACGCTAAAGTATTAAAAGTAGTAACCAGTATGCCATTTTTAATCTAATTAATGTTCCCGCTGAATCTCTAGGAAAGTTTGGATCCTCAATACCCCAAATTACGTGTGCGTAGTTCATGGATAGAGGAGCCAAATTTATTAAGTATTGACTGCCTGGAGAGTGTCAGATCTTTTGATGCATCTCAATATTCAGATGGACACAGTTTTAGTTCTGATGAGAACTTGTTCCAACTCCCTGACCTTGAAAAGAATCTTCCGGGTAAAAGTCCTTCCCCAGGGCTGTCAGTTCCAAGCCTTGATGCTGTTAGAAATGATTTGGATCGGAAGAACGTTGAAGAACAGCATGATGAGAATTTAGAGGACCCTTGTAAGGAAGTTAGGTGCATTGAGTCAGAAGACCTGAATCAAAACACATATACACACTCAAACCCAGCAGATTTTTTCCCAAATTCATACACTGACTCTAGTGCATCATCTCCGGGGGCAAAGACGGCTATGTCAGGACTGACTGTAGTTGATAATAGAGACAACGAAAATCCAGATTTGTGTTCTTCTGGGTTAAAGGAAGACAAAGAATTGAACCACTTGCGCCAAGATTTTGTTCTTCACCCTCCAGAGAAAATTTCTCCTTGGCTGGCAGAAAACAGTACATCTAGTTCCAGAACCTTGAAGTTGACCAGAAGTAGAAGTTGTAAAGCAAGTCTCATGAGGAATTTATCGTCAGATTGGTTTGACAAGGAAGAAATAATTCAGAACACACCCCCGACAGGGATTGAAAAAGACTTTGCTGGAAGACCTGAGGGCTTTCAAAGGAAGGTTCATACACTAAATTATAATGCCAATTCCGAGAGGTTGTCAAGGAATGGTTATGGAAATTTTGTGGAAAGTTCTGCTGTTGATGTACAGAATGTGGAAACCTCCACTGACAGGGAAAGTGAGAGCAATGGAGCTTTAGCTCCAAAAAGAAAGGAAAAGGAAGATCTTGAAAGTTTGAAATATGAGGTAAGCTTCTATTGTACATCTTCCTTCCTTTGTTACTTAATTTCTTCTTATTGGCCTAATGGTCTTATTCTGCAGCGTTGATGGCCAAATATCAGTAATTTGATCTAATTGAGAATTGCTGTTAACCGTTGTTCTATATATTCGTTTTTATAATTCTGCTTAACCATGTTACTGATGTAAGTAGCAGCATGTGCATATACCAAAAGCCTGGTTATATAGGGAATTCAGTCTGCGATTCTTTAAGTTGTTCTGTATGACAGGTTCCAGAGACAGATTTGGATCCCATCACGTCTGCAAAGAATTTCAAAAATGTTGGCTTGGACCCAATGCAATCTGATGAAGGAAGTCATTCAGACTGGCCTTCAAAATTTAAGAGGCTGCAAAGAGAGATTATTGAACTCTGGCATGCTTGCAATGTTTCATTGGTTCACAGGACTTACTTTTTCCTTCTATTCAAAGGGGATCTATCAGATTCTATTTATATGGAGGTAGAGCTGAGAAGGCTAACCTATCTTAAGCAAACTTTTTCCCAAGGCAATCAGACGGTGGAAGATGGACGAACCCTCACCCCTGATTCAAGGTAACAACATTTCAAGTATTCAGATTTTGTTAAAATTCTTTTACAGTCTCTTTTTTGAACTGAATTTACATTGTGTAATAAATAATAATAGAACTTACAATGCTTTTCCTTTGGAAACAGCATGAAATATCTTCGAAGAGAGAGGCAAATGTTGAGCAAGCAGTTGCAGAGGCGGCTGTCTAAAGCTGACATAGAGAACCTCTACTTGAAATGGGGTATTCGTTTGAGTTCCAAGTATAGGAGGTTGCAGTTTGCCCACCGCCTGTGGACTGACACTGAAGACATGGAGCACATTAGAGAGAGTGCCGCCATTGTTGCAAAGCTGGTTGGTTCAGTAGAGCCAGAGCAGGCTTTCAAGGAGATGTTTGGACTCAACTTTACCCCACGCCGCACAAGTAGGAAATCTTTCGGTTGGACTGCCAGTATGAGACATATTTTGTGAGGTTCATTGTTGAAGCGGATTACTTTTATGATATAGGAAGTTTGAATATGGCCATGTAAAAGTTTCCCCGGCTCCATTTAACATAGATAATTCTTTCCCTCCCTTCTTTAAACTCTGATTGCTGTTGATTGTAAAGTGGTTCATATCTAAGGATGTGCAATTCTACGTGATTATCCTTTCTGTGTTTACCTACAAATTACATTGTTAATTTCTTGTAGCAGATTTGAATGCCTATATATGTACATGCCTACCTAAAAATTGTCATGTGAATAGAATTTACCTTCATGGCAATAAGAACTTATTATTACTAATCGCCAGTACAACATGTTTACTTAGAATCGAAATTTCGCTCCCGTCAGAAAGGAGGGATTTAGAAAAGAAGAAGGCACGTGAAGCAGGGAATTATATAAGCACGTCCCCGAAATCACCACTAACTGTACAATTTTCCTGCTCTCCTGCATGATCGATGTTAAGTACATATGATTAGCTATGGCCTATAAAATAACATTAATATATTAAAAAACCGATGGGAGAAAATGTGAAATTGATTGTGAGTGAACCTTATTTCCGTCTTCTTAATTTTCATCCAATCTTCTTCCCTCCGCGGTTCCCCCTTTGTTTGAAGATGAATAAGTAGGTTTTGTTTTCTTTCACTTACATCTCCAATAATTATACAGAGTACGAAACTATCTTAGCACATCACTTGCTGCCATATTTCAGTTAGAACATTGGCTAACTCTCCCTTCGTTTACTACAGTTTAATACCTTTTTTAAACGTTTGTTTTCGCTCTACACTTATGCAAGACAATCCGAGTCACAAGATTAAAGTCTTATTCGAGTGACAGATCAGACTTTTCTCTGGAAACTCTTTAACACCGAAAGAGTGTTTAGAATATATTGATGATTAATTTACATAAACATTTCATTGGATTTTGCTCTAGCACATGATGTTAGGTCACCGCCAGTATTATGAGCTTATGACATTGGCTTGTTCAACAATTAGATTGGAGGATTTGAAAATGGGAAAAACAAAAAAGAATCTGATTTGATCATATAAATCTAAAATTTCTTACTACCTAAAAGTTTCCCAGAAAGATCGGTTTTACTTTAAATTTGAATATCTGACCCTTGTCCCACCTCAAAGATTAATTGAAAATCAATACTAATTACGTTTCAGAAAGCGTGTAAATACACTTTTTGTCCTACCAATTTACATTGAAATTTTGATATACCATTTCTAGGGACTAATGACTGGTTAGTTGACATATGATGAAAATCCATGCCTCAAACCAGAGTTTTATATTATTATATGCTTTCCAATTATGTATTAATTTAATCAGTCACATCATGCGTTGGCAAGGTCCATTGATCTCATCTTAGTTATATTCTTTATAAGAGCTAAATAGTTATTAACTTCACATTAATTATACCCGTTCTCCCAGAAACAGAAAAGACAATATTGGAGAGACAAAAGAAAATTGTCCCATTGATATAATTTCATTCCGTTTACCAAACAAAAAAAAAAAAGAGAAAAGATCTCGCATTTTACAAGCTAGCAAACTGATCCTTCGATTAGAAATAAAGGCACTAGCATCTGCAATATAATGCTGAGTAAATTTTTATTTTGGTTATTTAAGTGTTATTATTTTAATGTTTTTAAAATTTTTTGTTATTAATTTAATTTTTAAATTTAAAAAGTATCATTATTTTATTTTTTAAAAAAATTTTAATTTTAATTTGATTCTTTAATAATAAAAAAATTATCAATTTAGTCTATTAATTATGTCAAATTATTATCAATTTAATTCCTTAATTATTGAGATTTTATCAATTTAATTTTTATTCGTACATAAAAAAATAATTTTAATAATATTTTTTAAAATTAAAATAATAACACTTATATTTTTAAAGAGCTAAAATGAAAATTTATTTTATAAGATATATATATATAGCAGTTCTCTCTACGTGCCCCTTTCTGTTTAGTAATATGTAATGTTATCTTAGATCTCTCTCTCCATCTCTGAACAGTGAGTAGTAAATTGATCTTTGAGCAGCCATTTTGTTTGCCGTTATGTTGTTCAACCATTGCTCTTACAGGTGCTGTCATTTGCTACTATTCCCTCTGGTTACTCATAATGGATACTGCACATCCTGAACCTAACTAAGGCATTGCAAGAAGAATTGTCAATGCTTTGCTTGTGTTCTTCGCCTTTACCATAATTTGAAGAAGCGTTCGCTTGTATCTCTTGAAGACGCGAAAAATAAGTATGCAAGCTCTTCAAATTGGAATAGAATATAATAAAGTTTATAAAAAAATTGACACATTATAATATTTATTAAATAAATAAAAATTATTCATTAATATGACACATAATTTAATAAACAATAATAATGTATCAATTTTTTTTAACTAAGTTTATAGAAAAAAATATTTCTAATTAGAACGTTTGTCTTGCAAATTACAATAAATGATAAAAGTTAGGGAATTTTTCTCCTTTTCATCAATATTATTTTGTATGGACCAGCTGATTAAACTGTCAATCTGGTATTAGGGTTTGTGAACTCTGCGATCAACGTTAATTACTCAAACAACCTGCATCAAAATGAAAAGTAGCCAATATAAAGGTATAATTACAATAAACTGTCCTTATGCATAAATGTTCAAATATCCATCTATAGTGAAATATCAAGAATATTTCTCCTAATTTTAAGTAAAATTTATTATTCAATTTGCTCACAACATAAAAAGTTTTATATTATCAGTAAATCATATCAAGTTTAAACATTCCCTTTCTTTGCAGTCATGGCTTTTGCCGCTCTCATCATATAGGGCGGAATTTGTGGTAATTGCAGTAATGAGATTGATCAGTATAATAAGAATGTCAAGAGCCTATAATCATGGTAGTCACCGAAAATCAAAATTCGAATTAGTTCTTAATTACTTCGATTTCAATCTGGAAAGATCATGGTAGAGGAGTGGTTAGCTTTGTTTGAGGATTTTCTTTTTAATTTCTTTGGTTTTACATTTATTCATATTTGGGAGAATAAGTATAATTTTGTTAGGATAATGGACTCAATCTCAAGGTAAAAATTAGCAGCGTTATGGGAAACATAAATTTAAAGAAAATGATGATAGATTCATTAGCAGCTGCCCCTCAATTTTTTTTTTTTAAGTGAAGGAGTATACTCCTTTTTTTTTCATCCTCTGACACTCCATTAATCCATTATTAAGATTACTTCCTTTCCTTCAAATGCTGCTATTTAGTTCCATGGTGTTTTGAAGTTGTTTCTAGTTTTGCCTCTTGCTAGTTTGGCAACCCTTGGCCATGTCAAGGTAGAACGTGCTGCATTCTTTCTGACACAAGGGAAGAATGGATTACTAGTTAAGTTTAAAGCAAAGCCCCTTCTCCTACAATGTTTAGTGTATGTTAGAATATATTTAAAATATTTTTAAATTTTTTTTAAATATATTAAAAAATTAATTAATACTTTAATTAAAAAAATTATTTTAAAAATTATTTTTTATTATATTTTTTAATTTAATTTTTAATTTAATTAAAATTAATAAAATATATATAAAAATTAATACTTTATTCTTTTATAATACATTAAATACATATATTTTTTCTTTCTTATATTAATTTGATACTATTATTTAATCACGTTCTCTTTTCTAACCTGTCTGTTAGTCTTATAAGAGGAGTAAGAGACATTGCTCCCAATACTTTCGGTCAAGTTCCTCCACCGACCTAAATCATAGGTATGTAACCATGATTCGTCGTAATTTCCTTTGTCTCCTTTTTTTTCTTTGTTTTTTACTTTCTGGTTTTCATTTTCTGATGACATTATTTTTCAGGACAAACTGAACAGTTCAACTCCCAGATTCCCAGTCTCTTGATACATTCAGACAGAATTGCTTTAAGAATCAGGTAAGCGTCCTTTTTCGTTTTCCCACCCATCGAATTTAGTACAGCTACTTCACAACCTTTTCTATTTATTTTTTCTTTTATTAATGTTTTTTATTATGTTCCCCCCAACTTCGAACAAATTAGCTATATTAATATACACAAATGAAGAGAGTAAATTAGTTCAGTTGTTGGCCATAGACTACCATGGAAGAAAAGGTGGCCGAGAATGGAAAGCACACGGCTAAGTTTTATGCAGCGAGAAGCATAGGATTCGCCATCATTGCGACCTTCGCGGTGTGGTTGATCGCTCGGATTGTAATCAAGGTAACGTTACATCCAAAGCAGTATTCGAAAGCAATTTATGGGACGAGTGCGATTTTCATCGTTGTTCTGCTTGGGCTGGCCATGGCAATGCTCCTCATGGCTTGCTGCGAGATGGTGAGGACATGTACAAGCCTTTCATCCCCGTCTCGTCAGAAGACGAGCTTTTCTGATTCAGCCGTGTAATTATAGGTATTTTCACATACTTAAATGGCAAGTAGCATACATGCATATTCATTCCTTTGGTTTTCAATATTTAGTTGAGCTTGGATTGTGTGCAAGTTATTCAAGAATGAAGAGATATGAATCTCTAATTCCACCATTTGTATTGGATTGTACGTGTTCTTTAACAAGTTTCACTCTTGAGAATATAATCCATAACCTCCCTGTCTATCTTTAGCTCTTCAATTTTTTTATATTTATTCTCATTTGTTATTCTACATTTTTTTGGTTTATTAGTATGTTTGAACTTTTGACCTCTTACAAATTAACAAAACATTTCATCACTAACTCACTCCTAATGATTTCTTAAAGTTTTAATGAATAATGTTTCCCCGAGATACATTAGAAACAACTAAATTTTTTTGGTTGCCTTAAATAAGATATTTACATTAGATGATTACATGTTCCTTCTTGGGAAGGACAAAAATAATTACAAACACCATACACACCAACACAGGAGAATAAATTTGTATCAATCATTTATCAAACTTTGGATCCATGTCCTTAAAGGATTCTTTTAAGGTTAATTTCATTATATTAAGACAAAATTCATTAGAAAGCAGTTCAATTATGGTATGTTTGGATGCCACATGAAGGAAAATGAAAGGAAAGAAAAAAAAATTATGTGAACCTTTGTTTAAATAATTTTTAATGAGTGAAAGAGAAGGATAATAAGGGAGACACTTCCCCCTCTTTTACCGTCAAAACCTCAAGAAATAACTCCTCTTCCATTCTTTTACTTTCGCATCCCTTTTTTCTCATTCAAAAACGTCTAAACATATTATAGTTCTTCAATAGTTTGTGTGCAAATAAAGAAATATTTATTTTATGTGTATATGTAGCTTGCAGCGTATTCATGAATGTAAATGTAATATAAAATTATAAGTTTTTTTATAAATATAAAATTATAAGTTTAATGTTATTTTTCATTGAAAATTTAGTTATGAATTTTTAATATAATTTAATTACTTAATTTATTGTATTCTTTGCCTCTATACACGCGGATCAAGATTTTCTAAAATATAGTTTGCTGGTGTAGTTTCAAACAAAAACAAAAATTATATGGGTCCCATAACTTTAAAATTTAAAAATTATTTATTTGTGTTTATCTCACTAATTGTACATCACTTTCACATAGTTTGGTTTTACTGTCTCTAATCTATAATTTCTTTTGAAGAGTTGTGGTTACTGATCACTTATTCACAATTTCATGTTCTCGCCACCAATATGCAAATCCTAAAGAAAAATTATGAAATTGCAGTTAGTTTTTAGATAGTCTAAATAAGTTCATTACACACGTCTTTTTAAAAATAAAAATAAACTAAAATAAAAGTATAATGACTCAGACGTAAGCTAATTTATCATCTCATATTGTTCCTTTTTCATTTTTTATTAGCAAAGATACATCAAAATTTATTTATGAAAAATTGATGGCAATAAATAAATAACAAATTATTTTGTAGTTAAAATAATTTATAATTAAAATCTTACTAAATTTTTTTTAAAAGTAATTTTTTTTTATAAAAATAGTGTATTCTCTAACATGTTATAAAAGAAGCGAGAAACAAAGCAGTTTAACCTATCCAAGTATATGCCTAGGATGAATATGTGGAAGCAAGACAAGGAGTAGAACTCAAAATAACAAGAAAATTATCATGTGTATGTCTGATTTTGATTAATTTAAAAAAAATTATTTTTTAATAAAATTTTAATTATAAAATATTTTAAATATAAAATAAATTAATTTAAATATATACTAAATGCTAAGCCCACACCCACAAGTAATTAATCTCATTCGTGAATAGCTTGACAGAGTTATGTTGATTTAGCGCAAAACTTTTTTTTTTGAATGAAAAATATAATATAATTAGAATTTTTTTTAAATTTTTTATAAAGTAATTTGATATTTTTTTATCTTTAAATTAATAAATAATTCTGTCACTTAATTTTATTAACATTTTTTTTATTCTACCTAAATTCTATTAAAAATTCTATTTTTTTTTATTATGTAGCATAATAATCTTGTCCTCCCTTCTTCATTTGGGGTCCTTATATTCCGAAAGAGACAATGCATGTACGGTTTCTAGTGTTTGATTTTGTTTTTGAAATTTTAAAATTATAATTTAAACAAAAGTTATACAAAATAAGTTTTTATTTAAATTATAATTTAAAAAATTTTAAAAGATAAACCAAAGATACGCAAATGTTTCGTTATTGCGACGAGTTTCATCTTCCATCCTTTCTTGCCAACAATTGCGTACATATGAGCTTTTGGTGTAAAAGTCAATGGGGATTGACAGCATCAAGGGATAATCTCATCATCATTCCACTCATAGCTCTCTGATGATCACGCTTAGTTGCAGGGAGTCTCTTCATTGACTTTGACTTGAGATAACATTCTCTTGATGATGATTTTTCATATTTTTCTCCTTGACACCCTCTTATGTCTTTCCATTTGAATTTTGGATGGAGAATTAATGTCATTCAAATCAACAAAAATTTAAGGTTACGGAGACTCCTTAATTGACTGAGTTAATTTAATTAAAAAGCTAATTGTATAATTAAGCTATCCTGTATACTTGAGTTATCCCCTGCTTTTTAAAATTTTGATATTTATTTTTTTTAAAAGTAAAATTATGTAAGTAATTACTTATATAATTACAGATTGAGAGTGATATGATAAAATTTTTTCTTAAAATAATAGCTAAAAAATTTAAACTTTTAATATTTTAGATAAAATTCGTATGAAATGAAATATACTTTTACTTTTTATTCCAAAACATAGGAAGTTAAGGTTATTGGATTAATTATTCAATTATTTTTAGTTTTTTATAAGTAAAATAATGCTGAAAGTAAATTGACAAATTAATAGTCATTTAATTATTTAAATTTTAAAATATTAATTTTAAATTATTTTAATGCATATGAAGCAAAAAATATTAGCACGCGTATTGTAGATATGAATATACTAGCTAGTATATAATTAACTAAGTTAAATTATACTTAAGAATAGTCTGAATAACTTCTGTACATTAACGGGATCAACTTAATACATATCCACTAATTGGCTTTATTTTTTATTTAAGTATTGTTAATTTGGAAACATTTGATTATAATCCTTTTTTATGTAATATTTGGATAGTGCAACAATTATGTTTACTTTTAAACTATTATGTAGTTAAAATTACAAGAGTTTCTAATATAGAGCACAAGCTGAAACTCACATAAGGTAGGAGTCGCGAATAATTTCTGCATGGAGTCGTATTAATGTCATAACATTTTACCTATAAAAGAAACGCAATATTACTTTATGTTTTTTATGTCTAAAATGTTGTAATATTATTTTTTTCTTCATAAATATGTTTGTATTTCTTATGTATAATTGTTTTAAGAAACTTATTGTTCCTACGTAGTGTATTAAAAAAGTCCACGATACAACTATAAGGTTTTTTATTTTTAACCTATATAAATTTAAACTGACTAAAATAGTGAGTTCTATTAGATTTACCGCTAAAACTTTTAGAGTTGGGAATCTTTTTTTTCCCCTTCAACTTGATAAACGAGAACAATTTTAATGTCAAAATTAATTTTTAAAATGAGCAGAGAGAAAGCAATAAAAGAGTATAATTATAGTTTGAGGACAGCACGTGGCTAGCCCACACCTAGCTGACTATAGCCCAAGGCCATAATAGGTTGGACCAAATACGCCTACGTTTAAAAACGATTTCCAATATCAAAGGTTCTAATCTTTTTTTTTTAAAGAATAAATTCTGTTATTAATATTTTAAAAATATAAATATTATTATTTTAATTTTTAAAATAATTTTATTATTAATTTAATTTTTAATTTATAAAATAATATTAAAATTATCTTTTAATGTGTGAATAAAAATTAAATTAACATAATTTTAATTATTAAAGATAAAATTAATAATAATTGTATATAATTAAGAAATTAAATTGATAATATTTTTTAATTTATAAAAAATAAATTATAATTAATTTTTTTAAAAAATTAAAATAATATCACTTTTTTAAAAGATAAAAAAATGATTTATTCTATTTTTATGACAAAAAAATGTTTCTTCAATTAAGACAAAGTTTTCATAAACTCGAGGCCTTATTTAATAAAAGGAAGCTCTTCATGAATTAAACCAACCACCCGTTAGTAACTTGAGCTCGTTTTGATATTAATATTTGGATTGTTTTTTCTTTTTGCAACGCTACGACACTAAACTTCATACTTATAATCTCAATGGTGGTCGTAAATATAACGAAAGATGCAATGATTGCTATCACTCGGTGTCACTAATTCTTTGGTGCAAGTCAATTCAAGTCACCTTTTGTTTGCAGCTGGTGAAAATGGGTAAAATAAATTTGCAAGGCACAAAAATTACGTATGAAAGTTAATACTACTTTATTTGGAAAGTTGAAGATAATATGAAGTGGGTCAGCAGTAAAGTTAGTTTCTTTTTTTTTTTTTATAAAAAAGTGTAGCAAGAGAGGAAAAAACAGTGATATTTATATATTATTTATTAACAAAAAAAGCTTTTATCAATTATTATTACTTAAATTCATAAAAAAAATTATTTTAAAAAATTAATTTATTAAAAAAAAATTTCATAAATTAAATATCACATTATCTTTTTTATATATCACATTTAACTCTTCATCTTTACTCCCCGTGAGACAACTTTTCAAGGGTTGGCAAATCGTAGCCCGCCATTCCATTTCCTCTATCGATAAAATGAAAATAATAATAATTCGATAATTTCACCTTAATCACAACAATTATTTTTTATCTAAAACGAAAGTGAAATTGAATAAAAATGAAATTTAGAACAGAATGTTTTAATAAGTTTAAATCATACAATTATTTTTATAAAAATATCCTCTCAAAATATACTGCATCATGAATTAATGATAGTAGGTGCTCAACTGTTCATTCAAGGGGGAGAGAATTCCTACCAGCTAATAATGCCTCACAGGTTTTGTTTTGTTTTGTTTTTAATTCAGGTTTTTAACCATTTCATGTTTTTCGGTTATGGTCATCAGTGGACATTTAATTAGTGGTGCATGTCTGAGGATTTTCCAAATGTGTAATTTTTTTTTCTAAGACATATGTCCATATTCTTTAAAAGCAAGATTAATTTTATTTAAAATATTAAGGTTATTTCTTTTTATAAAATTTTTTTTACCACGATTGAATTCATGATATTGTAAGTAAAATTTGTTTTATTAAAATTTTAGTTTAATTATTACCGAGTCACATTTAAATATTTAATGTTTATCAATTTAATAATATATAATTTAAATATCTCTAATAAAATATTGCAATTTTATCCATTTCTTTTCATTTTTATGTTGCTTTATTTATATAATATTATAATAATAAAGGAAATATAATGATTTCCAATTTTTCGTTTTTTATTATCTTCCCAATTCAAAAAAACTATCTTCAGAAATTTGTTTCTAGGAAATTTAGTTCCTTTTTGTATATAACCAAATGATTATGTGAAATTATCGTTTTTATTATGATGGGTGAAAGGAAAAAAAAAAACTACATTTTCATTTCAAAAGAGAAAGACTTTACATCAATTTCCGATTGCATAGATATTTCTTTCTCCATAATAGATTGCTAGTTATGGTTAAATGGTTGGTGCGAGGGAAAAAAACACATGATTCTTTGTTTTGCTACTGCACGTACCAAGCTGGTCTAGTCACTAGTCTTTCTCATGATGCGAGCTCTCCACATGAACTGCATCTAAATGCGGAAAAATTAGTGAATATTTTTAAAGTATAATAAATACATGTTTTAAAAAAATACTTATTATTAATTTTTAAAAAAATTATATAAATTTTATATCAACAACTTAAAATTAATTATAAAAATACTTTTTGAAACATACATTAAATTGTACTCAAAGAATATGCAATAATTTCTATTAAAAGTTTGGAGTTTGATTTCCTATACATCAACCCTTTTCTTGAACTTCAGTTTTCATTGAAGGAACATAGTTCATTTTTTTTAATACCAACTTCGTTTAGCTTCCCCAGCCTGGATCTACTCTATAATCTCTCACATATACAGGTTAAAAAAAGAAGGGGTCCAATCTCAATAAATGTTGACACCCTAGCAATTGGCAAAGATTTTTAATGGAATTTGCGAGTTGAGTAGGCCTTTATTATGCTGTTTCCAGATCGAAAGTCTGTCGACTTCGATTAGCAATCAAAGCAAAAATGTTAACTGCTGCCATTCAATTCAATCACACAGACACAGGCATGAAAAGGTAAAAATGAATAACCTAGACTCACCAATCGGGCTTTACCTTGCCACTCTTTCCCCATTAACAGAACGTCGCTGGGATGAGGCCCTCTACCACTCAGGACTTCAGGCAGAGAACAGCTCCTAACACATCTTCAATGCTTGAAATTCAGTAGAGGCATGGCCAAATTTAAGTTCTCACCAACTGCACCTATACGTGTCACTCCTACTCAACCCACCTAGCAGGCTTGTGATCAATTTCTGGCACCGCTATGAAACGAAAGATGATGTTGTAAAAGCGAAACCCTTTTTTAGTTGGCAAAATGTGTACACTAGATTGATGGGGCATACAATAGTCACCCTTTTCTTTCTCTTTTCTTCGTTGTGTTTTTTTTTTCTTCCTAAACTAGTTGTAATCCAAGTCCAAACCCCGAAAAACATTGCATTGATTTGAAATTTTTGCCATATGGGTTGTCTTCACATTGTCAAAATTTTCAACTAAAAGTATCAACGTGACTATCAGTTTTGTGGTCCACAAATTGATTGACCTAAATCCAATTTGCTCCTTGCAGATTTAGCTTTTGCTGTACTTTCCCATGAGAACTTTATGGCTAAACAGATTGAAAAGCCTAAGTAACAGGGAGGAACTTGGCTGCTTTTGCTTTCAACTTCAGTTGATGTATTGACCATTCAATTCAAAGGGAATGAACCATACTTATCTTTCTAAAGAGAACACGGAACACCCAGCCAAAATTAAGGGGGGTTAAAGTATAAAGTGCCAAACAACTGAAACAAGTAAAGCCCCAGTTTCCCCTAAGAAAAAACTCATCAATCATCGTCCAATTGGCCATTCTTTCGGCCGAACCATTCGTCCATTCCAATTGAAAAGCCCCAAGAGAGAAAAAAACAAAGGTAGAGGTAGACCAGATCAGACCACAACCTAAATCCCAAAACTAATAAAAGGAAACTATAATAATTTACAGTATATATTGAAACAATATCTTATATTAAAAACATCTATATTTTTAATAATAACAACTGGAACCCTTATTAGTATTGATTATAATTTTAGTAAATCGTTAATTTTTTTAAAAAATTAAATTAATATTAATTTTTAATAAAAAGAGATTAAATTAATAATTTTTTAAAAAATTAAAATTATATGACTTTTTATAATTTCATGATTAAATTAAAGTGAATATATTTTAAAAAATCAAGACAGAATTTTTAAAGATTAAATTAAGAGTTTAATATTAAATTTTTCAAAAGAAAAAAAAGGGGGAAAAGTTAAACAAAGAGCACAATGATTCGAGCCATATCATACCATAGGATGTTAAAAAGTGAGCAGACGCCAAGGGTCCCACCAGAGCACCACACAGTGCCGTTTTCAAAAGTGTTCGTTCGAAGGGTTCTAGGAAAGAGGGAAACACACCTGAAAATAAGTAATAATAAAAAAAAAGAAGAAACAGTCACAGTTCACTAACAAACACAGACCCAATCACCCAAATAAAGAAGACAGAGAGGAGAGAGGCTTTGCAGTCGCAACTCCGTTTCTCGCATGAGAAATTACAAATTGGGAAGAGAAATAGTGTCTCTCCTCGTACCCCACAGAGAAGAGAAACGGAGAGCTTCTTCGTTGAATCTGGAAAATACGCACATTGGCGCACACTTGCGCCACCTCATTCTCTTTCCTCTTTCTCCTTTGCCTCACACAACTCAACCACTGTTCCTTCGCTGTCTCTGCTAATGTACGCTCCACCTGCACAACCCCCTAACCTCAACACCCTCTTATACCTCACTCTTCAGAACTAACCTTGCGGTATCATTCATCGTTTCCCCCTTCTCTTCTATTCTGCGACTGGGTAACACCGTTCCCTTCGCCGCCATGCCTGCTCTTCTTCTCCTCATGCTGCTATGCGCACCTTTCTTATCGTGCGCCGAGCGCAGCGCCGTCACCGTCGCCGAGATCCAAGCCTTGACGTCCTTCAAGCTCAACCTTCATGATCCTCTCGGAGCTCTCAACGGTTGGGATCCCTCCACGCCCGCGGCTCCTTGCGACTGGCGCGGAGTTGCCTGCAACAACGACCGAGTCACCGAGCTGCGCTTGCCTCGCCTTCAACTCGGAGGCCGGCTCAGTGACCGTCTTTCGGACTTGCGCATGCTGCGGAAGATTAGCCTTCGTTCTAACTACTTCAACGGGACCATTTCTTCGTCGTTTTCCAAATGCTCGCTTCTACGCGCCGTGTTCTTGCAGTACAACTCACTCTCCGGCAGCCTTCCAGCGGAGATCGGAAACCTCACCGGCCTTCAGATTCTCAACGTGGCCCAGAACCACCTCTCCGGCAGCGTCCCCGGTGACCTTCCTTTGGGTCTCAAGTACGTCGACCTCTCATCGAACGCCTTCTCCGGCGAGATTCCAAGCACCATTGCCAACCTTTCTCAGCTTCAGCTAATCAACCTGTCGTACAACCAGTTCTCAGGCCAGATTCCGGCGAGCTTCGGAGAGCTTCAGCAGCTGCAATACCTCTGGCTGGACCACAATTTTCTGGGAGGAACTCTGCCTTCGGCACTCGCTAATTGCTCTTCCCTCGTGCATCTGAGCGCAGAAGGAAATGCACTTGGGGGTGTGATACCGGCGGCGATTCCAGCTCTTCCGAAGCTTCAGGTGATATCCCTCTCGCAGAACAATCTTACTGGCTCCATTCCAGCTTCCATTTTCTGCAACATTTCGATCAATACGCCGTCGCTTCGGATTGTTCAGCTAGGATTTAATGGTTTCTCGGATTTCGTTGGGCCTGAGACAAAAAAGTGTTTCAGTGTTCTTCAGGTTTTGGATATTCAGCACAATCACATACATGGCAGGTTTCCTTTGTGGTTAACCAATGTGACTACCTTATCAATGCTCGACGTTTCGAGCAATGCACTTTCTGGAGAGATTCCACCAGAAATAGGAAACCTCACGAGATTGGAGGAGTTAAAGATGGCCAACAATTCATTTACCGGCATCATTCCGGTGGAAATCGAGAAATGTGGGTTCCTGCGTGTCGTTGATTTTGAAGGCAACGGATTTGCCGGAGAAGTTCCTTCTTTTTTTGGTTATATGACAGGCCTGGAGGTGCTGTCCCTTGGTAGGAACCACTTCTCTGGTTCAGTTCCGGTGAGTTTTGGTAATCTTTCTTCTCTTGAAACCTTGAGTTTAAGAGGTAATAGCTTGAATGGAAGTGTGCCTGAGACGATAATGGGATTGAGCAATTTGACAACACTGGACCTTAGCGGAAACAAGTTTACGGGTCAAGTTTCTGCCAGTATTGGGAATCTGAATAGATTAATGGTTCTCAATCTGAGTGGCAATGGCTTCTCCGGAAAAATTCCTGCTAGTTTGGGAAATCTATTCAGGCTAACTACACTTGACTTGAGCAAACAGAATCTTTCTGGAGAGTTACCATTTGAACTCTCGGGCCTGCCGAATCTGCAAGTTATTGCTCTGCAGGAGAACAAGTTATCTGGGGATGTCCCTGAAGGGTTTAGCAGTTTGATGGGTTTGCAATTTGTGAACCTCAGCTCTAATGCTTTTTCTGGGCATATTCCTGAAAACTATGGCTTTCTGCGCTCGCTGCTTGTTCTTTCACTGTCTGATAATCACATTACAGGGATAATTCCTTCGGAAATTGGAAATTGCTCTGATATTGAAATTCTTGAGCTTGGATCAAATTCTTTGGCAGGTCATATTACTACTGATCTCTCTCGCCTCGCTAATTTGAAAGTGCTTGATTTGAGTAGGAACAATTTAACTGGGGATATGCCTGGGGATATCTCCAAATGCTCGTCATTAACTGCTTTGTTAGTGGATCACAACCATCTTTTAGGTGCCATACCAGGGTCATTGGCAGAGCTATCAAACCTAACAATGCTGGATCTCTCTGCTAACAACTTCAGTGGGGAAATCCCGAGTAATCTTTCTATGATCCCCGGTTTGCTGTACTTCAATGTCTCAGGGAATGACCTGAAAGGTGAGATACCGCCAATGTTGGGTTCTAGGTTCAACAATTCCTCTGCATTTGCAGATAATCAGAATTTATGTGGGAAGCCATTGGATAGGAAGTGCGAAAATATAGACGATAGGGACAGAAAGAGGTTGATTGTATTGATTATTGTCATTGCAGTTGGAGCTTGCTTACTGGCATTGTGTTGCTGCTTTTACGTTTTCAGCCTATTGAGATGGCGCAAAAAGCTTAAAGAAGGGGTGTCTGGGGAGAAGAAAAGAAGCCCTGCTAGGGCGAGTTCTGGAGCAAGTGGAGGTCGGGGCAGCACTGATAATGGTGGACCAAAACTTGTGATGTTCAACACCAAAATTACACTTGCTGAAACACTTGAAGCAACTAGGCAATTCGACGAAGAGAATGTGCTGAGCAGAACAAGGTATGGATTAGTATTCAAGGCCTGCTACAACGATGGAATGGTCCTTTCCATCCGCAGGCTCCCAGATGGGTCATTGGATGAGAACATGTTCAGAAAAGAAGCCGAATCACTGGGGAAAGTCAAGCACCGGAACTTGACCGTTCTCAGAGGTTACTATGCTGGGCCACCAGACATGAGACTCCTAGTCTACGATTACATGCCCAATGGAAACCTTGCAACCCTCCTCCAAGAAGCTTCTCACCAAGATGGACATGTTCTAAATTGGCCAATGCGACACCTCATTGCACTCGGCATTGCCCGTGGCTTAGCCTTCCTACATCAATCCTCCATGGTTCATGGCGACGTGAAACCACAAAATGTCCTGTTCGATGCAGATTTCGAAGCCCATTTATCAGATTTTGGGTTAGAGCGGCTAACAATAGCCACCCCAGGTGAAGCCTCCACTTCAACTTCAGTTGGCACATTGGGCTACGTATCGCCGGAAGCAGTCTTAACGGGGGAAGCCACAAAGGAGTCTGATGTCTACAGCTTTGGGATTGTGTTGCTCGAGCTTCTCACGGGAAAGCGACCGGTCATGTTCACGCAGGACGAAGACATAGTGAAGTGGGTGAAGAAACAACTCCAGAGGGGTCAAATAACGGAGCTATTAGAGCCAGGTTTGCTTGAGCTGGACCCAGAATCATCCGAGTGGGAAGAGTTCTTGCTGGGTGTGAAAGTAGGGTTGCTTTGCACCGCACCCGACCCTCTGGATCGACCCACCATGTCTGACATCGTGTTCATGCTCGAAGGCTGCCGAGTTGGGCCCGATATCCCATCCTCCGCCGATCCCACCTCTCAACCTTCTCCGGCATAGCCCAGAATTGCAAGCTTCCGGTCAAGTTTGACGATTTTTTGTTTCAAAAACCAGTTTTTTTTTTTGGTTCGATTTCGGAAATGTAACAGTAACTCTTTAGTTATTATTCTCTGAGCTGGGATTCTTTTCTCTCCAAGGAGAAACATTGCAGCCACTTTTGTTGTTTTTTTCGGGGCCCTTTTTACTGTAAGCTTCTAAGTGGTGGCTCGGAGATGGCGGGGTGGGGACCACAGGAAGTGAATCAATAAAGCGGGATTGGGATGCTCTCTCACGCTCTCAGTCAGTCAACGTCTTTTGACAAGCGCATCGGATGGACGAATGCGGACAGTGGGTGGGGCCCGCGCGGCATTTCCCGCCAAATGCAGCGGCATCGAAATGGTACTGTTCCTGTTCTTCTGCGGGACGGACCTGGTTTTTCTGACATCATCATGTGGTCTTAGCGCTGCTCCCGGCGACGGAGATGGACGATGTAGCCGTTATGTTTGTGGAGGTTCACCCTGTTCCCAAGGGCAAGGCAGGCAGGGCAGTGGGGTACAGCACTGCAGCTTCGAGTTCAAGGACATGTTAGTCCCTGGCTGCGCCACGTGGCCTTCTCTGTTGCCCTAATCAGGTTTTGTTTTGCAATGAGAAAGAAAGCGTCAAGGACGGCGTTAGGAGGGTTGGTTGATTGGCCCACTGGCTCAGCAACTCTTGAACTTTTTGTGGGTCATAACCATGTCCGGCATATTATTGATTTGAATCGGATTGTCTTGTGACTAATTTTGTTTTGGGAGTGCATCAGGATTCAGGGGAAGATAAATACGAAAATAATAAGCCATCTGTCTCTCTCTCTCTGTCTCTTTTTTTTTTCTTTTCATTTTTCAAATTTGTTGAATCCACTGGGCCAAGAAAGAAAGAAAGAAACTTCCTATTTGTGATGTGGTTTTGTGGGGATAAGTCCAATTTGCAGGCAGGTTCTGCTTTTCATCTCCCGTGCCCGTTCGTAGTATGTGGTAATGGAACAACGGCGGTAAGATTCTCCACTAGCATAAAAATTGGTAAAGCAAAAAAGCTGTGGGTAGTAAAAATATATCTGCACATGGAACTGGATTCTTGAGATACAAGTTGACTGACAGGGAACACCGGAGAATGAACACAAAAACCTCTGATACCGTGCAGTGACCGTTAGGCGTCCTGCCAAATTTTATAATCGTTTGAATCATGTGCAAGATGGTAGCTAGTGAGTAGTGTCTTAATTTAGTACCGAGTTGAGTGGTAGTAGCAAGATCAAGTTTTTTTTTTTTTCTTGAATTTCTTATTTGGGGTCATGTTTTGGTGTTTTGCACCGTGTTAGTTTACACAGCTGGCGGAGGGAGGAGATAATGTAAGAAAGGAGAAGCGATTAAGGCATCCAGAGCCTAACAAATCCAATTGTATTATAAAAATCCCGAAATTTGAATCGCAATTGTTGTATTGTTTTTTTTTTCCTTTTTACAACAATTCTTTCCTCGCATCTGATTCGGTTAAAAACACAACCTTCACCAAATTATGAATAATATCCCACACCAGCTTTAAAAAATTAGATAAGCCTGACGGCTGAAAATAGAATCGAGTTGCAATGGCAACCATTGGTTGGTCTTCAGATAGTAAGCAATCTTACTGCAGTATCTCCAATGATCTCATCACAAACATGAGATAAGCCCAAGAAAAGAATAATTCTGTTTTATGTTGCTTGGGTACGGCTATGTTGATCAAGTATATCTGCATTTAGCACTGAAATATATATGAAATTGACTCTTTTAAAATGAAAGATAAACACTTTAATAGAAAAAATGATTGATGAAAAAATTAAGTAAATAAATTTTAATAATTTTATAATTTTTTATTTTACTGTTATTTTAACAGTTAATTTTTTTAATAAACTTTTTTTTTTAGTTAGATATCATGGGCTTTTAAGCCCTTTGGATACAGAAAGACATCAAAACTTCAAGCCCTTTGGATACAGAAAGACATCAAAACTTTAAGCCCTTTGTATACAGAACTAAAAAAGACAGCAAAACCAAAGAAACAAAAAGAAGGATAAAGGAATAAGTTTTTAGAGACCAAAAAAAAATTTTTTTTTCCAAACAAATGGGGGAGAAAATATTTTTTTAAACCAAAAAATCTAAACAAGCGACAAAAAATTACTAACTGCTTTGACAATTTTTCTATGTATGCATTCTGGACAGTGGAACTCTTGAACAAAAAATTTGAAGTCACTTTTTTAGAGATGCACATTTTTAATAGCATAAATTTACTTTGTAATTTCTTTAAAATGTAACAATATTAGTACTTTCTATAAATAAAACTAAGCTCATTTAATTTAATTTAACAAACTTAAGCAAACTGAGCCTGAAATTAAACGAGTCAAATGAATTCAATTATATAATTTTGCATATTAATACATTTTAATTTTTCTTATGCATAAAACCTATAAGCAATATATTATATAGTATGTCATTTGTAATTGAGAACTTCACAACAAGATCGTTTATTTCACGTACCCAACCGACCTTCTATACAAGAACAATGTCACAAACAGCATTATTCATTACAGCTCTATCCATGACCTACACAAGTGATTAGCCACACTCACATGTGCAAGATGACCTGTTGAGAAAACTGAAATAAAGGAAGCCAAATCGAAATATTATATCTCAATACAATCATAAAAAAGAGGTCTGGGAGAGCGGAGGAGGCGGTGTTTAAGAATAGGAAACAATACCAAACATTATTGGAATCAACACAAGCATCTGTTTTTATTACAGAGATTTCTGATCTAGTTTGGATTGAGCATATAATAAAATACATTAATGGGCAAAGAAATAGTTTCACGAGCTTTATTCCTGGATAAACTCAATTTTATAACGAGTAGATAAGACGAATCACATGAGCATGAAAAAGCTGCACTCCTACCAACCCCAAGTCCCTGGTAACATTCACAATCTATGGCTCTGTGCACCACAACCAACAGTAAATTTTATATTAATCAGCTCTGGATTGGCCTGCGCGCGAAGAGAGGATGATGCCAACAATGAGACCATACAAGGCCAATGCCTCAGCAAAGATGAGAATGAGAATCATTCCAACAAAAAGCTTTGGCTGCTGAGCATTTGCTCTACAAAAACAGTTGATTTTCAGAATGTCAAATTCAATACATTAAATTGGAGCTTAGCCTAAATACATTTATCCAGTCAGTACTATCTCGCCAAAAAAAAAAGAAAAAAAAATCCAGTCAGTACCAAGTTCTTAATCAACAGCAGCGAACCAACGATGCAAACATAGTACATCACCTAAAACTAACCAAGTCAAATTTCCAAACTAAAGATACTAATATTCTAGGGGCCTCATGAAACAAACAATCCTTCATGTGGGAGCCTAAATAAAGTGTGATTACAGTTATGAACTACTTTTCACTGTCCATACATTCTATCACAATAAGAAACTAAAACATTCAGTCTATATTAGTAAACCAATACGATCTCTGCCATACTTCCTTGCCAACATGGCAACCATATAATATCTTCAACAGACAAAGTTACTAATTAGTTTATCAAACAAAGTTTTCATGCATTGCTTAACCATATATTCTGTCAGTCCAATTATGCTAAAGCAAAACTCTTTGACGGCTAGACCACCATCTTCATCTCCCCAAAAGTATTACAATGTTGAAAAGGTCATTAAGGTTTCCCATTCACTCGTAATTCAAGATTCATAACAAATAAAGTCATAGAACTGAAACTGCATTCAGAATACAGGTCACAAGATTTTTACATTTAAACTTCAACAGTATTTGCCAAAACTGAGTAGAAAGAACCTATTTTGGTGGGTGGCAAAGTGGGGGCAGGTTGCACAAATATGAGAGTCAAAAAATCACTTAGTGAACATAGCATCAAAATATTGAAATCAACAGTAGCAGTATTAGTAATACTTGTACTAAATTAATTTTGGGACTTCTAATTCAGTCAACAGTAGACAAATAAGGATGTATACTCCTATACAAATACTAATTCTACCAATAAAATAAGTGTATTCCAACCGATATTAACTACAACTCGTTATAAATCTGCACTGATACAATGCATGAAGTATCTAGCACAACCACGCAAATAATTATGACAATATAAATATACTCTGCACAAGTTTGTATACTTTGACACGTTCAGTTTTCACATCTGCATATTAGGCAATTGACTAAATTACAAGATAATATTAATGAAAGAATACATCAGTAGTAATTAGATTTGTGAGACAAAAATAATTTGTCATTCAAATTCTTATTGTGAAGGTCAAACCAGAAACCACTGCAAAACTTACAGAACAGATTGAAACAATTAACAAAAGTCAAACTCTAGTAAGTCAGTATGACCTTTTATACTAAAGTAGAATAAGGGAAATGATCTTTATCCTTGCACTTAAGTAACACTACTGACATATCTAGGTACAAGAATTATGATTATAGGCACCTTCTTCGATCATATCCCAAAGGGTATAAAACAACAATTTAACATGATTTAAAGGGTAGATAAATCAGTGGCCAACCTTAATACAAATAGATAATGAAAGAAGAAGGCTGATAACTCAATCAATTATAGACTAACAGCCACAACTAACCCAAACTTGTGAAATTCAGTCAACCAGATTAGAAAAGCTGTTCTTCAGTATCAAATTGCCAAGACATAACTTATAGGATATTATAGCTAGCAATGAAATTCTAGATAATAGTGCCACTAGAAACGTAACAGTTTACTTTAAGACTTTAAATTTCTCTTCTATAACATACTATAACCAATTATGAGATGTTTACCAGTTCAACATGCTAAGCCACAATCAGAACCTACATTCCCACATTCAATCGGCTAAAGATATTAGCAAATAAAGTAAGATAAACAATGAAAAATTTAAAATACCTAACACCAGCATCGCCTACAATACCAATGGCCATGCCTGCTGAGAGGCCAGCAAGACCACAAGCAAGACCGGAAGAAAGGTGGGCGTAACCATCAAATAGATAGTAGGATTTGGCCTTGGGGTTGATGCCTGTACTGATAATGACGGCAATGATCAAACCATAGATACCCAAGACACCAGCCATGACAACGGGCACTATGGATTTCATCACAAGCTCCGGTCTCATGACACCCATGGAGGCGACCCCAACCCCACTTTTGGCTGTGCCATAAGCCGCTCCCATACCTGGATTCCCAAAAAATTTAAAAACGAACGCCCCAAAATCAAATTCGAAGAACACGTGATCAATTACAGGAATTAAAAGCTTGGCAACGAGAACATGAGGTGGAAGCAAAGGAGATTTTGAATTGAATTGATTTTCATTGGGGAATTTTGAGAGGAAGCAAAGAAGGGAAGGAGAAGTAAAGCAGTTGCTTACAGGAGAAAACGAGGGCAGCGGCGGCGCCGAGGAAGCCAAAGAAAGGAGCGGTTTCGTCGCCGCTGAAGGCAGCCATTTTTGCTCAGAAATCAAATCGGGAACGGGAACTTCGATCGGAGACGGAGATCTGTTCTCTTGCGTTCCTTTGCCTTGATGCCTTCTCTTCCCTTCCCTACGGCTTGGACATCTGTTTTGATGGAAGTTTCTGAGTGCCCCGCAATGGTTCGTATCACGATTCACACCATACGTATAATAATAGTACTACAATGTTTTTTTCACACTTTATTTTTTTTTTGCATATCTATTTTTTTTATCATAAAAAATAAATGTATTATGAGAGATATATAAAATTAATAAATAAAAATAATATAATTATTTATTATTTAGGATATGTATAAAAAAAATATAATAATAAAATATAATAATAATATTTTTTATAATAACATATAAATTAAAATAAATAATTTATACTTATAATTTTATTTAATTTATATTTTAATTTTTATAATTTTTTATCGATTATAATAATTTTACTTATTTAAGTATTAATTTTTATTATTAATATATTAATTTTTATATTTTCTATTAGTTTATATTTTAATTTATATAATTTTTATCTATTAAAATATTAATTTATATTTTTTTATAAAATGATTATTATTTATAATTTTTAATTATTAAAATATTTATTTTTTATGAATTAATATTTAAATGAATAAAATTATATTAATATTTAAAAAAATAATTATAAAAATTAAAATTAAAATTAAATAAAATTATAAAAATTATTTATTTATTTTAATTTTTTATTTATTGATATTTTAATAAATTATTAAATATTTATTTATTTATTTTAATTTAATATATAAAGACATGGAGCTGCAGATTTTGTTTTAGATAAATTTGAATTCAGTACGATAATAGTTATACGAGAGCTCAAGGATGTAATAATATGTAATAGAATGGATATATACAAAAACTCATGCATTGCTGCCCGCAAAAATTTTTCTGTTAACTACTGTCTATGCTCTTCCTAGATTTAGAAATGTGCACAATTAAAACGAGACTTTCTCTAAATTTAACAAATAACAACGTAAAAGATGTTAAAAACTATTCGAACTCAAAAGTTAAGTAGTTACGTGGAAATTTAGAAAAAAAAAACAGTGGAAATGCTTTAATAATAACTAATAATTATCAAATTTACATATAAGAAAATATTATCAAATTTAATTTTTAAAATTTTAACAAATTTAATTTATTAAAAAAATTTGAATAGGGACAAATTAGCTCATTTTTAATACGAATTAAATTTTATTACAACTTTGACTTGGATTAACCGTGAACTATATAACTCACTATTACAGCTATTGAGGCATATACAAAGTTTTAGTTTTGAACAGTTGTGTTAAAATACAAAAATTAAATTAGCAGCGTTACTCAATTAGCGATAGTACAAGGCCTAGTTTGAAAATTAGCCATCTCCTTTTTTCCTCTTCTTCAAGCAATATCGTCTAAATGAAAATAGATTGGGCCTATGGGCAAGTTTGAAGAACCCTCAACTATTTATAACCGTCACCACGACGTAAAGCTTTTCAAGCTATGGCCTGTGGGCTTTGTGCGACCAATGACAGAAGCATATGGGTTTAATAGTTCTTGGGTTCATTTTTTGAACGAGTACATGTGTGGATATTTTGGGCTTTATCAATTTTCTCAACCGTTGTTTTTTCTTGGACTCGTGTGTGATGATCATTGTTCATTGATCTGTGCAACGAGAGCCACAAAAATAAGTGTGTTTGAATTATAATTTATAAATTTAATTTTAATAAATTTAGTTTTAGTTAAAAATAAATTTAAATAAAATAATTTATATTTAATAAAAAATTACGTTCAACTCAAAAGTAATAAATAATTACTTTAAATTAAATAAATTTTTAAAGTTAATATCATATTTAAAAAATAGTACAAACATTAAAATAAATAAAATAAAAAATAAATAAAAATTCATTTAAACTTTCAAAACATACCTTAAGCAAAGGTAAATAAATATATTGCGTTTAGGGTGGGCTTGTTTTCACAGCAATGAAAATTACTTTTAGAATATTTTTTTTAAATAATATATTAAATTTTTATTGCTGAATTGATTGGGGAAAATGATTTTCCTTTCTTAAATAGGGAAGTCGTTTGTTCTTCACTCTATTGAGTTGTAAAAAAATTTGATATTATTAGACTAAATATAAAAAATTATTTATATATTTTTTACAACAAACAATGATAATATTTTCTAAAATATATTCTACACTAAACCCCAACGAATAAAATATATTTCAAAAAATATTCTTTGTAAAACAAACATACATATTTACTGTTTATAATTTCTAAATAAAATCAATTTTTATATTTATTAAATAAAAATTTTCAAATTATTTTTTAAATTAATTTTTCACTGACGTTCGTTCTAAACACAGAGTTTAGTGATACATTTACGGTTTAAAACCAATTCAAGTTTTATTCTTAACTTTTTGACTTGGTGTTGTATTCACATCTCCAAACTTAACCGCTTTTTTTTTCAAATAAATAAATAAAAGCAAACTGAGATGAAATTTGTCATTCTTCTTTATCGCCTAATTAAATTTATTGTCAGAACTCAATTGTTTCAAAATCAAGTAAACAGAATGTTTTAAGTTTAACACATCTAAAAAAAAAATCACTTTTAGGGGTTGAAAGTGACATATCCGCAAAGAAATGAGGAAAAAAAAATGTTTGCACTCCTTCCGGTCCAGTTGTTCTTTCTGAACAAATTGCGCCATTTATACTTTTCTATCCCATTCATGGCCTTCTATTTAATGGGCATAAAACTTCATGATTTCGTATTAAGATATCCGTTAAAATGCAGATTAAGTATCCATTAGTTTCCAGTTACTTTCTAAACTCCTTTTCTCACTTTTATATAATTCAGCTGAGAAAATAATAATAAAAAAAAAAGAGAGGCCACCCTCATGAATGAGATGTAATTATGACTTGATGTGGAGTTCCATAAGAATTATAAGTATCATTCACTTGTGAGCAACTAACCAAATAGCCTGGAGACAGCATGTTTAACATATAATGCAGGTTGATTTTGGTTTATATAAAAAGTGATGAACACTAAACTCTTGCCATCATTGAATTTATCCAAACTTGCAGCCAACAAATTAATTGTTTGCAACACCTTGGGTTAAAAATTAATGAATAATTATTTTTCTTACTTAGGATCAAATTGTCATCATTGGCTGAGTTCTGATAATGTCCATTGGAAGTGTTACCAAGTATTTCGAACCTTCACACTGAAGAATCAGTATTGGCCACACGCTCATTTTAGATATGCTATGGGGCCCGAAAGATGTACGATAAAAGTCCGATGGAAACATCACCGACATAATTATAACAGGCATTAGCACTTTGATATGGAAGTGTAATTATTCGTCAAGCTTTCGTATCAATTTGGTGAGTTGTCCAATTTCTGTAGCAAATTGTAAATCTTCACTACGAATTCATACTAATGCCTAAGCATAATTCTTTTAGAGCATGGACTTCTCTTTGCATCTCTTCTTCTTGTGGAGGAGAAATTTATGTGTATATATATACCTTTTATGATTTGCACACGGTTCTGTTTGCCTTAAATTGCAATGCCATCATCGTTATTTTTCTTTGCCATTGCTGAAATAGCATTCGCTTCCAGATGTCAAACTACGAAAACGTTGGCCCAGCTGGCTCAGTGAGCACGTAAGTTGCAGCTTGCAACAGCTAAAGCAAGATAGGGCAAAGTTACTTGCAGTTGACTTGAGATTAGAGCGTGATTTCACTGATTTGGTACGCATGAGAACGCTAGGATTAAAATTGGAACGTTAGAATCGAAAAGTGAAATTCAATATATGCTTGTGTTGTAAAGGAGTAAAGGGATAGAATGAAAATAAAGAGGTCATCATTTGTATTCCATTATATATATATATATATAAATTGATATTAAATATAAATGGATAAAACATACGTAAGGGTGCTTGAAAATGAAAGGTTCTTTCTTACTTTAATCCGAGTCAAGTAAATGGAGTGAGTAACCTGCTGTACCTACATCCATTTAGATCCCTACTTCCTCTTCGTTATTTGGCTTTTTGGTCTGCGTTCCGCGTTCCCCGCACGCTTAGCAGTAGCATGCAAGTCAACTTTTCCTAGTGTTCAGTAAATCTTCACCACTAATATATACTTGTGTCGGATAATAATTTCTTTAAAGCGCGAATATCTGTCAGCATTTCCTCGCGTAGTGGGGAAGAAATTTATAACTAAACCTTTTACGATTCCCCCACAGTTTGTTTGACTTAAATTGCAGTGCCGTCTTATTTTAAATTGCATCACTAGAATGGCAAATATGACAAGCACTCTTTAGATTTTGACCTACGCAAGCGTGGCCTAGAGCTAGGCAAATGAGCATTTTTCATTGCAAAGTTGCAAGTTGAACTGTACTGCCAAAGCTACTCAGGACAAGCAAATAGCAAACGGGAGAGGGTTAATATATGGTGGCCAGTATCACTCCCACACTGTTATTTAGCTCTTTGGTCGGCACTCTGCTTTCACTCCTGTGACATCCTGAAAAGAAAACATATACGTTGTGCGCTTATGGTATCAAGTATCAACCTCAGGAAGCAGTGAATCTCTTTCATCAATTAAGAGTGACAAGTCTCAATCAGAGCTTGGTAAGAAGTTTCATTGACTACAAATTGGTCACAAAGAAAGTTAAGAAAAAGGTAATGCAAGGAGAACCATACCTTTTTGACAAACGAGCACAAAAGAAAATTCCTTATTCAAAGCAAAAATATGTATCTGGAACCCAAAGAGGCATGTCTGTGCAACACAAGCAACAAGATATCTAACTTGTCAATTCTTAACGCGTTGTTATCGATTTGAGTTGGACCCTCCACTGAAACCTTTGAAAACTCTACTCTACACGAGGCAGAGCCGGAGCATCTTCATTGAAAATTCACCGTCATCCCAGAAGCAGGACCCCTCAGCTGGCCTGTGACCATCATGCCATCTATTTGCCGTGCTTTCTCAATCAGAGGCCCATCTTGTGCCCCATTATATTTCATGCCCGGAGAGAGTTCGTGTTCAAATGAATTACTTATCCATCACTTTCAATTCTTGTAGTCCTCTCTGCTGAGGAGAGCAAACCAAATCAAATATGGCATTCAGTAGGACTCGTGCTGTTTGTTTTCTAGTTGAATTTGAGGCGGTAGCAAATGAATTGTCTCACTATGAACGAATAATCACTGCACAGGGCACACATGGCACTTCCAATCTCGTAGACATCATGAAAGTATACACTGAACGCAACCTCCCATCATATTGAGACATATATTACACCTCCTTTTCTCTCCATTGGTAAACATTGCTACGAAAGTTCAACCCTTAATGCTATTTCATCCTATAATCATTCTAATCATCCAGAAGAACCATCGATCGGCACAGCACAATGTCTCCATCGGTACAATTTTCATTCAATCGAAACTTTTAAGACCTGCTAGCAATAGAAATTACGCACAGGCATGTCCACTCTCGATAAACATAATGATCAATCATCACCTCATAGAATGAAAAATTACAAGTTGATTAATGCTTATAATTTCACACCCACAAAACTAGAAAAAGGCACAGAGAAATTCCATCGAGAGGGGGGTTCTAAAAATCGGTTTTAATCATAGTGTATTGAGTGAGATGTTAGGGTCTGGGCTCTAGAAATTGTATGAACACATTTTTATTGTTGTTTCAGTGAAATGTTAGAATAAGCGCGGGTGCAATCATAGTTCATATCCCCCTTTAAAGAAGCTTGTGATTCACACCTGGATACAAACGGAGTGAAGTTGAAGACTTTGGGAACCCCATTTGATTCGTTTTTCTTTCCTTTCTTTTCATGTAAAGCAGAGTTCAATTGAATAGGGTGATTTCTCTTCACCAACCACCGTCAACCATAAATTAAAATTCCATAACGAACATAAAAAAAATAAAAGGGAAAGGTGTAATTGATTGAGGGAGGGAGGGGTTTGGAGCAGAGAAGGGCCAAGATCCTCATAGGACCCCCCCCCCCAATGATATCCTTTTACTGGTTACGCCAACTCTCTGTTTCCCTCCTTTTAAAAAAAAAATTAAGACGTAAATAAGTTATTTGATTTTTTTTTTAATTTGACTGAGATTTTTTTTAAATTTTATTGTGAAATTAATTTTTTAGACATACTCTTTAATCAAAAAAAAATTTAATAAGTATTTAATTTAATATTTAAATTTTAATTTTTTTAAAAAATATAATCGCTTATTATCATATTTAATAAATTATTTTATAATTAAAACAATACACGTTAGAATTAATAAAAATCGATTTCAAAGATAATCTTACTAATTAGTTAAAATATTTGACAATAAAAACAAATAACATTAACGAATAACTCTTGATGTTTCTAATTAAAACAAATCCCAATTAACCTCGCATACTTTTTCTTATGCTTGCAGTGTGTGTGTGTATACGTACATGTTAGAAAGAACAAGATGGATGATAGTTCATAGTTGCTCACCGCCATAGCTGAGGTGGAGGGGACGTATATGGTGGGGTCCACAAAGGGGTCTTATGAGTTCAATGATGCACTCCGTCGCATGATTGGAGCCCACGGCCGACAGCACCACCGTCCTACGTGTACTAAGCCTGTCCACATCATTGTCTAATATTCAGAGTATTATATACTATTATTTCGAGGGGATATTAATTGAGACTTTCAGTATATTTTTTAATCGTTTTTATAGTTTATTATTATGATCATTTAGATAATAAAATTTTGTCGTGTGACTTTGTTAAAAGATTCTGTGATAGTCAGATTTAAATGATCATTTTAAAACGTCATATAAATAGTCGTTTTAATACTAATTGTTCATTTTAATTTAATACTTAAGAATTATTTTTTTTATGAAATCAACTTTTTCACTAAAATCATTCTCTATGTAGTAATATATATAATGTACAATTTATATTATCAGATTCTAAAATTAGTGAATGATATTTTTTTAAGAAAAGAAGAAAATTTGTTCTGAAAAGGAATTTTAGTATCAACAATCCATATGAATAAAAATAATATTTGCACTAACTATATCGACCAAAACATAGTTATAACTCAAAATTTTTCAACAAATAATGTTTTATTGAATTTAAAAAAGAAAACTTTTTAACTTTAAAATGTGAGTGAAGTGGGTAAATTATGGTTTAGTACAGCCTTTCCTTCCCTTATGATTCAAGATGCCTAACAAAAGAAAGTGAGCAATAAAGTTAAAATAATTTCCAACTAAATTAGGAGGTTAGAAGGACATGTGCACCATGTATAATGATTCCAAAATTACTACTAATGAGTAGTGATTTTGCGTAAAAGATATGAATTTACACCCGCTAAGCTCATATCACATATGGTTCCTTTTTACGAACAAGAAATTGCTGGATGCATTTCACTTCACTTTCTAGTTTCTACTGCCCATGACGCCTGTGTTGCTTCTATTTCGTCACCAATTGGGCCACGTAGTGTCCAGGATGGACCAACTCAGACAGTAGAATAGAAGATTGAATCCAATATGCCGAGAGATTGTACGGTTGAAGCAAGACAATACTCAGTTGACCCAAAAAAAAAAAAAAAAGAAAATACTCTTTATATATATATATATATATATATATATATATATATATATATATATATATATATTTAAACTAAATCATTAAAATTTTTTCAATTTTTTTTTATCAATTTTACATAAATATTTAAAAAATTTTAATTTTATTTTAATTTTTGACAATTTATTTTATTTTTTAAATTAATATTTAAATAAAATATGATTAATTTTTAATTTTTTTAAAATTAATTTAAATAACGAAATAATTTATTAAAAATTATGATTAAAATTAAAATTTTAAAAAAATTAATGTTCAATTGATGAAATTTTTTAAAAATTAATTTAATAATTAATTTTTTTATTATGAGTCATATTATTTATATTGTTATTATTATTTTTTATAGAGAGATAGATAATAATAATTTATATAAGTAATGAAATATATATTTAATAATAATATAATATAAAAATATTTTTCTTATACTAAATATATCTAAATTTTTATTCAAAATCCCCCTGTTGCTCTATGAGCGGCCAAACCCGGTCAGTTGTTTGAACCGAAAAAAAAAACTCCGGTCAGTTGTAATTAATAGATTACCATTTGCCATGCACGTGCCACTAAATCAAAATCATCAAGCTAGTTCCGCAATTGGAGGGGGATTTGAGTTAGTGTAAGTAAGATGCATGTTTTTGGCATACGTATGTATATATTTGTTTTTATTCAACGACAACTCTTAATTATTATTATTATTATTATTATTATTATTATTTTAATGTTTTTTGTTGTTATTTAAAGTATTTTATAAATATTAAAAAAACATTAAATAAAATCAATTATAAAAAATATTTAACTAAAATGCTATTTTTATTAAATTATTTAAAATACTATTATTTACATTATTAACTTTCTTTTACTTCATTAATTAAAAATAAAATTTTAAAAAATAATTAATATTTTTTAATTTTCCAAAATAATAAATAAAATAAAATAATTTTTTTAAGAAGGACAGATAAAAAAAAGAGAGACAGTATTATTACTTATCAAAGATAGATATAATAAAATGGTGCAGATTAACATAAACATATTAGAGGTGATAAAAAGGAGACAACAAGAGAAACCCACAGGAACAAAAACATATAAACAGAGTACTTAAAGTTGATGAGGAACTCAGAGAGATACTGTGGATGATAAATTTATTCGTGTTAGATATATAAAATTATTTATATATTTTTATTTAATAATTTAAATATTTAAAATAATTATTCATAATATAAAATCAAAATTTTAGTTAAATTTTTTAAATAAAATTAGTCTCACACTTAAAATATATAATAATAATTTGATAAAAAAAATAAAAATTAATAACCTTGTTAATTTTAGTATTGACTGTATTCAAAGAGATTAATTTCTCACCTTAATAAATGAAAAGATATTTTGAAAAGTAAAAAAAATACGTCAGCGTTACATGTTTTTCCAAGCTGTCACAAAATAAAAGCCGGCAAAGTAGTACACGTTGTGCCATTGCTTCTCTGCTTCAGGGCTCCCAGAGTCTGAAACCATCACTCTCAACTCTCAAGTTGAAGTAACTTGAAGTTTAGTAAACCAAATTGAGTGACCCCATTTCATTCTTCAGATGCTTGGGAGCAATGAAGAAAGATTTGCAATGACAATTCCTCATTAGAGCCACAAACTGGGCAAACTATATTGACACTATAAATCAGTCTTCGTAAATTCGGTCTCACACGCAGGTAATCTGTCATGCACAATTTTTTAGAAAAAAATAATAATAAAAGCCATCTTATACTCATCTTGAACAGAATACCTAGTTTTATTTCCAAATCAATTGTGCATCCTCATGCGATACTAGATTCTGCCCCAAGGCCGAATCCAAAGTCAAAGAAGATAGAAAGGTCGATGAACCATAGGAGGAAAAAAAAAAAACCTATCTTCCCACCCTCCAAGAGGCTCCTCGTAGCCCAAGATGGATTGGGTCAATAAACAAAAGGAGCATCCATAAACGAGGGGAAGGGAAAGTACCCGTCTTTAAAACCCTTAAAACGAAGACCCAAAAACAAAAAAGAACCCTTAAAACCAATGAATGATCCACAACTAACCTCCAACTCTGTTTGCCTTGAGATCTTTTAAACCCATACCACCCCTCTTCTTATGGCTGCATAAAATATCCTAACTCAACCGACAAAATTTCTTTTCATTATTATCCCTTTGACACCACCAGAATTTCAGCACAAGACCATGAAGCTCGTCCATAAGACCTTCTGGTAATTTAAAGAAAGACATTGAGAAGAGAGGGATGCTAGAACAAATGGCTTTAATTAAGACCACCTTATCACCAGTAGAAAGATTATAACACATTTCCAATGCTGTAAACTCTTGTTCACATTATCTTTAATGATAACAAACATCTATTGTTTGATTGATCAAAAGTAGTCACCAACCTCAATTTTTTGTCCTAGGCTCGCAGAGATTTTTTTTTTCTTTTTGTAAAGTTTCTAGGCCAGTTAAAACCGAAGTGAGGAGAGAGTATTTTTGCTGAAAATAAAAAAGCCAACTTATATGCAGGTAAACAACTTGCTCATATTAACGCAGAATGGCCATGAAATTATCACAAAAAACCTCATCTAAATATTATTGGCATATGTTCTAACTCTTAATTCTTGCAATTAGATGACTTCTTGTTGGCTAAGTGTAAGTACCTGGAATTAATTAACTTATCAAACTCAATTATAATTATTTAGTAAAATTAAACATTAACCATACCATTTCAAAACTATATACTAACACTTGACAACCTCAAAATATAATTTAAATACGGTAACAACAAATTGATTTGACTAGGAATTTTCTATAATTAGTTACTGATTAATTCTACAACCTGCATATGATATGGGGTTTTTACCAAAGATAATAATAGTTCAAGATGTCAGATCTTCTTCAAGATGGACTGGTGTGGACCACTCGGAATATATAGCTCACTAGTTCAATCTCTTTCTACAAGTCGTCACTTTCTGTTAATCCTCTAGAAGGGAACTGCTACTTATGAAAAAAAGAAGAAGAAGAAGAAGTAATTATTACAAATTAATTACATTCCAAGCTATCAATACCCCTCAACCCACACACCCGTCTCTGTTCTGGAGGAAAGACTGGAACAGGCTATGATAAAGAAAAATCTTGCTCTTCCATTGTTGGCCCAAATGGTCCATTCACGTTAGCAATCTCAGAAAATGAAAGAATGGTGCACATGTAAACACTTGTATGTATAAAAGAACCACTAATGCTTTATGCCATTGCCGGCAATGCACCTCTTCTATTTGTGTGTACACATGCGTATAAATATATGATAGTTACTGAACCAATTTATAGCATAATGATATCAAAACAAAGTATCAGAGATTCCTTACTCTTCTACCCCCTTATTCTTAGGTCAGGTGTGCTTTGAATTGTTAGAGTAGCAGGACGTACATATATATATAACAAATAAGTTGTTTTATCACTGAAATTGGTGAATTCGTGTTGATGAAGTATCACCAGCAAGTTGAATGGTAGGTAGAATTTGTACGAAAGGACTAATATGTTAATTGTAATTTGAAGACTGCTACTAACTACTGAAAAGAATTTTATTTCAAATAGAATTCCGTTGGAGGACCAAAGGAAGGTGGGGGTCCTGGGTAATCAAAGGCATGGCCTTAGGGAGGAATGTTTATAAGTTATTTTTTTTGTCTTTTCTTTGTTTATCTTCTACGTAAAGTTGGAAGACAAATTCACCAACCCGTGACTTACACGTTGGTTGATCACACTGTTGTTGCTCAACTTACGTTTTCTCTCCTTTTCCACAGCTCCTTCCCCAAAATACTTGTCGAGTAATGATTCGGAGACCGTAGTTTGTACTTAAAATGGATACTGTTTGGCTTTAGAAAAAGAATGCCACGAAAGAAAAGGATTTCAGAAGGTATTATGCATAATCCGATTTTGTTATCTTACCATTAAGGCCATCATTAGGAAAAAGATATAGTCTATGAGCCTGTTCATGACATTTAATTAACCAAACATATGTGTTAATGTTATCCTAAGGCAGACAGCATAACTTATTGGTCAAATTTAGTTGCTTTCCCAGAAGAAGAAAAGGAAGAGAACATGATGGAGTTGGAGCATAAAAGAATTCTATTGCTCAAGTGGAAAATTAAATTATATTACAATATGTTATCTCTTCGTTGTGAAGTTATGAAGCTGCAAAAGATAAAGCCTTCTTACGTCTTAACTCTTATATAGAATGATACAAGTAAATATGTAATGTGTGGTCAAATTAAATTATTAATGTTATGAATTAATTTTTTAAGAAATTTTCTGATATTACTAAAGCATAAAGGTTGAATAGTTACAGTGCTACATTCTATGTACATTATTTAATCAATCATGCTAGTCTTTTATTTGATTCGTCCACATTTTTTCAATAAAGCTCAATTAATTGACAATCACATACAAAGAAGCCAACCACGAGAAACATAGAAAAGAATCACGTTTTCCTTATTTTTATTGCAGAGGATATGGATTTTACTATAAAAATATGTGGTGTTTTTCTCATTAATTTCTATAAAGCTGGAAAAATAGATACTATTTATTAGAGGAGGAAATTAAGCATTCAATCAACTTACCAAAGTGAAAAGGATGAAATTAAAGTGGGATAACAGGAGAATAGTTAGAACTTATAAAGGACGGGAAAAACAAAAGAAAGAGCAATTTTTTTTTTCTGTCGTTATTAGGTTAATTTTATTTTTTCGATTGGAGAAATTTTTATATATTTTGTATCCCAAAAATTTTAAAATATTTTTATATCTCAAGATGTAAATAAAATATCTTAATATTATACAAATATTAATTTTTTTCAATGTAAAGGAAGACATATAACATTATCATTAGGCGATGAATTGAAAATAAAAAAAAAAGCTTATACACAATCCTATAATCAACAATTTTTTGTATTAAAAATATATTTACGTTTTGAGCCATGTGATTATGGATTCAAGTTCATGATGAATCTTATACGTAAAAATATGCATATTTTATTTTAAATTAAATAATTCAAAATTATTAATCAGTACATGTTATAAAATTTATTATATAAACATGTCATACATAAGATTCATTATAAATCGATTCCGTTGTAATTACAAAACTACGTTGGGTTGTAAAAATTGATTCGTTATAAACTCGATTCTGTTGTTATAAAATAGTTCGCGAACCAAACACCCCGTTTGGTGTAAAAAAATTGAGAGAATATATATGTAATCTCAATAAGATAGAGGTGATAATTAAATATTAGGGGGAAAACCAGTTTTGGTCGGCTCCTTAATTTTAATTACACTTTTTAGGGACAAACACTGTGTTTTTTATGAAGGATAACCACAACATGAGCAAAGTGACCTTTTCCCTAAACATTTCTCCTATAAAAATGTATGCTATGTGAAAATGAAAAAAATTCGGAAGCAGATCAATTCAATCATATCATATCTCAAAGTTGAGAGTTGCTGCCGTATTCATTTTTTTGTAGTATATATATTTTAATAAATTATTTAATTGTTGTAATAAATATTAAATTTTTTTTAACAAATATAATAAAAAATAATAAATATTCAATAACTCCTAAAAATATAATTAAACAAATAAAGAGCATCCTGTGAATTTTTTTAAAAAGTAATTTATGGGCATAAGGTAAATAAAAAATAAGTACGGAAGAGAAGGGAGAGAGTGAAAAAGAAAAACGAAAAGAAACAAAAAGAAAAGAAAAAGGCAATGCTGTAGGAAGCTAGGCAATGACGTCACCTACTGGGGGGACAACCATCAAGCCATGCGCAATTCTGCGGTCCTTCCTCTCTTCTTTTATATTCTTTCCAACTCTCACTCTAACGGAATTTTTCTCATCTCTCTCTCTTTCTCATCATGCTCTTTTCTTCTTCTTCCTTGAATATTCATCATCATCTTTCTTCTTCTTCTTCAATTCAACCTCATTAATTTTGTCTTGTTCTCTTCATTTCCACTTGTCTTACACTCCTAACTCTTCAGGTGAGCTTTAAAACTCTTAATTACCATCTCTGCATGCCAAATCCAAACATTACAATAACAACTAACTGCCTAGCTAGCTATGTTTTGGTTATCTATATTTCTCTTCTGTTACACACATAGAATGGAATGGAATTGAATATTACTACATGCCACAAATTGTTCCTCTACATCTCCAACCCTGACTCATACAAGTTTTGCTTTTCCCTCATGATCAGCTTTTCTTCTTCTTCTTCTTGTCAATTTCCTATCCTCAGTCTCTGCTCGTTTCGGCGCATAGCTTGTCTGTTGCCATCTATGTATAGCAACTAAGAAGTGTTGCTTGCATGTTTCAACTGCAGCTCCAAAACCAGTTTCTTTTGAATGGATAGATATTCGGAAATTTCTTTCTTCATTCCTCGTTTTTCTTTTAATCTTCTCTTCTTTCCACCAAGAACCCCATCTTTTTTCTTTTTCAAATCCATTTCACCCAATTAATTATGGGTGTTCGTAGAAATTGCTGAGATCGAAAACCAAATTTAGAAGAAAGAAGGGTGCACCTGCCCATATTGGGCAAGGGGTAGTAGGGTACCCACAAAAGTTATCGTTTTTGGCTTTTGGGTCAGCATTTTCTCAGTCCGTCAAGGGAAGAGGTCAGATGTGCCATGAAAATTCTCGACAAAGAGACAATGGAGTCAGAGCCCCAGTTTCCGCAATGAGACGAAGACTCTGGCTAGAGGCTCTACTGTAGTGCTTTTCTTTCACCCCTTTTTCTCAACCTTTTATTTTTATTATCCCTCCTACCACGGCAGGCCTTGATCCAATAGAACGGTGCCTCTCTTTTTGCCTCTAAACCTTTTCTCTTTCGAGAAACGCGTGCCCAAATTGTGATAACGTCACCCCCCATCCATGCTGTCCCATTTGGCATTCTCTGTCATTAATTTCAGGCTCACTCAGTTAATTTCTTATACAAATGATTCTCAATTTTATGTATTTAATTTAACAACTCCAGACTTCCAAGCTACCTATACTAACCAGACGGGCCTAGCTTTATTTTATTTTATTTTATTTTAAGTCTGATATTAGCATTCCGTTCTGTGCCGGTTTAAAAAATTTGTTTCCTCAAAAAGTCGTGTTTTTGTTTGTTTTATATTTCCATTTCATATAATGTTTTTCTGAGCTTAAGTCATTAACTTATGCATCTAATTATTTGTGAATATACATAATTATTAATAGTAATGCGAAATGGGGAACCCCGTTCTTGATGAATCATTCCCACCATTCACCAACACAAGACAGCATCATGAGCACAAGTCTCTAGTTGTCCGTTTCGTACCCACTGCACAAACAAAGGGCTAAGCTCCATCACCTCATGGTTTTTATCAAAACCAAACTCTCATGATTTGGTTCTCTCTCCCTCCCCCGTCTCTCCAACTATCTTTTAACCCGGCCCAGGGAAGAAAATCATTGTTTCTGAAATTATGGGGTTTTGTTTATGACACGCGCTTATATTTATTTCCTTTTCGATTCAATTTGGTGAGTGCTTGCTCACCACCAAATGAGCTGATGATTATCTCTGATAAAACTTGTCACCTTTTTACTAAAAGGGCTTATATTATTTCTTTTCGAATTTGTTTTGTTGGGGTTTGCCTTTTTAGCTTTTCCCATCACTTCACTAGAGAATTATCTCTTCTCTCTGATATATATATATATTCACACTCACATATTTATGGTTCGTCGTTGGTTATAATTTTTACATGATGAAGAAAGTCAAGTGTGGTGGGTATTAATGGTTGTGGTGGTGAATTTGATGCAGTACCAGTAATTGCTATGATGGACTCGATGGAGTCATGTGTCCCACCGGGTTTTCGGTTCCACCCAACAGATGAAGAGCTTGTTGGTTATTATCTGAGGAAGAAAGTGGCTTCTCAGAAGATTGACCTTGACGTTATCAGAGAGATCGATCTATATCGTATTGAACCATGGGATCTCCAAGGTATACATACAAATACACATAGTGCTACCTATCCTATACTACTGCATGCTTCTCTTAATCTTCTCCTCCTCATCACTAGTAGTACTTTCCAAATCAGATTAGGGTTTTGAGTGCCAATTTGATCTGGCCATTAATTCTCTCCTTTGATAAAACATTGGTAAGCTAGATCTGTGTTAGTTTTTTCTGAAACATAGATGTGAATGATATGACAGAGAGATGCAGGATCGGGTATGAAGAGCAGAATGAGTGGTACTTCTTCAGCCACAAAGATAAGAAATATCCAACTGGGACGAGGACGAACAGAGCTACCATGGCCGGGTTCTGGAAGGCGACAGGAAGAGACAAGGCAGTGTACGACAAGACGAAACTAATTGGCATGAGGAAGACCCTTGTTTTCTACAAAGGAAGAGCCCCTAATGGACAGAAAACTGACTGGATCATGCACGAGTATAGACTTGAATCCGATGAGAATGGACCTCCACAGGCAAGTATATATACCGCATGTATATCTCTAATGCATATATCCTTTTACGCGCTTTGACAATTGTTGCATACTTGTGTCGTTGAGTTTGAAATGTTACGTTCAAACTTGATGAGTGGTAGATGGCCGCCCATGGCATATTCCCTAACCTTTTCCTCTTTCACACACACAAACCAAGGCCCATATATATATAAGTTGGAGATCGAGCTTTATTTCTATAGCTTAGGTCTTAATGACTTCCAAGGGTTTTCAACTTCCATATAATTTCGTTCCTCGTTCTCTCATGTGGTTTAGTAACATTTTTTTTTCTCTATCGCTGTGCTATTTTGCTCTGTATAGTAGTTAATTACTCTCTAGTGCTTCTTGTGGATTATTAAAAAGATCTCACTGTTACCAGGTTAATGCAGATCATGTACTTTGTTGGTTTCTATAAACTCACTTTCGCTTTCTTTGCAGGCCACGCACTAACATCTGAATATTCACTGGCACGTACATGCTTTCTTACAACATAACTTTCACCAAAAGAAGTCAAATGTCATTATTTTCAACAGCGAATAATTGAACTGCTTTCTTTCCCTTCCTTTTCTGCTACAGACTTTTCTTGCCATTTTACTTGTCAAGCATAAACCTCAATGTAATTAATTTTTTCTTTGACTACACCCACTACTTCTCCTTACCAAACAGATGGAGAATTTGCAAAAGCTAAAGGGAAAACATACATAAAAAAGAGAAACTCCAACTTTTACTTTATTTTTTTCCATTCATAACATTTATCATGTCTGTTCAACTCAACTCAAACATAGCACATAACAACAGAAAGAAAAATAAGTCCAGAAAGTTTCATTTCGACTTTCAAACTTAATTGAGTTTGTGCAGGAGGAAGGATGGGTTGTGTGCAGAGCATTCAAGAAAAGAACTAAATGCAAAACGAAGACTCTTGAAGGATGGGATTCAAGCTACTTCTACGACGAAGCAAGTGGGGTCAGCTCCGTGGTCGATTCAATTGATCTCATCTCAAGGCAGCCTCAGAGCTTTTTAGTTCAAAGTTTCATGTGTAAGCAAGAGATAGAAGCAGATAACTTGAGCTTCATGCATCCAGACCAATTTGTCCAGCTTCCTCAGCTAGAGAGCCCGTCTTTGCCATTGGTAAAGAGGCCAAACCCAGTGTCCCAACCATCAGACAATAACGAAGACGGTGATCAAAACAGATTATCCAACAACACCACAAAGAAAGTGACTGACTGGAGGGCTCTTGACAAGTTTGTGGCTTCTCAGCTGAGTCAAGAAGACAGGCGTGAAACAGATGGACTGTCAAGCTTTGAAACGCATACCAGCTCGGACATGGCATTGCTGCTACTGCAGAGTAGTAGGGATGAAGGGAATAAGTTAAGCCCGTTTTTGAATACAAGCTCAGACTGTGATATTGGGATATGCGTATTTGAAAAATGAAGAAAGAAGGGATGCATGGGAATGTTTTTACTGGTAGTACTTTATAAATGTTTGATGGATGCTGAGACATACTATATTTTTGTAAAAATGTGTGTGGAAGAGTTAAACCTCTCTCTGCCCCTCTGCGTGAGTGCAGGTGTGTCTGTGCAAATTGAGATGCATGCGCCAAGATGGCTCTAAACTCTAGATAGTTTTATGTTTAAATTATCACAAACAGGTACAGTTCTCTCGCCATAAAAGGAGTCGTCTAGACTCTAGCTCTCATGCCTATATAAGAGTTGGCAGCTGTGACAGTAGAGAGTTCCTCCACACGCTTCCTGCATGTTATTCCTAATTAAATGCTGTATTCTTTAATTTCTGGGTAAGAGAAACCTTATTATGCGCTCTTTTATTTAAGCATGTTGAAAAATTCTCCTGCATTACTATTTCTTTATGTTTGTTTACTAGACGATATGATTTCTTGGGCTTTCCAAGTTTGGAGGTCACTTGCACGCACGGAGAGGATATAATATAGACTGTTCACTGTCATACCGGTTGGTTGGCATCCATTTTAATGGCTAAAGAGAAAAAATAATCAATGTAAAAGTCAGGCTGGCAACTATTTCTTCTAAGTAAGAAGTGCCAGACTGCCAGAGTTCGTGGAAAGTACAAAATATGCATGCCATATGGAATATTTTTCTAGGAAGTTGTAATAGGTATATATAGCTGTTAGCTCTGCTGCTATAGTGCTATGCAATGCACGTTCAACCTATTACTGAAAAATTATTATATATCCTCGTTATATATATATATGGTAACAGTGTTAAAACTCTTATGAAATATATACATGTCGGACGAGAGATAATGGGAAGTGCTTGATAAATGCCACAGGTCCACACAATTCAATATCACGTATATAGTCAGAGAAGTACGTTATATCTATGTGTTTTTAGTCAGTTAGTTTACTACTAGTTATAAATCAACGACCATTAGTTATAGCCTAGAGGCTTAGTCGCTTAGACTTCTCCTCTTGTTGAAATATGGTACTTGCTTTGAATTTTAGAGGAAAAAAATTGAGGAGATTCTTTCTTTTTAATTATGGGATCGATTATGCACGTTATATTTGATTTATTTATTTCTTGTGAGAGCTAACGCCATCAATCACAATATTGTCACTTTACCTAGCTACTTGATTAGATGGAAGAAAAATTAGAGAAATATTATCCTAATTATGTTTGATATTAATCAACTATATATTCTCTACCTCAGATCAGTCACTCCCACAAGTGCATGCAACTGATAACGAACGACGTACTTCAAATTAATTACTCTGTGCTTCCCTTTCATGCAAAATTATTCGGTATCGGTATCATCTCCATGTTAATTCGTACTTTCATGTATTTATATCTTGGACTAATATTTTCAGCTCCGTAAATTTTATATTATTTTGATACATTTATTTTATTTTTGTATGAGGGATTTTCTACGTATGTAGACCTTTTAGAAACACATTATCTATGCAGAAAAAATATTGTTAAAGATATATCAAGGTGAATTCGATTCTGCCAAACCACATTTATAGGAATCCTTATAAGATCACATAAGTACTATTAATTTACCCCATTTGAAGGAGAAGCAATGACCCGTGTGTTTGTGGCTGAAAGAGCCAATTAATTGATATCATACTACCATGCATAAGATTGGATTTAAAGCGGTGACAAAGAGGCCTTCTCAACCTCATATGTTACAACCTCTAATAGTTCATCAGTAAAGCTAAAACCAGCCACCAAAGCTGAAGATACGTGCTCTCCTAGATCAATTCAAGCATTGGTCGAGTTAATCAACAATATTAATTTGGCTATAAGCCTCAACGACTTGCCCCTTCACCAAGTCATTAATAGGCTAGGGGTTAGTGACTAACCATTATATTTCTTATACGAGAAGCACTGAAAACCACACCGTTGTCAAAAATTGTGGATTCATCAACTAAGTACAAATTAAGGAGAGATCGTTACTACGAAGCACTTTTTTTGGGCAAGTAATTAACTGAAACAACATGAAATAGAGGAAATATAGAAGACTTGCATCTAGGCATATGCAATTGTTGTCTAGAGACAATGGAGAGCCTGAAACCGCTTTACCCGAGAGTTCTCCCACACTTTGGTCAAGTAGAGAAGGCCTAAATAATCACTATTTGTCTTCAATAATGAAGCATGCATTAATTCTAAATGAATGAAAATTTCAAAAAACAAAATATATGTTTGGCATGTTTTTAAACATGTTCCATTAGAAGTTTTAAATAATTATTCAACAAATAAATTCAAAATGTATGTTCTAAGCATGGGGCAGTTTAGTTAGCTTGTAGGTCTTATGACCAATCTCATTTAAGTAGAAGTAAGATTTTTTTTTTTTTAAAAAAAAAAAGGAGAGAAAATGGACCATCCACTCCAAGTTCTCATGGAACAATAGTTGATAAGTGATAACCAGACAAGCATAAAGGAGGGGGAGAAAAGCAACACAATGAACGAGGGAAAAATGTTAAAATTAAGGTCAAGAACTGAAGATGAAAAGTAGCACCAATCTCACATTTGAAACTATAAACAGGGTGGTGCATGAATTAGATTGATCGTGGTCATTGGTCAGCATGGGGAGCTTTGGTGGGTCCCTGTGTTGTCTAGCATGCGTTTGTACCATTGCTCCTGTTGAGCATGCTTTGTCTTGTGGTGCACAACACTGGCGGAGCTTCTTTGGGGCGGACGGGGGCAGCTGCCCCCCAAACTTTTTGTCCTCAAACTTTATATATACATGTGTTTTTGTGATGGGTTTTTTTCTCTCACTAAGTACTTATTGAAAGTAAACTTGACTTTATGTTTAGTGGTTAAGAGAATTGTTGTAACATATGTCAATCTTGCTTGCAATCATTCTTTGAAGATGAATATTTCTAGTGCTGTGCCCATATATACATAACTAAGATAATATGCTTGTATTACTTCATTTTGATTTAAGGTGTGGCTTTTCAAACAATGATAATTGTTGTGGAGGATATTAATGGGTTCTCAATTATTAGTACTTAGATTAAAATTAACATAAAATTTCTAATATCTTGCTGAGAATGGAGAAATTTATTAACTTTAATATTATTATACTCAATTTTTGCCTCAATCAAAGAGGGTTCAAGCTCCCCCCTCCCTCCCCCCCCCCCCCCCCCCAAAAAAATAAAATTAAGTTCCGTCACTGGTGCACAAATTGACCCTCCCAGTCCCATGCACATTTCTTTCCCCTTTCTGTCTTGAAAAGTTTCTTTTCTTTATTGACCCTCTTCTGTTATAACTTGGTTGAAGTCCTTGTATCTTTCAAACACATATATGAATTTCAAATCTGTTTTTAATTTCTTTAACCAAGCTACAACCTTCACTGATATTATGAGAAAATTGATTGATTAGACTAGGCAATAAGATAAGTTTTTATCAAACACAATCCCGTCTCACAACAATAACACTCAACTTATCTCTATCCACTCTGTGAGTCTTAGATATCAAAACTAAATCTGTCCTTATAAATATATTAAAAAATTTTACTTGACTCATCTTGTATCGTATTTATAGATATTTTAAATAAATTGACACAATAGTTAATTATAATTTTAAAAATAAACCATTATCTTATATAAGTTGAAAGATTTATTCAAAAGGATATATACATTACCACTATCTCTATTCATAATTTAAACAAATATATTAATACAATAATATTTAAATTAAAAGTTAAAACAAATTTTAAATGTGAGTTTAATGTAGATAGCGTATACGAGAATGGAGATGAAGCATACAGAAATTACTAAGCCTAAAATTAATGTGAAAGTTATAGAGTAAATAGGGTAAAAATTTATGAAGACATTTGTTTACTTTCTTATTGTAAGCTTGTGTCCAAGTGATTCTTTGATCGGCAAGACACAGATTCGTTTTTTCTTCTGACAATTTTTCTCTTACTCCGAAGAGATTCATCTTTTTTAATATCATTTTTTTGGTAGCTGCTACAGCTACTATATATAGGTGGACCAAATGGTCCAATTGGCCCCCTCAATCAGCTCAGTCTAACATTTGCGAGCCTTACATTTGTCTATATGCCCTTAACCCTGAAAAATAAGAGAATAAAGAAATCGTATGTGTGTCTTATTTACACCCTACCTCCCACCTTAATTCATGTTTAATTAAATGGGAAGTTAAAGAGAGAAAATATAGAAAATGAGAAAATTTATCATAAATCTCTTTTTTATTTAAAAATTTTATAAAAAAAATAAAAAAAATAATTTTAATTAATCATTTAAAACTTTTTATATTAATTTTTATAAATATTTTATAATTTTTTTAATTAAATTTTTTTTAAAAATTTAAAATATATGAAAAGAATACAAATTTATTAATTAATATTCTATTCGTATTCATTCTTTTTTTTTTATTTTTTTAAATTTATTTTTATTTTCTTTTCCTTTAAACTCTTACTTACTTAAGCTATTCTTGCTATGGACACAAAGATCCATTTTATTTTCTTTTTCATTCCAAACAGATTTAGCGTTTCTATCTTCTATACAGCTTTGATACTTAGCTAATAGGTGGACTAAATGGTCCAATTAGTATCCCAAACCCACCCCTTCCCCCAAAAAAGTGCTTTTTTTTTTTCTTTTATTTGAGTATTTCATACTCTTTGAATATAAGATTATTTTCATTTAAAGTACTGAAATTATCCTTTCAAATAATGTATTTTTGTGAGAAGGAGTTTGAACTCCTAACATTAATTGCTATGAATTTTGTATATACACCATTATGCTTTGGTATTACCTTACATTTGCTACTTTGATTAGAAAATTAAATATAAAATAATATTGCCAATTTGAGCAAATTATACTTGTTATAAAAATTTGAGTTTAATTTTGATTCAAAAATTTTTACATCATCGTTCAATCTTCAATTATATATTAATTTATTATTAAAATAGTTTAATTTTTAAATAATAAATATTATAATTAAATTTATTATAATATGATAATATATAATTAAGTAATAATGTATAAAACTTTTTAACTCACAATAAATCAAAATTAAATCATAAAAATGCTTGTTAATTGCACATCAAAATCTTGATATAGTGTATTGAAGTGGTATAACTTTTACAAGGCAAAAGTGATGTGAAAATAACAAACCATTTTATACTATTTAAATTTCTACGCAGAAATCGATCCATTATTTTACATGGACATATGTGTGAGTGGGTTCTGCACAAAAACCAACTATCTAACCCAAAAATAAAACTCAAGCTCTTTCTTTTCTTAAAGTTATAATCTTTAAGGTCTTATTAAAATATAAAATTACCTTGGGCATTCTAAATTTTGTTAAAAAAAATAGAGTCCTTTTGGACCGCTAATTAACATTGTTTTTATGTAAGACTATAATTTATATATCCACACTTTAAACCCTAAAGCTTTTGGATTCAGGTATCTAATCTTGTGATGGTTCAAGACAGGTCTCTCGAGCGCGCATGATTCACATATGTGTAGTCCTTGGACAATTGGGACCCAAAAGTGCTTAACAGTGTGGGTGCTTAACTTTGTGCACTGTGAAGGATGATTTGTCATCTTTCTGTCGACTTCTGAGTCTAGAAACTAACAACACACCCCTCAACTAAATTTCACAGCGGCATCATATGCGACCAAGTTCATGGAAAGCATTACACCCAAAAAGAAAAAATTGAAGGCTGTTTGCCAATAGCCCCAATTCACGACAGCACCATCTTCCACCAATAATTCTGCACCATTTTTCCCAACAATGATTGCTACACTTTGATAACTTATGTTCTTATTTCTGGTGGATTAGTCCTAAGATGACTGTTAATCAGACTAATTGGACTTTCATTACTCCATAAAGTGAATGACATTTTTGTGTTCGACACAATGTCCTAAAGGAGGGGGGTTTCAAAACAGATACAAAAATTAGTGGCATGCTGGTACTTTGTATGAACCTTAAGCTACATAAAATGCATGTGGCTATGGAATTAGTTTTTATGAGATACATTAATTAATCATAATCAAACGATTTGGATCACATCATATGATGTTGAAAGGGAGTTTAGAGTGATGAGGTTCAAACTCCTTAATTTTGGCTACCAACTTTTTATCTCTGATGGGGCGAAATTATGGCTGAATCGCCTTAAGAAATCAGGACCCTTTAGTAGAGGTTCTTGACAAGTATGAGCCTTTATTTACTACTATCATGAGAAAGATTTTTATTTTTTTTACTGGCTGTTTGTCTCCTCATATATACCTTAACTTGCTTCCATTCTTAAAAACAAATGAAGTGAAAGAGATTACTATAGAATATAGACGGTGTACTAGCATATAAATCACAATTGGTCAGTGCCAATCTATTTTACAAAGATTGTACCAAAAAAATTCTATATTAAAAACATATGAATGATAATTATTCTTTTTTAATTGATCTGTCATGTGAGAATACGTGGAGTCGTATTAATGAATTTTATAAATAATTATTATATTAACAATATATTAAAATTAAAATTTTTAAATTATTTGTTAACATTAATCTAAGTCCATATTCTTATTTTCTATTTTACGATAAGGATATTTTAAACTAATTTTTACATTAATCAAAATTGAATTCCTCTTCGAATAATTTTAAAAGCACATCTCTTCAAGGACCGAGTATACTTAGAAAGTAATGCTTTTAAATGCTGGTTTAAAATTTAAAACAATTTGTCAAAATAGAAACCACGCTTCCTCGTATGTCGTAATATGTTATATAATAGAATTTTCCTGTTCTTATAAGGCATACTTTTAGTTTTAACACATGGCTGAAGTGTGGCATTTGACACTAAAATGGAAGAGCCCATGGGTGGAGGTGACCTCACCCCTCCACAAAAAACCATCTCTTTCAGTCGGCATGTGACTGAGCGGCTCGACCAATCATCACGTTCTATCGAATGAGTTACCAAGTTGAAAAACCAAAACCAGTGCCTAAAATAACACCACTCCTTATTATGATTAGTACACTCCCAACGAAAAAGTGCCAACTGTTATAAACACATGGTCTCTCGATCCTGGTCGGAAAGTATATTTTTAAGTTCATTTATGGGCCAACTAGGAGTGTCCACGTTTTGGCGATGCAAGCCTTTGAAAAATGGAGCAGACAAAGTGATTGAGGGGAGAAAGGGTGGTGAACATGGATAAGCAATTAGTGTAATGGTTGACCAAAACAAGGTTCCTTTATAAAGAACAATGATACCTAGGATGGCACGCAGCTATGCAGCTTTGATGAGCTTCTCATGCAAGGATAAGAAAAAAAAAAAAAGTCTACCCACATTCTAAGGACCCAACTCAGGACTGAGAGGGAGAAGGGATGTGTGAATATATATATATATATATATATTCACAGGGATATATATATATATATATATATCCCTAGTTACCTACCTCCATCACAGAATATAACAGAACTAAAATTTTAAAAAGTAACAGTCGTGTGTTTGAGCATCCAAAGTCGATCCTATGTATGGCATTTTGGAGTAGGAGGATGAACGGTGTTAAATCAATGTAAGAACTGATATCTCCATTTAAAAAATTATAAGGTCTAAAAATGGCAAAGTTGGTTTTAAGTGGACCTTAGCTTACAGTTCAGTGGCTACTTCCATCCCTCCCCAAGGCCATAACTGTATGATGATAGTGCTGGAGGCCATAATCTTTCTAAGCACGTCTGTCTTTACTAATGTATATTATTGTTGAAAGTAATAACAATACACTTCTTCCCAACCCCCATTTATATTGTCCATTAATTTAGTTTATCATCATGGCCATTGCAAGGCCTTGTAAAGTAATGCTCCTTTCCTTACCAAGCTGTGGGTCAGAATAGCTTTGGGGTCTTAACCTTCCACCGTAAACTAGGTTTTTTTTTTTTAAAAAAAAAGGGTTAGATAAAGTTTTTCTTTTTGGACAAAAAAAAAAGTATTTTTTTAAATAATTAAACTCATGATTCTTTTTTTTCAGGGTCTTCGTAGCTTAGGAAAGCAAACAGGACACAAACAAGCTAACAACCCACACCGGGGGAACCTAACAGTCATAGGAAAACGCACAGCACAAAGAGATTACAAACAATGCAGGCCAGACCTAGACTTATTTACTGTTATTACTTGGGTTAAGCCCAATTGATTAGGCCAGAATCCTTTAATGCCGCACGTGACATGTTTCACAGTCCAATCCATGAAGGTTACGAACGCTTCAAGTTGGAGAGGCCCATATAACACTATAGGCCCAAATCCAGTCTTTCATGGACCATGTATCCAAGTCTTGGAATTTGGACAGCATAAACAATATCCGTAGCCCATATGTAGTTCGGCACAACGTAATCAAGACCTGGAAGTAGTTGACCAAAAAATAAAAAGACCTGCAGGTACACTTCCACATGGGAAGTTGCTAGCAAGGAGAAGAAAAGGTTTTCCAAGGAAAACAAGAAAATAGTAACATTGTCATTGACAATATATCGAGTAAAAGAAGGACGAAATATAACATTAGAACCACAGATCGAGTACAACCCAAAAGCTCAAGTTGTCTGTGTGCAGCTCATAGGAACTGCTTGTAAAATAGTCATAGCTGGTGGCATCAACTTGGCTAGGCCAAGAACAATGATTTACAACTTTTTTCTACCCCATCGGGAACTAGCAGCTTCCCTAATTTAGTCTTCCGGAATTAGTCTGATGATCAATCAACCAGTTGATCAAATCTCTGCTCAAAAGTATAAATGAACCCAAATTGGAAAAACCGAAAAAGGATAACTATTTGGTCACTCAAAATACTTTTCCGAGCTAGCTCCTCAACCCACTGTTTTTTTTTCCCTCTTTCGGTCTTCCTCAACCCACTGTCAAGTTGGGAGCCTACTACAATGCACCTAAAAAAGTTTGGTGCATGGATGTTCCTGTTTTCTTACCTGTTATGGCAGGTTATTGGAGCTTTGTGCTAATTTAATTTTTTATCTTAAGATTTTTATTATTGCAATTTAGCCCTTTTTTTCTCCTTCCTCTTCCTCCTTTCACTCGCACTTTCTCTCGATTGCTACAGCCCAAGAAAGAGCCCCCATTAGCTTGTCTGCGAAAAGAGTCCCCATGGTTTGTCTACGAGAGTCCTGTAGCTTTTCCACCATCAAAATATGACTTCTTTCATTCCAATGCACGAAAGCCTGAGACCAAAGACCCTTTTCAAATTAAATCGAGGCTAACTTCGAGAGAGAGAGACCGGTGCTTCAAGGGACACCTTCTGGTTTTAAAAGGCACTTCTACCAACGATTATTACTAATTATTCTAGTTTTATAACATGACACCATCCATTTTTGAAAACAAGGTTATATGAGATAAAAAATCGAAGTCAAACTAAGTTCGAACTCGAAGTGCGATATGCGATGATGAAAAACCCAACAGAGAGAATCAGGTAGAGATACTACGATGGAGCTTTGGTTTGTGACAGGGGAAGTGCCATGGAGCCTCGGAGAGAGAGAGGAGAGATCTGCAGAAGTGGAATTTCAGAGAGGAATGTGACGTTAAGTGAGGGATCAATTTTGCAATTATTGAGATGTTATTAGGGACCCATTTTGTAAATATTGATTGCTAATTTGTACTCTTTTCAGGGACATTTTTTGTAAATTGTGTTTTTTAATTTAACCTGTCAATCAAGTTGCAAGTTATAAAATCCAGCCGTTGATTTTATTTTCTACGTAATCAATGGATGACAATCCATGGTGAATCCTTGCACCCAATCTTCTTAGGAGCATTCCGAGGTTTTCAATTCCCCAATCCAATGCTCCCAAGACAAAAAACAGACAACACTCATCTCTGATCTCTCCCAGCATTATTAACGACTAGGGTAGACATTTTTCCTTCTCACTCCGATTATTTGCAGCAGTGACACTATCATATTTCCTGTTGTATAACAGTATGTTTCAACAAAAAGAAGATAGATTAGAAAACATACAAAAACCAGCGAAAAAGAAAGAAAAGCGTCATGCTTCCACCCCATGAAGCAAAGAGCCAAAACATCCATCGACCTTGAAATTGCTGGACAACATGTAAGTTACTCAAACTAAAAATTAAGGGGAAAACAAATCCAAGTCTTACAAAGATTCCTACTAAGGCAACCTGACAATCAGTATGAACATGTTACCTTTAAGGCTCTATTAATTACAGCTTATATGACAACATCAAGCTTCTTTACTTACAAACAAAAATTATAGTGTCCCCAATATAGCAAATTAAATGAATCATTGCTGCAAAGGATTAAAGCAAACATAATCCTTATCTGTAGCTCCAATAATGAATATGTGAACTTTAAATTTCGTGAAACAGCTCTTTGGCTAGGTTAGCCAGTCCTTTGCATCTCTAGAATGCCAATTGCCACCAGGGAAGCAAGTTACAAAATAATTATAAAGGCCAACTGTCGAGCACATAATTGACTTTATTCGTCAGCATATCAAATGCATGTAGCATGTTACTTCAGTTACAATCCACAGATAATTCAAAAGGTGTGCACAGGCTCAAGTATTCCATACTTCTGAGAAAGACCAAAGGAAAAGCCTTGCTGAGTGATACATGTGAAACGATTAGACTAACATGCTTTCAAGTTTCAACAGAGTTCTGCCTCATCTCAATACCAACCACAGCAAACAGGAAAACTTTAAATAGCCAGAAGGCGAAGAGAAACACTGAACAAATTAACCAAAAATAAATTCTTCTGGTTTTTTCACAAAAAAAAAAAGAAGCCAATAATCGAATCCAAAAACTACAACTGCTAACATATTTCCTTAAACACAGTTCAAGTTTAAATTGAGTGCTACTCGTCATAAGCACAAAACCAAAAAGGTTCAAAGAAAAACAAGAACAATCATTCACCACGATTGAACAGTTATCCATCTACTAGAGCCAATCCAGAACAAGACCATACAACATCATAATTCATATACATGCAATCTCCCTTACATGTGCTCATACCAATGTATGCTAAACAATACGTGCACAACAAAGTACACCAAACATAACACAGCTTTTAATACACAAATGAAATTGAGACCACTATAAAGTCAATCTTTCATGATTCTGTAAGTTTACAAAAAAGTATAACAAAAGAAAAGGAAATAAGAACTCCATTATAGCAAACCTAGAACATTAAGTTTTAAAAAACAACAAAAACCAAAAAGGAGTGAAGAAATACTAGAATCATAGTAATACAAAAATATTTAGTGCAGGTTAAATAAACAATAAGAGATAATAGTACAATTTCAAAGTTTGATCGTAAGGTGAAGACCAATATTATACAGCAGTTCATATGTGAATCACATAACAGGTTACAAGTGCATAACATACAAGCTAAATGAACAGACATGGACAATCTTTTTCTTTTCCCTTTTTTTCTTGATAGACCAGACCAAAGACTACAATTAAGCCCTTTCACCACGAATACGTCTAGCAAGCTGGATGTCCTTGGGCATAATGGTCACCCGCTTAGCATGGATAGCACAGAGATTAGTATCCTCAAATAATCCAACGAGATAAGCTTCAGCAGCTTCCTGAAGAGCAAGAACAGCATGGCTCTGGAACCTCAAATCCGTCTAGAACACAGAAAAATAAAATACAATTAACTCAATAGTAGTGATATGATATCAATCACTGAAAACCAATGTAAAGTAAAAGTCATTACCTTGAAGTCTTGGGCAATTTCACGAACAAGACGTTGAAAGGGAAGCTTCCTAATCAAGAGTTCAGTACTTTTCTGATACTTCCGAATTTCACTGTTTCAAAGATTAAAAAATGGGAAAAAGATTGTGAGCTCAGTTCAGAACAGATTAGGAAGAAGTGAAAGAACATATCAATTAAATGAAGTGACAAAATATCTGTACCGAAGTGCAACAGTTCCAGGGCGGTATCTATGGGGCTTCTTTACTCCACCAGTGGTTGGTGCAGACTTTCTTGCAGCCTTCATATCAAAGAGACATGCCAAAAAAAGACCTCAAAATTTACAACATGGACATATACCCATTAACTGAACTATATCAACAATTTGCAAGCTTGCAACGATTGTGATAAAACACGTAAAGTAAATGCAAATTGACATTCAACTGCAATCAAGACAACTAAAAAGATAGATTTTGCATACATATTTCACTCCCGTTCCCTTAATCTTACATATGGCCAAAAAAAATGTCGAAATTAAATTTAATAAAAAACCTCCAACAATGAAATGCAAATATTCAACACCGAATATATCAAAGAACTGTTCGAGAATCTAAAAAGAATTAAATCATGGTAATCTTGCAATAAATGATTAAAAAAAGAAAAAAAATCGAAAAATCAAAATACGACGTAAACAGAACATCCATAGAAGCATCAGAAGCCGATAACGATATACAGAAGAACAAATGTACACAAGAAGTGAAAATCAAAAGCTAGGGAAAGCGAAAAAAAAAAAAAAGAAAAGAAAACCTTGGTAGCGAGTTGCTTCCTTGGAGCCTTTCCACCCGTAGATTTGCGAGCTGTTTGCTTGGTACGAGCCATGTCGGTTTCCGCAAGACGAAAGAGAAATTAACTGCAAATTAAAGCACGTAAGCTCAAGGAGCGTTGAATTGAACAAGGGTAAAATTAAGGAGATCGAACAAGATGAAGATTACCAGGTTAGGTTAGGGTCTCCAATTCTTCAATCGCCAGAGGGGAGGCACCAACAACATGGAGAACCAAAGCCCCCTTTCAGGTTCAAATAAAAACGCACGTGTTGAGTCACGCCTTCAGAATCAGAAGTAACGCTTCGTTTTCGTTTTATCCAAACATACGGTGTGAATACGGACTACGGATACGGAGATTTTTGCCCCAATACTAAAATTAAAGAAAAATAACAAAAATAAACACATGAATTGTGTCTATGCTTCGAGAAATGCTTCGTTTCGTTTTACTCTCTCGGCTTTGTTTTCTTTTTATATATACTTTTTTATTATTAATTATCATAACTTGAATTATTGAATTCTAATTAAATTTTTAAGCTCACCCTGCTTTGCTAAGCTCATAGTTCAATATTTTGATACTATATAAATTAAGTCCTTCAATATTCCACCATTAGCAAATTAGTGCCACAAATCTCAAAACCTGGCCTCTATGGAACTTGTTCTAATTTGGGTGCGAAGTAAATACAGAAGTAGTTACATAGACGTGTGTTGCACAAGCATTTCAAACCTCTCAAATTAAATAAATGGTGCACGAAAATTTCATCATTAAGACTATTAAAAGTAACATTCACGGAAACAAAGTACATGAATAAAAAATAATTGGCATGTCAGAATTTATTACTAATGGTCATTCAGAAATTGAAGATATGAAAAGTAAAACATCATAAAATATTCTAATTATATGCCTTAGTTCTTATTAAAGAGTAACAATAGGACCTAGCTAGACACACTGGAGTGAGAAGGACCAGAATACAGGATTAGATGGAACTTTAAGGGCCCAGTGGAGATGGCTTTGTTACAGCCTGCGAATCCCGCTCCATTATTTATGAGGGGTAAGGATGCCATGAAATTTAATCGGAAGTTCTTGTTTTTAGGCCTGAAATTGAATGGTAAGTTGGATTACAAATAGAATTACCCTTGGGCTCCGGTTTGGGTTATCACGTCGTGGTCTCTATGGAAATGGTGCAACAAACCTTTTTCATGAAATTTCTAGGCCAACTTACCCCACACGTGGTTACTTTGGAATAAATGGATGAGCTTGTTCGCGAAAGATATATGCTGACACAATAAACTGACAATAGAATACAAAAGAAAAAATGAATTAACAATCGAACCAACAAAGGAGAGTGATTCATTAAATAGATTTTCCCTGGGGATATGCGTTACACTGACAAAGCTTCTGATGTAAACTCGCTTTCGCTTGCCGTGTTGGGAGGCAGTGATTGATTTTGATTTGAGGCCTACCTTGGTTTTGTTATTTAAAAGGCTTTAAACAACAAAATTGGAAGTAGATTTATCATTTTTAAAAATATCAAATCACTCATGTCAAACACTATCGTTTTCAAGAAATATGGTACTCCATCACCCATTCACCCCGTAATCCTAGCCACAGCTTTTCGTTTAGGGCACAACATTTTTGGCCCAATCTAAACCGTAAAAGATCCGCGTTACACGGCCCAGTAAAATTATTCCACGTCAAACGTTCTAGTGCATTCCACGTCCCAGAAAATTCCTCAGAGACAGTGTGAAGAAGGAAAGAACAATGAACACAGCAGCAAATGCAATACTCAGAACAAAAACTCAGCTCCATTAGAACCCATGTTACAGTCAACATCACACCACAACCTACACAACACACTTCCAGAATCGTGCAGCAAGAGGGAAGATGGTAGAGCTTTTTCATATTCACAGATTTATGCTACAGAGTTTCTCTCTAAGTCTAAACAACAACAACAACATCATAGACTATCAAACATCACGCAGTAGCTTTCCTGGCCCTCTTGGGCGGAGACCTGATGGACTTGGGCTGTTTAGGCTTCGCAGGAGTCGACACCTTCTTCGTCTTCTTCACTCCAACCTTCTTCCCTGCCTTTGTCCCAACCTTCTTGCCCGCCTCCGCCTTCTTACTCTTCGGAGTAGCGGCGGCGGAGGCTGTGGCTGTGGCCCTGCTTCGTTTCGGACGCTGCTGCTGCTGCTGCTGCTGCTGCTGCTGCTTCTCTGCGGCGGACCTCGTGACCTTGCCAGTGATCTCCTTTTCCTGCGCAGCTTCAGATAGCTTGTACGATGCCTTGATCTTCACCAGCTTCCCTCTCGTAGCTTGGTTCTTCAACTGCAGACCCAGAATCTTTCTGAAATTCGCAGGGAGAACCGGCTTGTGCTTCTCCTCCATGTACTTGGCTATGGCGTACGGGCTGGAACCACCCTTCTCGTTAAGAGCCAGCAAGGCCTCCTTAATCATCTGCAAAAATCCTCAGGGAACTAATAAATTCAATATAGAAATCAACCCTAAATTGCCTCCCAAATCATAAAATATAAAAATAAATACCTAGATTTAATATAAAATATAAATTAGAGAAGATGAGGTATCAATTGAAGTACCTGAAAATAGGGAGGATGAGAAGCGGTTTTGGCCTGTTTGGGCTTCTTCTCTTTAGGAGCCTTAGGCTTCTTCTCCTTCACGGGCTTAGGCTCCTCCGGCGCTTTCATCTCCCCTGCGGGCTGTTCGACGGCGGGAATATCACCTTCTCCGGTGGAAGACATCTCCGATCACAGAAACGGTGAGTAAATCGATAGAGCGTAGCAACGGATGGGAGCGAAAACGTTGGACCTGACGCTGCCTGATCGTCACCTTTTCGTTTTATATAGCGAGGGAGCAATCTCTGCTGGAAATAATTTGGTGTGCCATTGGCCAACCGAGTGGCACTCGGATCGCCAGCGTGTACAACGAGGGATCTAGAACGTACGCGTGGCGCGACTATCAGCGTTGTTTGGTGGCCGTGAAGATTGTTGTGGTTGTGGATTGGAATGCCAACAGGGCTTGCTATTGTTTCCTGTGTTTTGGTCCTAACAAGGGGAAAGTGATGAGTAGAGTGTGTTTTCTCGCTGGTTTTACTCATCCATTTTCGTCTCATTTGCTTTGCTTCTCACCCAAAACTTTTTGGGGATTAATGCTAAGAGAGCATTGATTACAATGTGGGTTTAATCAGGTAAAATGGTTACTATTGAGGACCCAAATAAAATCACTAAATACAAATCAACTTTTTTTTACCAATGTTAATCAGTCAAAGTCTTTTCTCATCTAATATTGTCTACATCCTAAAATTAACCCAAAAAAAAGTTAAAAGCAGTTTTGGTCCCCAAATAATTTCACTCATATAGGCTGTCACAAAGAGAAAGAAAATGAGAGAAAGATATAAGGATTTGATAAAGAAAGTTGTGAGAAAATGTCAGTCTAATGATTTGAAACAAATATTTGTATTTTAATTATTTAATTATATATTTAATCACATCAATTTTTTTTATAATAAAGTTCAGGTGATTTATAAAAAAAAAAGGAGTTTAGGGTGAAAATAAAGTCTTTTCATTTAAAAATTAGAACAAATTATCAACTTTAGCGAAGATTTACACTAAGAGTATAAATCACCTATCAATAGAAAAGATTTAATTATTCTAAAGTGAAATAAAATAAGAATTTTTAATCATTAATAATAAAATTAATGGTAGAGATTATAATAAAATATATGTATATATAAATAAATTATAATATTATTAAAATTTATTTTTTTAATTTTTTCATCAATAATTAATACTCCTTATTTTACTCTCTAAAGTGAAACTTTCACTTTAAATAAGTCAAATCCCAACAAAATTCAAATTCAAGTCATACAATTATCATAAAATAAAACATCAATTAGATAAACTAAATTTTGTTAGCTCGCATCTATTTTTTTTAATCAAAAGCAACGGTTACAAAAGGAGAATAGACGGCAAACCTTATGACTAATAGCAAATAACACAAACACAGTCAAACAAAAGAAGGAAAAAAAAGACCAACTAAGAAAACAAAAATCACATGCACAGCCACATATGACCACAAAGAAATTGTCCATAACCTTAATGGTATGTTGGAATGAAAGAATTCAAATAAAAAAACATAAAAGAATGAGAAATTTTTTATTTTGAGTAAATATTCTCTTTATTTAAAAAATTTTTAAAATGAAAGAATAAAATAAAAATGTATCATATAACCTTTGAGTCATTCATTTTTTTTATTTATAAAAATATTTTATTATTCTCTCAATTTAAAATTAAAATATCAACCTTCTATTATCTTTTCCTCCAAACTCTTGTTTCAATCATATCCTAAAACTTTGGTTTTTTACTTTTTAAAACAACTAGGTATTTATTTGAAAGGTAAGGAATCCGGTTGCCTACTTTAGAAAAAATAGCTGAAAATAATTTTAGCTGAATTAAAATAAAAACTCTCACATGATAATAGAAACAATCTTATTAGTAAGATATATAGACTGATTGCAAACTACTTTCAATGTTATAAAGTTCATTATGAATTGTGTTAAGTAACCATGTTAGTTTAATCCAACTCAATTCTATTGACTGCATGTTTAAATGAGCATTTATACCATTCAAACATACTTTTGCAAACTTAAACAAACTTTTATTTATTTTCAGTCTCATTTATTTTTGTATTTATATTATTTTTAAAATGTGATTTTAACCTTAAATACCCCTCATTTTGCGATGCCAAAAAATAAAAGATACAACAAAAAAATTTTTTGTTAACATGTGCCTTAAGACACTTGCTAAGGAATCAAAATAATATTTATTGACATTCATTAATTCATATAAGAAAATATTAAATGTATTTTAAATTTTTAAAATATTATATGCTTGTTCTTGTCATTTAATAATTTTTTATTTTTAATTCTTTATTAACAAAACCCTAACAAAATTACACGGATCATAAAGCACAGCATCTACTTGCACCCTGGTGTCGTGGAGCGTGCAAACCAATTATCGATACTTCAAATTATTTCAACGAAAACAACCATTACTCATAAGCAAGATCTGAGTCGGTAACTTTACATCTCCATTTATTGTCTAGACCCACTGCTCAACGATTTCCATTGAAAGCCCGACTAGGATACATTATGTCTAGCTTATGTCTAGCATCCAACACCCAACCGCAATCTGAATGATAAATCAAATGCTTGTGCAGCAGCATACGTTACTCACCCATAATAATATTTCATTGTGGTGTCAGACCACGCCAAGTATCCATGATTTCAACAAGAATGGACAACTTAGCGCATTGCATGGTTGAGAAAATCCCTCTCTTTGTAAGTTGTCCGTTCTTGTTGAAATCAGATCCGGATCCTCTACAGTTTATACTATAGATCAGTTAAAAACATAAAAGAGAAAACATGTGTGTCCCATAATTTTAAAATTTATAAAATTCCCTTCTTGTGTCTATTTCTCTCTATCTGTACATGTAGTTCAACTGCAGAAGATCCAAATCCAAGGTAATAACACCAATATGGCGTACAAGGGACATTGATGGTTTGACGTCACAAAACATGTTCCAGAAAATAGCATAATTATGGGAAAGTATGTGAAATACTAATATGCAGTATGCAATCCAAAAATTCCATCCATATTTGCATCTTTTATTGATTGAACTGAAACAAAATGCCAATCTAAGGAATTAAACATCAAAATACCTATTTCTCAGCTTGATCCATGAAATAGATAGAACTCAAATACGTATAAACCACAAGCATCACATGATGGAAATGTAAGTTGATGGCAATCTAGGAGTTGACGTGAAATCAGTGTCTGATATCATTACTGCTAGATCTATTAGGTATATATACATCACTAACAAAATGGTTACTGCAAGAATGCCACATCTGCCTGTGTCCAAGACAAGGACTCAAAAAGCGCCATGCAGAACTGAGATTAACCGGTCAAATTAAATTCTAGTTTTCTATGGTCAATTGCAGAAATAATACAGTAGCTATAATTTTATGGGTTCTGTATATTCAGCATACCATATTTGACGCACCAACCTTCTAGGGGGGATTCCAACTTTAGAACTGAGTGCGTAGCAACACCAGACGTTGGTTGAACTTTACACAGTTACTGTGTTGGAAAGATGCCACAAAAGCTGGATAACATAGAAACATAAAAGAAACACAAAATTACATAGAACCTGACGATCAAGAGTGCAGCAATCACCAATTTCACAGCACAGACTTCCTATCATGGCTCAAATTCAGCAAACTTGTCATCATTAGCCAGTTTAACATGCCTGGAGCATGATGAAATGCATGTTTAGAAGGATTGAGATTCTCAAAAGTGTAGGATCAAGTAATGACTACTGATGAGAAAATTAAGAGTGACATCTCACATACCCATGATTGATTTGTTATTCATGTACTTGTAATTTATAAAAATCCAAACAGTTGATTTTTTCATTAGTGGTTATCAACTCCGAAATTTTCATGAACTAACATTGCAAGCATTCTATTCAATTTCACTCTCTAACTGCACTTGCTTTGCTGAAAGAAAAAATGCCTATGTTCTCTTTTGAAGAGGGAGAGAGACCTCATAACACATCTTGTACAAAAAGTTAGAACACCAACTTGAAAACTTCTTTTAATGCCATTTAGAAGTTTGTGGAATTTATAATCCTCAAATTAATCCATGTCAACAGACTAGAAATTTCAAAACATGTTAAATGCAGAGATGAATTGAAGCTGTCTACAATCAAAGCAATGTTGCTAAACAACCCCAAATAACATCTTAAGTTCTATAATTGTATGTTGTATGACTTCATATACATCAACAAAAATTCGAACCCCAGTCATCAAGTATGTCTATAGACAATCATCACTTGATTTGTTGAACAAGCATTGATGTTATGTCCCATGAAGCACCGAACAGTCAATCTAGGCTCCAGATTTCTAGCATTTGCAGGGCATTTTCAGTTGTGTTTTCCTATCACAACCAAAAAATTATGACTCCAGAATTCAGGAACTTAGTTCAGAAACACTATCAAAGGCAATTGGACAAACTAGATGACCGCCATACTTATGTGTTTACACCAACCTAAGCCAAGAGGATCAGAACAAATATGTGCTTAAAACAGACACACACTGAAACAAAAGAACAAATATGCATCTCTTATATTCAAGACATTTTTCACCAGAAAGCACAATTGCCTTTTCTAAGTTAAAACTCACCAAGACAGCAGAATTTGAGAAATGATAATCAAAAAAGTCTGGTGCTAGAAATATAATTAAAAAGCTAAAAGTAAGCGTTCTCCTGCTATGTTGGATAATTTACATAGCAACTACCCCAGAACACCACGTCGGCAATTTAAGGCCACACAAAAATACTCACAAAGAATATATCCTAGTAAGTTTTCCTTTGCAAATAAAATGTATCGCTAGCAAGTCCTATGCATTCACTTATCCTCAATCTATCTCTAAAACCTTGGCAAAAAAGCATTCTTTAATCATTGCAGTCTGTGATCAAACTATTACCTTGGATTCTCAGAATAATCAAATTACACCCTGAGATGTCAAGCATGACAAAACTTATCCTTAAACATTCAAGAAACAGGTAACAGTCTACGCTATGTCCAAACTTCTTGGTAAATAACCAATCTACTATCTACCATCAATTAGAAGCCAAGTACCACTCCTGTCACTTTGCACCCAATTTTAGGGTCGAATAATGAAGATCGTGTATCACTTCTATCAGCAATTCTCAAAAACAGCAGAGTGAGAAGCAACCTACTAATCTTCAATTCAAGATGAATAAAATATTTTTCCACAATTCCATTTGCTTAGTGGTTCACAATATGTTTCACAGGACCATCCAAGACAAATTTCCGTGATAATTAAAACAAGAATGTACTCCATTCTTAGATGTCACACCATTAGATATTTCTTACTCTACATCACAAGCAATTTTGTTCCTAACTACTGCTGATGCTACATCAAAAAATAAAAATCAAGGAGGCGTCCTCAAGGATACCCAATTAAGAATGATTGAGTATCATAAAGAACCAAATCAATGGAATAGATTGTTTGCTCCATAACAGCATCCATGATCGTCATCCCAAAATGAAGGTAGGGAACCTTTCCCTGTATTTAGCCCACATCCTTATCTTCCAGCAAAATCAATAAGCAAAATATATGTCATAAAATAGCTGCTGCTTCCATATGGACATTAATAAATACTAAAAAGGATCCCCCATCCAATCAAAAAGAACTCCAAAAGTATGGTAAAGCTTTCTGTTCAGATCAAAATATGACTCCCAGCTCCTAATCATGAATGTGAGCTGCAAGCAAATTTAACTCTCCAGAACCTTCATAAGAATCACAAGCCTCCATATGCATATTCAAATATCAAACCTTGCCTATCAATTTGTAAAAAGATAAATCCACCACCTCAAAGTTTTGGCTTCCAGTAGTCCTATAAACTTTCTAATCATCAATATTATACTTGATGGGTCATAAATAATAGTATACATTCAACAAAGCATCCCCAAATAAAAGTCCTCGATCTCATTATTGATCATACCTAAGCAAATGAAGGAAATCTAGCCCATTCTCCATATAAAATCATATTAATACCTAACTCCAGGACCTGAGAGACAACCTACCCCAGACACATTAAATAATCTAGTCTATACCACCTATGATCTAATAGACATATATAAAAATAAAACAGGTGGAATAGGAACAAGAGCAGAGTGTAGAAAAATTAATGTGCAACTTCAAAATTGTATGCAGAAAGCAAGGCGTGCACTCATCATTGAAGTTCATCCCACAATTCCAGGTCCACCTAAACATGATTAAGGGCCCACGAAACATTAGAAAAAGAGAATTCACAGCTGCAAATTAGAATATAAAATTATAAACTATAATCCTTACCAAAAGGTTCTTCACACTAATAGTAGTATCCACTCCCATGTGAGCTATCACCCCCATAAAAAGAAGAATATGGACCTCCACGATACTGCAACATGAATAGCATAATATATCACTAATATTATGATTTAATTGTATAAACAATATAATAGGTTGAGCAAGTTTCACTCACATCAGAACCATAATAATCATGTGGGTACTGTCTGCTGCCAGCCCCAAAGGAATCTACATTTCAAAAAGAGTCATCAAGACAAACCATATTATTGAGTAAGTTTTCATCCAAAAAAAAAAAATATTATTAAGTCAGGGAAATAAAAGAAGTAAAGTCTAGACCATGGTAGCGAGTTCCATGAAATAGAGTTGAATCTGCATGATCCACTCGGGGACGGAGTCTACTAGGCCCCATGTAATCAGGATCAAGGTCCTAAAAGACAGAAGTAATTTCATAAAAAGTAATATTTGCAAGTTGTTTCTAAAAGTATAAAATAAAATGTGTATGAAAATACAAATACATATAAGTAAAATTTATTTTTTTTAAAAAATCTTACGGTCATATAAAAAGGACGTTTCACCCCATGCACATTGTCATCATAAAGAAACGGATCATCAAAATGCTTTCCCATAAAAGGCCTGTCAAATTGTCCTCCTGGGGAGTATGGTCCCCTTGAAGGAATAGGATCACCAGGGCCTCTCTCAGGGACACCATACCATGCTGTATCAAGATGATAAGATCTAGATGGACCAGCAACCATAGCACCTTGGCTACCTGCATAATGACCACCCCTCATAGGACCCCTTCTTTCTCCTGCTTTGCAATATAGTAAAATATTAAAATCATTAAAAAAACTTCACATCAATGCATTGGCATGCCAAAAGTGACTCGAGCTAAATATATAACAACTGGAAGCTCAACAAATGACCTTGTGGACCAAATTGCCTCTGATGGAAATCTGGATACATATTACTAAAATCGAGGTCATCCCAAAAACCCAGTCTTCCAATTTGACTGTGTCCACCATGATAGAAATTCCTGTCCCTGTTGAAATTTCCCCAGTTGTTGAAGGGCTGTCCTCCATGCCCAAAACCCCTTCCTATAGGAATTGTGATTAGATAAATCAGATTATCAGAATGATGTGCAATAAGTAATTAAAGTTCCAATTTAATGGAAATAGAAAAACTTGTTTACCAAATCTTCGGAAGGGTCCACTCCTAGCATGACCAATTCGGAACCCACCACACATGCCACCCTTGACAGCCTGCATTTTAGGCAAAGGATTTGAAAGCCGAGCTCTCACTTTTATCTGAAAAACATGGCAAAAATTATGAGACCTCTTTAACTAAATGGAATTATCAAGCAAATACTGGTAAAAAAAAAAAGAAAAATAAAATCCTAGAATGTTAGATGAGCGTATGTAGGATAGAAATCAAGCCCAAAAAACCCGGAAGGTCATGGAAATTAAGCATTTGAGAAAGATAGAGGGGGAAAGAGGGAGGGAAGGAGGGAGATCAGTTAAGATGCAACTGCTTTCTGACTCTCTCGATTTTAATATAATGCATTTGAACTTTGAAGTTAATAGGATTCCAATCTGCCCATATTGCTGAAAATTCTTTAAAATAGAACAGGGGGCAGTGAAGAAATGAAGGGAATACTTCTGTAAGAATGAAAAATCATGGTCAAGTAACGAAGTAGATGATACACCTTTGACGCCCCATCACCCAATTCTGATTTATTTAAGCCATCAACACAAGCTACAGCAGCTTCATGTGTCGAGAAATCAACAAATCCATAATCCTTCCTCTTAGCTGTAGACATATTCCGTGCCAGTACTATTCTTACAATTTCACCATAAGATTTAAACAGCTCCCTAACGCGATCTTCATCCCAGTGAGGAGGGAGACCATTAATAAACACAGACTTCACCTGTGCCATTATCTCTGGGTCTGGTTCACGTAATGGTTCAGCAAAGGCTACTTTGGCAGTTCGCTCAGCATGGCCAAAGATGGCATTAGGCTTTTGAAGCCGCTTGTACGCAAGCATGGCATCAGCATGACAAGAGAACTCAAGGAATGCAAAGCCCCGGCTCAGCCCTTCATGTTGAACATCTGGGACAAGTGTAATGTTTTCAACCCCATCAATACCATAATCATTCAGTTTCTGTTTAATCTGCCACCCATATATTACAGAGAATGAGTGAACTAGCAAGGAAAATAAATATATGAAACAGAACAAATTGCTAGACTCTTACAGCTTCTTTTGTCCATGTATTGCAAATATTTCCCAAGAATAAAGTGTCATTATCCTCACGGGGTGCAGTGCCACATCGCTTACCACGTATCTGTAAACAGTGGGAGGTTAGACCACAATGCACGAGAAAGAGAAGAGAGAGAAACAACAAAGAAATGAACAATCAGAAGAAGAGAAACATACAACAGGGTTCTTCATTTCTAACAAAGCCTTCTTTGCATGTTCCTTATTAGCAAACTTTACAAAAGCATAGCCCTTACTTTTATTTTTGTTGAAGAATTTCTGTGCAATCTGACTTCAATCACCTCCCCAATCCCCTCAAAAACCTTCCTCAGATCTTCCTCTGTAGTCTCATGATCCATCCCTCCAACAAATATCTCATGCTCTTTCTTAGTCTTGCGCTGCTTTGCAATGGCTGTCAATTCCATATGCTCCTCTTCCACTATCTCAGTTTCTTCAGGAGGTTCCTCTGGGTCTTTCTCAACAAGCTCCTCCTCCCTTTGTTCTCCAAGATCTAACTTTTCACTGCAACTCTTTGCTCCTTCATCTCCGCCATTTGCAGGATCATCATTTTCTTGTTGCAACTGGTCTTTCACTTCTACACTAACAGACTTGCTAATAGATTCCTCTTCATGTCCAACATTGTTTGTTTCCTCTCCCTTTGATTCTTCCTTTGCTTTTTCTCCCTCCTCTTTTTCAGGATTAACATCTTGTAACTGGTCTTTCACTTCTACACTAACATACTTGGTTTTAGATTCCTCTTCACGTTCAATATTATTTGTTTCGTCTCCCTTTGATTGTTCCTTTGCTTTTTCTCCCTCCTCTTCTTTCAGCTCTTCCTTTCCTGTCTCCTCCTCATTCACACCAGTGGAATCTTCGTTCTGCAGAGATTTAGGGAGGTCCACAGTAGTATGATCTTGTTCCTTCAAAGAAATGGATGCATATTGAGAAGCAGTTACTTCAACTTGCACTATGTTTTTTTCCTTTTCTACTGATTCACAAACATTTTCAACAATGGGTTCATCTACTTCCATGGACTTTTGTTCCTTCTCTTCAGATTGTCCAACAAATCCAATGCCTCGTTCCCCCTCTTTCTCACTCTCAATATTATCTGCATTGACTACTTCAACATTCCGAGGTTCTTCCACATTCAACTCTGCCTCAAAATTATCCACTTTTGGGGTTTCTTCAGCTATTGCCTCCACTTGTTCACCTGGCTTTGGAGTGGAAACTGCTTTAGTTGAAGTTCTAGTTCTCCTCAGCGTCTTCTTTGTTGCAGATTTTTTATTTGTAGTAACTTTTGGAGTTTCCTCAGCATCGGCCAATGCTTTTGCCTCTTCTGTTACAAATTTAAGGAATGAGGTGAATAAAAATATTGAATTTTTTTTTTAAAATCAAAATGCTCAAGACTTAAAAACATGAACAAACCCTGAAGAAAAGAAAATTTCTTTACTACTTTGATAACCATATGGAGCATAAATTATAGTAAATAATGAAAGAACAAACTAATTTCCCAATTACCACGTCTTTGTTGATTACACGAGTATTCCAAGGAAATTATAATACAGAAAAGAATCCGCATCAAGTTGAAAAGGAATAACGTTCATAAAATGCCGTCAGCAAAAACTCAAAATCAAGATTGAGGGGTTCTTTTATTTCTGTCCTTAATAATTTTTCATCAACTAAGCACCCATAGTCTCGATCGAATAATTATTTTCCTTTACTTTCTGTTCCAATTGAGACAATTTCGGGGCTTTCTCTAACCCCGTCGAAAAAGAAAGCTTAATCTCACAAACTAGAATTCGGAAAAGGGGAAATGGAGAATTTGAAAATAATAAACAATAAATAATAAAACTTTGGAAGAACTTACCAGACGATTGATCCGGTTTGGGATCGGAGATAGTGTTTGGCGCGGGCGAGAACTCATTCTTCTTGGCGTGCCTCGTTTTAGGGGCGGATTTCCTGGCCGGCGGCGTCTTCTTAGCGCTTGGTGCTTTGGAGGAATCGGCATTTCGAATTCTCATGATAAATCGTTGCTATTGTCTGTTGAAGGGAAGAAACAAAAACCTATGCGAATTGAAGCTACAAGTTTCCAATTTTGAAGCTTTTATAGTCTCAGTATTCTTCGATGAATGTAGTATGCTGCATTTTTCTTTGGATCCACAGTGTCATTAAGTATGAGCAGTCCTTATTCAATTATTAATTTTTATATTTATTAGCATGTGAGTATAATTTTCTTTATACCTTTATATAGATTATTTTTCATAAAGTTACTTAATTGTTTTGAATTAAAAGCAAAAACATGTCATTTTTTAAGGATGATATATAAAGTGAAAAGTCATTAGAAAAAGGAATTTAAAAGTGGATAAAATTTTTAGTGTAAATCAAATTTTATAGGGTTTATTCTATTTAAATAGCTTTACAGATTTAATATTTTTTAATTGAAAGTAATCATGATATTGCTTCCTCTACGAGATATGATTCTTAAGAATAAAATTATAATTCTCATGTATAAATATATAATTCACTTTTTATATCAATATTTCATAAATATAGTGGATAAAGATTTTAAATTCATGGCAAGTTATCTTCTTCCGAGACAAAACACACCTAAACCTCGATGAAGGAGTTACAGTCACGTTTAATTTGTGAGATTTCTATATAATTCCTACTAAGTGAATGCCAGAGTGTATGGGTTTTCACTACTAGTACTCAAGCGATTAACCAAGACGTGTTTAATGGACATTTTCTCAAAGTTGTTAAAAAATGTGACTTGATAGACTTTGTAAAGAATAATTTTCGTGGTGATAGACCTTACTTATTGGCATTATGGCACTAGGACCTTAATAAAGATTATAGAAGCATGTTAGATAGCGAGATTAGTGCAAAAAAACTTGCATGTTACCCGCTTGGCAACATCCATTTATAGACATACAAATAGGCTTCCCAATAAAGGATCAAATAACCTTTTCGACCCTTTACTACATTCGTGAATTGTGAGCTATGGCCACATTTTTTTCTTTCAAATTTAATTTTTTTAAAGTGAAAAATTTATTTTAAAAAATAAAATAAAGAGTATTAAAAATATACTAAATAAATTATTTACTTTGAATATATTAAAAATAATAAATATTTCTCATTTTACTCTATAAAATAAATCATTTACTTTAAAAGAATTAATTTTTTTTAAAGTTTAAAAGCACACTTGTTTTTCATTTATTATCAAATCTTATCTTTCATATTTTCTTTTTATCGTATTTCTATCAACATTTTTATGACTTTTCTTTACTTGTTAATTTTTTTTTAGTTCACCTTAAAAACGACATATTTAAGTATACATTATAATAAATTTTAAAATGATAATAAAAATATGTTAAATTATTAGAAAATTTAGTGTAAACTATGATTTTGGCCTTACATGTTTAGCAAAATTATAATTAAAGTATATTTCAACATAATTTTGATTTTAAATCATAATTTAATTATAAATAAAAAATTATTTTTCTATTAATTTTCAAATCAAGATTTCTAAACTATTATCCAAACTTACACACCTCACCACTGTTAGGTGTTAGTCTTCGGTGTCCTGTTGAAGCAGTTAAGCTATAGCGCCTCCACTCTCCTGGAGAAAAAAAAAAAAAAAGAATTAGAAAATGGTAAGCGATAGCCGCAGCTGGGGAAGAAGGCAAAAGCATGACCGAAGTGCAGACCAGAAGAACCCATCCCCTTATTCCCAATATCTGTGAGAATTTCGGTATTATATTTTGATTTTTGAGCTCGATTCCACACTGCTGAATTACAAAATATGGGCGCTACAGAGTCTACTTTCTCAAGATCTCAGGTAAAACTCGTTCGATTCCACCTATGTGTTTGCCGTGGGATTCGAAAAAATCCGTTTTTTTTTTTCTTGTTTTGCTTTTACTTTATGTTGTTGTTAATTGTTTCCTTTTTCACTCTCCCAATTTGTTATCCCTGAAGACGCCAGATGACAAAATCACCACCGTAACCGAGCGATCGGAAGCCTCTGACCCCATTTTGGAGAAGCTCAAAACTCTCAAAATGGTATTTTTTGAAAAAACAATTTTTATTGTCATCTACAGGCTTTGTATTTGATTATTTGTCTATCTGGTTTGAAGCTGCGAATCTTTTTGTTCTTATTTATGCCCCTTTTGTGTTTCATTGCAGACATCGCCCATATTGACGCTTCCCCCAACAGAGGGTAGCTTAACCGATATTTTAGTGAGGAAGCCTTCCTCGTCGTCGGTTTCAGGTGCTATCTTATAGCCGAATGGTTCATTCTTCCTCAGTTTCTGAGTTTTGCAATAGAGTAGAGGGCTTCTTGCTAGAGCTAACAGCTATAGTTGACTTCTTATTAGTTGCCACATGGAGTATGCTAATCTTATGCATCTTCTAATACTATTTCGTTTGATTGTAAATTTGTAATGACTTCTTATTTGAATTTCCTACGTGTTCTTACATGGAGTATGCTAATATTTTGCTTCTTATGCCCTGTATTTACTCCCAGTTAAAATAATATCTTTTTTTTCTTCTAATAATTATATATTGTCTTAAGCGCCAAAAGCAACTGTTTTATGCATCTAGCACTACTTCCACTCGTTTTGGTGGAAATTTCTCTTCCTAAATTGATCTAACAAAGATGTCAATGCTTGTTGATATAGCTTCTCAGTTTTTTAAGAAAAAGGAAAATACAGAGTTCTATCTTCTCGTAGTTGACATATTTCTTGGTTGTCACTTCAACATTTTGTGCTAGATAGTTTCTGTTGCAACTGATTAACCCTCAAAAAAAGATTATCTCTTTGAGTGGTTTTCACAAGCTTTAGCTTTTAATAACAAGCTATTAGTTAAAGGACATTAAGTGGGTAATATATGACCTCAGAAAAGGTTTTCAGTCTTTCAGATGGTGAATTTTTAAATTAAACTGGTTATAACACTTTAACATTAGCAAGGACACTTTTCCATGTCCCTATTGCAAATATGCCAAGTCCCCTCTGTTTCCTGTTAAACCTTTTACCCCACATCCCCTATCATGGTTCACAATCAAGAGCTGACTGTATAGCTATGTCATGCTAGATGGCAACATTGAGGTTTGCTGAAATGGCATGTCCTCCATTCATCAAATGTAAGGGAGGATCCCCATAAGTTTCCAATATAATTATATTGGGTTTCAAAAACACTTTGATGGGCATAAGCTTGAGTTTCTTCTGTCACATTTAAGTCCTTATAGATCAATTTTGTCCCTTCACTGATACGTCATGTTAGTTGTAGTCATTCTGCTGTATGATATCTGCTGCTTTTAACTATAACAGTTCTATTGAGGCTAATTCTTAGTTGCTCTCCTTTCATGGTTGAAACCGCTACAGTGAATCCAAAGGTTCTACTGGAGCTCTTCTCGATGTACCGTGATTGGCAGGACGAAAAGGCCAAAAAGATAAGCAAAAGACAGGTCTGTTTAATACAAGAATGTTTCAGTGATTTCATTTATATTGGATTCAGCATCTAAGCAAACACCCACCCACCCTTTCCCCACACACACTCGCACAAATGGCAATATTTCACTTGCAGATTTAAAATTCAATTTAGAGTAAATTACTTACACGTCTCCTCCCCAAACTCAAACCTACACTTCCCTCCATTTTCAAAACCTAAAACACTTCCCCTCTGTTAAAGGAAGTGCAAACAGTTTGGTTACATGATAAACACAGTTGACTTTTACTTGTTAAATAAAGTAAATTAGTTAACTTATACTTAAATAGAATATAAAGTTGACCTATATTTGTTGGATATAAATATCATAGATATAAACATCATAGTTAACTTAAATTTTTTAATCATGCTAAACAGTGTTAAGTTATTCTAGCAGATGTGCACCAGTTAGTAACCACAACAAGGTTAATTTTGGCACGTCTCTAATATTTGTGTAATTGTGTTGATATCCACCTTGGGTTAACTTTTTCAACAAAATTTAATAGAAGGGGCTATTTGTTATGTGAAAATTCAAACCCGGGGATGTGTTTATAGGTTTTGAAAATAAAGACACTAAAAGTGTAAGTTTAAGTTGGGGAAAGGAAGTTATGTAATTTACTCTGGAATTTTTCTTCAGGTTGGGTTATGGTTAAAAAAAAACATGCCAATAAATAAAGAATATTTCCGTTCTTAAAGAATCCAGTGCAAGAAATTTCTATTTGAAATGGTCTTTCTGGTAATGTCTTCTGTTTTTTTTTTTTTCCGCCATATGGTAATGCCACATATCAAATTTGGTTCTTTAACCATTTTCTTTTCAATTCGTGAATGGTTAATGTCTCCCAAATAAATGACATATATACATAGAGTTTAACCTTTGTGGAATCCTTATATAGCTAAAACTGGCCTGATTCACCCTCCAACACTGGGAAAAACAGTGTTTGGCATCTTTCTAACTATTTTAATGTATAAAGATTGGTACTGATTCTACTGAATGATTGTGAAAAATATATATTTCATCAAATCATGAGTATGAATTTTCTAGCAGGAGATTCTGAAACTTGAAGCTAATTCTCGTTACTTTTTTAATTAATTGATTATATATATTTGGAGAGGAGAAAATGGGGGAAAAAATATATTAGCAATAGTTGGTGAACCTTTATTTGGTGATAACTAAACTGCCTGCTGAAGGTTTCTAATAAACATTACATTTAGTGGCCTGTTTAGTTGAATTCTGAAAAAAATTATCTATTTACTAGAGCTATCAAACTGAAAGAACATATTTACGAATGTAAAATTCCTATCTTGTGGCAACCCTTCAATAATTTTTTTTTTTTTGGTGAAACCCCTTCAATAATTTTTGTGACGGTATTGATGTTGTTTTATCAGATAGTATCATCGTTTATAACAATGGTTAGACATTTTTGCTTCATTAGGAAAATTGACCTTTATATTCCTTCTTTCTGATTTATGAAAGCTATGAGATCTTTTTGTACATGCCATGAAATGGAGACAATTCTTGCAGGAGGAGATAGAAAATAAAATAGAAGTTGCAGATGCTTTGGCAATCAAACTTCTTCAACGATTTAATTACTCGGTGTCCGCGATGAAGACTACTTCACAACATCTATCAGAAGGTAGTTATCAAAGTTCTAACAAATGCTTTCAGAATCTGCTAAATTGAAAGGAAAATTTTCCTCTTTCATTGGTCTTTGGTTCATAGAGCTTTACAAGGCTCACCAAATCATAAAATCTTGATTCATCTGCATGTCTGTCATAATGTTTCAATGGCATGGGTGAAGAAGAACTGATTAATTGAACTACTACTATACAGATTCTACTGGTCTTCTACCATTGCTTGTGAACATCTGTTAACTTTACATTGGAACATGCATGCAGTTCATGCATTGCAGGTGGAAATTGGAGAGCTCAAAGGAAGGTTGACTGAAGTTATCAGTAACTGTGACGCATTGTGCAAGAGGATTGCAGCAGAGGGCCCGGAATCTCTCCGGTCATCTATCAAACCTTTTGCATTTACTACAGCCAACGAAGAAATCCGCTTAGGCTCATCTAGTTTGCAGACGGTTTCAAGAACAAATCCACCTTCTGCAGAAGAATAGTTAGACAAACAGGTTTGGTTCTTACGTATGTATTCAGAAGCTTCCTGCACTTATTGAATTTGAGGTACTTCACAGTCTGAAGAACGGTTGGATCACATTCACATGGTTGACTGATTTTGTATGATCCATGCTTTGGATGGAGGACACGAGGCTTTTCAGTTAATTCAGATCTAAGTCTTTGGAGCAAGCTGGCCATGTTGCAATGCTTCTACAAAAGGGAACCGTAGGTCCTCACCGACACGCACACATTGGACTAGGTTGCTAAATGGTGGCAAAAATGGAAAAAGATTCCTTGGTACAACATGTGATAAGATGTAAAGTGATCATTTCATATTATAGTTTTGTCTTTCTTTTGGTTTGGGGGTTCTGAAAATTTCACATTATAGTTTTTTAACATTTCAATTGCAGAAAGGGTTGGTAATTTCAGTATAAAATGCATACATGGTCATACCATTGTGACATTTTGCTAATGTCTTAAAAAACAATAATGTTACATAAAGGTTTATTTATTTGCGTGTGCAAAATGGTTAAATTGTACGTCAATATGTTCAAAGGTATTGACGAAATCGTGCATAAATCTGAAGATCAATGGAATGAAATGAAAAGATACTAGAAAGGAGTATATTAGAATTACCAAAAACTTGCGTGCCCAAAACACATCAATTCATGGAGAAGATTTTCACCGGATCCAGCTTGCAAATATGATCCGACAAGCCTTGAGAATAATCGATTAAGTGTTGTAGAAGGTAATGTAAATGAAAGCTAGCTTGCAACACTTACGAAGGGCCCAAACTTTAGCTTTTTCTTTTTATTTTTGGATAAAAAATCATTTATTTTTCTTTTACTTCAAATCATCTCAGATTTATACAGGGTTCAAAACATGTGAACCAAGTCTATCACTTTTTTTTCTGCCGGAAATAAATCTTGCATTCTAGTGATAAGAGGCTTAACGTGGAAATGCGATTTTTCAGTAAAATGAGGTCCCATTCCACCCGCCATACGCATTTTCAGTTCCAGTATGGTCCAGTCTGCTAGTCTAGTCTAGAACCAAAGAAAGAAAAAAAAAAAAAAAAAAAAAAAGGAGCATGGAGAGGTAGCATTCTAGCTTTAAAACAATGCACTTGAGATTGAATGAGTTTTGGGGGAGGGGGTGTTTACAGACAAAATTGACAATCCACAACTAGGAAAAAAACCACTTTAAGACCAAAAAGTAAATTGCTCATAGATCAAACTGTCAGCTATGGTAAATCATTCGAAAGATCAGTACTACGTGACTAAAACTCTTCCTGCGCAATATTTATTTAAAGCCAAAAAGAAAAAATGGAGCTCCAAGAGGAAGTGCAAATCAAGGTTGTTGCTGAGCATCCATATAGCCAGCATCAACAAGCACCTTCTCCTTCTTGGCTAATTCAACGTCCTGGTCCACCATCATCTTCACCAACTGCTCAAAGCCCACCTTAGGCTTCCACCCCAGCACTTTCTTGGCCTTGCTTGCATCCCCCTTAAGATTGTCAACCTCCGCAGGCCTAAAGTACCTCTTGTCAATCACCACATGATCCCTCCAATTCAAACCCACATACCCAAATGCAACTTCCAAGAACTCTTCCACTGTGTGGGAATCTTCCGTGGCCACAACATAATCATCGGGCTTCTCCTGCTGCAGCATCAGCCACATGGCCTCCACGTAATCCCCAGCAAAACCCCAATCCCTCGAGGCCTGCAAGTTCCCCAAGAACAATTTGCTCTGTAAGCCGATCTTGATCCGCCCAACGGCCCGAGTGATCTTCCGGGTCACGAAATTCTCACCTCGCCTGGGCGATTCGTGATTGAACAGTATCCCATTGCAGGCGAAGATCCCGTAAGCCTCACGGTAATTTACCGTGTACCAATGCGCAGCGCATTTGGACGCCGCGTAAGGGGACCGAGGGTGGAATGGGGAGGTCTCAGATTGCGGAGGCGGAGTGGACCCGAACATTTCGGATGATCCGGCCTGGTAATAGCGTATATGGTCGCGACCGGTGGCGGCGATGTGGGAGCGGACGGCCTCCAAGAGTCGCAGCGCACCGGTGGCGACGACGTCGGCGGTGTAATCAGGGATCTCGAAGGAGACGGCGACATGGGACTGAGCAGCAAGATTGTAGACCTCATCGGGGAGGATGGTGTCGAGCCAGCGGCGGAGAGAGGAGGCATCGGAGAGATCGGCATAGTGAAGCTTCATTCGAGCCTTGTGGGCGTTGTGGGGATCGACATAGATGTGGTCGATTCTTTGGGTATTGAAGTTGGAGGAGCGGCGGATTAGGCCGTGCACCTCGTACCCTTTGTTGAGGAGGAATTCAGTGAGGTAGGAACCGTCTTGGCCGGTGATGCCGGTGATCAATGCTACCTTGCACGGCGGAACCACGCAGCCGTTGGTGGCGGTGGGAGGAGATCCAGATCCGGATCCGGATCCGGATCCGGATCCGGCGGTGTCGTTCTCGGACGCCATTGGAGTTCAGACGCTTTGCTGAGAGAGAGAGAAACGGAGAGGGGGCACCGAAATGATGAACAGAACAGATCCTACTTCGCCTTATTTTATGGACCACCGCAAGAACGGCTGCGTCACGCGCTTTTGCTTTTCGGTTGACACACTCCAATACTTCTATGAAAAGTTTACCATCATTTAAAGAATATTTATTTTAAATAAAAATAAAATGATTTAAACATTATTTTTAAAATAATTGTATCCTATCATATTTAAAAATTTATAATTTTACATGTACACAGTCTTACATTAAAAAAAAGTTATATAAATTTACATTAATTTAATAATTTACACAATTATTGTCATTTTTTATTTTTTTCAAGTTTTCATTCTTCATATTACATTGTGCATGTTTATTTAGATATCCAACTGCCTAAAATTAATTATACTAGTCAAAAATCAATTCTCATAGTAATTTTAATGTTTGTTTGGTATGATAATAATTTTAATGTTTGTTTAAAAATTTTAGGATTGACTCTTACAATAAAGATCAATTCTAACAAAAGTAACTCAATAATATATTTTATTATAAAATAAATAGATTTTAAAGTTGGACACTATAATTTTACTAAAAAAAAATTATAAGAATATTGGATTAATAAGTTCTAATTGGACCCAAGTCCAAACTTAATGACACACATTTAATCTATCACTTTAAATTTAAGTGTCTTCACTTTTTATTTAAGTATATTATTTTAAGATATGTCTAATTCTAAACATATCTTTATTTTATTCTAATACTTATTTGAGTATCAAATTGCGTTGCAAGTAACCACCAAGATAAATTATCGGCCACTAACATAAAACTTTCTAATGTCATCAAACAATTTTAGACTACCTCTTAAAATCAGGCAAAAACAAATACTATAAAATTAAGTTTTACAAATAGCATCCAATCATTTTTAAAAGTATCTATATAGTTATACTTAAAAATTATATATTTTATAATTTTCAAATAAATTTTAAATTCTAAAACCAAATTTTTAACATAAATTATTCTTACATAAATTCTTTTGTAATTTAACCCAAATGCAGCCATTATCCAGTTAGATAATATTATATGAACAGTATTTAAAAATGAAAAATAATAATTATATATGATCATTGAATTGAATACTTATTTATTCATAAAAATTTATTATAACAATTACATGAATTTGATAAAATAAAATAAATTTTATATATACAAACATTGTTTATATTTTACTTCGAAGTTTCAACTTATGAAAAAAGTTACTGTAGTCAAACATGACACTGAAGTTTTAATCAGTAATATTAGAGTAAGTTATTTTTATTGTACCGAAAAAAAGTAAGTTATTTTTATTTTTTTAAAAAAGCTTCATGAAACGGGATATGAATCTTTTTTGTAAAACATCAACATACATTTTATTATATAATCTTATATCAATTATGTCTTTCTCCTTTAAACTATCCAACAAATGGAAGAAGATCCAAACGAATGAAAAGGACGCGAGGCGTGTGATTCGATTGTGAAGTAAATCAGGTTGTATGTCGGCGGCGAGCGATCTGCGCTGTGCATTGTTTTTCTTGGGAGAGGGGGTGAGGATCTAGTGAGAATAAAGAGTAAATTTTTTTTAAATTTTTAAAAAATATATTATTTATTAATTTTATTTTTTATTAATTAATTTTATTAATTTAATTTTTTAAATATTAAATTATTTATAAATTTTATTTTTTTATTTTTTTATTTTATGAATTAAATATTTTTAAAAAAATTAAATTATTATAATTTTAAAATTTAAATGACTTAAATTGATAAAATTAATTTTTAAAAAATATAATTAATAAATAATACATTATTAAAGAATTAAAATTATATTTTACTTAAATATAAACAAAAATAATAAATGAAAAATTGCACCGTCACACGCTACCAAAGATTTTTCTTAGCTTTTTTTTTTTTTGGTTTGATTATCTTATCTTTTTTAAATTTATAGTTGGCGAATTTTAGTATTTTTTGAATAAAATTTATTTTTAATTTTTAAAAGATATATTATTTATTAATTTTATTTTTTAGACATTAATTTTATCTATTTAATTTTTCAAATTTTAAATTACTCATAAATTTTATTTATTTTTATTTTTATTTTATTAATTTAGTCCCTCACAATAATCAAATTATTATAAATATTAAAATTTAAAAAATTAAATTAATAAAATTAATCTCTAAAAAATAAAATTAATAAATAATATATCTTTAAATGATTAAAACTATATTTTATTCTTTTTCCTTTTTAAGTTTTACTGGTTTCCATCTATGCATTATAAAAGTTCATAACAATTACAGGTTTCACGAAGAAATAATACTTCCAGAACTTAATGTATGTCAGGTTCTGATTATTATTACAATAAAAAAAAATTCAATCAAACATTTTTTAATCTAAGTATTTGTAAAAATCAAATGGATTAATTTAAATATGTATTTATCATGGTATATATTTAAAAGTTTATGAATACTTTTAGTGATTTACTTAGACTTTCATCTAGTATATGATTATTATAAGAATATATAAATTTTAATTGGTCCAAATCAGATCATTTTATTCAATATTTAAGGGTGAGATAGGAAATCAAAATCATAAATTCTAATTGGTGGAAGTCAAATGACCTTAATTATATCAGAGTCAAATGACGTTCATTTTTTTTTTTCTGATTGATTTAGCAGAAATCTATAAAGGAACAATTCCCGCACCATCCCTCAGCCTCTGTTTACGTTTTTCCATGGCCAATTCCTCGTCCCAAACCCCAAGCCTCCTTCTTCACCCAACACTAACAGCCTGCAAATCGCACTAGTCCCCATCAAAATTGTACCTGACTTGCTACTCTGCGTTATGTTGAACAATGGAGGTTCTGATACTGGAAAATGGCCAAAGATAAACTGGTTCTCTTCAGGTCTCAAATAAGGTTGCTGCATCATTTTTGTTTGACCAAAAATTTCAGTCAAGGGTGTGGAAGAATTTTGCCTTTGAGAGAGCTTTATGAAGCCCCATTTTCTAAGATTCGTCTTTATCTTTCATGGTTAGAAAAATGGGAAAATGGAAATTCACTGTATAGCTGGTTGTATTGTGAGAACCATGATGACTTTATTCTATCAACTAGTACACAGCCATGGTTCAGTAGAGAAAAACTATTTTACAAATACTTTTAATTTTAGTGTCCTGATCAATTAAAGACCTTAAATTTAAAATTTATTAATTAAGAAATTAAGCTCAATAAAAGAATATTTTAGCAATAGAAATTTAACAAAGAAAAAAATTTCAAATCATATATAACCATGTATTTTATTCATGTTTCAAGTTGTTTTATTTTGGTAAGTAGGATGTTTATGTCTTTTAAACATTTTTCGATTAAGAAAAAAAAATTTCGGTGAGTTTGAATTCTTTGATTGGTAATAATGAAAATTGAGTCCTTTAATTAGTCTATAATAAAAAGTTTATGTCCTCAAATACTTCGCTCATTTTTAATCTGATTTAATGATTTCTAATTTTTGGGACATTATCGGACAAGCTAATTGATCAGTTTTCCATTTTATTAGTTTGACTGTTCCGTCCAATTGTTTTTAGTCTGATTTATTGATTTTTTATTTTTGGGACATGACCGAACTAGCTAATTAATTAGTTTTCGACTTTATTAGTTTGACTGTTTGGTTCAATTTTTTTAAAAAAATTATAAATACAAATAAATTTTTATAATTATATTTTATAATTATAATTACTTTTAAACATAAAAAATTATTCTTTTTACATAACTATCATAATTGATTTTGAATATATTATACTTTTTACAAAATAATTTTTATTTAAATAATTGATTTATAATTATAATAAAATTATAATAAATTAATTTATAAAAAATTATATAAATAAAAATTTAAAAATAAAGTTAGTTTTTAGTAAATTTAATAAGAATATGAATATTAAAAAAAAAGTAACCTAACACTATGTAAAATAGATATAGGTCAATCATGGACTATGGCCACGTCAGACCTCACCTAAACGGCAAACCTTGAAACCGTATTGGTCGTACCGGATCTGATATCCAGATAGGAACCATTTGGGCCCAAGGCCCGCAACCACAGCGCCAACGCTGATGCTGGATTTAGATTTCCTATTTCCTACTTGGCTATTTCGACGCGCACCGTCATCGTCAAATGTAACCGAATATAAAGGTAACCGAATACACGCTTCTAGGTCTAGGGTTTTCAAAATACCTCCTCACGTCCCACACGCGTCTTTATTAACTCCTCTGCCGAGCCTGCGCAGTTCCCAAGCAGAGAACCAGAACCAGGACGAGAAGAAGAAAACAAATATAATTTTCCTTTTTTTTTTGTTTGGGATTTTTCAGATTTTATGATCTACAACCCGCGTCTTCTTCTTCTACCATCTCTCGTCGATTACGATTTTTCAAACACCTGTTCCCGATTTGATTATAAATCTGGCTGTTTTTCTCTGATCCTCCTTGGTCTTTTTGATTTCTGGGACTTAAGTGCTAATCGAAGCGGGAAATCTGAGATTTAATATGAAGCGAGCAAGGAAATCGAAAAGGGTTTCGTGGGCTCCTGGAGTTAATCTGCGTCAGGTATAATTGCAACATTCTTTCATCATTGTTTGAGGAAAATATTGTGTTTTCGATTTTTTTTTGGTTCGCTTAGTGATCCTTTTCCTTCAGGGACGCGATTCGATCTCTTACAAACTCCTATTCATTTTGCTTCTTGTTTAATCCACATTAACAAAATCCTCCTTTTCCTTTACACTATCTTTGTAACCAATTAAATTGATTTGATTTGATTTGATTTAATTTAAATTCAAGTGAAAAATTATTTTTATGATTAAAAATCATTGTAAAATTTAATTAATTTTTATTTTATAACCATTTAAATGAAAATTTTGTTTATAAATTAAATTAATTTTTTAAAATTTGTAATTTAAACGTATCTTAAATTTGTTATCTTGGTCCATTTGGCAGCTACCGAGGAAACAGGGGACACCGCTGCTAAAAATTAAAAACAAAAAAAGGAGTACTCAATGAGAATTTTCATGGAAAAAAATATACAATCTAGATATTAAGTATTTTTTCTTTTAAAAATATTTTTACCAAAAATAAATGCATAAATAGAGCTTCATATTACTGAAGAATAAATTTAATTGCTTAAAGTGAGAAACTTGAAAATTTTAAAAATATTGTATCAACGAGGAGCTTTAATTAAAACCCAGATAACCATTCCTCTGGATCGGTGGGCAAAGGTGTAATGTGCTGATCTTTTGGATACATTGGCACTGTTTACCCCTAGAAGAGATGGTTGTTGAGCACTGTTTGCCCCTAGAAGAGATGGTTGTCGATTATCATTAAAAAAACTTTATGCGAGATGAGTGTTTTTCTTATTAATAATGATTTCTGACATAACCCTACAACTGCCAGTAATAAGGATTTCTGAAACCTGAAGATACTTTTGCCGTATCAAACTCTGTCACTCAGTGGAAGGAGATAATAAAATCTAGAAGAATAAGGTTTTTCTTCACTCTTGAGTCCTTGATAAAGTTGATATCTTCATTTCACCGGGAAACTTATAAAATCATAACAATTTATGTTTAAGTTACATCAAATGATAAGTCTCTATGATAATTGCAAATTGCGATATATACACATACATGATAAATTATTTTTGAAGTTACCCAACATTTGTAGCCATGTCTTTAAGATTACCTAAAAGTCTGTTGCAATTATTGATGCTGAAAATCATTGAAATAAATTGAGATGGGGAATATTCGATGATATTACAACAGAGATTGGTTAGAAATAAATGTTTTTTTTTTCTTAATTTCATTCATCACTTTCAAGAAATGAGTATACAATGCAAATCATGTGGTTGGTATTATACTCATCAGAGTGATGGTGTTCAACTTTTACCATATGCAAAAAGTTAAAAAAAAAAAAAGAAAGTAGAAGGGAATGAAGACTTGCAATTGTTTTTAAATCTAACACTTTGTTGCAAGATTGTTATGGACTATCATCAACAAAAGAAAAATGTAATACAAAGTAATGCAAATTTTAGAAATAATGTGACAAATGTTCCACCAGTCCTTTCTATCATTTGACCATACCAAAAAAAAAAAAGGAAGAACAAGAAATATAACAAGAATAAATAGGGCCTCAACTATGAACCAAATTAATAGTGTCCTTGTTTGGAAGGATTTGTTGGGACATGTTTAATAAGTTGTATCACGCCAGAGGCTTTTTCATCATATAAGATTTTATATTCAGTGTATTATGACTGATTGAATCAGAATCATTATGGTAATGAAACTTTGCATGCATAAAACTATGAGTGTTCTTCAACTTGTCCCTAAACATTAATTAATCGATGTGTCAAATTATTTTGCAATTTTTTTTGATGAATTTCATGTAAAGCCAATTTTTATAATGCTCAAATGCTAGACATTTTTCACAGAGTAATCAGATAAAATATAGGGAATTATGTCAACTCTGGTAATTATGTCAATTTGCACAAATGCTAGACATTTTTTGGTTTTTACATGTAGAAGATATAGAAAGCTTACAAAGAATTCTTTTATTAAGCTACTATACTCTTAATAGCAGACTAGATATTTTTTTGTTTTATTATTGATTGCCTTTCTTGGTAAATATAAGAAAACTTGATAAATCAATTAATATTGAAAGAGTGAAAACTGCATTAAGGTTAAACATGCTGAGAGAAATTAATGGAAAAGCTTCTCTGAATGGTTGTTCATCTATAATTACTATCATATGTGGCCCAATGGCCTTGGAAAATTGTTCCAATAACAATATGATAAGCAGTTCCAGGCAGAAGCTGAGATAGATAAAGCTCATTTATGGAACTTAAATTAAATGTTCTTATTTGCAATTTAAATCTGACTGAACTGAAATATGAAGCTTTTCATGTAGCTTATACCAGTGGATTCGTTAGAATCCTATACCTGTAAAAGAAAACATTTACTTTGCCATTTTTTCCTCTTAAAATAACTCTATATATCTAACTGGTTATGATGTCTAAGTTTATATTCTCTATTTTGTGGTTAGGGATTGGGAATTTCTTGTGGTATTGGTTATGCTTGAGCACTAGGATATGTCATGCTTGTCAATAGTGAGGGTTTTCACTTTGGCTTTAAAGTTTACTGTTTGCTGAAAAGAATTGATGTTTCGGTTGTAATGACCAACGATGATGTAAACCATAAGAGTTCTGAGGAAGCCATATAACATTAGTTTGTTTTTTTTTTTTCCTTCCCCTTTGAATGTTAGTGTATATAGCTGGACAATGATGTTAGCAGTGAATTTGTTAGGACCTTTAGAATCTTCATCTGTGGTCCCAATGTCCCATAATACATATTTCTATGACTACTTTTTTATGTGCTGGTATACCTTCATTTCGGCCTACTTGGGGAGTCTGTTTCCTCTCTTCCAACACTAATACTAGTGTGACCTAATAGGTAAAATTGTTCATATCTGAGGATTGCCCTTCAAAAGTTGGCCAGAAATCTGAAGATCATCTTCAAGCAAAGACATCATCAATGTTGCATTCAAGTACTAATGAATCTACTGATTTGCCTCCTGGGTTTGAAGGCAATTATTTCCTGAACCAATCAAAGGATGAACTCTCTCACATTTCTCAGACTAAATGGAAATGCCCTCCCCTGGTAATGAAATATTAGACAAATTCATTAAAAGTTGTTGGATCTTTATTATTTCTCCACTGTCCATTATTTAGAACTTCCCTTTTCTAGTGACCCACCCTGTTGCAATATCTGTTTTAAGGTCCTTCCATTGTTTATATTTTTCTTCTCTGTTTCATACTCAGCTTTGTCTAATTAGTTGGTTTTATATTCTTTCATCATTTTTGTTGATTTCTTTACTTTTATATACAGTATGTTTTTGATCATCAGTGGTGCGTTGCAGCTGGTGAAGAAAGTAGGGAGAAAGTGGATCATAAGCTTAGAGAAATGAGAGTGCTTGAAGCGGTTTATCCTCGTCTTTCGGCTATTCCTCCTAGGTAAAATGTCTCATTAATTGAAAAAGCCTTGTGGTACTTCATTTTCCTCTTTTACTAACTTTGTTGTCTTTCATTTGGGTGTGTAGCCCTTCTGTTTCTTTGGATGTAGAAGAGGAGGATTATGATGATAACCTCACCCCTCTCATCCCTATCATTCCCATTGAGGAAGAAGAGTCTGTGGATATTAAAGCTGAATTGGCAGTAGGAGTGGACTCTCCCACCAATCTACAGGCACAAAACTTGCAGCAATATGTGTCAGCAAAATTTCCCGCTAGTTCACAATGCAATACCTCCTTTACTGTTCCCTCACCTGCCTGTGGTAAGCCCTCACCTGGGATGTCTCCTGGTTTGGAAGCAGATTTAGCTGCAGCTTCTGCTGTCGTAGCAGCCATCATGAAGAGTAATGAGCAAGCAAGCTTGATTGATACGGATATTCTCGTTAGAATATTTAATGACCCAAAAATGATTGAGAAATTGATTAATGAACATAGAACTGCAGCCACCACTGTAAGTTCATCCTCAAATGCTGTGGGTTTACCCACTTCTGGATTGAAACCTGCTACTCCATCAGTTCCGTTGTCCACACCTATACCTGACGAGGCAGCTACTGGGACTACACCCACAAGTACGGTGGGTTTATTATCTGCTTCTGGATTGAAGCAAGCAAATCCATCAGTTTCATTGTTGACGCCTACACCTCATACGCCAGCAACTCCATCAGTTTCAGTGTTGACGTCTACACCTGATAAGCCAGCAACTCCATCTGCTCCATTGTCTAGGCCTATAGCTGGTAAACCGGCAACTCCCTCAGTTCCACTACCTACATCTACCCCTCATATCCACAGGCCTGTCAACACAAATATTCACCATATGTCAAATGGAGTGCTGCCCGCTTTAAATACCCATCCACCTCAACAAGATACAGTTCTGTCATCTGGGGTGAAGCGAGCAGCATCAGTAGCTTCTGTTTCTTCCAGTGAATCAAGCACAGTGCCATTGCCTTCTGCTAGTACTGTGTCATATCAACCAGGTACTGGTTCAGCATTTTCTGTGAAGGACGCCAACTATTATAAGAACCTCATTAGGCAACATGGTGCAGATAAGCAAGATACGCAGGACTCACAAATAGGTATCCGTCATATTAACTTCCAAGATTTGAAATCGGTACATAACATTAAGCCAGGGGAAGTGATATTCAAAATCCAGAAACCTTGCATATACTTTAAAAGCTCAAGGGGGTGCCGAAATGGTTCCAAATGCCCCTATCAGCATGATATGTCAGTTCAGTGGCGAGCTGGTAATGTCCTAGTGGCCCAGAATGGAAAAAGATTGAAACTAGGACCAGAAATTAAGGGAAGAACATAATCTTAAGCGGCATATTCCAATGGTAAAAATTAAAACCCTTTTCTTGTTTCACCATGTACAGAGAACTGTCAGAGGGAGAGGGAGAGGGAGAGGGAGATGGATATGGAGAGAGAGTAAATAGTGGGCCACATTTTTAGATTTTATAGGTTTACCAAGTTTTCTGGTTTTTGTTTTTCTCTTGGAATTGCTTACATGATCATCATCGAGACCTTGGACCTTGGGGTCGCAGGTTTCATGATTCTTTGAAAGGGGATTGAGAAGAATGTTTTGGGCAAACTGATGCCTCATTTGTGCACTGAGGGGAGACTTGTGCAGTCTACATATGATGGCCAATCCGTGGAGTTAATTGGCAGATGCTGGCCAGCCATAAATTTTCATGCTTAAAAAGAAATAACAGAAAGAAACAGGAGAAGAATTTAATTATAGCAAAGAAGATCTAGCCATCCAAATGCATGAGCAAATTCTTAATAAAAAGCATACTAAAATATATAGTACTAAACAAGGCTGAACAATTCAATGGCTAAAGAATAAAAGGTTAAAGCAACGTAATCCAATAATTTTTTTTGGGTATAAAAGTAATCCAATATTTTAATATATGGTTACTTGATTGTAAGTTAATTAATAATTTCTATGTGGTTTAACAAATAAGTTTTATGTAAATATTAAAGTTTTGAATCTTTTTGCCTTTTCTTTTCGGATTCACAGTATAGGGATACTGTGCCACGAGGCATGAATAAATATATCAATTTAAATGTCAATTATATACGATCAGTATATGTTTGGCACTTTTAGCATTCGACATTCGTACAAACAAAAATGTCTTTTCACAAGTAATGAAAAGGAAATCAGTTGAAGTAAAAATTATTGAAAAAAAAATCTATTTTATACATTGGTTAATGATTAATTATTTTAAATGATGAAATATAATTTATATTATTAAAATTTATTTTGATATTAAATTATTTTTTTAAATTTTTTTTTATTTGATTAAATTTTTTAAATTTTAATTTGATTTGAAAATATTAATTTTATAATTAAATAAAACAAATGTCATTTCATGAGCACACTATGTGACATAAGTATACACATGTGATGATTTAATTAAAAAGTTTTATGAAATAAAATATAATATATACTGTTAAAATTTATTTTTATATTAAATTATTCTGTTAAAATTTTATTTCATTAAACCTTACAAATTAGATCAAAGTTAAAGAGAATTCTATAAAACAAAAAATAAAAAAAATTTAATATCAAAATAAATTTTAAAAGTATAAATTATATTTTATTTTATTTTTAATTAATTACTCAAATACTTAGTAAGTCCTTTTGTATAATATTTATTATCTGAACTCTAATATTAATTCTCCCAAAATATAAGCAGATGAAGGTGGATGTATATTCTTTACGTACTTGCATTCTCTTTCGGGTCATCGTTACATACTTACATTGAACAATACTTAAAGCCAATTTTCTGAAAGTTAGAAAGGGACAGGCACGTTTACGTCTGGGAGTCGCGAGGGTTACGTTTTATCAACCTCCGGTCAACTGTTTCTGCCTTATTTCTTCAAAGTGGATATTCATCCAAGAAAAACTCCGCGTTGGTACAATTCTCATGATAATTTAAAGACAACGGTAATATCCTAATTATTCCATAGAACCATATTTATACCTTCCATTAGTGGAATTCCCATACCGGTAAAAGACAAGCTCCGGCTAGACAAGAGAATCCAAACCTTATATGATTGCCATCACTCAACCATTCATACAACAAGTTTTTAATTGTAGAGAAAACAATAGTACATCATCCAAGAACACGGTTCTGCCATGTCTAAAACATTGATAGGTTAACAGAACTCCAGATGAACAATAATTGCACGAATCTTCAATAGATGTTACTGTTCTCCCTAACAGGAGAAGGAACCCAAAAATCACTCCGCCTAATAATCAACCTGTTCTCATGATTATGTGGACTCCGCTATCAGTATCCACTATGTCACTTATCTCACCAACTTTAAGAGCATAAGTTGCTTCTTCAAAAGGCTTCTGCATCTGGCCACGACCAAAAGGACCTGCAGCCAATAAACTGCCTATTTCAGTTTTATCCATAAAAGTATTTGAACTTGCGGAGAAAATCTTAGCAAATATTGCACTTCATGTTTGATGCAATGACTGACTGTAAGATCAAAGCCTTTAGTATTATTTAAAATCCAAAATTACATAGAAGACATTCAGAGGTTTGGGTAACTGCATTCGTGAAAACATTGTTAACCTTCACTAACAGAAAGTGCATAGTTGTCAGCTTTATGCAAATTAAAAGATCCTTTTCATCTTGGTAGGCACTTAAATTGCAACCCTTTAAAGCGAATTCTAGCAAATATTTTATCCATCAACAGCTAGCCATAGTTAACTGAGATGAAGGTTATCATCAGATCAGAAGCCATTTTGTTGACAACAATTTGAAACAGATGAAGTGCTTTCCATACTAATAGCCGCCTTTAGTTCTTCCAGTTTATATTTTATACAATGGCATGAAATGATGTTACTAAAGATTTAGATACCTTGAGCAGAAAAGATCAGGTCAAATTACTTTGACAAACTGGTGAAGGTCAGATTGACTTCATGCTCGATTCATAACATAGATTTAATATGTATTGTGAATAAATTAAGTGATATGGATAAAATTTTCTATAAAGACACCAAGGAAAACACAAATGTGAGCACCCGTGTGCCTGTGTGTGTGTGCAAGCTTGTGTGTGTGTGTGAGAGAGAGAGAGATAGAGAGGAGGAGGAGGAGAAGGAGGAGGAGGAGGAGGAGGAGGTGGAGGAGCATAAAAAGTGATCTTTTGTGTAATTCTAGATAAAGGAAAACCTATGGAACTGCCACCATTGCTACTGTAAATGAATCATCACTTAGACAGAAAATATTTAGAAGAAATGGTAGAAATAATAGATCAACTTAAATAAAAATATAGATTAAGATACATTCAGAGATAACACCCCAAGCAAATGGCCCAGAATTGCACCAGTACAACATGCAACATGTTGATTTTCCTACAGCAACAGAAAGAATGTCTTTTAGAAGTTTTAAGTCTGAGGTTCTGTGGAACACTTGCAAGTTTGTTTATAACAAGAAACCAGGTAGCATCATGATGGCAGCCAAAAGTGAAATTCTTAGATAATAATTATAATTATGGAACTATTCTTCTTACTCTTAACTTTTGGGGATGGGGGCACTGGGGCAGGAAAATCCATATTATAGTAGTGAAATACACAATTTTAACCAATGTTAACAAAATCCATCCTTCAGAAAGAGGAAAATTTTTGCTGAAACAGAAAATGAATTCATCAGGGTCCACAATTTTTGTTTTGTTCCATTACAGAAAATTGATAAGAAAGCCTCAGCAAACAAACAGACCACTCCATACTTCAGGTTCCTTGCACAATACTTGGAAAGGTACAATCAACCACAAATTCGGCAACAATGAATAGAGGAATGGCATGTTGAGCAGATTATGGTTTTGAGGTTTTGACAGGGAACTGTCAAAAGATAAATTTGAAACTAGTTATTTTCTGTCATTAATGTTGATCTACTGGTGCCTGAGTTATATGATACCTGCAAAACCTTGACAGCAGCCCACCGGCTCCAAGAAGACAACAAGAAGTGGCTTAAGAAAGTAACAAACTCAATTCTATGAGTGGTAAAGTTTCATGAACCCCATGGATTCTAATGATCCTATGATCCTGCACTATAATCTAAGATGATCCTGCCTACAAAAGATTCCCGTATTATCCAACTTGCGCAAGCATGACAAAGGACCCTGATCATGATTTTGATTACCCATCTCACTTCACAAACCTAGAATAAAATTCCTTATTCTGATTTAAAAAAAAACTACAAATTTACAAATTAACTAACAATAAATACTTACTTTACTTTATACACAAGCAAGATCCTAGTATAATTTCTGACAAATATTTCTCCTAGGGTTCACATCATTGAATTCCAGAGCCGCTTCAACAAGAAGATCATCGAACCCTCAGAAGTAGGAAAAAGAGAAAAACAGACTCATCATTTTTTCAATCCCCATAAACGTTCCTGGAAAAAGAATATTTCTCTCATTACATGACTCTAGCATATCAGATTTTTTTTCATCAGAAACGAAGACAAAAGAGAGAGTTTTCCAAGCAGCCGGCAAGATGGTTAACGTAAATAACAAAGAATAAAAAACTATACGTCCAATGCTACTGACAACTGATTTCCCTTTATCGAATTTTTTTTTTTTAACGAACATTCTATTTCTTTTAATATTAAAAAAAGTAGTTTAGTTTGCAAGATTTCTAAGAAGAGTGTGAAACGAAAAAGTGTACTCACCAAGATCCCCGCCACGCTTGGCAGAGCTGCAATCGGAGAACCGAGAGGCAACATCCTCGAATTTGGCCTTCCCTGAAACGATGTCCTCTCGAAGGGCCCTGAGCTGAGAAACAGCGCTTTCCCTGGTGGTGCTCCTGATAACCCGGCCTTCTGGATCCTTCCACGAAGCCTTCCGTCTAGAACCTTGGTGCTTGACCAATATGTGCGATGCCCTAACCTCACCGCCACCCTGCCTGTTGGACGATGACATTTTCTTGCGCTTCTCCTTCTCCGTTCGATTCGCCGCCGAGATGGGAGCTTTCTTCCTCTTCCGATCGTACTCTATCTTCGCCGGAGTTGCAGAGAATGAGCTGGGAGAGGATGCCCATTGATCATGCTCCGTCATTTATAGAGTGGCTGAGATAGCGTGCTGCGCCATCGAGAATCATTGGGGGCATCTGGAACGTCCGTTCGAATCCCATTGTGCGGTCCAGATCCAATGTATCTCCTGCATTGTTTCAACAAAGGAACCCCCGACTTTATTTGCTACACGTGCCACCAAATTCGTGCGCTCAATTGGCTACTCCGCTGGTGCCACGTGTTCTCCATCAATATATCACGTAGTTACATGCTCCAGTGAATTGAACCGAGAATTTGAGAATTATTTGCTTTTTTTAATAGGATAAATTTATCTGGAGATAATTTATTTTAGTTTAGTTACAGTAAATGTATGTATTTCTTTGTAAAGCATTCATCTCCTGATGTTTACCTGCAACAAACTTGATAAACATGTTACGATTCTGGAAAATAATTGATGCCACTGGCGGAAATCAATTTCGTTCAATTTAATTAAATACCAAATAAAAATTAGAAGAGGGAATGTTAGCCAGTGATTGCTTGGAATGGAACTTTGACGGGCATTTTTTTTTACCCGCTACAGAGTATTATGCTTGCTAAAATTGTCTGATAGAAGACATGGAAGATGTGGCCTAATCCATAGGCAAATGTTTTCTTTTGGGCCAGAACAACAACTCTAACATCCAATGCTTGAAAACTATTTATAGCGTCTTTAGGCTCCTTGGAGGAGAAAAAAACTCACATTAAAAGTTGTATCATTATGTTTGATAATTATAAATATTTTAGTTGGAACAAAATTTTGTTATTTTTACGTTAAAATAAAAGTTAATTAAATTTTTTTTGACATTTTTAATCTTAAATTTTTTTTATAATTTTTTTTATCTTTTTTCACTACATCTTAACTTATATCTTTTTTGATAATTATATATTTAAAAGTGATTTTTATATCAATATTATCCAAATGACATTTACGTTATCAAAATTAATTTTTAGATAAAATTTTTCAAACATAAATCACTTTACTCTAAACTTATTTCTTACTAAAATCAAGTTTTACAAAATTAAATTTATCTAAAATTAAATTTACAAAATCTAATCCAAATATACACTTAGTATTTACAATTATGTGACAGTGTATCAATGGATGGCAGCTCAAAGTTCATGAACTTAATTCTCATGCTTCATGACTTCAAGAAAAATGAGAATTTGCAGACCTCAACAACCCTAATATTCCCACTGCAGAAATGCGCAAACCAAGATTGAAGTTAAGATTTTCGTTTGTGATGTATTCTAGACTGCTAGTAATCCCTTACCATTAGAAGAATTGAAGCTACTCTCAAATAAAATACGAGTATTTGGCATAAAGAACATTAAACAATCGCTTCTTAAAACTTTCACCTCCAATTCATCTACAGTTAACTATATCAAATTCAAAGACAGCACAATGTTTAAAAAGGTTGAATAGATTACCTTTTCAGACCATAGGCTGAATCATACATAATTTTTCCGAATACTGAATCACCAGCCCATGCTGAATTCCTGAAGTCCTCAACCAGCAGGCATAAACATTCGTTGAAAATTAATTACCAAGAAAGTCAAAATCAAACATGACCAAGAGGATTTAAGCTTTGCTTTCAAGATTTTAAAGACCAAGAATCGAGTATCTGAGACCCACCATCAAACCGCGATTGTTGCATGATTGTCAACAGTGGTCGCATAGATTTTTTATGGATGTTTCAAGTGTAAGTTTACCGTATAAATTTGGGTTAGTGACACTGATAGTAGAGATTTGATGTAGCTGAGAAAAGGAAAATTAATGAGAATTGAATGCCCAGAAGATGAAGGCTACACTGTGAAGAAAGTAAGAAACTACAAAGATAAAAAGGTTAAAGCCATAATTTGTCCAGGCATATGCAAAAGAAAACAAACTTGCTTTAAATTATAGAAAAATAAGTAATATTATATGAAAAAACCGATGGTTAAGAGACCATCAAAGTTTTGATATATCAAAATTTTCACATTCTCACTCCACTGAGTCCACTTATCAACCAAGCAAACACTTAGTATTGTAAGTTTGCAAACAAGCCCATTGTTACCACTTTCGAAGACGGAATTTACTGTTTTGGCAGCTTCAAGGCCAATAGAGGCACTGAGGCATCGCGTAGGTAGTATACTCAACCGAACTGGTGACTGTACACATTAATACATGCTGATGAAGATGCAAATTTTGACTGATTTTCGAACGGTGAATAACAAGGAGACATGAAGCAGTACGCACTGAAACCTCTCAATCTCAAGTAAGACATGGAGTCTCCCTATACAATGACCGTGGCCTAAACTGCTTTAAGATATGAAAACTGCACATATAGACTGGGAGAGACACTCGTCGTTATGTTCACCCAACTCAAAAAGTTTTCTAGGGCAACAAGCACCGTTAACAGACTAGCAAACAAGCCTAACGATTGAATTTAATCGAAGATATGGCATGGCACTTGTTGTCAAAAGAGCCCAAATTTCAGCATTTCAACCAGTTGAAATCAGCAATGCAAAGAAAACTAGGATTGAATATTTCTTAAACAAATATAGGACTGTCTATTAAAAGCTTTTGGGGGAAAAGGTTCTCAAAATAGTACCCAAACAGTTTAACAGAAACTATCAAAGAAACAAAATTGGAAATCATGCAATCAAATATAATCCTAACAACCTCTTCAAGCACTCTTATCTGCTTTAGCAGCAGTTGCAGCAGCTTGTCCCCTAAGACGACCAGTTCTCTTGGCAGCAATGAGACCGACCTTCTGGCCAGGAGGAGCATCACGCCTGACAGTACTTGCATGTCCAATGTGTTGGTGATTACCTCCTCCATGAGGATGCTCAACTGGGTTCATAGCCACACCACGTACCTTAGGCCAGCAATTTCTCTTCACCCTAAACTTGTGGTAAGCATTACCAGCTTTAAGAAGGGGCTTCTCAGTTCTCCCTCCACCTGCAACCTGCCCAATCATGGCCCTACAGCCACTTGGAACGATCTTCTTTGCACCAGATGGAAGCTTGATCCTGTAAGAAAGTAAATAAAGATAATCAAACTACCACATAGTTTTCGACAGAGGTATGAACAGATACCGCCATAAAAGCCCTTAACGAATAACCCAGGTTACTAACAGCACACATACGCAGTTCAAAATTGTAATTATTGTGATAAATGGAACAAATATTTAGAACAAGGACACTTAGAAAATTAGGTAAAATACAAAAAAATTAGGTAAAATACAATTTATACCGTAAAGCGCCTGTGACATCCGTTTCATTTAATGGAAAATTTATGTAATTAAAATTTTCAAGTCAAAAAAAACATGGAGGTTTAGCGAGAAAAGAAAAACATTTCAAGAGGATAATTTGTTACAAGGATAAAGTTCATGGGTGTAACCCTAAAAAATTAACATCGCGCAAGAAAACTAATCAAACAGAGGCAATATAAGTAAAATTTAAATGGGGGATAAAATATCGATATCATAGATAAATTTCAAATCACCATACCCATTTCCCTGAAAAAAAAAAGCGGATTTGAAGACCAATCAAAAGAATAAGACAAACCCAGGAAACGACATAAAAGGGAGGAGGAGTGAGATTTAGAACTTAAAGATACCATCAAAAGACCTTACGCATTAAGAATGGGAATTACTAGTCGTTTCGGTTTTTAAATTTTAATTTCTATGAGGAATAGTAATCATGAATCATATTTGAAAAAAAAAAAAAATTGCAACTTCGGAATGAAATAAGAGAGCAGATACCTAGAGGTGTCGTTATCGGGGTTATGGCTAATAACAATAGCGTAATCACCAGAAGTCCTAGCGAATACACCGCGGTCACCAACGTGATGCTCAACATTGCAAATGACGGCTCCTTCGGGAATGGATCTGATGGGCAAAACGTTGCCGACAACAAGGGTGGCTTTCTTGCCGCAGTAGATGAACTGGCCAGTGTACATCCCTTCGGAAGCAACGAAGAGCTCCTGTTGCTTCTTGTACCTGAAAGGGTGGCGGAAAGTGACCTTGGCAAGAGGGGCACCGCGACCAGGGTCGTGAATGATGTCGGTGACCACCCCTTTGAGATACCCATTGCGCTCACCGAAATCGAGGCTCCGGAACCTGGCAGGACCCTTGCGGTGGTGGGTGTGGGACTTGAACACGGAACCAGCACCCTTACGCTGAGCACGAATAACTCGCCCCATGGCGCCTCCCTGTGATCAATTTGCTATCAAGCTCTACTGCCGCTGCAACGGAATGGAGAGCCTGATTCGTTTAGGGTTTGTGCTCGGGTGATATAGTAGATGCCTTGATATAAACATTTGCATTTGATCCAGGGTCCGCATTTTTATGGGCCAGAGAAGCCCAAAGACATTTGTGGATTGGGAAGGGCTTTAGGTCTGTACTCGTATTTTATTGGATCTTGTGAAATTTAGTTTGACTGCAACCCATAAAAACAAAACCAAAGAAACAAAGATAGTGCTTGATTAAGACCTGAAAAGGTGGACAAAAACAAAAAGGCCAGAAAAGTGAAAAGATTACCTGAGTTGAGCACAAATATGATGTGGACCTAAAAAAAAAAATACACACACAAATATGATGAAAGGACCAAACGAAAGAAAAACACAAACATGATGAGAACAAAAATTTATTGAAAAAAGACAGTATCTCATTCCAAAGTCATACTAAGAAGGCTCAAATTTTTTTGTAATATTGACGTAGTACTTATAAGTAATTATCAATGATGGGTCATTACTAATACTATATATGGATGACAAGAAATGAAAGAAATGGATAGAGAATGAGGGAACGGAAAATAACTTTTTTGGTTTGGGAATTTTAAAACAAATAGAAAAGAAAAAGAACTCAAGAAAAATTATTTTTTTTATATTATTCAAAGACTCAATTATCGTTTCCAAAATTAAGGTAGAATAGAGGAACTAACAAATTTTTATTAATAAAAAATAATATTCATCTTTATCCCTTCATATTTAATATATTTGTTTTTTTAATAATTTTAAAAAGTTGTTAAGAAAGTTAAAAATTATAATATTTTTATTTCATTCTTTTATAATTAAACACTCAAACAAAAATAATACAATTTTATGTTGTTTTCTTATTATTTTTTTTAAAAAATAATTTTTATTTCGTTTATTTTCTTCTTTTATTTAATTCATCTTCACTTATTCAGTTTCATTTCATTAATGAAAAGACATAGATTAATATAATTCAATTTTATTAGTTTAACTAACTATTGTTATCTTTCTTTTTTTTTTTTTTACTACAGATGAGTTATACTCAATGTGACGGACATGACGTGAATAAATTTTGGAAAACAATCTTCAATTTTTTTTTTAAATCTTCAAAAAATATTAGTGTGACTTAACGTATGGGATAATGCACCTTCCAAGATTTGATCAATTGAGCCCCATAAACGACAACTATTAAGGTGGAAACAAGATAGACACAAAACGACAATCAAAATTCTCATATTTCAAGTATGGATTGCTCTGATTCTATGACGATGACGTTTTCTTTCTGCTTTTTTAATTTAATTTTATTGAGGTGGAGCCACTGGAGCGTTTAAACAGCGACCGCGCACGCGCACGTTTGGCTATTGCCCCCCGCTCCTCTCCTCGTTCTCTCTTCACACTGCAGACTCAACTCACTCTTTGAAGCCAACACAGGCATTGAAATCCAACCCCCATTTTCACTTCCGCTTTCCTTGTTTCCAGCACTGAAAATTTGATAGCTTTCTTCTTTTTTCTTCTTTTCGGGTAAGTTTTATTTCTGTATATTTATTTCTTGTACCGTGTTTCGTTTATGTTAATGCATGTTTGGGTTTTCTAAAGAAAAAATTACTTTTATTTTTTTAAAAGCTGTTTTAATAAGATTTTGATTATAAACTGTTTTGATAATAAAATAAATTAATTTAAATATATATAGTAAAAGAAGACTCGCTTAAAAACATTGCAGAGCAATGTTTCTGGGGTAGTTCATTCTGCTTTAGTTACTGCTGATTGATTCTGGGGTTCTTTTTAGTGGATTTTGAAGTTAATGAGGTAGTTTGATTTTTTTTCTTTTTTCTAAATGAATATGGAGGAAAAATGAAGGCTGAGCAAAGAAAGGAACAAAGGTTACAGATTTTAACATTCAATATTTTCAGACTGTGTGATTCTTTCTCTCTCTCTCTCTTTTTTAATTTTCAAATTTTCCATCTTCAGTTGAGGGCTGTTTAGCAGATTATATAAATAACTTCTTCAACGATTGTATGAAAATTGATTCACTCAGCTCCCAATTTAACTTCCCACGTGAAGTTGATACAACATTGAGAATATGGAAAAGATTACAAAATCTGCAAAGCAGAATAGTTTAGCCACAGGAAGAAAGTTAGAGAGAAAACCACAACAAAAAATGAGTTTATGATGCAACGTCTTATATACAATCATATTGTTGATGGAAAGTTCACTTTAATGACACAAGAATATTATTTCTTAGGTTAGAAAGGTTTTTCAAAAATTATTTTATGGGAAAGCACACACCATTACAGCATTATATTGTGCCGTCACTGACATTAATTATGCAAAATTGATTGGATGAATTTGGCTAATCTATAAGGTTTGTAACTCGTTACAGTGACCAAAAAAAAAAAAGATTATAAAGTGTACTTCTAGCTCGTTTCTTTGGTTTGATTTGACTTTATAAAAGCAACTATATCTGAAGCAGGCATTGATTTTAGCTCATCCATGTGTATTAATACTATAAATTCTTTTCCCCTGCTATTAAATGATATGCATTCTTTCTCAATTTGAGCATGCTGTGAGCAGGGTATAATTCTGAGATGGACCGCCGTGGTTGGCTCTGGAAGAAAAAATCATCCGATAAAAACATAAACGCTGAGAAACCAGTGGCTGCATCAGAATCTGTTGGTTCTACCTTGTCTTCTGTGGCACATCTAGGAGATCAGGTCTTTATATATATATATATATTTAACGTTCAGGCTGGGAAAAGATATCTTTTATATGCAATCACTGGCTAAATTGCTCACCAGTCTTGTTATTATCTTGTTCTTTTCATATCTTTTTTCAGCAGGACAACTGCAAAATTAAGAACTATGTTCAAATATCAATGGAATCATACACACGTATGTCTGGATTGGAAGATCAAGTTGTAAACTTGGAGGATCAAGTAAAGGCTTTGGAAGCAAAGCTATCTGCAGCTTATTCAGAATTAAATAACAAGGATAATCTAGTTAGACAGCATGCAAAAGTTACTGAGGAAGCAGTTTCCGGTAATATTTACATATACACATATTTAAATAATTTCAAGAAACTTGTTTTTTTCCTGTCAACTGTAGCAATTGAAATAATCAGAGCAATCTTTCATCTTCTATATTTCACTTGTTAAGAAAAAAAAGAGTTGATTCAACCTTCCGTGCATTTCAGGATGGGAGAAAGCTGATGCAGAAGTTGTTTCCTTAAGACGTCAACTTGAATCCCTCACTCTCTCAAAGCTTACTGTTGATGATAGAGCATCTCACTTAGATGGAGCTCTAAAAGAATGCATGAGGCAGATAAGAACTGTAAAGGAGGAAAGTGAGCAGAAATTGCAGGAGGTGATTCTTATGAAATCCAAGCAATGGGAGGAAATCAAAGTAGAGCTTGAAGCAAAAATAGATAAATTGGATCAAGAACTTATTCAGGCAACTGGCAAAAATGCTGCCCTTCTGAGATCACTGCATGAAAGTTCGAATAAAGTAGTGAAAATAAAAGAAGAAAAGTCAGAAGCTGAGGCTGAGGTAGAGCTTCTAAAGAAGAATGTTCAGTCATATGAAAAAGAAATAACTTCATTGAAGTATGAACTCCATATGATTTCTAAGGAGCTGGATATCCGGAATGAAGAGAAGAATATAATTATGAGATCAGCAGAAGTGGCAAGCAAACAACACACAGAGGATGTTAAGAACATTGCCAAGCTAGAAGCTGAGTGCCAACGACTTCGTGGTCTGTTGCGAAAGAAGTTGCCTGGGCCTGCTGCATTGGCTCAAATGAAGCTAGAAGTTGAGAGTTCAAGCCGAGTTATCAGTGAACCCTATCTAAGAAAAAGTTGTGTAAAAACTGATAATCTGCAAGAATATGAGTTTCTTACCAAACAATTGGTGGCATTGGAGGAAGAAACAAAGACATTGAAAGAAGCTTTGGCCACAAGTAATTCTGAACTGCAGGCTTCTAGAAACTTGTATGCTAAAACGGTTGGCAGACTGCAGAGCTTAGAAGCAGAGATACAGGTTTTCCACCAAGAAAGAAGCTCCCAGAAACCAATTTTGGCAGTCAATTCCAGAAATTCCTCAAGTAAAGATTTTAACAATCCACCAAGCATAACTACCATCTCTGATGATGGGCATGAGGATCTAGAAAGTCCTGTTGAGTCATGTGCAGCCTCAATTCCTGACCTTTCTGATATCAGGAAAGTTAGAAGCGTAGATAAATTTGAGAAGCACAAGAATGAAACCATCTCAGAACTGATGGATGACTTTCTGGAAATGGAAAAAATGGCATGTTTACCGGACAATGGCAATGTAGCTCTTGGCATCATCAGCAAAATTAACGATTCCAAAATCAATGATTGTCTTCCTATTTTGAAGAGACTTCAGTCTATAATTTCTATGATCACTAATTCTGAAACAAAGGACTCCAATATTTGGAAGCATCTTGAGGATCTTCAATGTACTGTATGTGAACTAAGAGATTATCTCCCAAGAACTTCAGACTGCCCCTACTTTTTGAAATCCAATCCTAATGATACTTCTTCCTGTCAACAGTCTTATATTCGAGATATTGGTGAAATTCTCAAGACTGACATGCCAGTGACTGAAGATAGTAAAGTTGACACTGATTTTGGAATTACTACACATCATGATGTGGCAACTGCACTTTCTTCAATTTACCGGTGTGTACTAACACTGGGAAGAGAAACTGCTCAACTTCAGGGAAATTGTTACCGTGGACACAAGCTGGAAGTACACTTAGAAGAGTTCTCTACCTCTCTTAATCAATTCATGACAAACAAAACAAGTTTGGAGTTTGTTCTCAAACTTTCTCATGCTTTGACCAAAACAGTTGAATTGCATTTGAATTATTTGGGCTGTAAAGACAAGAGAGTTGATATTAACAGTTCTAATGGGATAGACGCAGTAGTTCCAAATGATCTGACAAATGAGATGTATTTTAGTAGAGATTGTTGTTTTCCTCAAGTCAGTTCAAATACTGATGTTCCCAAAGAAGTGAATCCAGGTTCTGAGGTTAATTGTATATCCTATAAGTACTCGTTGGAAGATATCAAACAGTCAGAGAAAGATGATAAGTCTGTTGAACATTCTGAATACATGCAAGATCTTGAGGAAACAAAGCTGGTGTTGCAAGAAAAGGTGCAGCTTCTAGCAGAACTGAAAACACAATTGGCTTCATCTCATAAATCATACAGCTTGGCTGAGATTCAGCTGAAATGTATGACGGAATCATATAAGTCACTTGAAACACATGTGGAGGAGTTGGAAGCTGAAAATCAGGTTTTAAAGGGGAAGATGGAAGAGCTAAAGAAGGAGCTAGAGGAGCAAAAACAATGTCATCATGATGCCTTGGTGAAGTACAAAGAAATTGAAGAGAAAATGCAAAGGTTAGCTAGGAGCCCCCAAAACATGATCTAGTTCAAAATTATAGGCAAGCTAATAAATAATGGATCCAAATAATTTCAATCTGTAAGTTTAGGCCAATTGGTAAGAATGACAGAGCTTCTATAATGTGTAACTATTTTTTAGCTTTGTTTCTTGAGCTTGATGTGTGATCCTTTCTGAATTTATGGTGTGTTTGCCACATGAAGGGACAAGTGCTTGGTGTGTGCATCAAATTCAGCAGCAGATAATGGCATCAATACTGGAAAGGTATTTACATAATTTAAATATCATAGTAGCTGCAGTTTGTCTTGCATTATTTCCTATATATCATTCAGTGTTCTGCAAAAGAAGTACAGAACTACACATAAAACAATGGAATGATTTCACATATAGGGGTCTTTGCTTGACATTGAGGTTGTGGTTACTTTTCATGATTGCATATCTTTCTCCAACCCTGCTATAAAAACCGGTGCTTGTGGACAGCTAATAAATAAACCTTGGAGTCTCTTGTATAAAGATGTTGGTGTAGGTCTTAGAAAATAAGTTGGAGTAAATCTTCATCCAGGAGAGACTATTTCAATGTGATGTTGCTCCTTAGCATCCCTTCAGAAATTAGAATGCATTTGACGTTTCAACCTTTGCTTTTATTAGTATTTGATATTAAATTGTCAATATAACATGTTGAATCAGTCCCTTGAAATAATTTTTTTTTCTTTAATTTTTATTCAACTAGTGAAGTAGAGGATAACTACAGAAATTTCTAGGAGGACACACTAGAAAGAAACAGAAGAATAATAGAAATACAGTCAGAAGTTGATACCCTAGTCTGTTTATAGATGTTAGAGATGCTCTAAGCACATTCTGGAAGTGATGTTTAATACATCGAGCAACTTTAGAGCAAAATAATGAATGGCTTTCTTACTTTTATTTAAGGGGACTCCTTTTGCATTACTATTTAAGGGGACTCCTTCTTCATCACTGGTTTTTTGTTTTGTTTTTTTGTTTTTAATATTGCTTCATCAACTGTATTCTTTTGCTAGTTTTAGACCTGTCATTGTATGGATTTTCATTTATTTATAAATCCACCATCAATTAGAAATAGCTTATTACTCATTTATTAGACGTTTTTTGTCTTATCCTTTATTTATCATTCAATTTGAGTTTTCTCCAATATCTTCATGGCATCAGGATACAGAGCTAGCAGCTGCTGAGAAAAAGCTGGCAGGATGTCAGGAGACTTTGTATCTACTTAGTAGGCAATTGCAAGCTCTGTGCCCTCAGATAGACTTAACTAAGTCTCATCATAGTAAAAGGCTTCAAAAGAATGAAATGTTAGTTAAACCAAGTCATGGCTGGTCAAGTTCTCATGGGTCCTGCAACTCAAATGAAGTTGATCAGGCTGAGGCATGCAGCGTTAGTTCCGACATTCAAGGAGTGACTGATGAGTTTTCATCGCATAACTGTGGTTCCACATCAAGCCTTTCAGACACTGAAGGCAGCTGTTCATTAAATGCTTCAATAGGCTCAAGCCAGCGTGGTCATAGGCTTACTGAATCAAATTCCTGTTCTTCTGCCCCTGCTACAGCGAAGCATGCACATGGTTTGAGCCACTTCTTTTCGTCAAAAGGGGACATTAGTCACTAGACTGGTTACTTGACCAAGTATCAGAGGGAGCTCCCCGATGATGTTGTATACTATACAGTAAAAAAGTTGTGGAGACTGATATTTCTGTCTGTAATTCTCCTCGAAATGTTGATTTGAGATAAACCGTGATTCTTATAGCACTTTTGTATTGCGTGCGTCTTGTAAAAAATAGTAAGATATTCATTGCTCTAATTTGCTCATCTTTATTTTGTATATTTTACATGTTAAAAACTAACACAAATTCGTATTAAAAAAAAAAAAATTCAACGATGGGTGGCGGAAAACGGGACAAAGAGCTAGTTGTGTTCTTGGCAACTTGAGTCAGTGAATACTGAATGGTGATGGCAATTGCTGCTGCTCTGTGGTGGGAAATGTATGGACACGGCTATCCAATCCAATCCATGGACAGAATTTGGAAATCCATCACTGCGAAATTCTCGTTTCATGATTCTCAACCTTCGAAAGACTAAAATACTAGATGGCTAGGTTGCGAGTTTTTAAGGTTTTTATATGAATAGGTTTAGATTTTCTTCACAAAATTCCACGGGACAAAGTGGAAGATTTGAGGGTGCCTAGTTGCATTTAGGGGTGATTATGAGTTTAGGGGTGATTCAATGAACTCAATTCGATCTAATGATAAATTTTTGAATTAGGTCAGGTTGAAATTTAAAGAATTTAATATTAATTAATTCAGATAGTGGGTCTAGTATTTTGTGATCCAATGATCTAATTACCTAACTTAATTATCATTTTTGTTATTAAATTTTGCTATTTTACATATTTTTTTAACATTAAAAGGTGTTATCTAATCTTTTGAGTTTGATTTTATGATAAAAAATAATTTTTTAAATGTGCATATTTAAGAATTATTGTAAAAAAATAAAAATTATTATTCTTTTATATTTTTAAAAATTCTTTATCCATATTGAAATAGTCAAAAAATCAAATAAAATATATAACTCGATAATCCAAACTGAACCAACCTAATCTTGGTCGGTTTAATTTGATTCGGGTTAAATGAAATTCTTTTACAAAACTGATCCAACCCAAGCCGAACCTAAAAAATCAGTTTAAACTTATTTTTACTTACAAACCAACTAGTGTATAACCTTAGTCGCACTAAGCAAAAACTTGCTCCATTCCCAAACCTATCCAAATATAGTGTAAGAAATTATATTTCTATAAATTCGTTAGGTTTTATGTGAAAAAGACAAATTGAGCCAATTAAGATAAAAAATTGCTACTCAAATTAAAAAATTTTATTTTTGTTATATAAGATGTACAAACACTTAATTAGGTTGGAGGGATAAATAGTCTAGTGTAGGATTGAACTTTCAACATAATCATATCCCAGTTTTAAAAATTAAGGCCAATACCAATTGAGTTAAAAACTAGTTAACAAAATTTCTCTTTACGTAATACATAAAAACATTTTGTGCACAAAAAAAAAAGAAGTATTATGAATCCTATACTCGAAAACTCTTAATACTTGAAATTAAAAATAATATAATGAGGTTTAATATTATCCAAACTAAGTTTTAACAAAAAAAATAAAAGAGGAGAAATCACTAAAGACACTTAGCAATGATTAAAAGAAATTATTTTTATTCTAATTTGTTCATATTTATTTCATTAAATATAAATTTTCTTTAATACATATTTTGAATTTAAAATAAAATTTCAAATATTAAAAATTTAATGTAATATTTGTTCATAACTTCTTCTTCTTCTTCTTCTTCTTCTTATTATTATTATTTTATTTAATGCATATAAAAGGTCACCGTAAGCATAAAATATTTTAAAACAACAAAATCACAATGGTAGCAAATTGTATGTTTTCACTAAATGTATTCTTAATAGTAAAGTTAAAAAAATCCAAAGGGATTAAGTGGGTCTATTCTTTACCTAAACTGTTTGAGTTTAAATATTGAACAACACTTTAAAGGTCATGTGATTTATCAACCTCCACTAATTGACTACTTTTTTTTTTAATCTATAAAAAATTTTGCACTGTCGTTGGGTACAAAGTTACCAAAGAAAAAAAGTTTCATATGTTGATGCAAAACATATAATTTAGTGCATAAAAAATTTAGAATGATTTTTCATTCAATTTTCTATATATAATTTATGAATTTAATTTTAATTTACTATCAGTATAAAATTTTTTTTTACACTACCAGCCAGTTAAATGTTAACAAAGTTTGACTTTTAAGTAATTGTTATCTTAGTCAAACTTTTTTAATAATTTGATAGTCATAATTTGATGATATGTTTAAAATTTTTTTACAATAATAATGAATCAAAATTAAACTATAAATTTTATATTAAATATGAGTAATTTATCTATTTATATATATATAATAAAATTAACTTAAGTGCATTTAATGATTGACAATGATATATTTTAGCTAACTCTTTTAAATATTTTTATTATAATTTTTTTAATATTTTTCTCTTTTTTTTATTTTAATCATTATTTTCAAGTTAGACATAATTTTAACATTGATATTTGAATGTTGCTAGTTTTCATTTTTTTTTATGGTGTATCAAAGTTTTTTTTATAATTAAAGCCATATATATCATTTTTTTATGAACTGATCGTATCCTTTAGTTGGTCGTGTTACTACTACATCCGACTTTCTTGAGGTGTCTCCTTATTTTTTGGTCTTGTTACTGTACATTTTTTGTTCTTTTCTTTTACTTCTTTTTATTACAAAAAATAATTAGGTGTACATTTTTTTTGTCTTTTCTTTTACTTCTTTTTATTACAAAAAATAATTAGGCATTCTTTTCTTTTATTTTCTTTTATTACAGAGCATCTCCTTAGTTGGTCCTGCTATCTTTATTGAAGCGTTTCCTTGGTTAGTCGATTGCTACACCCGGCTTTCTTGAGACCTCTCCTTGGTTAAGCAGTAATTAACATCTCATTGGTTTTTGATCTTGCTATTGTACATTTCTCTCTTTTCTTATACTTCTTTTTAATAGTAAGGAGGTCGTGCCTTGTGTAACATTTTCAAATGACAAAATTAATAATATAAACTAATAATATTATTACTGGCCATATTCTTTAGATCATTTAACTATATACCACAAAATACCAAAGCACAGGATAGTTATAGATATCACATATCCCTTAATCCTTAATATTCGATCCCTTGTGTTTTCTCAGTACAATCTTTCAGTATCAAAGTATAATTGATGATACATGTACTAATATGAAATTATCACGAATAGAGTGAGAATTTAAAATTTTAAATAAAAAAATGAACAATTACAAAAACCTTTATCAAATTACATAGTGAGTTCATTTGTGTAAAGTCATATAAAATGACATGGTTACTAAATATGATAAAATAAAATTATTCTCAATAACATAACTAAATTATAATAGCATAATTAAATAATTACGGAATAAATCATTCAATACAGTTTCACATGCAAACACAATCAATGTAAGTGTTTTACATGACATATCATCTTTGATCTTAACTTTATTTTTATTTTTTGTATTCACTTGTTTCACACTCTGGTCGAAGGTTTTTTCTTAAAAAATTTCCTATTAATGTTGTTACTTGTACACTATTCTATTTTAGTAAAAATATCCTTTTATATTTTTTTAATGAATGTAAATGACTTGTATGTGTTAATTATTATCAACCTAATAATTAATTTATAAAATTAATATTTATCATAAGAGAAAAATTATGAAGTTGATAATTATCAAGAGAAAAATATTTATTCATTTTTTAGGTTAGTTATGAAGTTAACAATGGCTAAAATAAATATGGTCATTTAATTTTATTTAAAAAATATATTTTTGTTAAAACAATAGAGTGTGGGATGCTAACCCATATATAAGTGAGAGTAGGTTAATATTCATCATGAATAAATTAAAATACATAATATGTGAGCAATGAAACATGTATGAGTCATCATAAAGATTGAATGTCTATTAGATTTATATATGAAAATTTAAAATTTGGTTCATCACTTGTCATTAAGAAAATGTTGTTTTAAAATCAAGTAATAAACTTTACTATAATTTTATTTTCATGTGTCTTCCTTTCATTTCACTCTCTATCTTATTTTCTATTGCTTTGATTTTTTAATAAGGAAGATGAATATTTGTATTTTTAAACTTATAGTTGCTGTCATAAAACTCATATTTGTATTTTTAATCTTATATTTGTATTTTTAAACTTATATTTGTATTTTTAAGTTAATAGTTCATAACAATACTATCATTTATGTCAAAATAGTTTAACATAGTTTAACATAGCTTACTTATGATTGTTTTTATGGAATTTATGCCTTATTATGTTTATTTTTGGCTTTTAATAAACCTAGTGTAGATAACATAAAAACATAAAATGTTTTGATTCATCCAAAGTTTCTCTTTATTATTCTATTTAGAGTTCAAGTTACATTATGGGAATTAGGATTTCGGTATTTTGAATTCTTTGAAAAAAAATCCATAATTTGATAGGTTGCAGAATCTATATATTAATGACACAAAAAAAATATCTTCACAAATTTAAACAAAATATAAAAAGGTTCCCCTTTTCGGTGCAGTCCTCCTTTGCAAAGCTTTTCATTGTAACAATTTCTTATTTGACCACTAGAACAAACCTCTCAAAGTATTTCTCAGATAAACCTCTTACAAAAAAATTTTAGTCCTAATGTGATCCTACAATCATTACTACTACAGTTATTGCTTTTTTCACTTCTATACATCTTTTTAATTCTGTTTTGTCACATGAAAAGAACATTCTTCTATTATCATAAAAAAACCCGATAAACCGTTCAGGTGTATTAATTGTACAACTCCAGACAAAAAATTTAAAAGGATTGATAATTTAAAAAATCACAATTGCACCGTTCATAGAGAATTGAAGAAAACATGCGAAGATTGTGGTAATGAATTCATCAATGATAATTATCTAAATCAGCATTCCAAAGGAATACAGCAAAGTAATTTTCTATTTAAAATTTTATTGTAACACTGTTTCAAACAAATTATCATGTAATTTAATAGAGGTATATATTTTTGCGTAATCCATTTCAATAGATATCTCATTATCTACTTTTAAATATTCAAGTAACTCATTCAAGGAATAGAAAACTTGAGAGATCAATTAAATGTAAACATGTAAAAGACTGACTATTGTATATTTTTGATGGCATGCTAGAAGAACTAAATGTAAACATGTAGAAAACTGATTGTTGTATGTTCATGATAACTTGCTAGGGGAACTATATTTAAGTTGTTCCTAAACTTGTGTATATTTCTGATCATTTGTACAATTTGCTTTAATTTTGCATGTTTGTTGCTGATAATTTGTCTGTACAATTAGTAATAGAATAATTTTTTTTTAAAAAAAGACAGTATAGGTATTGATAGAATACAAAACACTTTAAACTTGCATGTCCGTTGCTGATAATTTGCCTGTACAATTAGTAATAGAAGAAATTTTTTTTAAAAAAGATAGTACAGGTATTGATAGAATACAAAACACAATATTAAGTAGAAGAAGCTTTTTTAGAAAAAGATCCCCGCTGCATTTTTATTATTCTGTAGTTCTATGGAAAGCTATTTAGTAGTAATATTCTTTTTATACTAAAATTATTTTTTTATAAATAAATCTTTTAATTCTGTTTCAATTTTGTATTTTAAAAAATTTTAAATTGACACATTATTATTATGTTGACAAAAAATAAAACACATCAGCACTTTAAAAAAATTTTAAATTGATAACTTCTTAATTAAAAAAAAAATTGAATTTTATAAAGACTAAATTAAAAAGATTATAAACTATAGGTAGTTTAATTAAAAAATTAATCTAATTTTTTAAAAAATTAAATTGAAAAAGACCAAAAAAAAATACAAGCCCTAAAATAAAAAAAACGAGATGCATATATTTCCATCCACGCTTCTTCCTTCTCTCTCCGACTATCCGCCAACATCAAGAATGGGGGAAGGGAGAGAAGGGGACTGGGAGTGCAGTGTCTGTAACAATAGGAACTACGCCTTCAGATCATTCTGCAATCGTTGTAAGCAACCCCGCCTCCTCGTCGACACCAAAACACCTGCTGATTCTAAGTGGCTCCCTCGTATTGGCGATTGGATCTGTACCGGTTAGCCTCTTTCCCCTCTCTTTATTCCGCTGTCTCTTTCCTTCCATCAATTACCTATTTTATTTTTTCTTGATTCTTTTTTATTTTCTTTAATCGTTCGAGTAAGATTTTATCGTTTGTATATGAAGAATTTGCTTAGATATAGAACCTAAGAGTGTAGTGGGTATTCGAAGATTGTCGGGTCGGATTTGGATAAAGGGATACTGTGACCGCTTTTCGCAAATAGTTGGCAGCTTTTAGATTAATCTGTCGTGCTTACGGTTTGTGAATTAGGTTTCAAGGCCTGTTTGTCATATTGGTGTTTAATTTTTCATCCTTTAATGGGTGCTTGCTGAGACTCATAGAAATCGGTTTGCATATTTGTTTTTTCCAATGTCAATTGGTATAGAAGAAAGTGAAAAAAAATGAAATCGAATCAGATAAAAATGTAATTTATTTAGAACCGTATTACTCTCAAGGACAGAGGTGTGCCGCTATGTATTGAAAATTGGAGATCTATATGTTTCATACATGCATATGCTTTCCATTTGTTTTTAATAAAAGGATGCTCAATTTTAGCATGGCCATTTGACTTTGATTTATGATCTTCTGTTGCAAATTGAGATGAAGATCTTGCTATCAACTAGGTTGAGATGTTTGTGCTTTTTGTATATGTGTTTTGTGTGGGATGGACTGGTTGGTGTGCGTGGGACGTGTTGGTGTGCGTATACTTGGCTTCCTTTCCCTCTGGCTGCTTTGTGGGCTGGGTTTGTATGCAATGGAACAATAGGTTGCACTAACAACAATTATGCATCAAGAGAGAAGTGCAAGAAGTGCGGACAACCAAAGGAGGTAGCAGCCATGCCAGCAATTGCAATGACTGGAGCATCTTTCCCGACTTATTCACATTATTTTTCCAGGGCTCCAGGAGTACCTGAACAGAAGATGGCTATTGGATTGATTGGCAATGGTGCTGCACCACAGTCACTTCATTTAAACTCCAATTGGCCTGTCACAGGGGCAAATAAGTATGGTGTCCAGCCAGTTTCCATGTGGTCACCAGGTGGAAACTATAGTTCTGGACTTCCTTTTGAAAATTCCACTAATCAGAACCTATCTGGTCCAAAGGGATGGCGCAATGGGGACTGGATCTGTAACTGTGGCTTCCATAATTACTCATCACGCTCACAGGTATGGTCTTGAATTTTACTTCTATATGATGCCAAGCTATACAATTCGTTATTTTTTCTGATTCAATGTTTAAATTATTTGCAGTGTAAAAAATGCAATGCTTTTCCACCTGGTACGGCTTCTTTTCGTTTGAGTTTAGTATTGATTGTAGGTGCCAAATGCATAAGCTGAATCTTCTATCAACAGATACTATGTACAAATTCATGAGTCTTAGTCTCAAAATATATCCTCCTACGGTTGCTCTGTTGTCCTATGGATTCTCCCATATCCCCCAAGGCTTGTTGCACTTATAATAAGGATATTTTTGGTTATTTAATATTCAGAATGAATTTTGTTGTAACAATTGATTTTAAAATAAACTCCACTGTTTTCCCCTTTTTTGGTTTAAAGCCCTTGGGACGAAACGATTAGCTTCTGAAGAGTTGGTTTATGATTGGGACAACAAGAGATTGAATCTAGGACATGTAAGGAATTTGTTTCTTTACTAATTTATATTCTACTGCTGTAGTTTTAAAATCCTGTTTTGATCACTATACCTGTGCTTTCTTTCTTTTTAAAATTTTCTCCTCTTACTAATTGTACAGACAAATGATCAGCAACAAACATATACAAGTTTAGAGCAACTGGTAGGTACTAGTGCAGATCCAAAACCTGGAGTCCTCCCTTCTTATCCCAGCATAAATTCAAGTACAGCTCCAAGTTTGCCGATGCCTGCACCGTTCCCACCTCAAGTTGCTACACCTGCACTCCTTGGAAAAGGGTAATAATTCCTCTCACCCGAGCTTCACATATATTTAAGACATATTTATTATCGTTGTACATTTTAACTCTTAATGATGCTATAATGCTTTCCAACTGAAGCTTTTTTCTTCCCCTTTTCTTTGGCATAATTACTGTTTTTTTTTTAAACCTTATTTTGTGGTTATTGTACTCCTTCTCATTCGACACAAAGCATGGTCAAATATATATATATATATATATATATATATGAGGACTGCTATTTTACACCAAAAGAATTCACAAAATGTGTTTACAGAATCACATGACAATAGAATTCATTCTCAATTTTTTAATTTAAATTGAATATAACAAATAAATGAAAAAGATATTAACTAATGCAACGGATTTTATTCTTTTGTAAGTGATTTCGAAATCACTTTGTGATATCTATCATTTCCATATATATATATATATATATATAATCTGCTAGTTTTCATAATTTTGATTTTCCAGAAATACATTTTTAAATGAGAATGCTGAAAAGAAAAACACTGAACTGTACTGATGTACTCTTATCCTTATTAATGCTTATACTTTTACCTCTTTGACTTATCAGAGCAAAACAATGGCGTAATGGAGATTGGATGTGCACAAATTGCAACAATCACAATTATGCTTCCAGACTACAGTGTAACAGGTCATTCTCTCTTTCATATGGTTTTCTACTTATTAAGAGGGAGAAACTTGTGAATTGATTTTGGAGCCATGAATTTTATCTTGTTATTGTTGCCATCTATGTCTTAAGAGTAGTTTTTGTTTTAAACGATAGCCTCCAATTGAAGATAAATTTATCCCAGTCGATATGAAGCCATCACACATGTTGACATTTTGCCAAAATATTGGACAATCGCCCCCTCCCCCTCTGTCTCAATCCCCCTGTTTTTCTTGTTCAGGTACTTGATTTCGGATTGTACCATGGGAGGTAGACAGGAGCTTTGTTATATTTGAATATGGAAATTAGTTTAAATATGTAGTCCGGTATGGTCCACCTTGACAACTTGAGGAAGCATCTCTGTGGCATTCATATAAGATATGAGCATTTTAAGATTTGACCAATGTTGCCCCAGCAACTTAAAAAAAATAATAGAGGACATAGGACGTTGTTGGGAAGATCAATGCCAGGATACTAGTCTATGAAGTATGTAAATGACCATATGCTTCATGCTTTTTTCTCCTTTCAAATTTATAGATAACTCATGACTGTGAATTCAAAATTTCATCTTAGACTTCTTGGCCTTGGGTGGATGGGTTCATTATGTTGTATGAAAGTTTGTTGTCCAAAATTGGACATTTGAACTGAATAATCAATGTCATATTTTGCAGGTGTAAAACTCACAGAATGGCGCCCACACAACCTGTCAATGTCATGTAATACTGAATTCGTCAGTTAAATTGTGGTCGCTTGCAATGGTACTGCTGAGTTTGTTTTGGTTTTCTAGCATGTATTGTCGGCAGAAAGTTGATATTCTCAACAGGCTCATTATATTTGCATAAGTGGATACCGTTTAGTGGCATTTTATTTTAGTTTCTGAAAGGTGTATAACTACTAGAAATATTTTCTATTTGATAAATCTAGAGAGGATTTTGGGTGAGTTGTGTATTACTCTATGCTACAATCATTTTCCATTTTTCCTGCTTCAAATTTCAGTTTCATAACCTTTTGGGTTCACTATAACTCCCTCCCTAGTTCATGTGGGCAAATTTACTCGTTGGTGTTTTGTGAGTTTCAACGCCACTTTGTAACTGTGAACGGGAATCAGAGTAAGATATTGCATGAAATTTACAAGACTATTACAACTTTCTTTTATTTGTAGCAAGAACGGTTGGTTTCTCTGCTCCTGAACTTTCCATGCAATATTGTCTTAAACATAAATCAATTGTAAGTAGCACCATGGTTAAAGGCAAACCGAATTCTTTGTTGAGGAAGCAGTAATGTAATGCGAGATTATTTGAGCTCAGAAGCAGAAGTTTGCTTGAGAATTCAGCAGGATCAAAACTTCAGGTCACGAAGACCCCTTGAATATGGAAGAAGGTGACAGTGGCGGAGAATCCAGCTGGTAAAGGTTAAGGGCAGGACCCACAAACCTGAACACTATCCAAGCCCCAATCATGATGAAGATGGAAGCATATGCAAACTTGTTGAGCCAAAAGAGCGCACCCTTCTGCCCCATATATAGCTCCATTGCCTTCTCTGTCAAATTCATGTCCTCCCATTTCTTAGGAGAACTCTCCGGAACAACCTTGGCCTTTGTAGATTGAAGGCTGCTTGAAACAGCTATATTCTCCCTCTGTTCTCTCGATTGCCTTCTTGACCTTCTCCGGAACCTTACTACGGCAGCACCTGGCGGTGTTACGGTTGGTGGCTGAACTGAGTCCGGCATGCTGGTCCCAACATGGTCGTTGGTGCTGCCACCATCACTGCTGCTACTACTAGTGCAGCTGATGGGGTTGAATCTGAGAGAACCATGGTGTTGAGGCAGGAAGATTTGGTTGTGCCTCGATGATACTGAACGTCTAGTGAGAATGATGAGGGAGGAGGAGTTTAAAGAGAGGGAGCTGGTATCCATCGGTTCACAGAAAGTGGCCTAGCAACGTGTGGTTCCGTGGCTTTTATCTTGTCTTAGTGCCAATGGACACACACGTATGACCTGCAAACACGTGGCTTTTATCTTGTCTGTGGTTTGGGCTTGACTTGAGATGGAGATAGTTGTCCAGAACTCAGAAGCAGATAGGTTTTGGATCCAACTATTGATGAACATGAAAGTTTTTCAGGGAAAAAAAAAACCCTTGTATTTAAGAAAGTTTTAGTCAATTGATCCACATGAAAGACCAAAAAACCAAAAAAAATCCACATGAGAAAAACTACGTCCATTAACAATAATGTATGTTTTTCGTGGTTGAAGTTGCTGCCTATTTATGAAGGCTAAAATATAAACAGATATTTTAACTTTGACTCTAGTGAATAATTTTGTGGTTTTAATTTAATCAAACAATATGTTGAGTTTTCATACATTTGGCGGGTAACACATTACACAATCCTAACTAAACATACAATTACCTATAGTCATAAAATTGATAAGAAAGAATATCACTTCAAAAGCCTATTTAGAGTTTGCTTAGTTTAAGTAAGTGAAGGTAAGATTGGACGAAGATAAAAATTTTGAGATTGAATTTTTTAATACATACTTATTATAAAAAAAAAACGAGAATATGAAAAATAAATATAATTTATTTAGGTTATACATCATTTTTCACTTTGTTCACCTTCCTATTTTACAACTACTCAACCAAGTAACCCATATATTATTAAACTCCACCACACCTTTGACTAGTTTATCACTTTTTCATTTTATATCATTTATCAATTATCAGTGAATAGAAGGACCTCTTTGTTAGACACTAAAAGTTTCCAGAAGATCTTAAATGCTTGTCCCAAATTTAAAACCACAACATATTACTTATCAGAAGATCAATATTAAAATTTGTTATTTGTATTTTAGCTTATTTACTCATTTGATAAAATTAAAACTCAACCCAAACACCAATTTAATACTTACCTTATATTTGTTATTTACAGTAAAGATATCTTCAAATTGGTTTTCATCACATCAACCGATACTAAATTCCTATAAAAAGATGTTAAGGCCAAACATTCCACATGGACCTAATGCATTTTGAAAAATTAATTTTTTTAAATTTTGACCCAAGCTTGAATATAAATAATTAAAATATGAAACATAACAAATTCTATTTGAATATGTTTGATAAAGCAAGTAAAAGAAAAGTATAAAACCTAATTTATATTTCTTTTTCACGCAGCTATCTTTTAATGATATGAGACTACATTTCTGCATGCATACGTACAAATTGACGATGTAATCGGTGGGCTTTGCCTCTCACTTTTACGGTAAAAGTATCAAAGATCTTTGGGGGGGATATATAGGATTATTGGATTTGATTCGTGTACAGTGTCATGTTCTACCATTATGTAATGGAAACAAGTGCTAAGTTTTGGTTTGTTTTAGCTGTGTCAGGTATAGTAAGTTACTCTACGTAACCTACTTTCTAAATGATTCTAACTTACAAAAGCTGTGTTAATATCTTGCTATTAAGGGCTTTTTTGACATCATAGAATCGTCTTTTTATAACAGATTTTTTTTTAAAAAAAAATGCAGAACTTAACGAATTGATAAGAAACTGAGTCAATATTTACAATTTTGTTACATATTGAGTATAATTTTGTTGATTGATAATTACCGAAATCCTACCATTGAGTTTTTTTTATTTAGATTAAGTTATTGTAATCTATAATTAAAAAAAAAAAAAAAACTATCAGCCAAGAGTAAAATGAGATGAGAATCGAGGGATGTCTCGGGTGCAACAACGGAAAATTCACCTCAATGGATGCCTGAATCTGATTCATGACTAGGCTTTTCAATGTTTTCATCAATCTGACAAGGAATCTTCGGAGGATGTTACAAATAAAATGCTTAAAATAAGAACAAATATTTAATTAAAAAGAAAAATTCAGGTGCTGCAGGCGGGCAGCCCCCGCGCGCGTGGTGTTCATGATGTCAATAGAAATTGGCTTGTTTTGGATGAGTCATTGAGGTTGTTTCAGATTAACATTTTAGTTTTTTGGATAATTAAGATAAACATTTTATGTAAGTTTAAAATAGTTTTTTTTATTCACCAAAAAATAATAGTTCAATTATAATAATTAATATTAATTGTAATATCGATAAATTTAGCTTTCCATGGTGCTCCAAATATCAGTGATATTTTTATGATTAATTTCAAAGGATACAAAAAAAAAATGAGATTCAAACATATTATTTATAATTAATTTATCATAATTAAATTTTATGTGCATCAAAATAATATAATAAATTTTATCAAATAACTAGCAAATCATTCATGATTAAGCAATCTTTAGCTTCTGGAACCTGCAAGATAAAAGAAAATCACAAGAAATAGAGATAAAAAAAATCTATATTAACATCTATTATAAACAAGTTATATGTAACTCACATAATTATTGTCCACGTAAAGCATATTTAAATAACATTAATGCATGGTCTTTATGTCCTCCCAATTTTATATGACATAAATATGATTAACTATGTTCCTTTTTTTTAATACAATTAATTTTTAAATTACTTATTATATCTATATATATATACATTATAATAAAAATACTCCAGCAGTAATTACTTCATTTTCCGTGGTCAAGGCATCAATAACAATTCCTGAAAATGTAATCAAACTTCATTTCACCCAGATATGCTATATCATCTGCGCAAGCTGCAAAAAGTAAAAGCCATACAGGAAATCAGAAATGACTTGGCGTGTTTGGATTTTTTTTTTTTAGAAAAAATATGTTTTTTAAAAAAAGTATTTCAATATATTTTTAAATATATTTAAATAAAACTTTAAAAAAATAAAAATTTAAAAAGTTAATTTATTTTTTTAAAAAAGTTAAGGATCTCTAACTTTAAAAAAAAATAGAAAAAAAATAATTTTTAATATAATTTTATTACAAAAATATTCTTTATCTTTATTTAAAATTATGTCTTATATCATCTCTTTTTTCTTTTTATAAATCTTATTTACATAAATTTTTTTAAGTAATTCTATTAATTTTATTTTAAATAACATAACTTTAAGTTATTGTGCCTTGATATCTTACATTAAATCATTATTTTAATGACTATACCACTTAGAGAAAGTAAAATAGAACAACATTAACAACATGTTGTTAAACTTTTGGTTACACAATTAGACATGTTATTATTATCTTATATCTTATTTTCTATTATATTATTACCGTAACATACTTAAAAATTTCACTGTCCCTTTTATACTAGCATATTTAATCGTATGTTACATATCATAACTTATTATATTTTATATTTGAATATTTTTTTTATAATTTTAATATAAATTAAGTACTTTTATTTTTTTTTTATTCAAACAAATTTAATTTTTTTATATTATTTAAAAGTACTTATTAAATATAAAATTATTTTTTTAAAAAATTATTAAAATAAATATATATATATAAATATTTTAAAAAAAAAAACTTATCCAAACGTGTGCTTGATATCTGCCGATGAAACTAAATCTTGTTTAATCTCCTGTAATATTATCGTCTGTTGGAAAAAAAGATGTTGAATATAGTTCCCTTGTAAGGCATTTAATAAAAATATTCCACGTGATAAAAAAAAATACGGTGATGTATAGATATGGCTAGATCGTATATATTAAATTAAAAATTGGAAGTTAGAACACAAACCAATGAAACTATGGTGTTCAATCAAGAATTTAATTGGATCACTTCGACAAGAAGTGTTGTTATCCACTGACTTCACACACACGTGACACGTGGAATTGGGAAACCGAATCTCTAACCCATATTTTATTCTCATTAAAGTATGGTTTATATATTTTTTATTGGATGTTATTTTCCCTTTTTTTGGGTAAGGGGTGTTAATAATAATATCAATTGACATTGAACTTGATAATTCTCGGTAAATTTTTTTGTAATTTTTGATAACTCCCAAACTAAAATTTAAAGGTATGCATTACATTTTTATTAAAATCTTTGACACTTCTAAAATAAGAGATTTGCAGAGTAACTAGTGGAAGTTTAAATTAGTAAGAGTCAAGTCACAAGTGGTAATTAATTTGGAGCAAGGCAGGGATAATCAGAACCAAGGTTAATTAATTTTTTACTAGAGAACCACGTTATTATATTTTTAGATTAAAGCCAGAGACATCTTTATTCGATGCTCTAATTAGAGATGCATTTAAGACCTGAAATAAATTGGAGCTCAAATCAGCTACGACTGGGTTGTGGTCCAATTCCTACCTATATTTTAAGTTATAAGCCAAAGCTTAAATGAATCAAAGCATGGGTCCACTCTACAATCACACCATACACAAAACTAGCATATTAAACTCATGAATATAACCATTGCCTTCAAAGACTTCAAAGCCCTACTGCAAAATATTACATGCTAGGAAAATCACCTCCTTCCAAAAGGCTCCATATTAATTAAAAACGTCATATCCCATACAAATCTAATTCTTTAAAAATGATCGTACAGAATATGAACAAAATAATATAAAGAAAGAAAAGCCAAAAAGCTTTTGTGGCTAGGGTTTTACTCTATATAGTTGCAATGTCTCTATCTAAAACTTGGAAAGAAAGAAAGCAAAAAGAAAATGAGACCAGTAGAAGCAGAAGTCTAGAGAGAGAGAGATATGGAATGATCTCTCTGATGTATCTTTAGAGATATGCGTGGAAAATTAGTGCAAGAAGATGATTACCCGTAAGACTGGGGAGTGTACCACAGCGGCTGTGAACTCTCTCTAGCTAGGGCACTCTCCCTTATGAGGTAAGCAGCTCAGGATTTTGGATCAGAGAGAGATGAAGGAGTTCGGCTTGGCAAATCAGGTATATAAAGGTAATCAAATAGAGAAGAATGTGACCATTTGGCCAATGCACGTATTTTTATATAATAATAATCATAAAAAAAAAAGGAAGGAACGCCCTATGTGTGTGTGAGATAGGGAGAGATAGCTAGAGAGAGGGGCAGCTCCAAGCAGTGCCATGTAAATGCATGATAAGGAAAGGCAAATCTCATGATGGTCGTGTCAAAATCAAGCAAATTATGCAATCTGAAAAGTTAAAGCGTAGAGAGTAGAGACACGGACATGAAGGAGAGAAGGATTGAATAACGTTCAAATTAATATATTATTTTGTTTTGCATCAACTATCAAATGAACGAGACTGTTGCAACATAATGAATTCAAGGAAAGATTGAATAGTTCCATCCGGCCCAGTTTCCCCGATTGGTTCATTTTTATGTAAAAATTGTACTTTTTTAGTTTTTACCGTGGTACTTTAAAAGCCCTGCTAAGTTCTTTTATTGTGCGTTCATTTGCTTATATAAAAATGGCCTTTTAAGACTTCCATTTCTTGTGTAATTAACCACCAAACAACCGCGAAGCAATATGGAGTTATAAGCATTAAAAATATATGGCCAATTCATATTTCTTGTTAATCTCATTTCTTGTGTCTTATTATGAAAGTGAGATTAACAAAATTTAATTATTAAACCATATATATAAACATAAAATCATACAATTTTTTAAGTGATTGTCACTTTTAAGTGATGATTCATATGTGTGTGTAACTATATATATATATATATATATATCGTTGTATTCCTTTGTTATTGATCCCTTTATGGATGTCATTGAAGACTCACTTCTTCATGAATCATTAAAACAAAGCTAGCCCTTATTGGACTAGAGTCATATATTTGGGATTTGCTTATCTGTTAAAATTAGTGATACCAGTGAAGTTAATTAACTGATGATAAGGACCAAAATTGCTGGAATCATGAGTAGACTCAATAAAATTTTGAACTGATGATTTATAGTTTTAATTTGGGTAATTTTTTACAGACTGGTGCTTTCACTGCAGCAGTTGCCCAGCCACATAATTTGCACTGCGCTCTCTCACTTTCGAGGGTTGCTTACAGAGGGCAAAGAGCATATAAAACGCTGAAAGCTGAACCGAAGGTGGAAGCGGCAGTGGCAAAAAATGATGTAGCTTTCGAGTTCTGATCTCACACGAAGATAAACACAGAAAAAAGCTCCAGAAACCATGACATCCCTTGCATTTAATGCCAAAGCATTCAATTTTTGGGGCGCGTGCTCCGTCGCATAAGGACCTGTAGTAATCATAAATTCATCAACTTACTTTTACATTTGTACCCCACTACTGCTCCTATTTTTTTTTATTTTACTTTTGTGGCTGTGTTATATTTGTGAACTTCGTTAATTTCTGGCTTTCAGCAACAGCATGGCATGCTGACATAAAAATCTGTCCCATACGACAAATTAACATAAATGGCCTAAATTTGCATTGCATGGTTGTTGATCCCATTTTTTATTTGCTAGATTTAACGAATTGATGTAGAAAATAGTACCATGCATGTTTATGTAGTAAATTTTAAATTATCTGACCTGTTCATTGAGAACAATATCCAAACACTTCCCAAAACGATCAGCTACTTGTTACCAATCCTAAATTTGACGCAAATATCCATATCCGAGTAAAAAAAAAGTATTTATGTATTGATAATGTTGGATTTATTTTGGGGCTTGGGGATTGTGGGCGTACACATGGAGACAAAAGAGACAAGATCAGCTGTAGAGCCAAAGCCAAGAGAAAGCAAAAGGGTTATAGATTATTTGACAACTAGCTTAATTTCTAACCATACCGTTTGAATATGCTCACTACGTAGGGTTTAGGATTTTCTCTTCGCACGAGCCTAGCTTATTTGTCTCTCTACTTTATCTTTCTTCAGATGAAGTGAAGTCACTTCATGATTGTTAGGGAAGTATAGCATAGAGAGAGCCGTAACCATGTTTTGTTTGATCTTCATGGAGTGAAGAAGCAAGAAGAAAAAGGAATTTATTTCTGGTTGAGGATAAACAATTTTGAATGGTGAAAACCAAATAGGCTTACAGTACTGTTTTCTTTTTTTGTTTCTGGTTTCGGTCATTGCCCTGTACTGGTAATCCAGCTTGTGCAAAATTGATTAATAGACCTTTGAAGTGCCCCCTCTTCTCTCTCTGCCAAGTCTCGAGATCGATCCTGTATATTGAAAATTGTCGCACAGGGTGTAGCATCCAAACCACAGTGTAGATGTAGTCTTCTTTACCCATCAAGCTCATGCATCATCAATCCCCCAAGTCCCACACTCTCACTGGCTCAGAAGTACAATTATAAAAGCTCTAGATCCTGAAATTCCTATAGAAGATGCGGACTAAACGCAGAGCCAAAAATCAGAAACCCTAATGGAAACATAGCTCTTGTATTAATTGGGACCCATGAGATGCATAGTAAATTCAAAAAATTACATTTTTACCCTCGACATCCTCAGGTAAGTACAAGAATATCTGTATAACTTGCTGATTCGACTTAATTGTAGAGTAGAAAGAAAATATGAAGGGGTCATAGGCCCATATCTCCATCAAAAGAAGAACCTATTGAACTCCCAAATCACAACCCGCATCATTCTATTGCCATTCATTCATTCATTCAGCACGTCTACTTTTTCTTTTCTTCCATCCAATGTATCATTTCATACCTCATTTTTCTACCTCTCACCCCCTCTCTCTCTGTGCGTGTGCGCAAATGCCATACCTGGTCATGCCTTTTCATCCAAGTAATTCCTGCTGCTACCCTCACTTTCTAAGCCCTCTTTTGTCCCTACCCTTTTTTATGAACTTCTCTCTGTCAACTTCAGTCCTTCTCTCCCAGATATTTTTTGTGATTTTCTCTCTTCGTCACTCCATGTGCCTCTCTTCTATCACCTATTATAAGTTTATAACCCATCCCCCCTTCCCTCCAATTCATGCACTCTCCCTCACCTACCCTTCTCTCTCTTTATCCAAGCCCAACATTGTTTTGTTCGCTTCTCTTTGTTTTCTTCTTGTTTTTCAATCCATCATGGAACCTCAACAACAACAGCAGAGCCAACAACACTCACCAAACGAGGATGGCGGCAGTGGAAAAGGGGGCTTTCTGAGCAGGCAAAGTAGTACGCGGTGGACTCCCACAACCGACCAGATAAGAATACTGAAGGACCTTTACTACAACAATGGAATTAGATCCCCAAATGCAGAGCAGATTCAGAGGATCTCCGCTAGGCTGAGGCAGTACGGCAAGATTGAAGGCAAGAATGTCTTTTATTGGTTCCAGAACCACAAAGCTCGAGAAAGGCAGAAGAAAAGGTTCACTTCTGATGTGCCCATGCAAAGAGGGGGAACTAATGGTGCTTGGAAACCTGAAGAACCCATTCACAGCAAGTATTCTAACATATCATCTACTGGTAAACCAACCATATCCAAAACCTCTCTCTCTGAAGTTCTTTATTCATTAACTATATCTGCTCCTTTTGGGAGAAACAAAGAAAAAGAAAAAGAACTAACTGATTAAATATATTTGTCTTATAATATGGTGGCTATGTTTATATAGGGATCTCCTCCGCATCATCTTCTTCTGCTGGGTTGGTTACTGTGGGCCAGATGGGGAACTATGGGTATGGATCTTTGCCCATGGAAAAGAGTTTTAGGGTAAGTTATGATGACCATGTGTATGGGATTTTATGGATATGAAAGATTCTGTATGATGAAGTTGGTTTTTTTTATGGATTCCTAGCTATGTGTTTTCTCTATTTTTCACTGCCCAATGGGTATGTGTAGCTTTGTAATGCATTGAAATGAAAAGCATCCATCACAGACTGCATCCATGTGAGATTGGAGAGTGCACAAGCAAGTGATAGTCTACCACTATATATATGATGACCAACGCAATCTAATTTAGCAACAAAAAGAAACGACATTCCAGGCAATTACATTGTTCAATCCTTAAAACTTCCGTAGGGAGAACTCCTTTGATCCCTTGTAAAATGACAAAGCTAAGCATAAAGGAAGACTTTTCATGAAGTAAAAGTTACATGTCTCTTGAAGCCACCTACTTGGGGAGAGGCAGTAGCGTTCTCATAATTAGTTACTAATTTTAGAGACTGAGTCTAGCTTCAGAGCTTGTTTTCTGCAAAGTCTTGAAGCATTTCAATCAAGTTTTGATCACTTTATTTATTTATTTTTTTTTGGGCTACCCTTTTCTCAGGACTGCTCAATATCAGCTGGAGGTAGCAGCGGCCATGTTGGTGGTGCCATAAACCACAATTTAGGATGGGTTGGTGTGGACCCATATTCCTCAGCCTACACCACTTTCTTTGACAAAATAAGGCCAACTGAAACCCTGGAAGAAGAGCAAGAAGAGGATGCTGCCCCTGAGATTGAAACCCTCCCTTTGTTCCCCATGCACGGTGAGGACATCCATGGCTATTGCAACCTTAAGTCTGATTCTTCTAACTCTGATCATGGCGGCCGGTATCAGACTGAAGATGGGTTCAGGAACGGTTCTCGTACTTCCTTGGAGCTCAGTCTCAACTCCTACACCCGCAGATCTCCAGATTTCGCTTGAATGCTTAAGTCCTCCTTGTCCAACTTATTAACTTGAAGATGATAGCTTTGCTTTGCTTAATTATGTATCTTTCATAATTAATTTAGGCTCTGTATGCGAGTTAGTTAAGGTTAATCAGTGGGCAAATTAAATGTACTGGTCTCTTGTTCTCAGATAAGAGCTCGTTCCCAACTTGACACATGTCATGCGGGGAACTTAATGGACTGACTAATTAATTATAGTTAAGTTATTTTGTCCATCTCCCAAAAACATTCTTCCATTAATTTGCAAATTGAAATGATTGGCTTTAGAAAAAAGATGATAATAATGATGATGGAAGCTTTTTATCCGAAAAAAAGAGCTTATATAAAAGAAATGAGTAATGCTATATTTGTTAAATATTTTTAATAATTTTTTTAATATTAAATAAAGTAAATATGAAATAAAAAATAAAATATTTGATAAAAATATTTAATATTTACTTTTATTTAATAATTTAAAAGATTATTTAAAAAAATAAATCAAAAAGATATAACATTATTCAAAACAAACCACGATGTATACTTAATTACTTGCGTGTCTCACCCAGTCCTAAACCATTTCAGTCTTCTTCCATGAGCAAAATTTAAAAACAATAGAATCGGCCAGTGCAAATCCTGTGCATCAAAGGAAAGCATTCTCATTCTGTCATTTTCTATGAATCAATTATATTATTATAATCTATTCTTTTTAGTTTTTTTACCTAAGGGTATGAATTTATCAGATTCTGATATGATGTGAATACGTCCTTAACACCAAACAGCAATGTTATTTTTATATATATTTTTCTATACTTATTTTTTAAAACTTTTCTTTTATAAAAAAATGAAAAATTTACTTTTCAATTTTTTTTTCTTTTTTTCACATAAAAAGTAATTGTATAATAAAAGCGTAGACTAAAGAGGTTTAAGAGTATCATTTTCTAACGTCAAATTTTAAAAGCGGGAAAAAAAAAACGAAAACAAAATGAGATTCATTATTTCATTCTGCCCTGCGCTGCTTATAGCGCGTGAGTGGTGCGAACTCTCGAGTCTCGGACAGAGGTTTACGAGGGGGACCACTGAAGCCTTTCTCGCCCTCGGCTGTGTTGTGGTCTTACGCCACTGACAACTTGTACGGGTAAGTCTTTGGCTTTCTTTTTCTCCTTCTTTCTTGTTGAGCCTTTTCTTCCTCTGAGCATTTTATGGTGCTAGCTATCTAATGCAAAGTAATGTATACATGACAGAAGACAGACAGAAGAAGGACGTGACTATCAAATTGCATAAAGAGGAACAGAAAAGAGGGTCTGTTATGATGAGAAACTATAGACTATGCAACCCTGCAACTATAGGAGAGTATATATTTTGAAGTTTGAACCACCGCTTCGTGAATACCGCATAATTATTCGGATGTCCTCTCGACGGTTCGGTCCGGGCCACACCATCTCCAAGTCTAGATTTCCATCACACTTAGCCCAGCACTTCACCCATCTATTCTCTGCTGCAACTGACAAGCCATAGCCATAGCCATGCCCCCAACATCTATCTATTCCTATTTCCCGGAGCGGACACCATTAAAACCCACACACACACTCTCTTTGGCAGCTACTCTTTGCCGTGCCATGGTGTTTAGGCTGTGTACGCTAAACTTTTAGTGTTCAATTATTAAATTGTCTCATTAAGATATGGCGCATTAATGTTACTAATGGCTACGAGTTCTCATACTACAGCAATACAGATATGTGTGAATGAGTTCATCATTTTGTTAACTAAAGAATCCCATCAGTTCTCTCATTCCAAGTTCTTTTCCTCTCACTCTCGCAAGATTGCTAAGCTGCCATATAAAAGCTGGAAGATAAGGCGAGAGAGAAGGGGGAAAGGAAAGGGGTAAATGGGCAAGTTTGATGTACTTTTTTTTTTTTGGTATTAAGTTTGATGTACTTTAAGAAAAGATGAGTTGTAAAATAAAGGAGTCACTTCTACTACCGTTTACTTGTAGCATCAGGACAATGCTCACATGGCACATTCTGTGTCACTAATTCTAAATACAATTTGGGTGCGATAAAAAATTCATGTGTCAAAAATTTGTGACACAAGAATATGCTGTGTATATTGCAATGGTACAATAAAATAGTACCTTCGGATAGTGCAGCTTGTGTCATATATTTATTGTACAACTTGATAACTACCAAACACCGAATGAACTGTAGTTTTGACATTGTAAAATTGTAAAACTTGGTAACAAATACCGAGTGAATTGTGGTTTTGTCATTGTAAAATTTGTTGTTACCGTCAGGGACTTTCATATATATATATATATATATATATATATATATATATTGACGTCTTTCTTGTAAAGTTAAAAGATTACATGAATACCATCTGATCGACATGGCATGTGGCAAGCGCTTAAGGTCATGGACGAGTGTTAACAGAGGTCAAAATTACGTACTGCGAGATTCAAAAACCACGAGCTCAATTCATTTTCTGTTCATTTTGGCGTCCCTTTACGAACGGCTTTATGATTGACCAAACGTAAAAGGTTTCCATTCGTGAGTTTTGGACGGACGCTTTCCCTTATTTGGTTTCATATAATTTCACAACTTTATCGCTTCATATTGTCCCATGTCGTTTGAGGTACCAGTCATGGAAAGATAGTGTTAGGGCCTTGAGGGTGTCCATATATACGAGGAAAGCATAAATACTGCTTCTATTAATGGTTGATAGAGAAGAGATTCAGTTTCGAATCCAAGAAAATCTTCGAGGCTTTTTGAGTCCTCGAGTACCTAATGCCCTTTAGCAGCAAGAAAAGGCATAGCATGCATCACACTTTTTCAACTACATTTTTGTGCCCAAAAAAAAAAATGAAACTAAATTTTTTATGCAGCGTTGCACGAAGTGGTTTTACAGCCATAAAGCTAGGTGTGCTTCAGGTCTGACCTCAGCCATAAAGAACAGATGGGCAGGACACTTCATCACCATCCATTGTATTCTCAAGCATAGGTTCTGTACATTTCCTACATATCTCCTTCAGTCCACAACAAAAATGAAGCAGAATAGTTAATCCTTTGATCATTCTATCGTGTCATCTCCGTAGTCCGCAGTTTGACGAGGCAAGAATGTGGGTAGCTATAACAAATGAGAACATTCCCATCTCACCGTTACCTTAAGGATATTTGAGAGTTTGGAGAAAACTAGTCAAGTGATTGGCTCCAAAGTTCCATGAACATGTCCCTATGCTGTAAATTGTAGAGATCCATTATCATAGGTATCAGATCCTATCAAAACTGGGCTTCATCCATTCACCAGGACAACTGCTTGTCATAAGCTTCTGTAAGCTTTCAAAGGCAGCGACCAGGATCATGACTAACAGAGCCACAGATGAGAAACAGTCTCAATTCTCAAAAACCTATAGAAGACACAAAGCCGATAAACATTTAATGGATGATAAATAATTGAAAAACCATGGACTATGATATGTTTACATTGCCTATTGGGCCCATACTTGCCTATTGGGCGGGCTGCCCAACATGGGCTTTCACCAATTGGCCCAAATGCTGTAGTGTCCATGGCAATGGCCCAAATGCTGTAGCTGTCATGAAGTATTATGAATCATACATTCGAAAATTCTTAATACTTGAAATTAAAAATAATATAATGATGTTAAATATTATCCAAACTAATTTTTAACTAAAAAATAATCAGAAATCACTAAAGATGCTTAGAAATAATATTTTATAAATTTAAATTATTAAATGAAATTATTTATATTCTAATATGTTCCTATTTATTTTGTTAACTATTAAATTTTCGTTAATATATATTTTGAATTTAAAATGAATTTTCAAATATTAAAAATTTGATGTAATATTTGTTCATTATTATTATTATTATTATTGTCAAATATATTTTTATTTAAATGCATATAAAAGGAATCAGGGTAAGCATAAAAAATTTTAAAAAAAAAATCACAATGGTAGCAATTGTATATTTTCACTATATGTATTCTTAATATTAAGTTATTAAATCAACACTTAAAAAGTCATGTGATCTATCAACCTCCAATAATTGATTGCTTTTTTTAATCTATAAAAAATGTACACCGTTGTTGGGGACAAACTTACCTTCAATGGTATTTAATTATTTTCATATGTTTTTACAAAAGAAAAAGGTTTCATACGTTGATACGAAACATATAACTTATTGTATAAAAAATTTAGAATGATTTTTTCTTTCGCCGCTATATAATTTATATATAATTTATTTTTTCTATTCAATTTTTTATATATAATTTATTTTTCTTTCGCGGCTATTTTCAAACCAAAAATAACCGTGTATCCTCAATCATCAATCATGGGGTCCAAATCACACACTAGCAAAAGGTTCCAATTTACAATAGTTTAAAGTAACAGTCTGGAAAATGGGTTGACCCATTAATCCGGAACCAGAAGACATCCATACACATTGATTTGCATCTACTTCGTCCAGTTCCAACTTTCAAATTTCAATAAATAACCTATGATACAACAAAAATAAACAGGAAAAGAAAATTAGCTAGAAAAAGAAAATATGTCTATACAATCCTCAAACTTCGCAAACACATAAAAATTCTGAATTCTATGTCTACATCTGACAGACACACCCTGCTGAATACTGATATCTGCGGATCCAAACATTGCAAATCCATCAAATTACAAAGTACTAATTAGTTTTGCCAAAAAAAAAAAAACAAAAGAATATAGAACATAATAATTGGAACCTATCCGCCAACAAATAAGTAGTTATGTGTTACAGTACATGACAGACACCGGTCCGACGGTCTCGGCCGTGGCATCTACGGAGCTACTGGCAGTAGAGTGACGGTTTTCATCGGTGCCGGCCTTTTTCTTAATAAACTCGATGCAATCCGCTACAGCTTCGCTCTGGTGAGGATCATTGGGGCAACAACGTTGCTGCCGTCCTCCGTCGCCGGAGGAGACGCCTTGGTCGGTGGCCTTTGAAAGAGCAGACAACATCATTAAGCGGAGCACAGCCTCCCGGAAACGCTCTAATAAGGTCAATGGCGATGGACTTTTGTTCTTAGTACTGCAGGAGCTGCTTTTGAGTCTGGGGATACATTGACCCTTCATCATTTTTCTGGGCCTAGCTTTCTCTCTCTCCCTTGTTTCTCTCTCTGGTCTCGTCTATCGATCTGTTAGCCAGAGCATGCCTATTTATTGGAGAATCTATTGCATGGAACAATGATTATGTTGGTTTAGTTGGACAAACGGGATGCAGTGTGAGCCTTGGCTGGCTTGGATACATGTATAGCTAGCTACTTGTTCACTGGCTACAAGTTAAGCCAAGAGACCAGTACTAATGACAGAAATCAAGAGCCTTCTAGTCCTGTTTACTTGTATTTTTTATATGGAATCTAGCTAGCTGGGTCTTGCTACTTTGGCATCCCAACTAAGAAGCTAGGTTGACTATTCTCTAGAGCGCATAGAACTTGATACTACGTGTTACTTTTTGAGCATAATCTTTTCGCTGATTTTTCTGGCTAAGCAAGATTGAGGAAATGGCTTATTATGAGCATCGCTGATTTGAATTGAAAACGAGCCACGCTCATTTTACTCTTTTATCAAAAATTGTCTCTGACTGGGAAGGCCTCACATGGTTACATGTGCTGGGTTACAACTAACATTAATTATATTACGTGTATTAATTTAATGCACGCCCCCCGTACACATTTGCTTTGAATTCCCACGCCGACTTACTGACAGTTGCAGTTTCTTGGCTTCATATTCTTTACTCTGCCAAGTGAGAAACATGTCCAGTTACGAGCTCTACACATGCTACACAGAACAGAGAAGACACATATATAGGCTAGGCACACGCACAAACTCAATGAGAGAGGGTTTTGCAGTGTATTCCAATAAATTTTGTGATAGAAGGATTTACTGGAGCTCGAATATGTGCTTTAACAGTCTCCTTTCAGATAAAATGCAGATTTGTGGAAGGATTTTCAGGGAATAAAGAATAACGATGTTTCTGTGATGCACGTGTTTTACTAGTGTTGCTCTACATGGCTGGATTTACTTGAAAGCCTTTTTTTTCCCAATTGTAATAATCTTGATGTCCATTTCAGTGCATTTTGCTATATTGATACTTGTCCATGTGCCTCTCATTACTCGCAAGTCAAGATTTCCATTTAAAATCCGTGGTGCCATCGCTTAGCTTTCTGAGGCAATCTTCTATATATGTCATTCAAAGGGATATGTCACTTAATAACTAATTAGGATTGTTATTACTATTAATTAGTTAGTCACTTAATAATTAATATACACCTACTCACTTTCTCTACCAGTGCTGTTCTTCTTTCTTTGCTTTTATAATTCCTGCAAACTACTAATGGACCAAAGACATTTATATAAAATTTACATGTTCTTATTATTTGCTTATAGTTTATGATGATATTGGAGAGGTGGTGATGGACTTGTTTTGCTGGCACATTTTGAATCTCAAGTATCTAGTTGGTAGTATTTTTGATAAAGATACCAGCTCCTGTTTCATAGCTGCTATAATCCCAAAATTAGATGGTGGAAATTGGGCAAAAGAGAGTTCTCTGTCCACATTATTGAAATGTTTTACAATGTTAAATTTGGTTTAAAGAATATTGGGATGATCACAGTAAATGCCCTTTTCTTTTTAACTACGTTTTGTAGGAGTTATTATGAATGAAAGATTTTTTCTTTTTCCATGTGAGATCTGCTTGTAATGCTGAGAAAACAGTAGTCTATATGTGAGCTTGGACTTTGGATGAAACTTCAATGCATTAGATAGTGACACATATGCAGTCCTCAGATATCTGTTATTGTGAGGAGACTTGTTCATAAAAATTTCTTTCATACTTCTGCTGAACTGAATAACGTTATCATGTATGTTGAACTGTGTACTTGAAGTACTTTCTGCATGGAAAACAACACCTTGTACCCTGCTCCCTTTATACCCTTTAATAATCTAGAGAAAAGCTTAGCTGACAAGGATTATTACATAAACTGATGCTGACAGAATCGTTTGGCAGGTAGTGAGAGAGTTGAGAGGTGTTGATTGGTCTAATCGGAAGCCTTCACATTGGAATGATGTGTGCGCGACCTTAGTGCCTACCCTGTTTTTGTCTTAATATAAGATTTTGGAAGACAAGAGTAACATGGCTTCACATGTTTATAATTTCATAGGGTCACTGTATATGCATCTATAGACTCAAACGCCTTCTGTTTATTGCGTATTATGCCCTGCCTGATTTTGACAATGATGAGCTATCTTCTAAGTTTGCTTATGTATACCAATTTCTTTGATTAACTGGCCGGGTGCCAATATATCAGGATCAGACGTGCCTTTGTGAAATGGTCTTCAGTGCTTCTTCATTGGATTTTTTAGCACCCCTTCTTTTCTTGGCAATATTCAATCAAATGACGTTATAGAACACCTAGTACCACATATGCCTCTGAACCAATTTGGATGTACCCCATATGCCTCTGAACCAATTTTCATACTTTCTGTTGGAATGGTCATGCTGGTTGCTCCTTAATATTCGATGCCTTGCATTTCCTCGGCACAGTCTTTTAGGATGAAAGTATAATCCATGATACATGCACTAATATTAAATCACCATGAAGTGACAATTTAAAATTTTCAAAAAAAAAAGAATAATTAAAAAAATCTTTATCAAATAACATGGTAAGTTTTATTTGTGCAAAGCCACGTAAACTCACAAGACTACTAAATATGATAAAATAAAATTATTTTCAATAGCATAACTAAATTATAATAACATGATTAAATAATTACTGAATAAATTAAAAATGCAGAAATTAAATTATTCAAAACAAAAATAACAAATAATAAACATAACAAATAAATTGGGGACTTACACTTAATCAAATGTAAATTGATTAAGGGTCAGAATTTATCAAAATTAATTTTAATATTAATTATGTTATATATTATTTTTAGATAATTATCTCATGAAGATTTAACAACCAAACATGTATTTACACAAAATATATCGAATTAAGTCATAAAAATCATAATTAATTGTATGCTTTATTTGCCTGATCAATAATAAACTATCAAATCATTAACTATATCTCTATATAGAAATCATAATTGATAACTAATAATTACTGTTAATATTCAGATAGTAAAAACAAATTTAAAGCATGAAAAAAGCATGATTGAACTCATAAAACTTTATTGAAATTAACTGATAGGAAAATAAAATAATAAACATTAAGATCTCTAAAATTGAGTAACAACAATTTAACATAATTTATGCTAAAATCAACAAAATTTTATCATTACCTTAACAGAAAAATTTAAATAAATATACAGGATTTAAAATATAATATCTATTTAATTCTTGCCTTTTTGTATGGTGTAGTACTCTCTCACACCATCCAAAGCCAAGTTTTTTTTTTTATAATCGCATTGGTTGTCTCTTTACCTAAGTAAATGACTGTCGATTATAATCTTCTGTATCCAAGGCAATATCTCTACTTGAGATCTCTTTTATATTATATATGTATTCAAAACAAAATCAGTATCAAATCTATTCCAAATCTTTAATATCTAATTAAATCAGTGCTAAATATACTTCAAATATATAATATTCTTTAAGATACCATAATTAATTAGAATTAATATCTTTTAAAAAATAACTAATAATATTACAAATTTATTTGAATTAATTTAATTCAAAACATAATTAAATCTATTATTTATATAAAAAATATGTAATTTTAAGCTATTATCATGTAGCATAAAAAGAACAAAAGAAAGTATTTAAATAAATCATATGAATTCTTAAAAAAATTATTAAAACAACACTGATAGATATATTACATTTAGACTATTTTTTGAGTTTAATTGCTCATCTATATAATATTAATAATATAAAAAAATTAATAATATTATTTAAATAATTAAGTTGATAATGACCGAGAGAGTCACGGTTGGGAATACGGACACAAACACCAATTGGAGTGAATATATATTTTGTTTCCTATAAATCCATTAAAGAACAGCAACAGTTATTCCCACAATCTCTCTGCTAAACACATTCTTTATTTTCCATTGCTTAATATTTTGAAACATATCGTGAGACTTGCTGCTGCATTTGCTCAACTTCTTGCTTTTCCATGGCTACTACGGTTGAATTTGACCAATGGGCAGAGCTTCATCCTCATTTGCTGGGTGAAATTGTGAAGCATATTTACTCCTATGATGACTATGTTCGGCTTCGTGCGGTCTGCAAACAATGGAATCTGGAACTGACAAGGATCCCCAAGCACAAAAGAAATGCATGGCCGGTATTACCTTTTCATGATGACACTTCTGAATCTTTTCATCTTGAAAACAAAGAGATCTATCATTTGAGATTGCCAGAGATGCAAAATAACATGTTACGTGGAACTTGTTATGGATGGTTAATTAGTGTTGGGATTGATGGAGCATTGCGAATGCTAAATCCTTTTACGAGGACTCATTTTGATCTTCCACCATTGTCAACTTTTCCAGATGTCAACTTTTACGAGTATCAGCCTAATAAACATGACGAAGAATACACAACAAGAGATATTGGTGATGGTTCAGTCTATACTTGTGAAAGCATTCATATGCAAAAATCGCATCTTCAAAAGATCATTATATCTTCTCCTCCTGACAAGCAAGATTTTATGGCTGTAGCTATGTATAATAGTGAATATTGTAGATTGGCTTTTTGTAGGCTTGGAGATAGTAAGTGGACAGATGTTCCAACCACAGAAATAGATTGTGGCTATGCAGATGTCATATTTCATGAAGGAAAGATCTACGCCGTAGATTGGAGAGCTCAATTATATGAATTTGATTTGAAGCAATATCTTCTGGAAGGATTAGTGAAGTCACACCACCACATGATCTCATAATTCCTTATGATAACACGAATACGAAGTATCTGATTGGGTTGCCTTGCGGTGGTCTGCTAATCGTGATAAGGCATTTTATTTTATTTTTCTAATCCTAAGAAACATGTAGCACTACCGAGTTACAGGACCTTCAAATTCGATATAAATAAATTGAATAAAAAGACAAAGCAATTCGTATGGTCAAGAATACATAGTTTGGGGAATTATGTGTTAATCCTGGGATTGAATTCATCAGTTTGGATGTCACCTCATACTTTTTCAGATGGTATGGGAAATCGTATCTATTATACAGATAAAATATTGGAACCTCACTATTCTGAAGTTGTCGGTGGTCATGATATTGGTTTATTAGACTTGGAAAATGGAATTACTAATCAACTATTCCCAAAGTCAAATCTGCTTCTTCCTGCTCTACTTTGGCTATTACCATTTTAAAGTTCTTTAATCATGTAAGTTTTACTTTTTATAGATTCTTGTCCCTTTATAAAGATGTTTTTTTGGGGACTGAAGTACTAGTTTTAGATTACTTGCAAAGTATTTTTATATATTGCCTGTTTATTCTAGATTTTTATCAAGTTATATATTTTACTTATGGTGAGAATCATGAAATGGTAATTTCGCAGTATGGCCAAATAATTTGGACACTTTTTTACATCCATATGAAGACTGATTATCTTGGACAAAAGAAGAAAACACTATTGAATTTGGTGGCGTTGGCGCATATTATAAAACTCTTTCAAGGGTCATTGAATAGCTAATTTCATTCTTGTTTATCGATTTCTTCATTGCAAATTGGTCAACCATAATGCTTTGATTTGAGGAACAAAATCTCATCATTGTTGTTTCGTTTAGGAGGATGACTTCCTTTATCAGCTTTTAATTGAATTATTGACATCTATCCCATTTGTCCAAGTTGCTAAGTAAAACCAGTAATTTTTATGAGTGTAACATTTGATCATCATCAGAGTTGCTAGTTTTACACATCATGTTGATCATGTTTGCTAAGTTTTAGTTTGCATTTTTCCTGCTACTCTCTCCCCACAATAGCAAACTAAATTTATGGGTTCTTAATTTTTCTTTGGGTGATTACAGCTTAATTTGAACAGTTGTTGCTTGACATCAGCTACTAATTTATAAAATTATGGTATTTTCAAATTCCAATTGATCCTTGTATTTAAGTGATGCTTCATAAATTCATTCATTTTAGGTTGCACTTGGTGCATTGCATAAGAAGACATGATAGTATATACTATGATACTATCAGGTTTAAAACAAGTGTTTGGTATACCTACATACAGTCAAAGGTTTTTATCCCATTATAATTATATAACATGCAGTATCCTATTTCTCATCACCTGATATAACCTAACAAACAAGATTTCCATTCCAAATCTAACATCAACTCTAATCTCTCTTACTCTGAAGCTTTTCCACTGCCATGGCTATCATTTTTTGACCGCTACCGTTGGGTCATGGCCCCTGCTTTCTAACCACCATCGTTGGGCCACGGCCACCGCTTCTCGACCAGGGTCACTGCCGTTGACATGGTTGTGATGCAGAGAGAATTGCGACAGTTAGTCTCTGCGAGGTGGTTCCATCTTTGCTACAATTCATGTGCCTGTCTAACTAATTGAGACAGTGAATTTAGTTTTGTTATCAAAATTCCAAAATTAGTTCCACGTTCGCTTTTTCCTCTAATCCATCAACCGCAATTGTCTCAATATCAAACGATATTTAATTCCAAACTCCAATGGCTATTGAGAATCCCACCTTCTTCAAATTGTCTCTCACATTCGTCCTCGCCCAAGCCACCGTCAAGCTTCTCACTCCCATCTTGTTGAGCATTTGATTGTTTTTCGAAAGCTTCACAGTAGCATCCTGATGGTGAAGGATTCTCACATTTTATGTTTTTTAATTATTTTATGTTGGGAGTAATTTTGTCTTAACAAATATTTAAATACACAATCAATTCATTTATACAATAATGATCAAACATTTAATAGTATAAGAGCTTATAAGTTCTTCTATATTATTAGATTTTATTATATTGTATTATACTATTATGCTTTATAGCATCTGGTGCACCAAACAAGACCTTAAATGCTAGTATTGATGGAAGCATTGGAAGAAAGTGGTATAGCATTTTCAATGGAAGCATGTACCCAAAAAAAATGTCAATTGAAGCACAAGTTTCTGGTCCAAATATGTCAAATGTAACTTGGGTGTTATGGGATGGTGTGCACGCTACCCGTCCGTGTTCATGCATCATGCATGCTTGTTTAACATGTAAATGCGAACATTCACGCATTTGCCCCAAAATGGAATACAATTTTAATTTCAATCCAATTCAGTTCATGCGCGCTTAATATATTCTCTGATGAACCGAATTGGATGAATTGATATTCATATTAAAATATTTCAGAATCAATAAGAAATTTGGATATGTACTTGACTTGAGTTAATCTTCTTGTTCACTAATTAAATGGATATGTTTATATTTAACAATAAGGTTTATTTTTTCTTTTTGGTATTGTATGTTTTAAATTTTTTAATGAAACAATTAGTTATCTATACTTACTATCTATTGTGTACTATTATAAAGGAGATTTTTTCTCACTTTGATTTTAAATTTTTAATTTTTCAAAAGATCATTAATAACTAATTAAATATAAATAGAAAAAGGGTTAAAGTTATAAACACATATTTTTTTATAATTATATTTTATAGTTATAATTACTTTAAAATACAAAGAGTTATCTTTTTATTTTTTTAAATTATTTTTATTTAACTAATAATTATACTAAAATTATAATGAATTAATTTATAAAATAAGTTTATAAAAAAAAATTAAAAATGTGAATTGAGAGACATAACTATGCCACTCAAGATACTAGTATATTATTATTATTATTATTATTATTATTATTATATAAAGGAGACTCTATCTTTTGGTATCCAATTTTTCATTTCTCTAAAATACCATTATAATTTTTTGTAAACTAAAATAAGAATAAAAGTGTCAATTAAATTTATAAAAGATAAAAATATAAATTACATATTATCCACACTCTTGCATAAAGTTATTTTCATATCTCACAGAAAATTATTTTTAAAATTTAAAAATATCTTATAAGAAATTATTTTCATTCAAATAATTACTTTATAAATACAATAAATTAGTAATTTATTAATTTGAAAAATAAATATATAAATTAAAATTAAAAAAATATAAATTACGAAGCATATTAATGATTATAAAGCTGATTATATTAAAATTGGTTTAAACATAAATCTAATTATAAAATTAAATTATAATTAATTGAATATCTAATTTATGGTCAAATCATCCATTTTGATTTTGACAGCACCCCTAATAGATTGGGTGTGTCTAACTAATTTTAATTGGGTTTCAGTTTTTTGATCTAATTTTTTCAGTTTTATTCAAATATTAAACACCCCTAAAGGAGGCTACAACTGCTAGAGGGAATGACCGAACAAGGAAGAAAGAAAAATCTAGTATCCTATCAACCAAATATGGCTTTTTATATAAATATTATAATTTTTTATTTATTATTATTCAATTTTATAATACTATTTATCAAAATATATTAAAATTTAATAAAATAAGAAGTCTGAATTAGGTTGCATGGCTTTTTGCCTGCACAAGAAAAGTTGTCCTAGGCATTGTAATTAAAAAAAAACATAATTTTTTTTTGTCTAATTCTATTAGGAGCACGACTTCCCAACTGATTGTCAATTTTTTTTTAAAAGTAAAAAAGGCTATTTGAAAAGTCATCGTAGTTTAATATAACTTTTAAACTAGTTTTAAAAAAAAATATTTTCTATAGATAAGAAGTTGCTCTAACGTAGATCAACTTCTTACCTTACTAGATTTCAAAAAAAGTTTGCAATATTTATATAAAAAAAGCCACAAAATGTGCAGTTTGAATTAATTTAAACTTTTTTTTTAAAGTATAAACTAACCTGATGGGGGTAATGCTAATGGGCTAATCGTGATGGGTTCATGTTCTTTTTTTTTTAAATGTAATATTTAGATCCATTCAGTTGTTGGACCATGAAAAACGAGAAACTATAATTTGTAACATAAATATTTTCGAAAATTGTGAATTACAAATATTTTTAAAAAATGAATAAATAAATATATACACACAATACTGATATATAATTAATTTACAAAGAAGTATACCTAGGGTACCTTAAGTTTTTCAAGTGATGTTCTGCGTTCTCATACCGCATACTTCAACGTCCGGAATATTTAGAATTCATCAACAATTTCGCACCATACATATCCATCAAGTTGATATTACAGATTTTTCTTTGATTTAAACTTATTTGACTATTTCATTAAGAAGTAAGAAATATTTAGAACTCTCAACATCAATCCAATTTTTTTCCACTTTATCACATTTATTTTGGTTGAATGGTACGTGAATGTGAATGTGAGAGATTTTATACGTCAACAATATTTTTAAATCAGATTATTACCAATTATATTATTTTGGTTCATGCTTGATATATTCTCTAATCATCCGAATTGGTTGAATTGTTGTTATATTAAAATGTTTCAAAATTAGTAAGAAATTTTGACATGTACTTATTTTGAGTTACTCACGTTGTTCACTAATAAAATGGAAATGTTTATATTTAACATTTGGATTTAAATTTTTAAACGAAGCAGTTGGTTATTATTTATCTATACTACTACAAGAGGAATTTTTTCTTTGGTCTCCGTTTTATATTTTTTTCCACTTTGCTATTATTCTTTATATTTATTAGCATGTTTCCTTTAGACTATAATTAAGAGTTTTTAAGAGGATGGAATAAAGTAGTTTATAATGGAATGATTTACAATGGAGTGGAGTAAAAAGGTAAAAAAATATTATTCTATTATTTAAAAGTTTTAATGAGAAAATGAAAGGAAACTCTTTTTCATTATTTGAAAGTTATAGTGATTATTAATAGAGTGGGATAAATTACAAATTTAATTTTTAATACTATTTTTTTAAAAAAAATTTATCTTCAATTAGAATTATAATGATTAAAAAGATAAATGACTATTAAAAAAAAACTAAAAACCACTCCATTCTTGACCACTCAGTTTTTCTATTCCCAAAAAGTTAATATTAACCAATTAAACATTAATAGAAGAAGAAATAAACTGTGAATGTAAATATCTTTTCTTTAATAATTACACTTTATAGTTATAATTATCTTCAGGCACTCCCCATTCCTACAGAGAGTCACGCTTTTGCAGTTACAATTCAAACATACCTCCCTCTTTCGCAAAGTTAATTTTATTTGTTTATCAAAAAATATTTTTATTTAATTACAATAAAAGAAAACAATTACATGAATAATTGAAAAAAGAAAAACGATAGAGAGAAATGACAGTTAAGTACCTCGAAAGATTAACATGAATTAAGTTTGAATAATTTAAATATTAAATTATATACTTAATTTAAATTAGGGATTAAATTGTAAGTAATGTACATTTGTAGAGACCAAAATATTATTTATTAGTGCTTGGTTTAGATTTTGAAGCCTACAAAATTAAATCTATGAGCCTAAAATTTTGATCAGATTGTTTAGACGATTATTTTGAATAATTTTAATCTTTTTATTAAAATATTTTAATTTAAATTATGTTAATATTCAGTGTATTTATATTAAAAAAATTTAAAAATTAAAATTTGAGAATAATATTTTTATTTAGATATTGTTAGTATTTATGTTACTTTTTCAAAATTAATATATACAATAAATTACACACTATCTATGTAAAATCAATTCTTTTAAATTAAAATTTAAAATATCATTTCTAAAGATAAATTTTGTTTGACATTAAAATCAATTCTTTTAATATTAATTAACTAAAATCTAAACAAAATAGGTCATACTTTATTCATAATATATCCAATTGCCACGTCAACAAATTATTAGCTTAAAAAAATCTAATGTAATGCAGTAGTATATAAAAAAAAATGAAAACAAGAATATCAAATGTAATGTAATGTAAATTACCAAAAAAATGGAATGAAATGTAGTAAACTAGTAATGCGAAAAACCGAACAGCCGCCGAGGAAGCAAACACAGAAAAGCCAACACGACGACAAAGAAAACTGAAGCATTATACTCTATCAGGTAGGTAGTGGGCGCTATTTCTCAATGTTCACCTACAACCCTAAAAAACTCAATTCTCTCATTTGTGTGCTTCTGAATTTGTGAAACAAGAACGGGCAAATATCTCACTGTCACCCGTTACACCTCTCCGATGATGGCGCCTCTGCCATGAAGCCTTCTCGCCTCAAAATTGCAAGACCTTCTGAGGATGGCAACAAGAAGGTAGCTTTTTTCCTTCTCAGGTTCCATCATTGAATTCTCCAACCCTAATTGGGCCACCTTGTTTGCTTTGCTTCTTCCTTTTCTTTTCTTTTCTTTTCTTTTTTTCCTTTTGGGTTTCCTTTTCTGGATGGTATAGTTACTGTCTTAAGAGTTTTCCTGCATTTATGTTTCTTGGATCACAAAGATTTAATTTTTCTTGATTCAGAATGCGAACAGGAGACTTAAAGATGTTGAAATTTGTGTCCCAATTGTATATGGGACTATTGCATTCTATCTGGGTAGGAAGGCCAGTGAGTAAGTTCGATCTCTGATGACGTCCCTTTCCTTTTATGGGTCCATGGATTTTGCAATTGTCTCTAATCCCTCGACGTCTCAATCCCATAAGTGGACGGTCTATATACGTGGGGCATCGAATGAAGATCTTGGGGTGGTGATAAAGCGGGTTGTATTTCAATTGCATCCTAGTTTTAATAATCCGACAAGAGTTCTTGAAGCCCCCCCATTTGAATTATCAGAATGCGGTTGGGGTGAATTTGAAATAGCCATCACCCTTTTTTTCCACAGTGTTGTCTGTGATAAACAGTTGGATCTGTGAGTTGCACACTTGCAGTTGCTTATTCTGGTGCATTCATATTTGGCTGATTGCTTGAGAATGCATTTTTGAATTACTTTATTACTGGATTTCGTGCTTATTGGTATCACCATTTGAAATTATATCCAGAAGATGAATCTGGTCCCCAGTCAACAAAGAAACCTGTTGTTGTTGAATCTTATAATGAGATAATTTTTCCTGAACCCTCTGAGGGATTTCTCGCACGTATGCAGAATCATCCTGTTGTTATTGTACCTAGGCTTACTGTTGGTATTAATTTACCTAGCCCTGGTGAGTTCATTTAAATATTAAACTATCTTTGTATTTTTTTTTTCCTTCAGAAGAAATCCTTAAATGTTAAACTTTTTCTTTTTTGGCTTTTGCAGTACCAATCGAGATTATGAATGACAAGGAGAAAGGTGACACAAAATATCATCCTCTAAGCCAGTGGTTCATGAGCTTCTCAGAGGCTGATGAGCTCTTAAAACTTGCAGCAACTCGCCAGCAGGTTATGGTTGATTTGTTCTATTATCCCTATTTTATTTAACTAGTTAGTTTTATTACTGGGGATCTATTAATGACATTTATATATACTGCATTACTTGTGTGGATGCTTTGTGCCTTTTCTTTTCTTCCTCAGAGGCTAAAGCAAAATTATGTCATGCAATTATAGAAATTACAATCTGAAATTACTATCAATTCACTGATTCATTCCTGATAATGCAACTAATAAATATCATCTTTTCACAAATGAGATAATATTTGACATGTTTATATGCTATTTTATTTTGTCTGCATTCTTCTTGTTTGTAGTATTCTAGGAGGCTTTTATTGGATGTAGAAGCCTGATGGAGTAGTCTGTGACTCTGGTTTTTGCCAAATGTTTTCTCTGCCTTGCACTGTTTTGGATGCATATAATGAGCACTAAGTTTTTTCTTTATCTTGTACCAATGTCTTATGGATTATTTAAGATTTTGTAAACTTGGTGAGGATTTCTGTGCTGACTGTTTTTGCATTGTCCTGGGTGCAAGCTCACGTCGTTAAGCTGCGAAGACAACTGAGTTTAGTGGAAGGGTTGCCTCTACTGTCAAAACCACCCTCTGGTTATGAATATACATAATTTTTCTTTTAAAATTTGTTGGGGCCTCCTCTTTAGGGCTAAACTATGGAAGATTAGTGTTGCATAATTATGTATATATGCGAATCATCGTAACTATAAAGACCGTCCTTGTAGATTGTCTTGAATCTTTCTATCTGTAGAAGCCAAGAGCTTGGAGTTTTAGTTTATCAAGAATGGACATGTTACGTGGCATTTATGCAACAGGAAGAACAGAGAAAGAGTATCACGTTCTTTTTAAATGGTGCTATGTGTATTAGACTTTTAGCCATGCTCTGAGGATCATTTAGCAAACTCCCCACCCCCCAAAAAAAGAGAAAAAAAATTCTCAATTTATAGTAGTAATGAGAATGTCAGCGAAAGAAGAAATGGACGGTGTGTGGCATTTCAAGAACTGGATTAAATCACGTCAAAAAAACAAAAAAAAGAAAAAGAACTGGAATTAAATATCATGTTCTGTCTTTCTGTCATTAATTCCTTGGAGCTGCTCTTTGATCAAATCAAAATCAAGATATGTGAAGTTACTGAAGTAAGTTTAGTTTCTTTTGCTACATGACTTAAACTTGGAACATGTACCTATATCGTAACTAACCTCAATCAACTCGGCTAAGTTTAGGTGGTGCAGGGTGATATTTTAACTTGAGAATTAAAATTACATTTTTCTTGACAATACTATAACCTTAAAATCGGCTATAAGATTTGTTGATAATTAAGTATTCTACATTGAAAAGTCTTTTTTATTGGCCGGAGTCATTTTTACGACTTGAAATTATTATCTTGGTCTGGATTCTCACCCTCTTCAACCATATGCACTTTGCCGTTGTGGTCAATAAAAGTCTCTTTTTGCCACAATTTTGGAAGCAAAAAATGCACAAATTGTCACTGAAAATACCAAAAAAATGAGTTATTACAATTAAATAAGTTGTTGTAAATAGAATAAAAAAAATTAAAATATTATTAAAACTACTATTTATATCATTTATGGTTTCTATTTTCTAGAGACAATAAATTATTCTTAACCAATACTCTAAAGCCATTAATAATACCGTTTTAATATAACACTAAGGAGTTCATTTCACTTAGTTGTCTACTTCATGATTATATTTTTTAACTTAGATTTCTATTTAAATCTCATTTCACTTTAATCATCTAAGCCGAACTTAGATGATTATTAACAAGCAATTAACAAGTCTCTAGTCATTCGACTAACTATCTACACTTAAAGTTGACTCAATTTTAATGACTGATTAATTCCGTCTAAATATTTTCATATGTTATATTTACAAATGTACATTTTGTAAAATAATTAATACCAGAGTTTTAAAAGTAGCATTATTTTATGCCATTACCATAAGTTTTGTTGTTGCTTCAATGAGGAAAGGGCCGAATGAAACATTTGTGGACTCCTCTAACAAGTTACAACATAATATGTTGGGCTACCTTGATCGACCCAAAAGAATAGAAAGTTACTTTTCTATTTACCAAAAAAAAAAGTAAATTTTCTTATGAACAAAATTTGAGTGGTATGATCATAGAAAAAAGAAAGAAAGGAAGAAAAGATTTGAGTGGTATGATCTATTACTGAGTATACAATAATACACAAGAACTTTATTGTCTCTCACTGAATTTCATAGGGTTCCAAAAACTCTTATGCTACCAAAGCAAGCTCCAAGCCAACCTAGCTCAGCAAGCAAACACGAGTTACAAATTTACAAAATTGAGAGGGGGCAACTTTCTCCTCATTGTTTCACTGTCAAAACGAGAGAATGGCTAGAAAAAAAAAAAAGAAGAAAATAAGAACCGGCAATTATTACTCAGAAGATAAGGGCACTCAAAGCCACATTTTTATGAATAAGGAAATAAAATCTTCAAATATAGCCATCCAAGTGTGTGTTTGGATAGGAATTTGCAAACTTAATTTTTGATGAATTTGATTTTAGAAACTTAATTTTAGTTAGAAGTGGGTTTGAGTGAAATGATTTATGCTTGAAAAACTTTCTTTAAAAATTAAGTTTGGCAAAATAAATATTGTTTGGATGGTATTGATCAAAATTACTTTCAAATGTGTAATTACTAAAAAGAATATGAGTTTACATGTAGTGAAAAAAGATAAAATAAACTGTAAAGAAGAAATATGAAAGTTAAAAATACTAAAATTTCTCTAACTGGATTAAAAGCAACAAAATCTTGCTTCTATCAAAACTTTAATTTTTAATAAGAAATAATTATGTCTTGTAATTACCAAACATAATCACACAATTTTCAAAAAAGAAAATTTGCCCTCAAACAGGCTTTTGGGACAGCTCCGGTTTGCTGCCCCCAAACACACACTAAGGTGAGGAGGACTCCTCAAGCTCTCGGAGAATCAACTTCGTGGCTACCACCCTTCTTTCTAGAGAAAAGCCATCCTATCAAGGGCATCAATGGCTTCCTTTTAGCCTTCTTGACCGAAGGAGGTCTCCCCAGCGATTCATCCTTGTTGGGAATAACTCGAGTTAGCGCATGCGGGCTAGCGAATTTCACGTATCTTTTTTCTTTGACCTCTGTTGCCTCCTCGTGATCACCAGTTTGTGTTTTGGTTTCCACCTTGGTTGCATTCGCAATGAACTTGAGGTCTTCAATCTCTGGATCCTCACGACGTCGTTGCTGAAGCATCAGTTCTCTTGCCTTGGTATCTTCTAGTTCTTTCTTTGCCTGCTCGAGCTCCTTTCTGAGGGACTTGATGAAATAAGCCATGGCGTCAGCTTCTTCTCTGGCTTTCTCAAGGCTTCGCTTTGTCTCTTCTAGCTCAGCTGCCAGTGCTCCAACTTTGGATTGTGCACTCCCAGTTTCACTCGCTTCAGCTCGTATCTTAGTCATTATTCGAGATACACACATAATTAGAGGAAAATTAATTAACTATATACACTCGTTCCATTTTGGAGCTATCTAATGTATGGTTAAACCTCATTGGGGAGGCGAAGCTTAATTATATATGCATTATATTTTTAAACCTAGGCGCATAATAATAACACATGCATTTGTAAATTCTGACATTAATTCTTATGTAGCTAGGCAATAACATCATAACAGAGGTAGCTAGAAAAGAGAAAAGGGAGAACCTCTTTGAGCTTGTTGGCGTAAATCTCCCCAGCTAATACTCTTTCACCGAACAACATGACAGCTTCTTTAACAGACTTGAATGGAGCACGAGTGTCGATCTCTGCGCGTCCCATGACCAGCACTCCACCTTCTTCTCTGTCCATGTATGTATGCGTAGGTTTGTCCTTGAGCTAGCTTGCTAGTTGCTCTCAGCAGCTCTGGAAACTATGATAGAGTGATAAAGTAGCTAATAACGAAGATGATGAATGAATGTCTGAAGGAGAAGGACCACAAAGAGTTCCATTTTATATAAGTAGCAAACGAGGGGGAGATATATATTGGTGGTGTAATAATTGGCTAACTTGAAAAGAAACTTGGCAGAATCATTGGGGCTTTCTTTTCTTCGCGTTCACTTCACTGGTATTTCGTTAATTGAAGTTGACAATGTTTGTTGAACCGTCTTGATTATTTAGTTGGTTCTATCAAATTGAAATTGAAAGCACCATTCTGCAGCGCCTTGATCAGGACTTGTCTCCTTTCAACTAGATAGTGGAAACAATCTAGCTAGTAAAAATCATGTATGGGCTCCATTTCAGGCATTAGTGGAGCCCATATATACTTTGAGAATGAAAATAAAAAACTGGATAATTCGGATGCTTAAGGAGAATAGTAATGTCACGTCAGAAAAAAATAGTTAAAATTTTTAACAGAATTCAAGTAAAATGAAAAAAATTTATTGGATAGAATTAAATAATGTAACCACTCAACAATATAAGGGTCAATAAATATGTCAAATTATTTTATAAAAAAATTTTGTAAAAAATTATGACTATAGTATTTTTTTAAAGAAAAAAAATATATTCTATACTGCCTAGTCCAAATTGGTAATTATATAAGGTTGCCAACGCCCTCTGCCTCTAGTTAGGCCTACTTGAAATTTTCATTTATATATAAGTGAAATTTAACAATAAAGACATTTTTATTATATATATTTGTTAATGCCTACAAAACGAATTAAAGAAAAATTGAGCTGAAATATATTGAGCATGTATGTGTTCGTTTAAATTTTTTTAACTGTAAACTGTCCATCTTAATATATGGTACTTGAAATTTTCATTTATATATAAGTGAAATGTAACAATAAAGACATTTTTATTATATATATTTGTTAATGCCTACGAAACAAATTAAAGAAAAATTGAGCTGAAATATATTGAGCTTGTATGTGTTCGTTTAAATTCTTTTAACTATAAACTGTCCATCTTAATATATGATACTTGAAATTTTCATTTATATATAAGTGAAATGTAACAATAAAGACATTTTTATTATAAATATTTGTTAATGCCTACAAAATGAATTAAAGAAAAATTGAACTGAAATATATTGAGCATGTATGTGTTCGTTTAAATTCTTTTAACTATAAACTATCCATCTTATTATATAATAGTACAATTACTTTTTCACATGGGCTACTTTCTGTTCTTTTTCTCTTTTATACTAATAAAAATAATCCTTTAGTATAACTTTTTTTGTTTTATCTCAATAAATACCAAAAAATCATTTTAAATAACAAGTTGGGGATTTTAAATAATTTTATTAATGTATTGTTCTCTTCTCTCTTTTACACTCGAAAAAAGATACTAGATAAGCAATGTTATTTGGTATAGCTTCCTTTATGTAAGAAAATGCAAACCACTTTTTACATTAACACGTTGAGGATTTAATATGAAATTTTGTATGTATATTGTAATTTGATTATTTAAAAATCTTAGACCGCCAAAAGTTGAATGTGCCCTATTCTTTTGTCTGAAAAAGAAAAACCACCATATAAATTTTTATGTAGTTGTCAACTAAAAGATGGGCCTTTCTCAAGGCCCAAACTTTGAAGTAGGAGTATTATTATTTGTATTATCATTGTGGGTTAACTTGCATTTTGAAGGAAATTGGGTCAAAATAAAATCGGATCGTAGACCAAAAGAAAGCAAATTGAGTGTGTTTTGTGGGCTAATTATAGTCAGCCCCGATAAAAACATTTGGCTATTTAACCCAAAAACGATATCCATTGTTGCCAACCTAGTACAAATATTTAGCCCAAACAAAAATAAGCGAAGACTACAATTAATAAACACACTTATTGTTATAGACCCCAAAAAAAAAAACTTATTGTTGAAGAGAAAAAAAAATTTATCGTTGACAAAAAAAACTTATTGTTGACCAAACAAAATTTAAAAAAATTTATTGTATATTTATTTTGAAGAGAGTGAAGATTTGCTCAATCAAGAACATAGAAATGTGTTGATTAATTTTTCTTTTTCCTTAAATTTATGTAAAAATTAGATTGTATATTATTTGAATTAAAACCTAAACTTAAAATATATCAGTATTTGTTAATTTTAAAACTTTATAAATTAAATTATATTTATTTTTCTTTCTTTATTAGTATTCTATTTAGATTATAATAAATGTTATTCATTCATACTTAAAGAAATGGGATCATAAAATATTAGTAGTCTAGTCAACGTCACTCTAACCCAAAAAATAAAATAAATAAAAATATATTTAACTGAATAATCGGGATATGTAATAACTATGGGTTGAGTGCATTATCCGCTCTGTTTTCTCTTTTTTTAATTCTTTAAGGCTTGGTTTGGCGTTTGAAATTGAAGTATGGAATTAAAATTGGATAATCTAATTCCAAATTTCCTGGCTATTTAAAATTATAAAAGCTATTCTTAATGATTATTTAAAAAATTAAAAGTAATAAAATGTAAAATAATTTTTTTACTACAAATGAGATCTACAAATTAGTGTGAAAAAGAAAATAAATAAATTAAAATTCAAATAAACCAGTATGCATAAAATTTAATTTTGGAATCAAATATTATCTAAAAATAATTGATAATAATTCTTAACTTGTACAATTGTACATTATAAAATACCAATAAGTAATAATTGACGTGATACATTTTATAACAAACAAACAATGTATATATATATATATATATATTTATAATAACTCTCACAACTTTAATTTCATACTTTAACGACTATTGACATTGTTATAATTATCACAAATCATCTATTTTTTTATCATTATCAATATTATTATTATTGTCATTATTTTGTGCCACTTTTATTAGTATTACTACTATTGTCACAAATGTTATTATTGTTGCAATATTGTCACCATAATAAAAAGATAGCTATTTATTAATTTAACATGGCTATTCTGGGAGATGTGCTGGGAGTTGTCTTTTTGAGAAGGTAATTTTTTCTTGTTTTGCTTTTCTTTCCTTTTTCTCCAATGTACCAGAAAAAATTCCGATACTAAAATAAGTTGTTATACGTGTTAGTAGTTAGGGATGGGATTTTGGCTTAGGGACTTGAACGAATTTTCTGTGCTTCGAGGTAGTCAATCAATTACTGAAAACAATTTATTATAGTGCATATTTAGTAATAAATTATTTTTAAAAAAATATTTTTTAAAAATTTTTAAATAAAATTATAAATTATTTTAATCACAAAATAAGTTATTTTATACACATTTTCTTCTATTTGATAAGATCATTTTATCAAGGCTCTAAATACAATTGAAAGGAAAAAACTGTATGAAACATTAAAAGGAAAAAAAAGTATTATTGGTAAAATTTATAAGCTGTGAAGAATTGAGAACAAAGCAATAAATAATAACCAAATAAAGTATTATTTTAAAATATTTATAAAATATAAATTTATTAAACATCATACGATATTTTCTCAAATTTGTAATGACAAAATTTAATTCATTTGTTTTTATTTAATTATAAAGTGTATTTATTTTATTCACAATTGAATAAACTAATAAAAACATATACCCACTTAAATAATCAAATTAAATTAAAAACATTTTAAATAGCTGCACTCACATTATATTTTTATTACAAACGAGATGACGATTCCATTCTACCATTAAAATAAAAAAAAATCTTAGAGTAATGCATTCACATTTCTTATCGTTCTAAAAATAATTTATTTATTCAGAATTTTTTTTTCTTTATTTTTGGGGCAAAGATATGAAGTTCAATTTGTCGGAATCTAAATATAACCGAGCAAGAGTTTATAACTTGTATGAAAAGGCACTAGTCCCGTTCGCCAAGTCGATTTCTCGGGGGTGCCGAGTCGAGTCCCCTAGCAGGACGCGAGAAAGAGGAGGGAAAATACACAGATACTCAAAGTACCTTTTCAAGCCCTAAATTTCATGCTCTAACTCGTAGTTTCACCGGGACTCGTTTTTCTTTAGCTCTACCAATCGCTCCTAGTCTCTGTTTCTGCGCTTCGCGAGGGAGAACATCACTTGCCGATAGCTGATAGCTCAAGTGTACAGTACGGGGGGAGTGGTCACATAGCCTCTAATTTTCCACTGCTTTTCTTGAACCCTAGAATCATAGCGAAAGCGAAATTGACTCTGAATTGTCCACACTTCGAAAGAGTGAAGCTAGGGTTTCAACTTTTTCTGATTTCCTGCTTCTGCAGCCCCAACATGAGTCCCATTCAGAATTTCGAGCAACATTCCCGCCATCTCGTGGAGCCCGACCTCCGTATGCTCTCTCTATTTCTCTGCCTCTTGCTGCAACGATCACTTACGCATTTTCTTTACTGTTTGATTGCCGATTGAAACGTAAAAATGCATATGATCATGGAAACATATAAATTTGGATACTTTATGTTACTTTCAACTGTGTCTTTTCCGTGGGAAAATCAATTGTTGCGATGTGTATGTGTGTGTGTGTCTTACTAGCTACCCTACTATCTGATTGTCGCATAGCCTTGTTTAACATTCGCAATTGCTAGTATTGGCCTTGCCTGCTGTCAGTTTTGCATTGTTTTGATTTATCTCTCTTTTGTTCTGTTCTTTTTTTTGGGTGAAATTAGCGATTCAGGCGAGGCTGCAGATGGTGATGGAGGTTAGGGACAGTCTGGAGATTGCTCACACTGCTGAGTACTTGAATTTTTTAAAATGTTACTTCCGGGCATTCTCGGCGATACTTCTGCAAATTACAAAGCCACAGTTTGTGGACAATCCTGAGCACAAGCTTCGGAATATTGTGGTAGAGATCTTGAATAGACTTCCACATAGTGAAGTTCTCCGTCCATTTGTACAGGACCTCTTGAAGGTTGCTATGCAAGTGCTTACCACAGATAACGAAGAGAATGGTTTAATTTGTATCCGTATAATCTTTGATCTTTTAAGAAACTTTAGGCCGACTCTAGAAAATGAAGTCCAGCCATTTTTGGACTTCGTCTGCAAGATCTACCAGAATTTTAAATTGACTGTTAGCCATTTCTTTGAGAATGTGGCAATGACTGGGGAAGATGTCAAGCCCATGGAGACTTCACTCTCAGAAGGCATAAGCACTGTCTCTGCTACTGGTTCGCAGCTTAATCCGAGCACTCGCTCCTTCAAGATAGTTACAGAGAGTCCACTGGTGGTGATGTTTCTGTTTCAATTATATAGTCGTCTTGTTCAAGCAAATATTCCTCAATTATTGCCATTGATGGTTGCTGCGATATCAGTTCTGGGACCTGAAAGGGTTCCTCCTCATTTGAAAACTCATTTCATTGAGCTCAAGGGTGCACAGGTTAAGGTAAGTGCTTATTGTGAACAGAGGCTAAATGTTTTCGATGATTTTCAATTAGGTGTTTGGTAAGTGGACATTCTAATAGTTCAAGTACTTTGAAACCTATTTGTAACCTATTTGGATATGACTTATGAGATATATAAGAGCATGAAAATCACCATGTTGGTTATGACATGTAAAATATTAGGATTTTGAATTTTCCACATATCTGATACTTAAATATCACATATATAGGTTGCCAAGTACTAGTGAAATTAGGATTTTCACTCCTTAAGGGCATTATTAGAACTTACCAAACAAATAAGGTAAAGACTACATTTTATAATGAAATAACCACTTTTGCTTGCTTAAATATCCAACAGTTTTAAGTAGGTTGCAAGTGACTGAAGACAATGCTTTCAGTCCTAATTATGTTGCTATTATTTCTTCCCTCTCTTGGACCCCCCTTCTCTCCTCTCAGAGTCAGATGAAGAAGTCCTTTAAATTTTTCAATAACAGTGATTATAATAAGAAATAGGAAAATGGGGAACATTATTACATTGAAGATATGGCTAACTGGCAATGAGGTGAGGAAAGGACACACCAAGAGGGTGGTGTATTTGGCATGTGCTGCACTTATAAATATGTGTTAATTAATTGTTTTTTTTTTAAAAGAATTGGACATTAAACAAGTCTGAAGTGCATTGAGGACATTTTCAGATTTTTTTTATGAGTAAAATATTTTATTGAAGAAGGAAGGAGAAGATTACAAACTGATGCTAAAATGTGCTCTACACAATAAAAAAAGGAAAAAAAAGATGAAAAAGCTATATAACAAAATCAAGGAACATTGATCTCTGTGTCCTAGGAACATCCTTGGAGAAGCATATTCCTATATAAACCATGGATTGAATCTCGGGAATCGGGATATACTGAATGAATGACTTTAGTATCTATATACACATTATTCTTGCAACATTTGCATATTACCCAAAAACTTTGCATTTTTCTACATCAAGTTTCATTTTCGAAGACAAGGAGTCCTGAACAGACCTAAAGACTATAAGATGGTGAAGAAGCAATGCTTAGTACTCTCTATTCATTTCAATTCAATAGGATAGCCCATTGCATCCAGAAGGATGTGGTGGCTTCACTTGGATTTCTAAACAGATGCAAAAACCCTTGCACTTTTGTTATGTCTCTGTGCCTCTCCTTAGGTGTATCTGATTATGTTACTTAAGTTATTCTGCAGCCAGTGTAAAGAAGATGGATTTCTATTGCAGAATTAATTTTGGAAACTAGAAACCTCAATGTGGTGGCCACAAGGAAGCGGAGATATATATTGTACTTATCATAGCTATTTGGACGTGAACTATGAATGAATAAACACAAATTTTATCTAATATGTTAATCTGTTTATTTCCTTCTCCTGATATCGTCTATTATATGCTTAATAGTTTCATGTTTTTGTTATTGCAGACAGTTTCTTTTTTAACTTATCTCTTGAAAAGCTATGCTGATTATATAAGGCCACATGAAGAAAGTATATGTAAAAGCATTGTGAATTTGCTCGTAACATGTTCTGATTCTGTATCAATTAGAAAGGTGATACAGTTGTTTCATTTGGTTTTTCCTAATTGATTTTCTCTTTATTTGGTTAAGCTTTAAAGGCAAAAATGTTGGATGCAGGAGCTATTGATATCTCTGAAACATGTCCTTGGAACTGATTTCAGGAGAGGTTTATTTCCTCTGATTGACACTCTACTGGAAGAAAGGTAACATTTTGATTTACGACCTATTCCAAGGTCTTGATGCAGAGATTTTTTGGCAGAATTCCAAATAAGGATCTCCTGTTAATAATATTTTCCATGAAGTAAAAATAACCACTTCAATATATTGGCTTAAATTGACTTAAATAACCACTCTGAGTGGTTATTGTTCCTTTTTGATAAAATTTTTTACCAAGAGTTCAATTTTGGAATTCTCTGATTTTTTTTTTTTTTTTTGGGTTGAGTGGAACTGTCTGAGTTTTGGAAGGTCACTGGTGGTACAAGCTTCGATGGTCATAAATTTATCTATTAGGATAATCAAATATAGTTATTGAGCAAAGAAAGATTCAATCATGTGAGGCATGAGCTATCTTCATATTGGAAACTCATTTGTCAATTTTGTTGAGTCATTATTAGGGTTGTTTGGTATTTTATGTTTGTGTAGCTTCTTAAAATTATGCTTCTGGATTTGAATCCTCAATATTAGATGCATGGGATCCTAGCAAGAAGTGAAAATTGTAGACACAATGTTAGTTGTGACTTGTGAGTATCTAAATCCATGGTTGTAAGGAAGATAGAGTATTTAACACAGGATATGTGGAATCTTAGGTTAATTTTGCTCCCTTAAGTGGAAATAAAACTTGACAGCAATACAAGTACTCAACTGATTGAACATTCCCTTATATTATAGTTATTCAAACTTTTAGGGTTCTGGTTGGTACTGGGCGGGCATGCTTTGAGACGTTGAGGCCGTTGGCTTATAGTCTTTTGGCAGAGATTGTACATCATGTTCGGCAAGATCTCTCCTTATCACAGGTATATTTTTTCTTTTATTTTGTCGTATATAAGATGAGTTATGTGCCGATGTAAGTAATTAATATGCAAGTTCAGCAATTTTTTTTCTTGTTTTTTATATTCACATGATGACTATTAGTTGTTTACTAATTATATTATTATAGAGTACTAGATTATTATTTGTTTTATAAAGGCCACTTTTTAATTAAACTAATCATATAAATTTTTGTCAAATTAAAATAAAATAAGTAAATAACTATTGAAAGCATATAGTAATTCAACCAAACATATAGTTGGAAACTTAAATTCGATGAGTAGATGTTATCCATAATCACATGAAATCCAAAAATATGTTTACATAACTTGGCCAATTATGTCATACCCATATCATTGTAAGTTTGTAACAGTTGCTTTTCTGAATAAATCCTACAAGATCTGAGTTGTCCAGAGAGTTTGGAGCAATTTATGATTTGCCTATTTAAAGGTTTTGTCAGGAGTAAAGAATGGAAGGTTCTTTGTCGGTGTGCATTGAATGCAGTGATTTGGTGCTTGTAATTGGAGAGGATTTTCAGAGTTTTCAAGGAAATGTTTCTTTGTTTCCTCTTGTATGGGATGAAGTGGTCTTGTTAGCTTCTTTGTGATGCTCAGCAAACGGCTATTTTAGAGGGGTTTCTTTGTAGGATATATACAAGAGATTGGCGATCTTTGCTTAGATGATGTGTTTTTTCTTGTTTATTCTGACTTTTGTATTTTATGGTTTCTTTTAGGAGGATATCATATCTGTGGATATAGTACTCCTTTCTTTCTCTTATCGAATAAAATTGATAAATATTATCTTAGAAAAATATCTCACAAGAAATGAATGAACACACCTATAATATAAAATTTAAGCAAGAATATATATTTTTCACATTGACATGGAGAAAAATAGCAGGAAACAAAAACAAGAAAGAGATGTCAAAATATAAAATATATTATGAATTAAGTATGCTTTGTACCTTCAATTGTAAAAAAGTAGCAAAAAACCAAATGCAGCAGAAAAGGGTGTGTTAGTAGGGTTCTATAATGGAATGCAGTATCTCCTTGGAGGTAAATTGATAGATTTTCTTATACAATTTGGCCTACTATTATGTATAATATTTGTTGATTAAATCTCAAGGATAGCTCTATTTTTTTTTATAGTCAATTTAAATTTGTGGGGAAAAGTTAAACATTTTATGGGGGCAAGATGATAATTATATATACATTCCTTGGAAATTATTAGGTTAGTGGGGGCAATTGCTTCCAGTCTTTATAAGCTAGATCTGCCTCTGGAAGGGAATAGAGAGTACCTCTTGAGTTCAATAAGAAATGAGAAGATATTATAATCTTTAACTGCAGATTATTTTCTTGATAACAGGGTTTGTATTTCAATCGCTAATGTTTTATTTTCCCCTCGATGCTTGCTGCATTGTGTTTTTGTTGTTTACTAACATTGTCTTTTGAAGATGATGTGGATGATGCAATTTTTTGTCTTATTATGTTTCTGCAAATATCTTTAACTGACAAAGTTTCCGTTACACCTGATCTTGCTAATTTGAGTTCTATATGGTTGCAGTTGTCGCGGATTATTTACTTATTCTCAAGTAATATGCATGATGCTTCATTATCATTGAGCATCCACACCACTTGTGCTCGGTTGATGTTGAATCTGGTGCTTATCTTAACTCTGTTCTTCAGGATATAGTTGATTTTATTCTCTGTTAACATTTTTCAACTTATATTTCCACTCTCAAGGAGCTTTTGATGATTAGTTTCAAGGAAGTTGTTGAGAAGTAGTAAAAAAAAATTTGGTGGAAATGAGCATTGAGTGCTGTTATAAACTATGAATGTCGGTGCCTATTTGGTCTGGGAAGTGGGACATAATTGTTTATTTGGCTCTTCTACGGTGTTTTAGTTGTGGTTATTTCATGGGTTTTGACTTACTATTTTTTGATGGGGTTGCAGGGTGTGATTATATTCCTTTCTTGTATTTCTGTCTCGTGTTTTTTTGGTTTTTGGGTTTTCTGTTATCTTTTTAGAGTACATCATGTTTTCTCTCTTGTAATTTCTTCCTTCTTAATCAACAGAACTTTTCTTTTCTGGCCCTGCCGTCCTACCCTCCTGTTCTCCCCAAAGAAGAAAGATATTTACAATTTGTTAGCTGTTTAAATTCATGAAGCCTTCTGATGTTATGCTCTTTCCATTGGATCCAGGTGGAGCCAATTTTTGAGAAAGGGGTTGATCAACAGTCTATGGATGAAGCAAGGATCCTATTGGTCTGTTGCGCAGTTTGTGCTAGATTTTGACAGTTTGGTAGTATGTTGGACTTTATCGCTTTCTGGGATTGACATGCATGACATTTCCCTGTAGGGCCGCATTCTGGATGCTTTTGTTGGGAAATTCAGTACTTTCAAACGTACAATACCCCAGGTCATTTGTGATTACTTTAAAGTTCTACATTACTTCTAAGAATTACCTTGAGTCATTTGTGTTTCTGTAATTTCATTAATATGGATTGTTAATAATCTTTCTTGGGGATGGGCCTTATCAATTGTTTGAATGCAGGTTTTGATCTTGCTGCTTCTAACACGTGCTATTTTGTCTTACAATACAATGTGGACCTGGTTGAGTATAAGTATCTTGTCTGCAAATGCTTTTTGTATTGCTGCGGAAACAACTCTTTTATTGATAGTTTGTAGTGTTTGGATATCTGAAGTTGAAATTAACTTATGGTCCAAGTATGCTGTCAACATAATTCCTTATATGTATTTACTCACACACATACACAGATATTGGAGTCTATTAGATTGGTTTTGTTGGGTGCTTTTTGCATGCCCTTGGTTGTGTTATTTTTAATCTTCTAAATGTATAAATAGCTCTTGTAAGTACTGTTAATGCATCAGTTAGCTCAAAATAAGTTTAAGTTGGATGATTATGTTTTTCATTAGATTGAATAGGCATAATCTTCTTAAGAAATATATTGGATGGTTATAATATAATTACATCTGACATTTATAAGGTTATGTTATATGTATATTGAAAGGAGTCTCCTGTTGGCACTGTAATTATTTCAAGTTCTCATTTTTAGATTCATTGTTCTTAAAAGTTTGAGCCCATTGACTCAGTTTGACAAAGCATTAAAATTAAGAAAGAAGATAACTCCAATTTATTCTTCTTGATGGAATGAGAGCTTCTGTTGGTTTTGTTGCCAAGTTTAGATATTAATATTTCTTCTCCAGATAGTTTTCCTTTCCTTGTATGCAAAATTTCCATCTTTTGTTTGAAGGCTATAGTCTCCTTATGTCACCTGAATGCTGATCATTGATTTGAAGTTGTTCTACAAGCATCTCTGCACAATCAATTTATATTACACTCAGTCGGCTTGTGATTAAGTACCTATAATTAGCCTTGTAATGTCGACAATATATTGTGCTCTACTTTTGTTAATTTTAATGTTACTAGTTTGTGATGCCTTTTTCTTCTTAACATGTTGATAATATCAATTTTCTTTCTGTTGATAGCTTTTGGAGGAAGGTGAGGAAGGAAAGGATCGTACTACCTTGAGATCAAAGCTTGAACTGCCTGTGCAGGTTATTAGAAAAAAATTTTCTTTGAGAAAATTTTCAAGCTATATAATGGCACTTGGATATATATCTTCACATTTGAATTGGTGCCAGTCTGTCAGTTATTTGCTTAAATACTATGTTTGCTAGTTTTGGTGGAAAGAAACGAAAAAATATAACTCGCTGGTAGAGAAAGGAAAGAAATAAGGAACGATAAACAATTGCCTTGCATTGTTTTTAAAAAAATTGAGGGAAACTGCTTGTTCTTGGTTTGCAATTATAGTAGAAAGTAAGCGAGAAGATTGATATTTTGACTTCATCATAATTCCCTATGCACCCTAATTTTACTTGATCAGTTAGGTAACTGCTTGGGAACACTTTATTTTAGAAAAAAAGTTGTGTAGTTGCTGATAAACTAAGAGAGTGGAATGGAGGAGAAAATTAAAAAATGCAGAAGAATGCGTGCTGTGAAACTAGGAGGGAAGTAAACATATATCTTTGTGTTAAGAGCCATTTAGGTTATTTTCTGAATTAAAAATAAGCTCATTTTAATTATTCTGACAATCAGTTGGACAGTTTGGTCAAGGACCACATAGTATAACATAAAAATCATGATTATTTTTTGGTTACTGTGTATCACCACATTCTATAATGAAATTATTTCTGATTGATTTGACCAGGTTTTCAACTTTTTTAACTCATCTACGGGAATGATTGATTCTTCAAAGCCTGTGCTTCTAATTCCATACACACCCACTTTTGAAGGTTTTAGAAACTCTGCTATATTGGGGGTTTTGGTCCTTTCATTTTATTTTATCTTTTTATTAAAACTCTGAATCAAGGGACTGTTTTTCTCCATCTTTTGATTTCTTCCCGTTTCTTTTGCTCTCTTCCTCTAGCTTTTTTTTCGCTCAAGTTGCAAAGCAAACATAGTGCCAAGATCTTGGATGCTAGTGCTTATTTCTCTCCTATCCAAAAAAAAAAAAAAAATGATATGAGAGAATTACTGGTCCTGTACGAGATAAAAATAAAAAGTTTCTGTTCTCTGTCTCTAGCTGTTTTTAGAGGAATATCTTATCCTCCTTGTTTGTACTCCCTCTCTTTGCATTAGGATCTTATTTTATCAAAAAAAGAATTCAATTCTACTGTGCTTTAACAATAACATGCTTCCCAGTTAGTCTCTTGGTATATTAGATTTCAACAATTGTTTTCATTTGGATTTTATAATAACAAAAGCTTTTTCTATAGCAACTTTTGTGTTTTCTGGTCTTCTTGTTCCCAAACCTAATATGGTTCAAATGCTTTTTCAACAAAAACTTGATAGTACAATTCAAATTTTACTGTTTACCATGTTTAATAAAAAAATGGGTCTTGGACTCCTTGTTTGATTAGAAAGAAATAAAACCATTTTCATTCCTATGGTTATAATTGCAATATACAAAGTTCTCATTTATTTTGTTGCACCATAATGCATGTCTTTGAGTTATAATACTACTACTATTATTGTTGTTATTATGATGTGGATTGTTAAAATAGTATTTACTTCACCGTATTTGAGTTTTGCTCGCTTTGAATCTGGCCTATGTTTTCTTTGCAGGCAGTTTTGAATTTACAAGTTCCATTAGAACATTCGAAGGAAGTTAATGATTGCAAACATCTGATTAAGACATTAGTGATGGGTAATTTTTTTCCTTAAACCTTCTGTAGTCCCTTGTCTTTATTTTTATAAAATCTTGAGTGTCAAGTCGTCAACTAGTTTTATTGCTTTTTTTTTTTTTTTTTGACTGATAATTTTACCCATATTTTACTATATGGTTATAATCTTATGGCTTTTTATACTTTCAGGAATGAAGACCATCATATGGAGCATCACTCATGCACATTACCCTAGATCTCAGGTAATGAATCCTTTGCATAATAATTCCTGTTTGTGGATTGGCCTTTCCCCTTTCCCTTCTATTTTGTTGCTTTTGTATGAGATTTTTTCCTTTCTGTGGAACATTACAGGTGCTTGTCTCACCATCATCTAATTTACCACCACCTCAAGCATTGAAGGGCATGAGAGAAGATGAGGTACTACAGATAGGTTGATTAGCTGTAACATTGGTGTTTCTGAGTTTAATAGCTTTAGTTGACTGAAGTCTTTTTTTAGGTCTGGAAAGCCTCCGGTGTTCTAAAAAGTGGTGTTCACTGCTTAGCACTTTTCAAGGAGAAGGATGAGGAGAGGGAAATGCTTCATCTCTTCTCACAGATTTTGGCTATCATGGAACCTCGAGATCTTATGGATATGTTCTCTCTGTGTATGCCTGAGCTTTTTGAGTGCATGATCTCCAACACTCAACTTGTCCATATATTCTCCACCCTTCTTGCTGCGCCCAAAGTGTACCGCCCATTTGCTGATGTGCTTGTTAATTTTCTTGTGAGCAGCAAACTGGATGTGTTGAAGCTCCCAGATTCACCTGCAGCAAAACTGGTTTTGCATCTCTGTCGGTTTATATTTGGTGCTGTTGCTAAAGCACCTTCAGATTTTGAACGGATTTTGCAGCCTCATGTGCCTATTATAATGGAAATTTGCATGAAAAATGCTACTGAAGTTGAAAGACCTCTTGGTTACATGCAGTTGCTTCGTACAATGTTCAGGGCACTTGTAGGATGCAAATTTGAACTTTTGCTGCGGGACTTGATCCCCATGTTGCACCCCTGCCTCAATATGCTGTTGACTATGCTGGAAGGGCCAACTGGGGAAGATATGAGAGATCTTTTGCTGGAGCTCTGCCTGACCTTGCCTGCCCGTTTGAGCTCTCTGTTGCCATACCTTTCTCGTCTAATGAAGCCTTTGGTATTCTGTCTTAAGGGAAGTGATGAACTAGTGAGTCTAGGTTTACGAACACTTGAGTTTTGGGTTGATAGTTTAAATCCTGACTTCCTTGAGCCTAGTATGGCCAATGTTATGTCTGAGGTGATTCTGGCCTTGTGGTCTCACTTAAGGCCTGCTCCCTATCCCTGGGGCGCAAAAGCATTGCAGCTTCTTGGCAAGTTAGGTGGCCGAAACAGACGCTTCCTCAAAGAGCCTCTGGCACTTGAGTGCAAAGAGAACCCTGAGCATGGGCTTCGCTTGATTCTGACATTTGAGCCTGCAACCCCATTCTTGGTGCCACTTGATCGATGCATAAATCTTGCTGTGGCAGCTGTAATGCACAGAAATGGTGGCATGGATGCTTTCTATCGGAAGCAGGCTTTAAAGTTCCTTCGTGTTTGCTTATCATCTCAACTCAATTTGCCTGGAACTGTTGCTGATGAGGGATGTACATCCAAGCAGCTGTCTGCATTGTTGGTTTCTACAGTTGATCAATCATTACGCAGGTCTGAGTCAACCGATGTAAAGGTTAGTTTGATATTGTTGTAGTGCTTTTCATATCTTATAAAACCTTGTACTATCACTTCCGATTAATGTGTAGAAATACTTTTTGTCCCCATGTTTAATCATTTTAATGATCAATAATCCTGCCACAGTTCATTACCTAAGGCTTCTTTTGCTGTATCACATTCATACTGGCTTAACTTGATGCCTTTGGACACATTCTTCTTCAACTTGTCTCCTCCTTTCCTCTCTGATCTTTTGCTTTTAATTTTAGTTCAAGACTTGCATTTGCTATATGGGATTACATTATGGTATATTTATTGTTGCTGCAATAATATATATAACACCTCATTTCAGGCTGACTTAGGTGTAAAGACAAAGACTCAACTTATGGCTGAGAAGTCTGTTTTCAAGATTCTATTAATGACCGTCATTGCTGCCAATGGTGAGCCAGATCTCACAGATCCCACAGATGATTTTGTTGTCAATATATGTCGCCATTTTGCAGTGATATTTCATATTGATTCTTCATCCAGTAATGTGTCAGCTGCTACACTTGGGGGTTCATCGCTCTCAAATAATGTTCATGTTGGTTCTAGGCCAAAAACTAATGCTTGTTCGAATCTGAAGGAGCTGGACCCTCTAATATTCTTGGATGCTTTAGTTGATGTACTAGCAGATGAAAACAGGCTCCATGCCAAAGCTGCTCTTGGTGCTTTAAATGTGTTTGCTGAAACACTTGTATTCCTAGCTCGTTCAAAACATACTGATTTCATAATGTCCAGAGGGCCTGGTACACCTATGATTGTCTCCAGTCCATCAATGAATCCTGTATATTCTCCACCCCCAAGTGTTCGTGTTCCTGTATTTGAACAACTTTTGCCCCGTCTTCTGCATTGTTGCTATGGACTTACATGGCAAGCACAAATGGGAGGTGTCATGGGACTTGGTGCTTTGGTTGGAAAGGTCACTGTTGAGACTCTATGCCTTTTTCAAGTAAGAATTGTGCGTGGTCTGATATATGTCCTTAAAAAGCTTCCCATATATGCTAGCAAGGAGCAGGAAGAGACCAGTCAAGTGCTCACTCAAGTTCTTCGAGTGGTAAATAATGCTGATGAAGCAAATAGTGAGGCACGGAGACAAAGTTTTCAAGGAGTAGTTGAGTTTCTTGCTCAAGAGTTGTTCAACCAGAATGCATCTATCATTGTGAGAAAGAATGTACAATCATGCTTGGCACTTCTAGCTAGCAGGACTGGTAGTGAGGTGTCTGAATTACTAGAGCCATTGTATCAGCCTTTACTCCAGCCTCTTATAATGCGGCCACTCAAGTTGAAGACTGTTGATCAACAGGTAACCTTATTTCCTGATGGCTGTTTATTTGATCTATCTAGGGCTTTTGTTCATTTATTAGTTGACTTGATTATATTTTTTGTGCAGGTTGGAACAGTTACAGCATTGAATTTTTGTCTAGCCTTGAGGCCACCTCTTCTCAAGTTGACTCCAGAGTTAGTTAACTTCCTGCAAGAAGCATTGCAAATAGCGGAGTCTGATGAAAATGCATGGCTTACCAAGTTTAGCACACCCAAAGTGGTGACATCATTGACTAAACTTCGAACAGCTTGCATTGAGCTGCTCTGTACAACTATGGCATGGGCTGATTTTAAGACTCCAAATCATTCTGAATTGCGTGCAAAGATTATTTCAATGTTTTTTAAGTCTTTAACCTGTCGGACACCAGAAATTGTTGCTGTTGCAAAGGAAGGCCTGAGACAGGTATAATTAGCTTTTATGATGTATAGTTCCTGCTTTTTCATTGGCTTGATCATAAGGTATGAACAGAAGTACATATCTCCCTAATGATGTATGTTCAGAAATGCAGCTAATTATGTCCATGATGTATATCTTATATTATTTTTATTTGAAGGCTTAACATCTATTATGTCCATGATCATTTGTTCCTGATTTATATAGTACTGTTGTGGTGGTAGTGTAAATTAACGAAATGATAGTGTTACAATATCTTATCTCTTTGTATGTGTGTTTTAGTTCATACATGCATGCTTTTAGAAGACTTGCTTGGGATTATTTTTAGCTCATCTGCTTCTTTGTCACTTAGGTTATTAACCAAAGGATGCCCAAGGAACTTCTGCAAAGCAGCCTTAGGCCAATATTAGTCAATTTGGCACACACAAAAAATCTCAGCATGCCTCTTCTGCAAGGCCTAGCCCGCCTGCTTGAACTGTTGTCCAATTGGTTTAATGTTACCTTGGGTGGCAAACTTTTGGAGCACCTAAAGAGGTGGCTGGAGCCTGAAAAGCTTGCACAAAGTCAGAAGTCATGGAAGGCTGGCGAAGAACCAAAGATTGCAGCAGGTTTTGCACCTATGGTTTAGCCTATTTAATTTAAAGTGTTGCTGATGCAACTTCCTTAGCTCATACATGCTCTGATGACATCATTCTCTATTGATGCAGCTATAATTGAGCTTTTTCACTTGCTTCCTCCTGCTGCTTCGAAGTTCCTTGATGAACTTGTAACCTTGACTATAGATTTGGAAGGAGCTCTTCCCCCCTGGACAAGTGTACAGTGAAATTAATAGTCCTTATCGCCTTCCACTTACAAAATTCTTAAATCGATATGCATCCCTTGCAGTTGATTATTTTCTTGCTCGATTAAGGGAACCAAAGTACTTCAGGCGGTAAGTTTTGGAATGCTGAACTTTAATTACATTCACTATAATTGGATGCTGACTTTGTTTCATGCTTTTTGCTGTAAATTCAGTTTTATGTATATAATTCGTTCAGAAGCTGGCCAGCCATTGAGAGATGAACTGGCAAAGTCACCACAAAAGATACTTGCAAGTGCGTTCTCCAAATTTCTGCCCAAATCTGATGTGGCAATGGCTTCTGCATCCACAAGTACACATACTAGTTTATTAGGTGAAGAGAGCCTTGTTGCTCCTTCAACTGATGCTTCTAATCCACCTGTTCCTCCTCCCAATGCAACTTCTGATGCTTACTTTCAGGGACTAGCACTTATAAAAACCTTGGTGAAATTAATCCCTGGCTGGTTACAAAGTAATCGTATTGTGTTTGATACATTAGTACTTGTTTGGAAGTCACCTGCAAGAATATCCCGACTGCAAAATGAAGAGGAGCTGAACCTAGTTCAAGTAAGTATAGGCAAGCTCAACTTAGTTGCTGCTATGTCATCATTGTTGATACAAGGAAAGACTTCATTATTTTTTTCAGTGATTGCATCAACAATTTCAATTTTATAGCATCCTTAAGAAATTTAACAGTTTTAATTGTGTACTTTGCTTTTGATCCCATCGTATTGTATCTTGATTAAATTGCAAAAGAGTGTAGAATAACGGGCACAGGCACAGGCTCTGGCCTCTGGGTGCTCAACTGTCAGAGTCCAGCGGTTTGCTGAAATCATCAGCGTTGGAGATGCTGGTCATGCAAGTGCTATTTGATTTGACAAACTGAAATAAGTGTTTATTGAATTCAGCTTGAGATTTGTACTTAATGCCCCATACTTTATGATTCCCTTTTAGCAATTTCCCCCCTTCTTGAAACGGATCCAGTCTACAAGTTACAATGATATGAGAAATATCATAATATGGAAGAGGGAATAATGACTTCTATTTTTAGCAGTATAAACAGTATTACTAGGCTTTTTAAAAATTCATCCTCTATATGCTACTTCTGTAATATTTAACTGAGTTAACTACTAACCTTTTCAAACCTGTGTTTTTTAAGGCATCTATTACAACTCCTTATGATTGATTTGTGGACAAAGCATATATGGAGCTGTAGGCACTTTAGTAAATTCTAGTGTTGATTTTATTTTTCTAGATTTTGCACTTCCAGCCTAGAGCAAGTTGTTTGTACTGATTTTGCTGGTTTTTTTATGAGCTACCTTCACTTTGGACAGAATATTTTTGGATGCATGATTGTATATATTCGTTGCCCCTTTTGGTTTAGCATCAAATTTTCTTGAACTATAGAAGTATTTCAATTAATATGCCATATTACAGTTTTTTTCTCTAATTATATATTGTGCATTCATCATCTGATGTCATTATTTAATTTTTTTCACTTTTTTTTAAAAATTTTAGACCATACAACTTAGAAGCTCATTCTTCCTAATAAATCAATCTGAGGTTAAGTTACATTTAATATCATTTTCATGCCATTGGAAAATGAAAGTGTATGGCATATCTATTATCTTCATGTAGTTTTCCCATTTGTGACTGTTACTCCTGTCATTATCTCCAGTACCTCCTGTGTTTTCTATTATCAATTTTATATTCTTGTATGCATGATATTTTGAAATTTTTACCACCATGTTCAAATGCTGATTTTACTTTACTTTTCTTCTGGTTTCTCTTGGTTGTCTCATCCCATCGTGTTTTAGTATATTTCTAAATTGTACATATCTTTTTGCTGTAAATTTATTAAATTGTCAAAAATCTTTCAAGTGGATTGACATGATGAATGATCCATCTATTTTGTTTTTCATGTCATCATGGAATTGCAGGTTAAAGAAAGTAAATGGCTTGTCAAATGCTTCCTGAATTACTTGAGGCATGACAAAAATGAAGTGAATGTTCTCTTTGATATACTTACCATATTCTTATTTCATAGTCGTATTGACTATACATTCCTGAAGGAGTTTTACATCATTGAGGTAATTCATTATTGGACCTGAATTTTGTTTGTTAAGATTCCAATTCATGCTTATATTTGAGTCATATGCAAACTGTCTTGGTACCTTTTAGGTTGCAGAAGGTTACCTACCGAGCATGAAAAAGGCCCTGCTCTTACATTTTATGGACCTTTTCCAATCAAAACAACTTGGTCATGACCATTTGGTGGTTGTAATGCAAATGCTTATTCTTCCAATGCTTGCACATGCGTTTCAAAATGGCCAAAGTTGGGAGGTTGTTGATCCTGCTATTATCAAAACAGTTGTTGATAAACTTCTTGATCCTCCAGAAGAGGTATATCCTGATATTATGTCGAATTTCTTATTTGGCCCTTCTTTTAAGTCTTATGATTTAAGCGAGTGTGATACAACTTTTTTTAAGTTTGTATATGTCTCTCAATGCATCATGCCCCTCTTCTGTAGGTTTCTGCTGAGTATGATGAGCCTTTAAGAATAGAACTATTGCAGCTTGCCACTTTGCTACTTAAATATCTTCAGAATGATCTCGTCCATCATAGGAAGGAACTGATCAAATTTGGGTGGAATCATCTTAAGCGTGAAGATACTGCAAGCAAACAGTGGGCATTTGTGAATGTTTGCCATTTCTTGGAGGCATATCAAGCCCCAGAAAAAATAATTCTTCAGGTATGGAAATATGGACTTTTGTTAAAATGTTCTTTACTTAATAGTATTTTGTAAACATGAGGGTTACCGGGGCTAGTTATTATCTGGATGATTTTGTGGAATATTCTTTCTTATGGAAAGATAAAGTTCTTTCTGATCACTTAGGGTTTACTTCCTATTATCTAGATCTCAGTGCCTACTGTGAAAGTGTAACCACAGAGGGAGGATAAGATATCCACCTAAGAAACTGTTAGAAGTCAGAGCTTGCTCCATTGATTAGGAAACCTCAATGTAAGGAGGTATAGATGTTTGCATGCTTGCTTGCAAAACTTGGCTTCTATGGTTAATCTGCTTACACCTTTTTGTCTGTATTTTTTTTCTGGTAGTTGGTATACTGGTATTGTACTTTACTTTTTAAGATCTAGAAATGCTTTGACATATATATTTCATGTTTATACCCTTGCATGGGCAAGCGTTTTATGGCATATAATCATCCCTGGGTTTGCTTCCCTTTTTATAATTTTTTTTGTTTGATATGGAAGTTGGTGAGTCTTAATTTTCATTTTTTAAGAGTACTTGTGGCTGGGGATAGTTTTTTTAAGATTCATAAAACCAAAGAGAACTTGCATTCTGTTCTTTTTGGACTTTCAAGAGCTTTCAAATCAAAACTAGATGCCCTGTGTTCTGAACAAACTTCTTACTGAGCGAAGCTCATCAGAAGAGTTTTTGACTTCATCTGAAATCTGGATGAGCTTTGAAAGCATGGCTTTATTCTGTGTATCTAACTCAATCTCATAGGCAAAAATGCATGTGTATATATTTGTATCTAGATGATGCACCAGCACGCTAACACAGATTTATAACTGCAGGTTTTTGTAGCACTTCTTAGGACTTGCCAACCAGAAAATAAAATGTTGGTCAAGCAGGCTCTTGACATACTGATGCCAGCACTGCCGCGACGTTTGCCTCTTGGTGATTCTCGGATGCCCATATGGATACGATACACTAAGAAGATCCTTGTTGAAGAAGGTCATTCAATTCCAAATCTTATTCACATATTCCAGCTTATTGTCCGCCATTCAGAACTGTTCTACAGCTGCAGAGCACAGTTTGTTCCTCAGATGGTGAATTCTCTGAGTCGCCTTGGATTGCCTTATAACACCACTGCAGAAAACAGACGGCTTGCCATTGAACTTGCTGGATTGGTTGTTAACTGGGAGCGGCAGAGACAAAATGAGATGAAAGTTGTTACTGATACTGATGCCCCCAGCCAAGTCAATGATGTCTTTAATCCTAGCTCAGCCGATGTTAAGCGATCTGTGGATGGTTCCACATTTCCTGAGGATACAACTAAGCGAGTAAAAGGTGAACCTGGTCTGCAATCCCTATGCGTCATGTCACCTGGTGGTCCATCATCAATCCCTAACATAGAAACCCCAGGATCTGCCAGTCAACCCGATGAAGAATTTAAACCAAATGCTGCTATGGAGGAAATGATTATCAATTTTCTTATTAGAGTGAGGCTTACTTCTAACCTGCTCTTTTACCTTTTGCATAGTGTTGGTGCTGCCAGGTTAATAATTTTTAGTAAGATTTTGCGATTTGGGAATAACCTATATCCAATATTTAATGCTGTGGCTGTCCAAACTGCTGTTGCTTGCCCCATAAGCTGGCAAACTTATTCCAAATAGTGTGAATTTGATGATTTTGATACTTGCATTGGAATACTGTCATTTGTTTATTCTTATCTTATTACATAGTTTGTGTAGTTCTTGTCTGCCCATGTTGTTTGTGTCCGTGATACTACTTTATCATAAGAAACCTTGCATGGGAAATTGTTCCATGTGTAATGTTAATCATTGTTTTTGTTCTCTAGGCCAATGCTATATTTATGGTTTAATGGTTCAGTGGTTCACCTGTTATTTTCTACCTTGGTGTTTGTGCATGCATGAAGGTGACTGATACGGTACTTCTATGTGGAGGCAAATGTGAAAATTGATTAATTAAAAGATGGTCAATGGATATTCTGCAACTTCTAAAACACTCTTAAGGCTTATGATTTTGATGATTAACTCTGACTTCTGAAATTAGGTTGCCTTGGTCATAGAGCCTAAGGACAAAGAAGCAAGTGCTATGTACAAACAAGCTTTGGATCTACTTTCACAAGCTTTAGAGGTGTGGCCAAATGCAAATGTAAAATTTAATTATTTGGAAAAGCTGCTGAGCAGTATTCAGCCAACTCAAGCAAAGGACCCTTCCACAGCTCTGGCACAGGGTTTGGATGTCATGAACAAGGTTTTAGAGAAACAGCCTCACTTGTTCATAAGAAACAACATTAACCAGATTTCTCAAGTAGGCCTAACCTCATTTTGTTTTCGTCTATCTGATTTGCCAAATAAAGTATTATACTAACGTAATTGTTTTTCCTCCCAGATTCTTGAACCATGTTTCAAGCATAAACTTTTAGATGCTGGCAAGTCTTTTTGCTCCCTGATGAAGATGATCTTTGTTGCTTTTCCTCAAGAAGCAGCTACAACACCTGCTGATGTTAAGTTGTTGTACCAGAAGCTTGATGATTTAATAAAGAAGCATGTTACTACTGTCACAGCTCCTCAAACATCTAGTGATGATAATAATTCTAGTGCAATCAGTTTCCTGTTGCTTGTCATAAAAACCTTGACAGAGGTACAAAGGAATTTTGTGGATCCTTTAATTTTGGTTCACATACTTCAACGGCTGCAGCGTGATATGGGTTCATCAGCAGGTTCTCATTTAAGACAAGTACGTGGGTCCCTTCTTGTGTTACTATATTATTTGGGTTTATGATTTTTTAATCTACGGCTTAAAATGTGATTTCTCTCAATGTAAAAATCAAACTAGAAACAAAGAATAAAGTGGTTAAGTATTAGTTTAATTCCTATTATTCTTTTCTGAATACAGGCAAAGGTAGTTTACTTAACAATTCAAATATAATAATATATTGATCTGTGGACTTACATGTAGCCATAGCCATGATGCAATCTTTCTCAATTATACACATACATTGCTTTAAAAGAAAATTCTATGGTGCATTTCTGTAACACCTGCCACAATTTTTTTTTCCAAAGAGATTAAGTGTAAGGGAAGGCAGTTGTAGACATTGGGTAGAAAACAGAAGAACTTGACTATGTCCATTCTCCTGGTCCCTGTCACACCATGGGAATCCCCCCCCCTCCCCCCCCTTCCTTTGCCACAGCCACCTCAGTTTGATAGTACTTTTCTGACATACTATGTTAAATTAAGTCTATCAGAGCCCATTCCAGTGTGATTTAACATATTTTGCCTTGGTGATCATATGATCTAGATTTTGTTTCTTTTTTAATCTATAGCAACTATGCTTGGGATTTTCCCTTTCCAATTTTTTTATTTAATAATTTTACCCTACATAATTAGGGACAGAGAACAGATCCAGATTCAGCGGTCACATCTTCTCGTCAAGGTGCTGATGTTGGAGCAGTTATTTCAAATCTAAAATCAATCTTAAAACTTATCACTGAAAGAGTGATGGTTGTTCCTGAGTGCAAGCGATCTGTATCTCAAATCTTGAATGCTTTGCTCTCAGAGAAAGGTATTGATGCTAGTGTGCTTCTTTGCATACTTGATGTGATTAAAGGGTGGATTGAAGATGATTTCTGTAAACAAGGAACTTCAGTTACATCAAGTGCCTTTCTCATTCCCAAGGAGATAGTTTCTTTTCTTCAGAAGCTTTCAGTAGTTGATAAACAAAACTTCACTCCAGCTGCTCTGGAAGAGTGGGAGAGAAAATATCTCGAACTTCTTTATGGAATTTGTGCAGATCCAAATAAGTAAGTACTGTATTTTAAGTTTGTCTGCGCTATGCTGAGGTTGTATTCTGTCTTGATTATTTTTTATTGGCTTCCAGATACCCTTTATCCCTGCGTCAAGAGGTTCTCCAAAAGGTGGAAAGGCTTTTTATGCTTGGTTTACGAGCTAGAGATCCTGAAGTTAGGATGAAATTTTTCTCTCTCTATCATGAGTCCCTTGGAAAAACACTATTCGCTAGGCTCCAATTCATTATCCAAATTCAAGACTGGGGAGCTTTGAGTGATGTCTTCTGGCTCAAACAAGGTCTTGATCTTCTCTTAGCAATATTAGTTGAGGATAAACCTATTACGCTAGCTCCAAATTCTGCTAGGGTTCAACCACTTCTGGTTTCAAGCCCTCTTCTGGAATCATCTGGGATGCAGCACAAGGTTAATGATGTATCTGAAGGTACTGAGGATGCTCCACTAACATTTGAGACACTTGTGCTTAAGCATGCCCAATTTCTTAACAGCATGAGCAAACTTCAGGTAAACCAACTGATGTTTGATATTTAAGTGCTATTATTGTCCGTCATACTCAAGGTCATATCTCTTATATTTTTAGTTTGATTACCCTGGTTATCTTGCATCAAGGATGGTCTAACATGTGACACACTTGTACTATGTGGAGTACTTGGGTTTATTAATAATACAGAAACTGTTTGATTGATATGATCTGTTGTTTTTTGGCATTTTACTTCAAGTTTGACAACTTGTTGAGCAGTGCCACAGTCCCCTCACTGTTTCTCTGTGTCAACTGTTGGTAATTAACTGACATGCATGAAGTTAGTGGATAGGAAATATTTTACAGTTCCAACTTACACATTCCCTTCTTTTTCCAGGTGGCTGATCTGTTAATTCCGTTGAGAGAGTTAGCCCATACAGATGCTAATGTTGCATATCATTTGTGGGTTCTGGTATTTCCAATTGTCTGGGTTACATTACATAAAGAAGAACAAGTAACACTTGCTAAACCAATGATTACTCTTCTGTCTAAAGATTATCATAAGAGGCAGCAAACCAACAGACCAAATGTTGTGCAAGCTCTATTAGAAGGGCTTCAGTTGAGCCATCCTCAACCCAGAATGCCAAGTGAACTCATTAAATATATTGGAAAAACTTATAATGCATGGTACATTGCCCTGGCTTTGCTGGAAAGTCATGTTATGTTGTTCATGAATGACACCAAATGCTCCGAGTCTCTGGCTGAGCTCTATCGTTTGCTTAATGAGGAGGATATGAGGTGTGGACTGTGGAAGAAGAGATCAGTTACTGCAGAAACCAGGGCTGGGCTTTCTCTTGTTCAGCATGGTTACTGGCACCGTGCTCAAAGTCTCTTTTATCAAGCCATGGTGAAGGCAACTCAAGGAACATATAACAACACTGTACCAAAGGCTGAGATGTGTCTCTGGGAAGAGCAATGGTTATACTGTGCTAGTCAACTTAGTCAATGGGATGCACTGGCGGACTTTGGTAAGAGTGTTGAGAATTATGAAATTTCTGCTTGACAGTCTTTGGAAATTGCCTGATTGGACGTATATGAAGGAGCATGTCATTCCTAAAGCTCAAGTGGAAGAAACTCCAAAACTTCGTTTGATTCAAGCATACTTTGCCCTTCATGACAAAAATACAAATGGTGTGGGCGATGCTGAGAACATGGTGGGTAAAGGTGTTGATCTTGCTCTCGAACAATGGTGGCAGCTGCCTGAAATGTCTGTTCATTCCAGAATTCCCCTTTTGCAGCAATTCCAACAAATAGTTGAAGTTCAAGAGTCAGCGAGGATTCTAATGGATATTTCCAATGGAAATAAACTCTCTGGAAATTCTGTGGTTGGTGTGCAAGGAAACCTTTATGCTGATCTGAAGGACATCCTTGAGACATGGAGACTAAGAACTCCAAATGAATGGGATAATATGTCTGTTTGGTATGATTTGGTGCAGTGGAGGAATGAAATGTATAATGCTGTCATAGACGCTTTCAAAGATTTTGGCTCCACAAATTCAACACTTCATCATCTTGGCTACCGTGACAAAGCATGGAATGTCAATAGGCTTGCTCACATTGCTCGTAAGCAAGGCCTATTTGATGTTTGTGTTACCATACTTGAAAAATTATATGGCCATTCAACCATGGAAGTGCAGGTACGATAACCAGCTTTGTTGTAGCTCAAGGTTTGAGAGGGAACCAGTTCCCTTTTCCCATTATGTCAGCATTCACAGGATCTTGGATTTTATACCTTACATGGCTTATTATATTATACAACTTCTGAGGATTTTAAAGGCCTGCTTACTAGTTCATTCTTCAAACATTCTGCTGTTATATATGAGCTTAGTTTGTTTTTTTTTTGGGGGGGGGGGGGGTGACCTTACATTCATCATGTGGATAATTCTTCTGATGAATTTTTTTTACCATATCAACATGTTTAAAGTTTTGTTCTTGATTAATCTGGATGGGTATATGTACATATAGACTCTATACATAGTCTAATGTTCATGTACAATGCTGGCATATACACACACAGCATTTGCGTGCCTGTTTTGTTTACTGATTATGTGTCCTTCTTTAATTACAATGAACTCTGATGTATTTGCAGGAAGCCTTTGTTAAGATAACAGAGCAGGCGAAAGCTTATTTAGAAATGAAGGGAGAACTGACAAGTGGTCTTAATCTGATTAACAGCACTAATCTAGAGTATTTTCCTGCAAAGCACAAGGCTGAAATTTTCCGTCTAAAAGGGGATTTCTTGTTAAAATTAAATGACTCTGAAAGTGCTAATCTTGCTTATTCAAATGCCATTAATCTTTTTAAGAACTTTCCTAAGGGATGGATAAGCTGGGGAAACTATTGTGATATGGTAATCATCTATTCTGTTTTTCATGCTGTTCTTATGACTATTAACTCGAGTTCTATACTGATCCATCATCTACTTAAAATAGGCTTACAGAGAAACTCATGAAGAGATTTGGTTGGAGTATGCTGTCAGCTGCTTCTTGCAAGGTATCAAATTTGGTGTGTCCAATTCAAGAAGCCACCTAGCTCGTGTGCTTTATCTTCTTAGCTTTGATACTCCTAATGAGCCTGTTGGAAGGGCATTTGACAAGTACTTTGACCAAATACCGCATTGGGTTTGGCTCTCATGGATTCCACAACTCTTGCTCTCCCTTCAGAGGACAGAAGCTCCTCATTGCAAACTTGTTCTTCTGAAGATTGCAACCGTCCATCCTCAGGTACATGTTATTCGAATTTGTACACTGTAAAGTATGCGGAACTTAAATAATCTTGAAGTTCTTCTCCTGAACTTTAGGCTCTGTATTACTGGCTGCGCACATACTTGCTGGAACGACGTGATGTTGCCAATAAATCTGAACTTGGTAGAATAGCAATGGCTCAGCAAAGAACACAGCAAAGTGTCTCTGTTACTAGTGCAGGTCCTCTTGGGATGGCTGATGGAAATGCTAGAGTACAAGGTCCAGGCGGAAGTGCATTATCCTCTGATAATCAAGTTCACCAAGGCTCTCAGTCTGCTGGTGGAATTGGATCTCATGATGGTGGAAACTCTCATGGGCAAGAACCTGAAAGGTCGACAAGTGCAGAAAGCAGCATACATAATGGAAATGACCAAACTTTGCAGCAAGGTTCTGCAAACCTCAATGAAGGTGGTCAGAATACTTTAAGGCGTGCTGGTGCTTTAGGTTTTGTGGCTTCAGCTGCCAGTGCTTTTGATGCTGCAAAAGATATAATGGAGGCTCTTAGGAGCAAGCATGCTAATTTGGCTAGTGAACTTGAGGTGATCTTCATTTCAGACTTTTTAAGTTGCTGTTAGTTCACTTAACAATTAATGCATGCAACCTCCCCTTCCCCTTCTCCACCCCCTCTCCTGGCTGCATGCATAAAGAAGGGCTGCTTTCGTGCCTCAGAATTTGACTATATTATTGCTGCTAGCACTTAAGATAATGGACCTATGAATCAAAGTAGTGGATATGAAGGACAGAACACATGAAAAAAAATGTTAGATATATAGTGTAAACTTGAATGTGTTGTATCCACAAGGGTGTGGCCTAGTGTTAAGTAAGCTAGAGCCCCAGTAGAACGAACTTTACCTGCAATGTGGTTTGAATCTTGCTAGAGAACACTTTGAGGGGAGGGGCAGCCTTAGTACCCCAGCAAGGTTTCATATTGTAAGAACCAAAATAAAAAAAAAAGAAAATTGGATGTGTTGTAAAGTTTTCTACTTTGGTATTTCTTGGTAGCTCATCTTGTACATGGTCTGAATTGCACCAATGTATCTGATAATCAGATCTGGATGATTGTGATGAACCATTTCATTTTGCAGGTTCTATTAACAGAAATTGGCTCAAGGTTTGTCACTCTGCCTGAAGAGAGACTTTTGGCAGTGGTTAATGCTTTGCTCCACCGCTGCTACAAATACCCAACTGCTACAACTGCAGAAGTTCCTCAATCTCTCAAGAAGGAGCTCTCAGGTGTTTGCAGGGCTTGCTTTTCAGCAGATGCTGTAAATAAGCATGTTGATTTTGTGAGGGAGTACAAACAAGATTTTGAACGTGATCTTGATCCGGAAAGCACCACCACTTTCCCAGCTACCCTCTCTCAGCTTACTGAGCGATTGAAACACTGGAAAAATGTTCTTCAAAGCAATGTTGAGGACAGGTTTCCAGCAGTATTGAAGTTGGAAGAAGAAAGCAGGGTATTGAGGGACTTCCATGTTATCGATGTTGAAGTTCCAGGGCAGTATTTCACTGATCAGGTGACTTTTAAATTTGTTTTTTCTCAAACAGTGTGAAATCTTTAATTTTATTTCTTATAATTTTTTTATAATACTGTGTGAATCTTAATCGAAATACCCTCAAGTTATGCTGAGGAAGTCTTTGGTGCATCCTTTGCTGAATCTCATTTATTTATTATACTATGTTCCAGGAAATTGCACCAGATCATACTGTGAAGTTGGATAGGGTTGCAGCTGATATTCCAATTGTGCGAAGGCATGGGAGCAGTTTCCGGCGTTTGACTCTAATTGGTTCTGATGGTTCCCAACGCCATTTTATTGTCCAGACATCTTTGACTCCCAATGCTAGAAGTGATGAGCGCATATTGCAGCTTTTCCGTGTGATGAACCAAATGTTTGAGAAGCACAAGGAATCAAGACGCCGTCACATATGCATTCACACACCAATAATTATTCCTGTTTGGTCCCAGGTTAAAATGATTTTCCTTATGAGCATAATTGTTTCTTTTTCCCCTTTTATTTTTTACAGCTGGACCCATAACCATCCACTTTAAAGTAAATGAGAAATAGCTGTGGCGTTGCTTGGAATCAGTTTATGAAGACTGCAAAGCAAACCCTTTACCTATTTAAAAGTATCCACTAATCCCTGCTTTAAATGTTGTATGGACAGGTTCGCATGGTAGAAGATGATTTAATGTATAGTACTTTCCTTGAGGTCTATGAGAATCATTGTGCTAGGAATGACCGGGAGGCAGATCTTCCAATAACCTATTTCAAGGAGCAATTGAACCAGGCTATATCTGGGCAAATATCTCCAGAAGCTGTTGTTGATCTCCGTCTGCAAGCTTATAATGAAATAACGAAAAATCTAGTCACTGACAACATCTTTTCACAGTATATGTACAAGACTCTACTAAGTGGCAACCATATGTGGGCTTTCAAGAAGCAATTTGCCATCCAGTTGGCCCTTTCAAGTTTCATGTCCTTCATGCTACAAATTGGTGGGAGGTCTCCAAACAAGATTTTGTTTGCAAAAAACACTGGAAAAATATTCCAAACTGATTTTCATCCTGCATATGATGCAAACGGACTGATTGAGTTTAATGAGCCAGTACCATTTAGGCTAACAAGGAACATGCAAGCATTCTTCTCCCATTTTGGAGTCGAAGGCCTTATTGTATCTTCAATGTGTGCAGCAGCACAAGCTGTGGCTTCCCCTAAAGTGAGAAGAAATATATATATATATATATATATATATATATATATATATCAACCTAAAAGTTTTTCAATATTTGGATGTTATACTTGTAATTCAAAAATGTTAATTGATTTGTTCTTAAATTGCCATATTTGCAGCAAAGTCAGCATCTATGGCATCATCTAGCAATGTTTTTCCGTGATGAGCTGCTGTCTTGGTCTTGGAGAAGACCGCTTGGGATGCCCATGGCTCCTATGGCTGGAAGTGGTACTATGAGCCCCATTGACTTCAAACAGAAGGTTACCACAAATGTGGAACATGTTATTGCAAGGGTTAAGGGAATAGCCCCACAGAATTTCTCTGAAGAGGTGAGCAACTAAACAAAGTTGTGTCGGGTTTTCTATTTACTCTTTGATTTTCAGCAGTGAAGGGATAAATGGAAATTCTAAGACTAGATTTCCATTTTTCAATAAAGATAAATGGTTATTTAACACATTTCTAAAGAGATTTTATGCGTTGTTCTATCAAAGTTGAAAGGGATCCAGTTAACTCCTCCGGAGAACTTTATTATTGAGGATATAATAGTAATCATAAACAAACAAAAAAAAAAAGAGGGAAGGGGTTGGGGTTTTGCACTTCATGTGTCCTATTGACACGACTCATTATGGAAGATTAAAACAATTAACTGCAACTTTCTACCTCCTGCTCTTGCCCTCCCACTTTCTGCTCTGTAGATACTTATTCCTTTTTAAAAAAAAAAAATAATTTCCCTTCCTCCGTAGTGATCAACCAGTTTCCCAGTTCAGAGTTTTGAGGACACTTAAGTTTTGGCTAAATTAACATGGTAAATCAAATGCTTTGTGAGAATGTTTGAATTTATACCTCTTAGCTTATTACTCATTTATGCCCTTATGCTGCTATTTAAATCTCTAGTATTTACGTTTGTGTTTATGTAGGAGGAGAATGCTATGGATCCACCCCAACCCGTGCAGAGGGGTGTCACTGAGTTGGTTGAAGCGGCCTTGAACCCAAGGAACTTGTGCATGATGGATCCAACATGGCACCCCTGGTTTTAAGTTATACAAGGTTAAGTTAAAGATATGATGTTTTGTACAATAAGCAGCAGCCTCCTCTCGAAAGTCTATAGTGGTTCCCTATTTATTTGTACATATTCCAGGTAAATTGAGCGATGCTGCTTATTATTTTGAAACTGTGCGTAAATAACTCATATTTAGGCAGATACATCACTGTAGTAAAGTAATTACTGGATTCAATGGTGATGAAGGTAATTTTGCTTTTGTGGAAATGAACTGTGTTTTGTTTTTCTTTTAAGATGTGTATACATATGTGGAACAAATCGTTTAGTTGAATAAATTTTTTTAAGGTGCGTGTAGAATTCATCTATTACCTTTATTATCTTAATAATTAAAGTTAAAATTTAAATAATTATACAATTAACGACTTACTAGTCACTAACTCACTTGATTTATTTTAGGGAAAAGTATAGAAAATAGTTGTTTCGTTCATAGTAATTCCATTTATATAGTGAAAAAGATTAAATAATAAATTGTTTTGATACTATAATATATTAAAAAATCAAACAATTAAAATTTGATATTACAACATAAATATACTCTGAAACCTCTAGTTACTAATAAGCTCTCTGACCGGTTGGAGATTAGAAAATTTGTAGCCTCTTTGAAAATCGGATACATAATTATGCGTCTGTTTCTTTTTATTATAAAAAGTAAAAGAAAATATAACTTTAAATATCAACTAATTATTTTATGAAGGGTGGATTTATTACCATTCTTATTTATTTATTGTCATTTATTTTTAATTATTTTAATTGTCTATTGTCATTTTAAGTATTAATTATAATTATCAACCAAAACTTTTAGTATTACCTATAATAATTAATTATTTTTAAAAATTAAAAAAAATCATATTTATAGACTTCATTTACCTAATTAAATTTTTTGACATCTTAGATTACTCCTGTCTTTTGATCTCAACATTTTGGATTGTTTGTCTAGATCACCAAATTTAAATACTAGCTATATGATTTTTTTTCCATGACATTTCTACTTTTTACTAATATTGTAATTTTGGATTCATCCTATCAAAGTCATTGCTTATAACAAGTTACATTTGATTACAATCAATAATTTAGAAACTCAAGTATAGTTTATCATACTTGAAAGCGAATATACAAATTCAACCTAGCCTCTAAGATGCGTTTACAACTAAGAGAATCGATTTCAATCACATTTTTTATTATTATTCAGTCACATTTTTTATCATTATTTTGTTATTGAGAAGCTGAACAAGGCAAGAATGATTACGATGACAATAGTAATTATGAATATTAGGAGTTTAAAAATATTCATAAATTTTATCTAAAACTAACTAATATTTATAATTATAATAAGTTGTCTGAATGTATAAGAGTGACAATAAACAACTAATTTGGCTATGACTGAAGAATTATTATTTAATAAAGTATATTTTTAAGAAAATAAATAAATATTAAAAATGAGTGACAATAAATAAATATGAGTGATAATAGACACATTTTTAAAAGCTAATATTAAAATTTTTTATTCAAATTATAAAGAAAATGTTTAAAAAATGTTACTGTTTTAATAATCAAATTTTATCAAAAAATTAAAGAGAAAGGAAGAGTTTTACAGCTTTAAGATAATATTCACCATCTATTTAATTTTAAGAAAATGATGATTAAAACCAATCCATGTAATACAACAACACAAATGAATGGCAACAATAATATAACCGTTGCCACTTAGTTTCTATTTATTTTTGTTATGTTATATATTTTTTCAGTGTTTGTGATTTTGTTTAAAAAGTTCGTCATACTGCTGATTTAAGTTTTTTTTTTTTTTTGACATATTTGAGATTCGAACTTAAATTAGGAAAACATCCACTTATTTTTTATTTAATGGTTTATGTGTTCTGAAAAATTTTAAGGTCGATTCACTTTCTTTAACAATACTTTTCTTATTTTGATATGATTTATTGACGATGACTTATAAAAAAAGTTCAAGAGGTTTGTGAGAATATTTCGCTCGTGTTTATTATTCATAGTATAATATTCATACTTTGCTATTTACACTTTTTTTTTCTGTGTGATATATGTCAATTAATTTAATGTCACAATTTACATGTTATAACTGTTTTTTATTAAAAAATTACAATCAAAATTTGTTAACAAACAATAAAAATACTCATGTGATATAAATAAAAAAAATTATCTCATCAAAATTATTAAAAAATATGTTTACCTATCTTTATGAGTAGTTCTTTTATTATTAAAAATTATTTTATACATGTAACCTATAATTTTGTTATAATTATTAAGATTTTATGTTACAATACTTATGTCCCATTCCCATGTCCTTGTTCTTTACAAGTACGATAAGAGAGACAAAAGAAACTCTCTTATTTATGGTATGCT